>CM024758.1:137937190-138250432 GCA_014218235.1 Colocasia esculenta | reverse complement strand
GTAATTCCCGACTAGTCTCGAACTTAAACATCAGGTGGTTTTTGTGGCCATTACCGTCAGTGATAGATCCATAAATTTTATTTAATGGGATCACTCTAAAAATTAGAGAGTACCTATGGATGTGTTTGTAGTTCAGTGTGATAACTCTCTTTAATCAAATTCTAATCAAAATTAATATAATAGAAAATTTTAAACTCTTTAATAAAAATTTTAAAAATTAAATAAAATTATGTGACTCTAGCTAGGTCCGTCCATGTCCACCGCATCTTCCTTTGGTATGGATAGATAACAAAATGCATGATCCTTTCATCAAATCCACCGGACTACTCTTTCACCATGCAATGAGGAGTTCAATTCTAGTCTCTTTATATATTAAAAGATTCGGCCCTGTATGCATGGATGTAAGGATGAGATTTAAGCCAACCCCACTGCATGGCATCACTGTAGACGGGGATGTTACGATGGGATATTAATGCATGGCATCGTCATCCAGGATGGAGATGCGAACGAGAATCCAAAGTTATATGATCCTATCATGTGAGGACCCCCCACCTTGACACCCACTACTCCTAGAAACAGAGCTCATTTTAATTATAAATACCATATCAAGCTAGATTAGCAACTCATAGATCGCCGTGGCGGTCCTTTTTTTTTCCCCCACGTCTTACATATATAATGCCCAAACACTAAATCTGAGAGCAAACCCCATTTTCCCAACCTAATCCTCTTCCTACACTTGCGGCCAAATGGCTTCATGTACATCCAAGTCCCCGCAGTTGGTCATATCTCCTTGTAGATAGCTGCGGCAAACGACCTCCCAGCTAATGACGACAACGTAAGAGTGGAAAAGATGGAGAGGGAAATAGCACCAAACCCTCGGAAATGAACGATGCAGGCATCCGGTGACATGACAAGGTGGGGGGGCTTGGCCCTGCAGTTCTCATCCGTATATATTAAACAAATGAAATTACAAAAATAACACTCCCTTACATGAATATATAGCTGCAGAATGTGTCTTATATGTAATCTTAATTACTCCGTAATGATATGTGCAAAAACACCTAGCTCACAAGTAAATTGATTAGTGTGGAGGCTATTTTTAGCCTCCTAAGTCTGGAGGCCCATCATGGCCCAGTAAGATACCTGGGCGCCGGTCATCAAGTCATGCGTCTTCGAGTTCAGCCAAAGGCTTCCGAGCACACTCTGACCACCAGGCATCCAAGGGCTCCCAAGGGCCGTCTCCGGACACCCTGCAACTATTCAAGCAAGGCACCGTCTATCGAACAGACCACGCGCCTTCTGCTTGAACCTCCCACAGTCTATCACCGAACGCCACACCGCTTCCGAGCACCGGGCACCTCGCAGCCTGCCCGATAACTGAACAGGCTCCTGCTCGGCGCCTCTTGGCCAGAGGACCCAGAGCAGCCCTTCGCCTCCCGAAGGCAGTTATGACGACGACGCGACACGCGTCCCATGATTTAGAGCATTGAATTCGAAGGATCCCAACGGGTGTTTCAAACGGACAACTCCCTGCCTAGGGACTCCAACCGACGCGTCCCTTCTTCATCATTGAAGGAGATTGTGTCTGGACCCCTCATCTCCCTCGCCTATAAAAGGCACAGACGATCCCCTTGAAAAGGTACGCAACCTTTCCTATACACACTCGCCCACGCGCGAACGTACACCAGAGAACCTTCCATTTATACCTCCTTTCACGGTCCGACCTGACTTAGGCATCAGAGGGTTCTCCCTGGTTCTTCAACCGGGCCCTCTGATCCTTTTCGGGTTTGTAGGCCATCGTCCGCACTGGTGACTGTCCTTTCCTTCTACTCTCAGTGGAGGCCCGTTCGGCCCAGGTCCGAACATGAAAACACTTCCACATTTTGGTGTTGTCTGTGGGAACGATGACTGCCATGGCTCCCGGTCGATCCTTTCACTAGAACCCCGGCAGCAGGGTGACGTGATCTCATCAGTCTCACGCAGACTCGCGTGATCAAGCCCCTCCTGTTGACGACAACGCCACCCCATCGGAGCGACTGATAATGGTCCTGTTGCCGCTGCCCCGACAACAGCCCAAGAGATAGCAGAGCTCCGGGGGCAGGTGCAACAACTCATGGGGGTTTGTCAAGGCCTCCAGGTTCAACTGGCTAGGCAACCAGCCCCGACCATCCCCCCGCCTCCGGAACAGTAGGCGGAGTCATCACGACGACGACCCCCCGCCCCGTCGGCGCAATAGGAATAGCGCGAGGAGTTGGCCCGACACTCGCAAAGGGCCCCGTCGACACGCCAAATGCCAGAGCGGGGGGATAATTCGCCCCGTCGGTCTACGGTGGATCCTCCTCCTCCATGCCCCGTTGTTGGCGCCAACTCCCATGGGTCCAAACGTGAGGGCTCTGTGTATTCCGACTAGGAGTTGGCCAGACATCTCCATCGCATCGTCGATCTAGAACGTCGCATGGATGTGATGGTCCAGAGGGTAGAAGGCAGAGTTCTAGGGGATGATGACCTGGACTTCTGCTTCCCGTTCATCGTGGAGATCTTGGAGGCCCGGGTCTCCCCGAAACTGCCCCTACCTTCCATCGCGCCCTACGACGGCACCTCCGACCCAGTGGATCACGTCCACGGATTCGAGTTGCACATGGTGTTCCACAGAGCATCAAACGCGGCCAAATGCTGGGCCTTCCCGACCATGTTGAAGGAGACCACGTGCACATGGTTTGAAACCCTCCCCGCATGCTCCATCTCATCTTTCCACTAGCTGAAGAAGTCCTTCCGGGACAACTTCCTGGGTGGAAAATCACAGTCGCGCATAGCGGCCTCACTGCTGTCTGTTCGAAAGAAGAAGGGTGAAGCACTCTAGGACTACATCAAATGATTCTGGACCGAGGTGCTTTGCATCTCGCGCCTGGACATCCCATCTAGGGCACTCGCGATGGCTTCCTCCAGAGGATGCTGGGAGTACAGTAGCCCGCCACTCTGGCCAAGCTCCTCTCCAGTGCCCAGCACCACGCCGCATGCGAGGAGAGCTTGGCAGCCGGCCGAGCAGAGCAGGGCGAGCAAATGGATAAGAAGAGGCCTTCCGACAACGGTTTCAACCGCGAGCGAAAGAAGGGCCAGCGCAATGGGGACTCGCCGCGTCGACCACTCCCTTCACCGAATACACCCCCCCTTACGGTGGCCCCTAAACAAATCCTGGCTGAAATATGGGTTGAGCAATATGTTTGATGACTGCCCAGGATGTGCTCTGATCCCCGTAGGCGCAACCAAGACAAGTACTGTCGCTTTCACCGCGACCACAGCCACGACACCTCGGAGTGCCACCAACTCAAGGACGAGATCGAGTCCTTGATCAAGCGCGGCTACTTGGGGTGATATGTGCGTCGGAACGAAGATCGCCCGAGATGCTGAGAACGCACCCCGTGCAACCCATCAACAACGAGCCAAATGGGCAGGAGATCAACGTGATCGCGGGAGGTTTTGGTGCGGATGGAGAAAGCAGCCAGAGTTGACGCGATTATGCTCGTCGGGTGCACCAAGTGGAATGGCCCTCGGCGCCATGGCCAAGCCTTATCCAGTCCAGTACATGCACGTTTCGATGAGGCCATCACCTTCTCGGACAATGATCTTGTAGGAGTTACAACTCCACACGTTGATGCACTGGTCGTCGCGGCCACCATCAACCATTGTACTGTGCGTCGTATACTGGTGAACAATGGAAGCGCCCCCAGACGTATTGGCTTACGACTGTTTTCTCATGATGGGATTAAAAGCCGACCAACTCACCCCTGTAGAATCACCTATGTTCAGCTTCTCTGGGGTCTCGGTGCATCCCATGGGACGGATCAATCTTCCGATCACCCTAGGAACAACACCGAAAAATATAACCAAAATGGTTGACTTTCTAGTAATCAGAAGGATGCCAGGGTACAACGCCATCCTCGGCAGGGGCCTGATCGGCCATATCCGAGTAGTACCCTCTTCTTTACACCAGAAGATGAAGTTCCCCACTCTGCACGGCATCAGAGAGGTGCTCGGCAGCCAATGAGAGTCACGATGGTGCTATGTTCTCTCCTTGTGAGACAAACGGCCCGTGGTGGACCCAGAAGTGCTGCCCACACCAACCAGTGAACCCTCCACCAGTCGAGGAACCCCAGCTGAAGATCTGCTACCTGTACGGGTGGATGATGACCTCGAGCACATCCTTTACATTGGTGCACTTTTGCTGGAAGCCGAACAGCAACGCTACAAGGTCTTCCTCTTCGCCAATTTGGATGTATTCGCGTGGTCGGATGACGAGCTTCCTGGCATCCCTCCCGAGGTGATGACCCACCATCTCAACCTGGATATGAGGGTGCCACCTGTGCAGCAGAGGCGGCGACCAGACAATCGAGAACGGCAGACCGTGATCCATGATCGCGTCGTCACAAGTTGAGCAATTGGGCTTCTCTGAAAAGCCCAGTACCCGAGGTGGATCTCTAATGTGGTCCTCGTATGCAAACCCAATGGAAAATGGCGCATGTGCGTGGACTACAAAGATCTCAACAAAGCAACGCCCAAAGATAACTTCTCGCTGCCACGTATCGACCAGCTGGTAGACACCACATCCGGGCACGAGCTTCTCAGCTTCTTGGATGCGTACTCAGGATACCACCAGATCAGTATGCATCCCCCGGACCAGGATGCCACGATGTTCTTCATCGACCTCGGTCTCTACTGTTTCACCAGAATGTCGTTCGGTCTAAAGAACGCAGGCGCGACCTACCAGCGGCTGGTCAACAAGATGTTCGAGTAGCAGATCGGGCGAAAAATGGAGGTCTACGTTGATGACATGCTGGTCAAAATGCTCCCGAGTGTCAACCACATTACTGAGCTCTAAGAAACCTTCACAACCCTGCGAAGGTACAATATGAAGCTCAACCCAACAAAGTGTGCATTCGGAGTACGCTCGGGGAAGTTCCTCGACTTCCTCGTCTCTAATCGAGGAATAGAGGCCAACCCCGAAAAAATCTGAGCCATTCTGGAGATGAGCAGCACGAAGACCGTACGCGACATCTAACGTCTCACTGGACGCCTCGCCACACTTAATCATTTCATGTCTCGAGCAGTAGAAAGAAGCTTCAATTTCTTCAAATTGTTGCGAGTCCCCAAAGGTGCCTCACCGCAAAGGGGGGAAGTACGGTGGACCGAGGACTGCGAAGTGGCCTTCACCGAGCTGAAGGCATACCTCGCTACCCCACCTGTTCTCTCAAAACCTGTGCTCGGAGAACCACTATTCGTGTACCTTTCCAGTCATAGAACACTCCATCAGCACGGTACTGATCAGAGAAGAGGCAGTAGCACAACATCCTGTTTATTACATAAGCAGGGTGCTCCAAGAGGTTGAGAGAAGATACCCTCGAGCAGAGAAGCTCGCCCTAGCTCTTGTCACGGCTGCTCGGAAGCTCAGGCCCTACTTCCAGGCCCATCCGATTATGGTGTTAACTGTAACAACCCTCCTTATACCGGTACAGTTACACCAACCCACATCGGTATAATGAACACTGCTACAGTGGGACATTTACCCAACAATTGTACAATTAGGCTGAAACATAAACAAATATATGACACATGACAGCGGAAATGAAATAACTGGAAAGTAACTCTTATTCCATCATCATCATTTATACACAGTCTATATAGAAAAGGAAAAGTAAATACTTCATAACTGAGAATTTCAATTATTACATTGTCCACATAAGACTACGCAGAGTCTTTTATTACATACTATGAAAGAAGGAAATACAATGTTGAATCCAAGACAAAAGTCTCCTACTCCCGCTCCGAGTCGCTCCTAACGATCTCCTCGGAAGAAGTAGAAATGTCTGCACCTGTACGCCGAAGCAAGAATGAGTTCAAAAGAACTCAACAAGTAACTCCAACCACACTAAACATGCATACATCACATGACTTCTCACGTTCTCATACTACACCATTATCATATAAAGCATGGATTTGATAATGTTTCAAAAACATAAACATGATTCTACACATGCTACACATGATAAGTGATTTATAACAATTTTACAATGACTTAAAACCTACTTTACAATATACTAAACTAAATCTCATTTAACTACATTCACATGCTAAGATAATAACCATTTTAAACATGGGGTTTACACATATTACAAACACATTCCTAGCATGGATTCTATGATCATTTTCACATGGTTAACACATCTACACACATGAATAGATTGCTGTTTTGACATGGATATATCACATTCATATAAGAATTATCATTTTACATGTTATACCATTGATCATATTCTCACCTAATCATTTACACAATTTCACTTATCTAGTCCACATGTTCACACTCTCACACACATGCTCACATATTCTTAATTATATGCCATGACACATAGTCCAAACCACCTCTAGAAGGACACACCCTTGTCACATCACACACATATCCATCACCTAGACATTACAGTGATAAATCTTAGTTACTGCGTAGAACCGGAAGAAGCACTCTCCACCCTAACCAGCGGTACTTGTCCGCCTCCAGGATTTCATCCCAATGCCCATGGGATATCACACACATATGAACCTTTCCGTAGGGACTTTACTACGGTACAGTTCCACAGCCCTCTAAGGTAGCAGTGTCACCCATTGCACATTTACACATTTTCTCTAATCTTTTAACACACACTTAATGCACAATTTTAACACATCCATTTCATGCTCACACATTTACATACTTCAGTATTAACTAGCATGGTACTACTGTTCTCAGTATTAAACAGATTTGAAGCAAGTCTAATCATGCTGAAATTAGCAGATTTATTAACAACCATATTAACATGTATAATTGATCAATGTTCACATAAAAGCAACATATGTAGTTACTGTTATCATTTCAGTACGAAAATTTAACCACAAACTTCTTACAGGTACCCATCATGCATACCAAATTTTGCATTTTTCTGACTTACATACAATTATGAAAATTCTAATAGTGGTATGTTACAAAGTAAACATAGTCAAACTAACATGGATTTTCATTGTTCAGACCCACAACTCATTCTACACATGGATACTGACAGTCCTAAACATATGTCAATTTCTAGGAATTTAACTATTTCCACACTATTATCTGAATTTCTACACTAACAAAACATGCTTATTGTTTTACCATTCAGAAAATGTACGAATTTTTTTTTCAGATATCAGAAATTCCCAAATTTCTACAGCATGAACTGAAACCCACAAACACTGCACAAAAATTTTATGACACTTGGATTTCCCACAGATTGCACAAACGAAATTTTTACAAGATTAAAACCTGTTAGCCAGACATTTCAGAAATTCTAGAAATTGAAGCATTCCACCAAAATTCATAAAATCTCACAACATACTCCAACATATATATTTACATATCATATAAAATTTACCATATATCCTCATGACAAAATCCCGAAAATTAGATCATACAGGTCAAACATGTACACTGTTGCAGTCTGGCAAACTTGACGGCATGCAGGTGGCCATTTATCAGGTTAACGGCAACAAAGTGTGCCGCCAACTGAAGATCTTAACAGCAAGGGATCTTGCCGTTAAGTTCTTGTTTGTGCAAAACACAGACTGCTCGCAAGAACTTGGTGAAATTGGGGTTCCAGGACACGAATAAAAATCTAGAAAATTACCTAGGACCTACTAGACGTACGTAGGAATGATGTAGAGGGTTACTTGCCTCTTGGAAAATCCACAAGCAACGATTTAAGTCAGGAAGCCCTCCTTGGCCAGAGCCAAAGAGTCCTCAAAACTCCCTCGATCTGGGTTCTGTGATGTCTTTACGGTCCACCGGGGTTGGGAAGATGCTCCTTGATGTCCAGCCTTCCTTCCAGTGCAGTAGAGCACCGGATGAATGAAGCTCCAATCGCCGAATTCAGAGCTCAAAGATTGGGTTTTCGCACAGAGAACTAGGGTTTTGACTCAAGATCCAAAAGGGTTAGATCGGCTGGAGATGGGGTGTTTTATAGAGATAGGGTCGGAGACGTAATTGGGTAAGACTGGGTTACCGTTGGAGAACAGATACCATAAAAAGGGGCGAAGATTTTGGGGGCGTTTCCGGATCTGAAAACGCAGCAGATCTGCATATTAATGTCTACATCACTGGCCGCCAGTATGGAGTTGGCATCCATCGATGTTGCCGCTGACTAACCATCAACGTCAACTCTTGTTGACGCCAACAGGTCATCTGCACAGAACTTAAAACTGCTCAAATAGGCACACTTATACACATTCTCATACTATACAAATAATATATATATATAATAGATATACATTCATATATTTACAGCAATACATCAATTAGTTATATATAAAATATACATACATATATCCATACACACCAGCATCCATTTTCACACAATTAAACATGTACATAGGAGAGGAAATTCTAGGGCCTTACACCCTCTCCCCCTTAAAGAAACTTCGTCCTCGAAGTTAGACCGACACTACTCAAATAATTAAGGATACTTCTTCTTCATTGCATCCTCAAGCTCCCAAGTAGCCTCCTCTCGCGAGATGTTGCGCCATAACACTTTCACCGACGCAATGCTCTTGTTCCAGAGATGCTGAACCTTTCGGTCAAGAATAGCCACTGGTTGCTCCACGTAAGAAAGATCTGGCTAGATCTCCACTGGCTCGTGGCTAATAACATGAAATGGATCTTTGACATACCTCCTGCGCATAGATACGTGGAAAATGGGATGGACACTAGCTAACGCTGAAGGTAAAGCTAGCTCATATGCCACGTTGCCCAATCGTCTGAGAATCTCATACGGGACAATGAATCTTGGACTTAGCTTACTATGCCTGCCAAATCTAACTACACCACGAGTAGGCGAAATATTTAAAAAGACATACCTACCTCGAACTCCAAATCATTCCTCATGTTGTCGGCATAACTCTTCTGCCTATCCTGTGCCGTAACAAGTCTCTTCCTAATCAATTGGACCTATCCGAAGTCTCCTGAACTAACTTTGGACCAATCAACTGCCTATCTCCGATCTCCTCCCAACATAAAGGAGATCTACAAGGCCTGCCATACAACGCCTCAAATGGAGCCATACCAATACTCGCATGGAAACTGTTGTTATATGCAAACTCCACAAGAGAAATAGCGCTCCAATCATCCTTCCAATCCAGAATGCACGCCCTCAACATATCCTCGAGCATCTGGATAGTCCTCTCGGGCTGTCCATCTGTCTGGGGATGAAACGCCGAACTAAGCTTCAACTCTAAACCTAACTCATCCTGAAGACCCTTCCACAGCCTCGAAGTAAATCCGGATCTCGATCCGAAATGATCGACTTCGAGACACCATGCAATCTAATAATGCTACTAATATACAATCTAGCTAAACTCTCTACTGACTGCTTCTTTTTCATGGGCAAGAAATGCGCAGTCTTCGAGAATCCATCTACCACTACCCAAATCGAGTCATTACCCCATCTAGATCGAGGCAAACCCGTAAGAAAATCCATAGTGACAGCTTCCCACTTCCATACTGGAATCTCCATCTTCTGCATAAGTCCAGATGGTCGCTGCCGCTCTGCCTTTACTTGCTGGCATACAAGACATCTAGACACATACTCCGCTACATCCTTCTTCATGCCAGACCACCAAAAAGATCTCTTCAAATCCTGGTACATCTTAGTGTTACCTGGATGAATAGAGAATCTAGACCTATGAGCCTCCGCTAAAACTTGCTCACGGACATCCACGATGTCTGGAACATAAACACGGTGATGGAATCTAATCACACCATCCTCATCACGAGTAATGCCTGCCTTGCCCACTAACTCTTGGAGTCTAGGGTCGGCTTTCTGTTGCTCAATCACTCATCCAACACCGAAGACCTAATGGACAACTGAGCTACAAAAGCCTGGCATAATGGTGGCTCTAACTCAGTCATTGCACACGCTGCATCCTCCAACATCTTCCAATCCTACTGGAGAGACGACCTTTTCCTACTAAGGGCATCTGCTACGACATTCGCCTTTCTAGGATGATACTGGAGGTCGAAGTCATAGTCCTTCAGGAACTCAGTCCATCTTCTCTGCCTAAGGTTTAATTCCTTTTGAGAGAAAAGGTACTTTAGACTCTTGTGGTCAGTGAACACCTCAAATCTGACACCATAAAGATAGTGTCTCCAGATCTTCAGTGCATGAACCACTGATGCAAGCTCAAGATCATGAGTCGGATAGTTTCGCTCGTGCTCCTTCAATTGACGAGAAGCATACGCTACTACCCTTCCTTGCTGCATCAATACATAGCCAAGGCCAATCCGAGATGCATCCGTGTAGATAGCAAAACCCTCTACACCGCTCGGCAAAACTAACACAGGAGCCGAAGTGAGCTTAGTCTTCAATAATTGAAAACTACTCTCACACTCCTCAGACCAGACAAACTTTACTCCCTTTCTGGTTAGCTGAGTCAATGGTGCGGCGATGGATGAAAATCCCTCAATGAATCGCTGATAATAACCCACCAAACCAAGAAAACTCCTAATCTCCAAAGGAGTCTTGGGAATCTCCCAATCTATAATAGCCTGGACTTTTGCTGGATCCACTGCTACACCAGAACTGGAGATTACATGCCCAAGGAAATGAACCTCGTGCAACCAAAAATCGCACTTGCTGAATTTTGCATATAGCTTGTGCTCTCGGAGAACCTTTAATACTACCCTTAAATGCTGACGATGTGTGGCCTCATCCGAAGAGTAGACCAACACGTCATCAATGAAAACTATGATGAAACTATCTAGGTATGGTCAAACACCCTGTTCATGAGATCCATGAATGCTGCAGGGGCATTGGTTAGACCAAAAGGAAGGACCAAAAACTCATAATGTCCATAACGGGTTCTAAAATCCGTCATGGAAACATCCTCACTCCTAATCCTCAACTAATGATAACCAGACCGCAAATCAATCTTAGAAAAGACTGATGCATCTTGCAGCTGGTCAAACAAATCATCAATCCGAGGTAAGGGATACATGTTCTTCATCGTCACTTGGTTTAGCTTTCTATAATCGATGCATAACCTAAGTGACCCATCCTTCTTCTTCATGAATAAGACAGGTGCGCCCCAAGGGGAAACACTAGGGTGAATGAATCCCTTATCTAACAAATCTTGCAATTGCTTCCTTAGCTTAGCTAATTCCGCAGGTGCCATCCGATAAGGGGCCTTTGAGATAGGAGAGGTGCCGAGAAGCAACTCTAGAGTGAACTCTATCTCTCTAGCCGGTGGCAATCCAGATAATCATCAGGAAAGACATCTAGAAACTCTCACACTACATCTATCTCCGCAAGAGTAGGTGACTCACTAGCCTTGGGTACTAATACCACGCTGGCAAGAAAAGCGTCACAGCCCTTGTTCACCATTCTTATTGCCCTCATGGCAGAGATGACAAACTTCCCTGCTAAGTTCCTTGGCAAAGGATGAGAAAATTCATCTTCGCCAGGAATGCGGAAAACAATCTTCTTCCCACGACAATCTACTAATGCATAGTGCTCCTCTAGCCAATCCAGACCAAGAATAGCATCGTAGTCCTTCATCTTTAGCAAGAAGAAACACCCTTCTAGGACTCTATCCTCAATGCACACCGGTAAAGACGGAATACACTTCCTAGTCGATACCGTACCTGCGGGTGTGTGCACAGATAGAGGAACCTCTAACTCCTCAGACTCTAGTCCTGACTCTAGGGCTAACTGCCTAGCAAAATGCTCGGAAATGAATGAGTGAGTAGCACCCATATCAAATAGAACCCGAGCATGCACACCTAAGAACAAAACCATACCTTCAGTAACATGCTCCGCCTGCTCGGCGTCCTCACGAGCTAATGCGAACACCCGAGCTAGGGCTCGAGGTCTCCCTGGTCGTCCTATCGCTGGCGCTGCTGCTACTGTTGCTGCCGCTGGAGCCGCTCCACGCTGAACTCCCTGCTGAAGTCTGGGGCAATCCTTGATTTTGTGCTCACTGCTCCCGCACTTTAGACACTTCCCCGCCATCTTCCAGCATTCCGAACCACCATGTGTCCTCCCGAAATGAGGACACTCCTTCTTGCCACTAGGGGAACGTTGAGAAGATACCTGACTGTTTCCCGATGCCACGGGATGCTGCGGTGACTGGAAAGCCGCCTTCTTCCTATCCTGGCTCTAAAAAGGAGCCGCGGGCCTCTTCTGAGAAGCCTTCTTCTCCTCCAGGTACTACTCCATCTCTCCCTCCTGCCGACACGCCGCGCTGAGCGCCTGTTCGAGGGTACGATGGTCGAAAGCCACCAACCTCGACCTCAGTGATGGTCTCAGACCCATCACAAATTTCTTCGCTTTCCTACGCTCATCAGCTACAATATGAGGGGCATACTTCGATAGCTCGGCAAACCTGGCCTCATACTCCAGCACGGTCATGGAGCCCTGAGTCAACGAGAGGAACTCCTGCTCCATCTTGTCCTGGATGTGCTCCGGAACAAACTTGGCTTGGAAGAGCCTCACGAACTCGTCCCAAGCAATCTCCACAGCACCATCCTCGAACCGAGCACGTAGTATCGAGGACCACCACACGTCGGCTCGCTCCTGCCAAAAACCCCATAAGGAATACCCAATATAATCTATACTTAAAGAAATAACCACCGAATTAATTTACACATACCTGTAGCATATAGGTGGCTAAAGTGACTTTGTCATCCTCAGCGCACCTAATAGCCAGAAGATCTTCTCGATCTCCCTCATCCAGCTCTCGGCAAGTAACGGGTCGCTCTCCCCCTTAAAAGAGGGTGGCAACATCCTCTTGAACCGTTCCATGATGGAGGGTCCACCATGGTCAGCCTGGGGAGCTGGCACCTGAGCCTGCTACAACAAACAACATAAGCAACACATATAGCATAGCAACATAATAAACAGATCATCAAGTAAAACAGACTACTTTATCTATCATTCTAACCTGAGCCTGCTGAGCCTCCAGCTGAGCTTGGAGTGCAGCCTAGGTGTGGGCCTGCATCTGCATGGCCTGCACTAAACCCTGCATGAACACTCCATAGTCTACTAGTGGCGGTGGGGGAAGCATAGGACCCTGGGGTGCTGGGGCCTGCTGCTCACCCTGATCCTCACGCCGAGGCACATCTCTCCTCTGCTCACCTCTCACGAGCAAGAACACCACGCCTACCACGTGAAGCCATACCCTGCAAAATGATTTAATCACAAATTAGACCTAGACTATCTAATTTCTAACTATTTACTTATCTATGTGGACAATCTACACAGACTTAGCATACAATGAAGATGATGGTATGTGTATATTTATGTACAATTTCAGCCTGTAGCTCTGATACCAATCTCTGTAATGACCCTCCTTATACCGGTACGGTTACACCAACCCACATCGGTATAATGAATGCTGCTACAATGGGACATTTACCCAACAATTGTACAATTAGGCTGAAACATACACAAATATATGACACATGACAGCGGAAATGAAATAACTGGAAAGTAACTCTTATTCCATCATCATCATTTATACACAGTCTATATAGAAAAAGAAAAGTAAATACTTCATAACTGAGAATTTCAATTATTACATTGTCCACATAAGACTACGCAGTCTTTTATTACATACTATGAAAGAAGGAAATACAATGTTGAATCCAAGACAAAAGTCTCCTACTCCCGCTCCGAGTCGCTCCTAACGATCTCCTCGGAAGAAGTAGAAATGTCTGCACTTGTACGCCGAAGCAAGAATGAGTTCAAAAGAACTCAACAAGTAACTCCAACCACACTAAACATACATACATCACATGACTTTTCACGTTCTCATGCTACACCATTATCATATAAAGCATGGATTTGATAATGTTTCAAAAACCTAAACATGATTTCTACACATGCTACACATGATAAGTGATTTATAACAATTTTACAATGACATAAAACCTACTTTACAATATACTAAACTAAATCTCATTTAACTACATTCACATGCTAAGATAATAACCATTTTAAACATGGGGTTTACACATAATACAAACACATTCCTAGCATGGATTCTATGATCATTTTCACATGGTTAACACATCTACACACATGAATAGATTGCTGTTTTGACATGGATATATCACATTCATATAAGGAATTATCATTTTACATGTTATACCATTGATTCATATTCTCATCTAATCATTTACACAATTTCACTTATCTAGTCCACATGTTCACTCTCACACACATGCTCACATATTCTTAATTATATGCCATGACACATAGTCCAAACCACCTCTAGAAGGACAACCCTTGTCACATCACACACATATCCATCACCTAGACATTACAGTGATAAATCTTAGTTACTGCGTAGAACGGGAGAAGCACTCTCCACCCTAACCAGCGGTACTTGTCCGCCTCCAGGATTTCATCTCAATGCCCATGGGATATCACACACATATGAACCTTTCCGTAGGGACTTTACTACGGTATAGTTCCACAGCCCTCTAAGGTAGCAGTGTCACCCATTGGCACATTTACACATTTTCTCTAATCTTTTAACACACACTTAATGCACAATTTTAACACATCCATTTCATGCTCACACATTTACATACTTCAGTATTAACTAGCATGGTACTATTGTTCTCAGTATTAAACAGATTCGAAACAAGTCTAATCATGCTGAAATTAGCAGATTTTATTAACAACCATATTAACATGTATTAATTGATCAATGTTCACATAAAACCCAATATGCAGTTACTATTATCATTTCAGTACAAAATTTAACCACAAACTTCTTACAGGTTACCCATCATGCATACCAAATTTCGCATTTTTCTGAATACACACAAATTATGAAAATTCTAACAGTGGTATTAAACAAAGTAAACATAGTCAAACTAACATGGATTTTCATTGTTCAGACCCACAACTCATTCTACACATGGATACTGACAGTCCTAAACATATGTCAATTTCTAGGAATTTAACTATTTCCATACTATTTATCTGAATTCTACACTAATAAAACATGCTTACTGTTTTACCATTCAAAAAATGTAACAATTTTTTTTTCAGATATCAGAAATTTCCCAAATTTCTACAGCAAGAACTGAAACCCACAAACACTGCACAGAAATTTTATGACACTTGGATTCCACACAGATTGCACAAACGAAATTTTTACAAGATTAAAACGTGTAGCCAGACATTTCAGAAATTCTAGAAATTGAAGCATTCCACCAAAATTCATAAAATCTCACAACATACTCCAACATAGATATTTACATATCATATAAAATTTACCATATATCTTCATCCGAAAAATCCCGAAAATTAGATCATACAGGTCAAACATGTACACTATTGCAGTCTGGCGAACTTGACGGCATGCAGGTGCCCGTTTATCAGGTTAACGGCAACAAAGTGTGCCACCAACTGAAGATCTTAACGGCAAGGGATCCTGCCGTTAAGTTCTTGTCTGTGCAAAACACAGACTGCTCGCAAGAACTTGGTGAAATTGGGGTTCTAGGACACGAATAAAAATCCAGAAAATTACCTAGGACTTACTAGACGTACGTAGGAATGATGTAGAAGGGTTACTTGCCTCTTGGAAAATCCACAAGCAACGATTTAAGCCGGAGAAGCCCTCCTTGGCCAGAGCCAAAGAGTCCTCAAAACTCCCTCGATCCGGGTTCTGTGATTGTCTTTAGGGTCCACCGGGGTTGGGAAGATGCTCCTTGATGTCCAGCCTTCCTTCCAATCGCAGTAGAGCACCGGATGAAGCCTCCAATCGCTGAATTTCAGAGCTCAAAGATTGGGTTTTCGCACAGAGAACTAGGTTTTGACTCAAGAGCCAAAAGGGTTAGATCTGGCCGGAGATGGGGTGTTTATAGAGCTAGGGTCGGAGACGTAATTGGGTAAGGCTGGGTTACCGTTGGAGAACGGTTACCATAACAAGGGGCGAAGATTTCAGGGGCAATTCTGGATCTGAAAATTAGCAGATCTGGCATATTAACGTCAACATCACTGGCCTCTAGTATGGAGTTGGCGTCCATCGATGTTGCCGCTGACTAACCATCAACGTCAACTCTTGTTGACGCTAACAGGTCGTCTGCACAGAACTTAAAACTGCTCAAACAGGCACACTTATACACATTCTCATACTATACAAATAATATATATATATATATAGAATACATTCATATATTTACAACAATACATCAATTAGTTATATATAAATATATACATACATATATCCATACACACCAGCATCCATTTTCACACAATTAAACACGTACATAGGAGAGGAAATTCTAGGGCCTTACATTAACCGACCAGCCATTAAAGCTCATCCTTCAACGACCAGAGGCTTCTGGCAGGCTCATCAATGGGCCGTCGAGCTCGGGGAATTCGACATCAGCTACCGTCCTAGGACAGCCATCAAGGCACAAGCCTAGCGGACTTTGTGGTGGAATGCACCCTTCCTACCGAGAAGGACCCTCCATTGGGGGATGAGGCCCCATGGAGCTCTATGTCGATGGATCCTCCTGCATCACGGGAAGCGGGGCAGGCCTGGTTCTTACCTCCCTGGAAGGTTTTGAATTCCAATATGCCCTCAGGTTTTGTTTCGCTGCCTCCAATAATGCAGTAGAGTACGAAGCACTTTTGTATGGGATCCGCATGGCCAGACACCTCGGAGCACTTCGGCTGCGGGTCTTCAGCGACTCCCAGTTGGTCGCCAGCCAAGTGAACGGACAGTTTGAAGCCAAGGAGCCCCGCATGGCGCAGTACCTCCAACAAGTCAAGCGCCAGATAGAAGGTCTTCTCTACTTCGAAGTCATGCATGTCCCATGAGAACAGAACACGCAGGCTGATGCACTCGCCAAACTAGCATCTTCCGGCGACATCGCCTCTTCTCGCTCTGTGTTCATAGAAGAGCTCACCTCACCAAACACTGAAGTAGATATAGCGGCCATCGGACCAACCAACCAGCTCCGAGCTGGAAGGACCCTTTTCTGGCCTACCTACTTTGAGGAGAGCTCCCTTCCGACCAAGTTGAAGCTCGCAGGATCAAGATGCGCTGCCAAAAGTTCACCCTAGTCGAAGGCCAATTATACCAGCGTTCCCTCTCTAGACCCCTCTTACGGTGCCTTAGTCCTTCCGAGGTGGCACCAGCTATCAAGGAAGCATATGAGGGTCTGTGCGGAAGCCATTTGGGCAGAAGAACTTTGGCGTGAAGCATCCTCCGAGCAGGATTCTGGTGGCCTTCTCTACAAAAGGACTGCATGTCTTACGCAAAGAAGTGTCCAGAGTGCCAAGTTTGGGCAGCTCATCCGTCAGCCTGCCGAACAGCTCTCACACCCTATTCGAACCATGCCCTTTTGCTTGAGGTATTGACATTATGGGACTGTTCCCAGAGGCTCAAGGTCGGAAGAAATTCCTATTCGTTGCCATCGACTACTTCACCAAATGGATTGAGGCAGATCCCGTTGCCACGATCACCAACCAGGCCACATGGAAGTTCATATGGAAGAACGTCCTTTGCCATTTGGCGTCCCAAACGTGATTACCTCCGACAATGGGAAGCAGTTTGACAAACATTCTTCAAACAGAAGTGTTCGGAGCTCGGCATTTACAACCACTTCTCCTCAATCGCACATCCCCAAGCAAACTGTCTAGTCGAGAATGCCAACTGAACACTGCTCCACAGGATACACATGAGGGTGGAGGCCGCTGGAGGTTCATGGATCGAAGAGCTCCCCAATGTGCTATGGTGCCACCGAACAACCGCTCGGGTGGCCACCGGGGAGACTCCCTTCCATTTGGCCTACAGCATGGAAGCTGTTGTGCCTCTGGAGGTTGCTCTCCCCACAATCCGAACAACTTACTTCGACGAAGCAGCCAACAACCGCACACTAAGGGAGAACCTGGACATGCTCGGTGAATGCCAAGGAAACGCTAGCATCAGACTGGTCTCCTACCAATAGTGGCTAGTGCAATACTACAACTCCCGAGTTCGGGAACGGCATTTCTTCGAAGGGGACTTTGTTCTATGACGTTGCTCAGCATCGAATCCCCGAAGGGCAACTGGCAAACTCGCCTCGAAATGGGAAGGACCTTATCAGGTCATACAGGTTCTTGGGAAAGGCTCTTACAAGCTAACTACTCCTAGAGGTGAGGTCATACCCAGGACATGGCATGTATCCAATTTAAATGATTATTATCTATAAAAGCCTTCTGTTCGGCATCCTATGTCTCTCCTCCCGTTCTTCGGTCCATGAAAAGGGGTATTCGGGCCATCCCTAGTCGAAGCTTCTCAAGCTCAAAAGACTAGCATGATACCAAAATCCTAAAACAGAGGTGTTCGGTACAAACCTCTGATCGAAACTTTTTCAGTTCCAAAAACCTGTGCGGTACCTACGAGCCTCTAAGCGACCGACAAATTTCGATTCGAACAAAACATAACAAGGGAAAAGATGAAGAAGAGCCATTAATATACTCAAAAAGATGATCTATTCATTCATAAAAGTACAAAAAAGCCCGCTAGGGCCAAGTTACAAAAAAAAAAAGAAGAAGAAAAGATACACAGGTCAGGGGGCTTGTTCGGAGAGACCTGCCTCATCGTCCCCAGGGGTCATCCTCCCTGCTCGAGAGTTCGCAAAACGAACTCCATCTAGGCGCGGATCCTGGTTCGTCGTCGGCACTCTTGGAGGGCGGCTTCAATACTTCACGGGCGTATTCATCCGTGACTAGCCTCCGTCCTCGATCTTTTCCAACCTCGAGCCCCACCTTGTAGCAGGATGCGCTGTATTGTTCCAAGTCTTCTCGGAACTCTGGCCCGGCCTTATACTCGGTGACTCCCTGAGCCTCGGCCTCAGTAAAGACCCCCGAAAGGGCAGTCTTCTCTGCCCGGACGATGGTAAGCTCCAGCTCGGAGGCTCTGACGAAATTCGGAGATTCTTGTTCTCCTTCTGCAGCTCGGCCTCCCGATGACGATGTTGTTCTTCGCGTTCCTCTGACAACGCGATTTCGACATCCCACATTTGGTGGTGGTCTTGAGCCCATGACGCGATCCTTCTAAGTACCTCCAGCGATCGTGCAATGCCACCGACCAACTCCCCGGCGTCAACATTCCCGTCATCATCTGAGTGGCTCTCCCCCCGCAACTCCGACCATTCTGGGTTTCCTCTGGGCTCAACCTCTGGCACCGTGCCAACACTTCGAGCTGGGAGGTGGTCAGGCAGGGGGGTAGGTTCCTTGAGGAGCCTTCTTGAAAGTGCTCCAAAGTTGTCTCCAAGTGCGCCTCTGTGGGCCGAGCTGGAGACCTCGCCTTCAGCAACTTCGACAGAGGTGCCCGGTCTTCCTCAGATCTAGCTCGGTCGTTGGCAGCAATGGTGGTCTCCTTGGTGGGGGGGGACTCATCCCTTTGACCACTTGACTGGCGGCCACCTCAACCGCCAACCCGGGCTTCATTGCCGCTGGTGGGCGCCCTCTGAGAAGGTCCTACTTCCTCGTCCCCGACTGCTTGCTCAGGGACAGGTACGACACAGTCGCCGCTTGTGACTGGCCCCCCACAGTGGCATCGGTCGACGTCTCAGAGACCGCTTCAGGAATGAACCCCTGCGCGCGGAAGGCTTCGCCCTCTGACACGACGCTAGGCGCCTTCGCTGTGCCCATCTCCTCCACGTGGTCCCCGACGGGGCCCAAGGGCACCAGCGCCCTGACTAGCTCCCCGTCGAAGCCTCCGTCAGAGTGGTCGCTGACGACGACCAACTCCTCTCCACCAAGACCCAACTCCAAGATTATGCCCTCGACGGTCAAGGGCCCTGTCTCGATCGTTGGTTGTGGCCTCGTCTACTCGGCCACCTTCACCAGCCTCCTCTTCTTCCGAAGTTGGAGCTGGGGGACTTCCTCTTCCTCCTCGGCCTCCTCTTCGGCCACCTGTGCGGTCTTCTCAACCATCATAGATGTAGATCCTCTTTGAAGACTTATCTTCAGAGGTCTCTTCTCGGCGGCCCGACCACTGGCAGGTCGGCTCTCTCCGGATGCAGCCTCAGGAGCACCCTCGCCCAGATACGTCAAATATGATGTGACAGTTATCTGTTCGGCGTAAAGGGCCATGTTCTCCTAGTCCCTGCCAGCAACCAGCTCGTTAGCAGCTGCATAAGAAGAGAGAGGAGTCAGAAAATAGTCCCCTAACAACCCAGAACGGAAAAACAAAGCATGGTACCTACCCCATGCTCGGCTGAGCCCGTATTCGACCAGTTGGGCCTCCGTCAGATAGCCCTTTGTATGCTCCGCCAGCACGTTGTTGAGGCTGTCAGAGATCTTTGCCGCCTCTCGGATCAGGAGAAGCACTAAGTCCTTCTTCTGAGGGTCCCGAACTCGAGTGGGGAATCCCCACTCTTCCGCTCCAGCTCCTTGTGTTGCCCAACTAGCAAGCCCAGAGGGGGGGGTGAATGGGATTCTTAAACTTTGATTATCTAAACCTGTCAACAAAAACGTTCACACAAAAACACTACGTTTGACTGTTAGTGTTAGTAGTAAAGAACACGCCAAACACAAACAAACAATCACACTACACAAGGATTTTATCCTGGTTCAGACTTCCTCTCCACAGGAGTCCTACGTTCTACCTCTGAGCAACAACTCAGGATTCCACTACCCAAGGGTACAGTCCCCCTCAAGGACACTTACACATCCAACCACAGCTGGCCTTCTCTTCACAGCCTGAAGAGGAATACAACACCTTGGAACCCAGTTCTTCCTTCAACCCGAAGGTAATAAAACCACTTGTTACCTATAGGTCTTCTCTTCAATCCGAAGAGGAACAACACAAACAATGTGTGAAAGTTAGGCGAAGTGCCCCTAGACCTGATTTACAACAAATCCAGATCTGAGGCAGAGACTGAGAGTAGAGATATATAATGAAAGAAACTCTTAGAACTCAAAGGTTCTCTCCAAGGAATTGAACAGGAATGATGAGAGCGAGAGCTACACAAGAGTTGGAATAAAATCGCTCTTCTATTGGGACTCTTTTTGCATGAAGATTGCTCTCTTTAAAATTTGTCTTCTTAGAGTCTTCAGACTTGAATTATATCTTCTCTTGAGGAGTAGCCGTTGATATGTCCGTTGTCTCTATGCTCTGGTATACATTAGACTGCATGGTATTGTAGAGCTTCCAGTCAACGTTCCTTTACATTCCATGCTTGCAAGAGAAAATCCTTCTTGATATCCTTTATCTTTCATTTTGTCCAACGTTGTAAATGGTTGTGCTTGTTAGAAACTTGCACACAATAAATGTTGAATGATAGACAGCTATGCTGTCTCTTGTTGTCAGTCAACGTTAGAACGAATATACATCAAAATAGAAATGTCATTCTGCTTTCTAAAAAGATGTTTCCAATATAAGCATAGGAATAGAAGATATCTGTGCATGCATCGTGCAGTGAAATGTTCAGTCATAATAAATGCATGGATATCAGAGAAAAGCGAGGGAAGACTTTGACATTCAAAATATTTGAAATATGTTTAAATATCAAGTCGTTATAGCTCATGAAATCGTTGTAAGTACGACTTATGAAATCGTTGTGAATGAGTCGTTGTTTATATAAATAGTTGCACATGTATAAGTAAATCGATGTGAACATAAATCATTATACAATCATAACCAAGTCGTTGTAGAGACAAATCGTTATGAGAGTATAAGCAAATCGTTATGAACAAGTCGTTATAACCAAATCGTTGTCTCACTTATCGATTCGATGAGTGATCAAATCGTTGTTTTGCTTTATCGAATCGTTACACAAACCAAGTCGTTGTTGTGACTTATCGAATCGTTACAGCAAGCAAATCGTTGTGTAACTTATCGAGTCGTTATAATGATAAAGTCGTTGTTGTAACTTGTCGAATCGTTGTAAATACCAAATCGATGTGGAACTTATCGAATCGTATGAAAGACAAATCGTTGTGAGACCAAGTCGTTGTTCTCACTTACCAAATCGATGTGAAACCGAATCGTTGTGAGAGCAAATCGTTGTTCTCATTTATCAAATCGTTGTGAGAGCAAATCATTGTTCTCACTTTTCAAATCATTATGAGAAACCGAATCATTGTGAGAGCAAATCGTTGTTCTCACTTATCAAATCGTTGTGAGAGCAAATCGTTTTTCTCACTTTTCAAATCGTTATGAGAAACCGAATCGTTGTGAAAGCAAATCGTTGTTCTCACTTATCAAATCGTTATGAGAAACTGAATCGTTGTTCTCACTTATCAAATCATTATGAAATCAATATGATTCTAATGAAATCGTGGTAGCATATAGAGAGTCGATGTGTACTTAGATAAATTTCATGTTCTGTATTTTAAATGCTATAAAGTAAGAAATACTTACATTTTTCTTGATTTCGCCTGATTTACTTCCTGTGCCTAAGCTTCATGAAAACTTGTTAGATGACACTTTATTGAAGTTTTGTGTAATCACCAAAATAGATATATAATTCATAAAATTATATGGGAATGAACTGATCATCAATCTCCTCCTTTTTGGTGATGACAAAACATAACACAAAAGCATAGATGATTTTAAATAAATCTAAGTGAAGTTTCCGAAATGAAGTTAGAAATGTATTTCAGAAACATAGATTTTTCTCCCCCTTTTGTCATTAAGCAAAAAGATACCATAATGAGACAAAGAAAGAGGGAAAAGATAAAAATGAGAGCAAA
Source organism: Colocasia esculenta (assembly GCA_014218235.1). Lineage (NCBI taxonomy): Eukaryota > Viridiplantae > Streptophyta > Magnoliopsida > Alismatales > Araceae > Colocasia > Colocasia esculenta. The sequence goes on along the minus strand of CM024758.1, from coordinate 138,227,669 downwards.
GAAGAGGATTTACATTAGTCTTGAGGGGGTACAGGGAGATAGTGAGCAGGAGACAAAAGAGAGGCATGGCGGGTTATAATTGGCCAAGCCTGGCATTCCTGCTCTTCAAAGTGAGCTTGAAAGGCTCCAAAATCAATAGAATAGGAAGGTCCCATGACAGGAACCATCCTCAGGATGTGCAGTTGCCTCTGATCTGAAGGAAGGGACCATACGCATTCTGGCCAAGAGACATTTTAAGGAGGCAATGTGTGCCAAAACTGGCATGCTGAAAGAACTGATCAATTGAAATAGGATAGAAGAGCTGCTTCTGCTTCAGTTCAAGTCTCATGGCAACATAATCCTTGTATCTCTCAACCCAAATAGCAAATGGATCGCGAACAAGGTGAATGGAGTTCATGTCCAGAAAATCAGCAGTTGAAACAGGAGGCTTGTTAATTTTGGCCTGAGAAGCATTCAGATCTGCAAGCTGCTGAGCAGAAAGAGGATAAAAAAAACTGGCCCACTCAGCTGGAGATACCTCTCACATTCTGACAAGAGAGGGGCAAGAACATTTGCATTTATGTGGCCCTGATGGTACTATCTGAACAAGAACCGATTGAAACCGACAAGATTACCCTTCTGCATATGTATTCTCCCCATGCTCTGGCAAAATGCTCAAGAAATCGAGAATGAGAGGATGGAGCCAACATCAGTCCATAATCAGGCAACTAGAGTGTAGCAAAATCGACCTTGATGGCTTCGGTATGAGCACCATGGGAACCAGAATTACGAATAGCTTGCCGAAATTGGCCAAGCTAATTTCAGGTAAATTGTTGAGATATCGATAGTCATTAAACATTTGAAAATACCTGATCATCTTGATCTCCTTTTGAACAAATGGAGCCCAGGTATCCTTGTGAAGAATTTGGAACCATTCTGAGAGAGTCAAGGAATGATCCGGGGAGGGAACTTGGCTGACCTGGCATTCAGAAACTTATTGTACAAGATCTTGTGCCCCGAGCCCATTGCTCTTCTGTTTTGGCCTCAGCCATGAAGAAGATTTTGGATTTTTTAGATTTTGAAAAGAAGTGAGAGGGAGAATGATATTTAGGTGGTCTGTTAAGTTGAGATGTAGAAGGCCAAGGAGAGTGGCAAGGGTAGTTTTCTGAAGGAATTTTCTGTACATCAGTTTGTTTTTATTATCTACTGTAAGAGAAAACCAAAGGGGTGGATAGCAAGGTTCAGAAGAAAGGGAGTGAGTGGAAGTTAGTCTCTTTTTCTTAGGGACAGGACTAGAACTTGTCCTATGAACATGAGTACTAACCTTTAAAACTGAACGGAGGATAGCTACTTCAAATTCATCTTTGATGTCCCGAAGGAAAGGGGCATCAATTTAAGCACACTCCAGAATAATAGTGATAAAAGAGGGAGGAGTAGGAGGATGAAGGAAGGAGTGAGTTGTAGTGGGAGGAACATCAGTTGGTCCATAAGAGGAAGCCCCAGCTGATGAGGAGGCTGGAGAACCTCAAAAGAAGGAGAAGGTGGAGGAATGTGAATGGAAGAAACAGGAGATGAGGAGGACTGGGAAGGAAAGGGTGTAGGAGAGGAAATGGTTCTTGGAATGGGTTGTTTGAAGGTGGGAGGTGCTGGAGGTGCAGTGGAGGATGATGGTGGAGAAGGAGGGGCTGGAATTGGAAGAGGAGAAGAAGCAGGGGGCTCTGGAGCTACAGCTTGCTCTTCTGCTCTGACAGGTACAGCCTCTGATTCCACTGGCCCGGGTGGCCCAGACAAAACATCAGCTGGCCCTGACTCCACACCCTCAGCTGACCCTGAAGCTGCCACCTCTTCAACAATTTTTTGCCCTGATGGCCCTTGGCTGCCAACATGTTCTGCAGTAGAAGGAGCAGGAGGGGCATGAATGACATGCGCCCTCACCAAGTCTGTAAGAGCAGCTACAGACTTCTTAATGCTTATGAACTCACTTTGCACCCATCTAACTGCATTTCTGACCATGCCCATCTCCTTGGCTGAAGTACTCTGGCTTATAAAGATAGATGCAATATCAGATTGCACAAAGCATAAGATCTTTCCTTGTTCATCCATTCTATCAATTAAAGGCTTCAGATTGATCTTCAATTGCTTCTCTTCAGCCTCTTATGTGGCTTCCTGGTTAAGAGGGGATCTCATAAGCTACTTCTTTCTCTTTGTCATTTGCCCTAGCAATAGGCTCCACATCATCAACATTTGCCTCTTCATCTGAGGCGCTTTCCACAATTCCTTCTTGAAACTGATTATCAGTAGGGCACTAGCAGTGTGCTCCCCTGACTTGTTGCCAAATCGACTGAATGCTCCCCTCAATAGGAGCATCCTCCATCAAGACGTCTTCATGGTGGCCGACTGCCACAACTTCAGATGCAAGTCCTTGCTCCCCTGACTGGGAGCATCTTCCATGGCAACATCTTCATCATGGCCGGTGCCACTACTTCTGCCTCTTGATTACCGGCAATTTCTGGCTCCCCCTGAGTGGGAGCTTCTTCCATACTACATCCTCAATGTGGCCTGATGCCACAGCCTCGCTACCAACTTCTTCAGCAACTCTTTCTTGCTCCCCCTGAGTGCTGGTGATAGAATCCAACACACTTCTAAGGATGGATCCCACAACTGAAGTGGGGGTGGCAACTTCTGTAGTTTGCTCAACGGGCTCAATGAATTCTTGAGGAATGTCCTCAATCCTGTGCACACTAACCACTGAGTCTTCAACTCTGATCTCTGCTGCATTTCCTTGGATATCTGCTATTGTTGCTTGTTCCTTTTGAACCACTGGAATTTTGGCCTTAATTTCTTCCTGCTGCACTTGGACCACTGGCACTTCTGGCCTGGCAATCTCTTGCTCAACTTGAACTTCTGGTGCTGCTGTTGTTGCCTCTTCTTGGACCTCTAGGACTTCCCCAATAATGGCCTCACCCTCAGCTGCTGAGGTCTTGGTCCAAACATCACCAACAAGAGAGACTCGCTTTTCTTAAGATTCCTGGACCGGATAGCTTGGCCCATCTTCTCTGAAACTGCCCCATTCAAATTTACTCCAAAGTGTTGGAATATCTTGGTTAGCAAATGGGCATAAGGAAGAGATACATTTAACTTACTCTTCTTATCCCAAACTTGAGCATTTGCAAATTTCATCCTTTCTATGATGACCTCTGCCATATTTATACTCTGGTTCTGGATAGCCCAGAACATCAGGTCTGAATCTGCCTTGGTGCACGTGGAGAAGGTTGCACTCCTGGGCACCAGAATCTGACATACTATGAAATGCAATAAGCGGTTGAACGCATTCAACTGATTAATGTCTATCTTCCCATCTTTCAGCCTGAACTCAGAACCAACAATCCCCAAACCTTTCGCCTGAATGTCAACAGTGTGTACTCCACTGTGACCGGAGGTGGACACACCAAACAAGGACTCCAATAGCTTATACGAGATCCGAATCTGAGTTCCTTTGACCATGGATGTCAAAGACCCATCTTCCTCAGACTTCAGACAGACATAAAATGCCTTGATCAGGTCTGGATAGCTTACCTCTGAGAGTGTTGCCATCTTCGTCCACTTCAATCTCTCCATAGTAGCAACAATGCTGTGCATCCCAGTCTTTTCCCAATCAACCACATCCACTGCCTTGTGCCCGCACAACTTGGTCTTCACCGAAGCGAACTTTTCCTGCTGCTTTGTGGTGAGGAAAGCAGTCCCATAGCCCCGGACGGTGCCAAAAACTCCAGAAACGGCCATGGTTTTGAATGGGAAAAGGTTCTGGATGGTCTAAAGGAGGATTGGAGCAAAAGCCCTCAGAAGATTTTCGCGGAAGGGATGGAAGCTTTGAAATCACACGAAGTTGATGTCGGAGTCGATAGGGTTTATCGTCTCAGGCAAGTTGAAAGAGATGAGAGCGGAGGTGAGTCGTTGTGACACAGATTTCGAGTTTTATCAGATAAAGATAAAGTGACTTTTGAGAGGATGGCGCCATAAATGCAGAAAATGACAAAACAGAGATAGGTTCGAGATGAATAAAAATAAATAATGAACCGCCACTGAAATTTATGATGCAAGCATCTTTAAAGATTTCGCTTAATTTCAGGGGAGAGAACAGATAGTTGATGTTCTGAAATAACATTATTTCAGTTATTTACAGATAAATCTATCACAAATACACATGCCTAATTCCCTTCTAAAAGATGTAATCACTCTTCAGCTAAGGCTTTTGTGAAGATATCTGCTAACTGATTTTGAGTATTTATAAATGAAATGTCTATATTACTGTTAGCTACATGATCTCGAATGAAATGGTATCTAACCTCAATATGTTTTGTCCTTGAGTGTTGTACTGGATTTTTGGGGAGATTAATTGCACTGGTGTTGTCGCACAGCAAGGGAATTGTCTTGATGTGTAGCCCATAATCCTCAAGTTGTTGCTTAATCTATAGGAGTTGTGTACAGCAGCTCCACAGCCACGTGCTCAGCTTCAGCTGTTGACAGTGCTACTGAATTTGCTTCTTTGAGAACCATGGAATCAAACACCCTGCAAGAAATTGACAACATACATTGGTGCTTTTCCTATCTATCTTGCATCCAGCGTAATCAGCATCAGAGTATCCTACTAAATTTATTTCACGTGATTTTGGATACCACAATCCTATATCATGAGTTCTAGCTAAGTATCTAAAAATCTGTTTGACATTAATTAAATGAGACTCTCTAGGATCTGCCTGATACCTAGCACATGCATACACTAAACAATATATTAGGTCTACTTGCTGTCAAGTAAAGTAATGAACCTATCATACCTCTGTAGAGCTTTTGGTCTACTTTCTTACCATCCTTGTCACTGTCTAGCTTATAGATGTGCTCATTGGTGTTGATCGTGGCTTGGCGTTTTCAAAACCAAATTCTTTAGTAGCTCTTTGTGTACTTGGCTTGACAAATGTGGGAGCCTTCTTTTCCTTGCTTGATTTACAATCCGAGGAAATAATTAAGTTCCCCCATCATGCTCATTTCAAATTCTCCCTACATAAGCTTTTCAAAGTACTTGCAAAGAGATTCATCAGTAGAACCAAATATTATCATCAACATAGATTTGAAGAAGTAACACATTTTTAACTTTAGACTTAATGAATAATGTGCTATCTACTTTTCCTCTAATAAAACCATGGTTTAACAAAAATGCACTTAATCGTTCATACATGCTTTAGGTGCTTGTTTCAAACCATATAAAGCCTTGTACAATTTAATACATGATTTGGAAAATCGATATCATCAAAACCGGGAGGTTGTTCTACATAAACTTCCTCCTTTATGTAACCATTTAGAAAAGCTGATTTTACATCCATTTAAAATAATTTAAATCCAATTCTGATGCATAAGCAAGTAAAATCCTAATTGCCTCAAGTCTGGCTACTAGTGCATAGATTTCATTGAAATCTATGCCTTCCTTTGAGAATAGCTTTGAGCTACCAATCTGGCCTTGTTTCTAGTGATCACACCAGCTTCATCCATTTTGTTCCTGAACACCCATTTGGTGCCAATCACAGGATGATCTGATGGTCTCGGAATAAGGGACCATACTTGGTTTCTCTTGAACTGATTAAGTTCATCTTGCATGACTAATATCCAAGATTCATCAGATAGTGCTTCATTGACTGTCTTAGGCTCTATTTGAGATACAAAGGCTAAATAATCACATGGGATTACGTTACCTCTAGTTCTTACCCCAACTGATGGATCTCCAATAATGTTATCCAACGGATGATCTTTCTTGTATCTCCATTCCTTTGGAAGATTATCATGCGATATATCTTTTTGTTGTAGATCTTCTAAGGGTGGATCTTCCTTGTCCTCAATGGATGTATTCTTTAACTTCTTGGACATTCATCTACATCATCAACATCACTGTCTACTTCCTTTCTCAGGAAGGGTTAGTTTTATCAAAAATAACATACATTGTTTGTTCAATTAATAAACTATACTTATTAAATGCTCTATATCCTTTGGGTTTAGAAGCATACCCCATAAATATACCTTCATCAGACTTTGAGTCCAGCTTACCAATATCTCTTTTTCCATTGTTGTGAATAAAGCATGGACATCCAAATGTTCTGAAGTGACTGATCTTTGGCTTCTTCTGCTTGTAAAGCTCGTATGCAGTCTTCTTCAGGATTGGCCTGATCATCACTCTATTGATTATATAGCATGTTGTGTTGATGGCTTCGGCCCAAAAATACCTTGGTAAATTATATTCTGACAACATAGTCCTTGCCATATCCAATAAAGTTTTGTTCTTTCTCTCAGCAACTCTATTTTACTGCGGTGTCCTTGGTGCTGAGAAATTATGTTCTATTCCTTAATCATCACAGAACTTTGCAAATCTTTCATTCTGAAATTCTCCTCCATGATCTGATCGAATGCTCACAATGGTATACTTCTTGTCTTTCTGAACTCTCTTACTGAAGCTGACAAAACTGTCAAATGTGTCATCCTTGTGCTCCAAGAATGATACCCATGTGAATCTGGAGTAGTCATCAACTATAACAAATCCAAAGTTCTTTCCTCCAAGACTTGTGGTTCCCATTGGCCCAAATAGATCCATATGTAGAAGTTCTAAGGGTTTAGAGGTTGTTACCACTGTCTTTGACTTGAAGATGATTTAGTGTACTTTCCCTTTGCACACGGCTCACAGACGCCTTCCATCCTAGTGCTTACTTTGGGCAAACCTTCCACTAAGTTTCTCTTGATTAGCTTTCTTATTCCATCCAAGCTACAATGCCCCAATCTTCTGTGCCAAAGTTCCACTGAATGATTCTTGCTTACGGCAAAGCACACATCCTGATCTTTTAATTCTTCCAAATGAAGTACATAGAGATTCTTCTCTCTACAGGCTTCTGTTGCCCAGCTAGCAAGCCCAGAGGGGGGGTGAATGGGATTCTTAAAATTATTGAGAACCTAAAATCTGTTCATAAAAACACTCACACAACACACTTGATAACTGTTAATGTTAGTATAAAGAGAATAGCAAACACAAGGCAATCAAACACACGACACACGGAATTTATCCTGGTTCGGACCTCCTTTCCACAGGAGTCCTACGTCCAGTCCCTAAGCAACAACTCAGGATTTCACTACCCAAGGGTACAGTCCCCCTCAAGGACACTTACACACCCAGCCGTAGCTGGTCTTCTCTTCACAACCCGAAGAGGAATTACAACACCCTGGATCCCACCAGGTCTTCCTTCTACACGAAGGGAAACAAACATCCTAGAAACCACCAGGTCTTCCTTCAACACGAAGGGAAAGAACACAGGAATGTATTCAAGAGATGATACACCCCTAGATCAAGCTTAAGGACCAACGCTTGATCTGAAGCAATGACTGAGAGGGAAAGTTCTACAATGAGGAACACTCTCAGTTTACAGAAGCTCTCAAGACTAACACAATGAATGCAGAGAGCTAAGAGTTGAACAATCAAAGGAGTGAGGCTTCTCTCTTTCAGATGCTCGCAGAAAAGCTTGTAAAAGATTGTCGTTAGTGTTGTATCTACTTCTGGAGCTTCAATCTTCTATATATGTCTTCCATTTGAAAATTGAATGTTGAAGTGTCTGTTGTATCTGAGCTTTTGTTTATGTTAGACTGCATGTCACTGTAGAGCTTCTTGTTCAGCAGTCTTTAGCTTTCCATGCACGCAACAAGAGAAAGGATCTTCTCTGATATCCGTTATCTTCCATATTGTCCAACGTTGTATTGAGGTGCGTTATCAGAGACCTGCACGCATTAAATGCTAAAATAATAGATAGCTAGGCTGTCTCTTGTTGTCAGTCAACGTTAGATTGATTTTATATCAAAAAGAAGTTCCATTCTGTTCTTCTAAAAAATGTTTACAGTATAAGTGTGGAAATAGAAGATATCATTTGCATGCAGTGCAGTGATATGATCAGTCATAATAAATGCATGGATGTGAGAGAAAAGCGAGGGAAGACTTTGACTTTTCAAACTATCTGAGAATAGGTTTGAATATCAAGTCGTTATACATCATGAAATCGATATGATTATGACTTATGAAATCGTTGTGTTGATGAGTCGTTATTCATGTGAATTGTTATACATTCATAAGTAAATCGATGTACACACAAATCGTTATGCATTAAACCAAATCGTTATGATACTATCAGCAAATCGTTATGGACCAGTCGTTATAACCAAATCGTTGTTTAATGTATCGAATCTTTACTGCGACCAAGTCGTTGTGTAACTTAATGAATCGTTATGAAACTTAACGAGTCGTTGTGGAACCGAAATCGTTGCGAGGGCAAATCGTTGTTCTCACTTATCAAATCGATGCGATGACCAAATCGTTGTGAGAGCAAATCGTTGTTCTCACTTATCAAATCGATGCGAAGACCAAATCGTTGTGAGAGCAAATCGTTGTTCTCACTTATCAAATCGATGCGATGACCAAATCGTTGTGAGAGCAAATCGTTGTTCTCACTTATCAAATCGATGCGAAGACCAAATCGTTATGAACCAAGTTGATGTGATCTCTTAGCGAATCGTTATGAGATAGACTGCAATAGATAGCAATGACTTATGAAATCGTTATAGAACCAAAATCAATGTGAATGAGGAAATCGTTATGATTCTAAGGAAATCGTTATAACAACTAGAGAGTCGATGTGTACTTAGAAAATTATATGCTTTGGACTATAAATGCTGGTATGAAGAATACTTACCAGTTATCTTGTGTTTTCTTTGTTAGATTTCCTGTGCTCAAATCTCATAGAAAATATGTTAGAAATGCACATTGTCTTAGTTTTGTTAATCACCAAAATAGATATTTAATTTATTTAAATTATATGAGGAAAATCTGATCATCAGCTTAAAACACAGTTTTATCATCTTTTATAATACTGCATCTTGATTTTTGAAACTTGATTTGATGGCCTTTGTCGCACAGCTGGCTGATGCTGATTAGATTATGCTTGAGTCCTTTTACGCATAGAACATCCTCTATGAGAGTCCTGCCTTGACTGCCAATTGTTCCACATCCAATGACTGTCCCTTTTCCTTATCTCTATATGTTATTGTGTCTTCTTAGCTTCGAGATGGGAGAACAGCTTTATGTTCTCTGTCATATGCCTTGAGCACCCGCTGTCCAGGTACCACTTAGATACTCGAAGGCTTCCCTGTAATGAAAACACTAAGCTTTAGGTACCCAAGTTCTTTTGGGTCCTGATTGGTTAGTATCATCATTTTTCCTCTTAATTATCTATTTTTTATGTTTAGTTGGACATGTTATTTTAATATGACCTAATTTGTTGCAGTGATTACAGCAAGATATTCTACTTACCTTTTCAGTTGGAGTGTATTTAAAGTTTGACTTGTATGCAGTGTCTTGTTCGGCTACAAATTTAGGTGTTGGATAAATTTTAGGATGTACTACGGCTTCTTCATTATCAAGAGGGATGTATCCTAACCCATATTTCTTTTTGCCAGATCTTCTAGCTCCTTTTAGTATTAATGTTGTTTTACCATTTGTAAATTTTTCTAATGTGCTGGTCTTGGTTTAATTTACTTATGATTTCTTGATTTTCATTTTGTTATTTGTTCATTTTTACTTTTCAAGTCTTCACACAATAAATCGTTTCTTCTTTGTAGCTCAAAATTTGTTTTTCCAGTTGCTCGTTTTCAGATTTTAGATCTGAATTAGTGTTTTCCAAGCAAGCATAATTTTTCTTACTGACTTTTAGCAATTTACACACATCTTTGTATTACTATATAGTTCGTTAAAAGCATCTTCTAAACTGTCAGATTTAGATTCATTGCATGAAGAAAAAGATGAGTCAGATGATACCTTATCATCGATGTTAGTCATGAAAACCAGGTTGGCCTTTTCTTCTTCATCTCCACTTGAGCTCGACTCACTATCAGAGTCACTGCTATTGTCCCAAGCTGCTGCCATGGCTTTCTTCTTGTATCTTCTGAACTTCCTAGAATGTCTTTCTTTCTAATCTCAGTTTTCTTTAGCTTCGGACATTCTGCCTTGATATGTCCGGGCTTCTTGCATTCATAACAAATGGGCTCAGCTTTCATTGAGTCTTTTCCTTCTTGCTTCTTAAAATCTTTGTTTTTCTTGAAGTATCTCCTTCCGGACTGGTACTTCTTTTTAGCAAGTATCCTTTGTAGTCTTCTGGAGAGGAGAGCTTCCTCATCTTCACTACTTCTTATGCTTTCATTATCATCTGAAGATTCTTCTGATGCAACTTCTTCTGCCTTGAGAGAGTTGGAATGTTTCTTTCTGCTTGATGACTCTCCCAACCTTTCCATGTTGATCTCATGGGCCATTAGGGACCTAATGATTTTCTCAGTGACATTCTCTTTAGATCATTAGCCTCTTCTATTGCTGTCACTTTAGGAGTCCACGAGGCTGGTAAGGATCTTAAGATCTTTCTGACCATATCTCCCATTTCATATTCCTTTCCAAGACCAGCCAATCCATTTGTAATATCGGTGAATCTGCTGTACATCTGTATATTGTTTCTCTTGGATGCATCTGGAATCTCTCGTATTGTGTCACCAGAATATCTATTCTGGTTCTTTCACTTTGTCAGTACCTTCATACGTGATCCTCAACTTCTCCCACATCTCCATTGCGGATTTGCAGGCAGATATATGGTTGAACTCTTTCTTGCTAAGAGCGCAACGCAATATGCTTTTGGCCTTGCAGTTGAGAGAGATCTTTGTTGTCATCTTTCGTTCATTTGTCTTTCTCGTTTGTGACCAGAAGATCTCCTTCTTCTATAATGGACCAAATCTGATAATCAAGTCCTTGTAGGAAGAACTCCATTCTTGTTTTCCAGTAAGTATAGTCTTCACCATCGAACAATGGTGGCATGTTGACCGACTGATCTTCAAAGTGACCTTGGGCTGCCATTTGATCTTTTCTCTTCAGATCGTTGGATCTTCTTTGTCGAAGAACTAGCTCTGATACCACTTATTGCCCAGCTAGCAAGCCCAGAGGGGGGGTGAATGGGATTCTTAACTTTGATTATCTAAACCTGTCAACAAAAACGTTCACACAAAAACACTATGTTTGACTGTTAGTGTTAGTAGTAAATAACACGCCAAACACAAACAACAATCACACTACACAAGGATTTTATCCTGGTTCGGACCTCCTCTCCATAGGAGTCCTACGTCCAGCCCCTAAGCAACAACTCAGGATTCCACTACCCAAGGGTACAATCCCCCTCAAGGACACTTACACATCAAGCCGCAGCTGGCCTTCTCTTCACAGCCTGAAGAGGAATACAACACCCTGGAACCCAGGTCTTCCTTCAACCCGAATGGAATAAAACCACCTGTTACCTACAGGTCTTCTCTTCAACCCGAAGAGGAACAACACAAACAATGTGTGAAAGTTGGAAAAGTGCCCCTAGACCTGGTTTACAACAAATCCAGATCTAAGGCAGAGACTGAGATTAAGAGATCTACAATGAAAGAAACTCTCAGAACTCAAAGGTGCTCTCCAGGAATTGAACGGAATGATGAGAGCGAGAGCTACACAAGAGTTGGAATAAAATCGCTCTTCTATTGAGACTCTTTTTGCGTGAAAGATTGCTCTCTTTAAAAGTTGTCTTCTTAGAGTCTTCAGACTTGAATATATCTTCCCTTGAGGAAGTAGTCGTTGATATGTCTATTGTCTCTATGCTCTGGTATACATTAGACTGCATGGTATTGTAGAGCTTCTAGTCAACGGTCCTTTACGTTCCATGCATGCAAAGAGAAGATCCTTCTCGATATCCTTTATCTTTCATTTTGTCCAACGTTGTAAATGGTTGTGCTTATCAGAGACCTGCACACAATAAATGCGGAATGATAGATAGCTACGCTGTCTCTTATTGTCAGTCAACGTTAGAATGAATATACATCAAATAGATTCCATTCTACTTTCTAAAAAGATGTTTCCAATATAAGCATAGGAATAGAAGATATTTGTGCATGCATCATACAGTGAAATGTTCAGTCATAATAAATGCATGGATATCGGAGAAAAGCGAGGGAAGACTTTGACATTCAAAATATTTGAAATCTGTTTAAATATCAGTCGTTATAGCTCATGAAATCGTTGTAAGTACGACTTATGAAATCATTGTGAATGAGTCGTTGTTTATATAAATCGTTGCACATGTAAGTAAATCGATGTGAAATAAATCGTTATACAATCATAACCAAGTCGTTGTAGAGACAATTGTTATGAGAGTATAAGCAAATCGTTATGACCAGTCATTATAACCAATCGTTGTCTCACTTATCGAGTCGATGAGTGATCAAATCATTGTTTTGCTTTATCGAATCATTACACAGACCAAGTCGTTGTTGTGACTTATCGAATCATTACAACAAGCAATCGTTGTGTAACTTATCGAGTCGTTATAATGACCAGTCGTTGTTGTAACTTGTCGAATCGTTGTAAATACCAAATCGATGTGGAACTTATCGAATCGTTATGAAAGACAATCGTTGTGAGGCAAGTCATTGTTCTCACTTAGTTAATCATGTGAAACTGAATCGTTGTGAAAGCAAATCGTTGTTCTCATTTATCAAATCGTTGTGAGAGCAATCGTTGTTCTCACTTTTCAAATCGTTATGAGAAACCGAATCGTTATGAGAGCAAATCGTTGTTCTCACTTATCAATCATTGTGAGACAAATCGTTGTTCTCACTTTTCAAATCGTTATGAGAAATCGAATCATTGTGAGAGCAAATCGTTGTTCTCACTTATCAAATCGTTATGAAATCAATATGATTCTAATGAAATCATGTAGCATATAGAGAGTCGATGTGTACTTAGAGAAATTTCATGCTCTGTATTTTAAATGCTACAAAGTAAGAAATACTTACATATTTTCTTGATTTCGCCTGATTTACTTCATGTGCCTAAGCTTCATGAAAACTTATTAGATGACACTTTATTGAAGTTTTTTTAATCACCAAAATAGATATATAATTCATAAAATTATATCGGGATGAACTGATCATCACCTTGATGGCGGCCAATAAAGAAGACTCTATGCGTCTAGCCCTTGTTGTTCGAATGCTTCAGCGAGAAGAAGATCCGCATCTTGTTCAGCCGGTGCTTGATATAATAGACGTTGTTGCTGGTCTGGGGTGACACCGCGAGGCTGAAGTGCCCCAGAAGATGTCCACGGTAGGCACTACATCCCGCAACTTGCACAGGATGCAGAAGACGCATATATCATCCTCCATGAGTTCGGCATCAGTTGGATGGGGGCAATCCTCCAGGCGTTCAGGATCCCCTGTGCCACCTCTGGCAGTGGCAATCAGAACCCTGCCTCCAAGAGGTCCAAGGACATGGCGAAACACCTGGGCTTCTTCGACAGATACGACTCATTCTCCTTGGCAAGATTAATGATGTCGTACTCATCTCCGATGTGAAACGGTCAGGGAGGCCTTAAAAGTATCTGTACTTCGGCTCCCTCGTCGCTCCCGGCACTGCTCCGCTCGCCCCCGGCGGCAACAACTTCTTTGCCTGCTCTCTGCGACATCTCTGCTCGCGAGCAAAGGAGAAAGGGGGGGAGTAGCGAAGGCAGGAGGAAGACGATGAACAATGGCAATAGGGAAGGCTTCTGAATGAGGAAAGCATGAACCCCCACCTTCTCCCCACCTCTTCCTTATAAGGAAGGGAGGCGCAAAATTCGAAGGCAAAAATGGCAGTTTTCCCACTCCAATGGACCGTTCAAACATGCCGCCCCGGCCTCACAGCGCGACACGTCATCCTTGCCATCATGAAACTCTGTCCCTGAAGAGGGCTCCAACGGCGTCGTCCAAAGGCCGCGCTCACCTCCACGGTCTGTAACACCCCGAAATTTAGTGATTTAAAAACTTTGGAAATAAAGGAGGATAAAGTAAATAAACATTTAGAGAGACTTCCAACACCATGTATTAATGACCATTAACAAGATTGGACCAATAGAGCACATTTGGCCCAAGGATATAAACAAACTAGGACATAAATTTCCAGAAATTCGTGTATGTAATTATGCCATAATTGGAGATGGCAAGTTAGGGTTAAATAAGGTAATTAGTCATGCAAGGTAAGCCAACCGAACCCAACCTCATTGGTGGTTTCCTAAACCTTTGCTACCTCTTTTAGGTAAGAGAATCCCATATTTTATGGAAAGTGGGAGACAGAACTCGTACCCCTTTCCTAGTCTCGTTTGGACTCTTAACTACACCCTAAAACTATAAGAACTCATCCTTAAACTATTGGGGAAGGTTTAACAACGAGTTGGGGTCGTTTGGAGGCAGGCTAGAGCTTCTGAGGAGAAGGAGAAAGGCTGGGAACCCGGAGCTTCATCCCCTTCATCCTCTGTTGCATCCAGAACATCGACTGGACTTAGATCTTCATAAGGTAGGTGTTCTCGGGCCAAGATTAAAGAAAACCAACACCATCATGTATATTTTCGAGTCTAGGATCATATGCACTTGGTTTGACTCAATTTCATGGAGTACACATTGCGTATTCGTAGTTTTCCCTAAGTCGCACAGTTAGGGCTTTTCCCGTTCTTCTTATTAGCACATGATTCAGACCGAATTAGACTAAACTTATTCATGAAAGTTCTTCTACATGTAATCACGATCATCTTTTATGTTGGACATTTTGTCCAGAATCTTTCGTTCGAGTTTATAGGCATGATAAGAGAGTCGCTGCATGATACTGTGATTTCGGGCTACACTTGACTTTTTGTTCTTCATATGTTTTCTCAGGATTCGAGACGAATTAGATCAAATCTCCAACATCAAAGTTCTTCTACTAGTTGTTCTCGTCATCATGGTGTTGAACGTTTGTCTAAATGTCATTTATTGAGAGTTATAAGAGGTGGAAGTGAATCACTGCATGAGACGTGTTTTTTGGTTACACCTGACTCATCTTTTTTGTTCTGGAAGGGCACTAGTGTCGACACGACTTGATCTAGTGGCAACACACTGTCCCAAAACAGCCTAGAAGGTGTTCTGGAAGCTCTTTAGTGTCGACACTACCTGATCTAGTGTCGACACACTGTCCTAGTTTGACCCAGAAAGTTTCTGGGAGCTTTTCTAGTGTCGACACTACTTGAGCTAGTGTCGACACACTGTCCCATATTGGCCAGAAGGTTTTCTGGAAGTTGTCTCTAGTGTCGACACTACATGATCTTGTGTCGACACTACTTGACCTTTTGTCTTATATTTGAAGCACTGTGTCGACACTACCTGTCTAGTGTCGACACTACTTGACCAGTTTGGCATTATTTTGTCTTGTGTTTGAGGCATTGTGTCGACACCACTTGATCTAGTGTCGACACTACCCTTACAAGAAATTTGCATATTTTGGGTCTGATCATTTCATGATGTCTACTAGCATGTGCATGATGTTATATATGCATGGACCTAAAATAAATCAACCCATTGAAAAATAGTAATGATCTGAATACGATTCTAATGTGTAAATGTGATTGATCTTAAGTCCATTGGATTATCTTGTGATCTTGCTTATTGTCATTGATAAGATAAGAATATGATATGAATGTGGGGATGAATGCAGTTAGTGGTGTTAATGTTATGATTTGCATATGAGTTTCATGGTTACATGTTTTCCGCTGTTCAATTAATTATTTGTCATATGAATACATGTTAGGAAGCACATGTTCTACATACGATCTGTCTTTAGAAACATCCTCATGTCAAGACATTAATGACCTATGAAACATAAGATACGTCGTTATCCTGCCTTGTTCTTTTGAGCTGTTTGTCATTCCTTGACTCTATGAATGATCATGTTCCTTTTACTACGAGCTTGTTATTGAAACTCTGTGGCCATAATATGAATCTGTTGTTCGGCACAACGTGGGACTCCGGTCCAAAACTTGATCCAATGCCTGTGCAATAGGGGCCTTGTCTGTTCCTGGGGAGGAGCACCCAACGTACTTTTAACCCGCGGGAGTATGGACTCTTGGTGCTTGGCATAGCACAACAAACAGCAAGATTGTGAAAATGTGCCTACTTTTTGACATGATAAGTTTGACTTGACATGATATGATACGTCTGTTCATGTGAACACATGAGATCTGTTTGAATATGGCCAATCTCTTCTGATATGATTTTATTCTTGAAATATCTGTCCATTGTATATGAAACTCGACATTTGATCTGATATGATATCCGTTCTATTTGCTATTCACTTGTTAGAAAAAGCATGCAATGTCATCATGTCATATGCATATCTGCCTATTTAAAATGTTAATCATGTATCTAGTGCCCGCACGTATTGAGATGTAAATCCTACTGAGCTAGTTCGCTCACCCCTATCATCCTGCCCTTTTTCAGGTAGTGATGAAGAACCAGTGGAGTCAGATGGGACAGGGCAAGAGTGACGAGCACCTGTCATATGAATAGTTGTCAGTTTAGGAATAGAATTTAGTATTGATGTATTAGAGAAACGTTGTTATTTGATTAATAAACCTTTTCAGTTGATTCTTCTTATGTGAGTTTGTATCTAGTTGAATGGTAATGAAATAGGTATACTTTTGGTGACCATATTATAGTCTCGAATGTGATATTATATTCAATTGTGACTCTGACTTTTCAACTGTGATACGCCGTTTGTATCGTTCACGTCCCCGGTATTTATTCCGCTGCTAAATATCGGAGCGTGACAGTTGGTATCAAAGCCTGAACTTTAGGTCCAAGGGATAGATCATAGAATGAAACTAGATCACACGGTCAAAACCTGTCGTACCTAATGTGAGCTTGGGTAGAGCCATGGGAATAGAAGACACATGTGATATAATTAGATGACTGACTTATATTATTATCTTGAAGGTGCTTATTACCTCAATGGCCGCTGAACGTGCCCAGGCTAGGACATGCAACAACAATAACAGAACTTGACTCAGGCTATCCTGCAAGCCACCCAGGGTGGAGGAACCGCGGAGCCGGTGATCTCCATCGGAATTTCGGAATATGGATCCGCCTAGGTTTGAGGGAGTACTGACCCAGATTTGCTGAACACTGGGTTAAGGAGATTGAAAGGATATTCAAGGTTATGCAATGCACGACCGAACAAAGTACTGCTGGCAACTTTCCAATTGGAAAAGGATGCTAGAGCATGGTGGAGTCGGTAGAAGCAACACTAAATGGCCAGCAGCTAACATGGGCTCAGTTCATTAGCACTTCAACACCAAGTACTTCTCTGAGAGGGTGCAAGAACGGAAAGCACCGAATTTGCGGCTTTAAAGCAGAGAGGACTCAATGTGGTCGAGTATGAGGCCCAATTCTCTCGTCTGTCCCGATATACTTGCTCACTTGATTGGGACAGAAAGGATGAAGGCAAAACGCTTTCTGAATGGCTTGAGGCCCCAGTTCATCACTCAACTGGCGCCAATGGACATTCAAACCTATGCTGACATGGTAAAGAAGGCTCAGTTACTGGAAGATGCCATGGAGACTGCGAAAGAATTAAGGGAAAATCCGTGAAACGGAGCAAGTGTCTTCTATTGGAAGGTATCAGCCGACTATTGGGAAGAAAAGGCCCAGTGGCGGAGTAAATGAACCAGCGGATAAAAAGCCGAAGGAGATAGGTAAGCAGATAGTGGTGACAACGGGAGAAAGGTGCAAACATTGTGACAGAGCTGGTCATCGGTCTGAGCAATGCTGGAGAGCGTATGGGAGATGCCTGCGCTGTGGTAGTCGTGACCATAGGATCTCGGACTGCCCAATACTGAAGGAACAAGCCCCTCAGGACAAGCGTCCGAATGGACAGAAGAGGCAAGGCCGACTGCAAGCTATCCATGAACCAGAAACTGCTGAAGAAGGAGGTATCGTGGAAGGTACACTTACTATTCTTTCCCGACCCGCATATGTTCTCTTTGATACGGGAGCTACGCATTCCTTCATATCTCAAACATTTGTTGATACCCTACCTGTGAAACCCGTCCCAATGAAATCCGGAATAGTTGTGTCAACCCCGATTGGTCCTGGCACCAATCTTACAAACCATATGCCATCCAGTGAAGTGTTGATTGACACCCAAAACCTACCAGCAAATTTAATATGTATGGACATGGCGGTATGATGTGATACTGGGAGCAGACTGGATGTCTGAACATGGGCTAGTATCAACTGCAGGAGAAGTCGGTAACCTTTAGCCAGTACCCAAAACTAGTGTCACAGGGGATAGAAACCACAGGATTGTCACTTATCTCTGCACTACAAGCCAAAAGGATGATGAGGAAAGGTTGTATGGCCTTTCTTGCTACTTGGGGTCGTCGCAAAGAATGAAGTCAAAGTTGAGGACATCCATGTCGTCAGCGAATACGCTGATGTTTTCCCCGAAGACTTGCCAGAATTCCTCCTGAGCGAGAGGTCGATTTTACCATCGAGTTGGTCCCTGGAGCAGCACCAGTATCTAGGGCACCATATAGAATGTCCCCCCGCAGAACTGAAGGAATTAAAGAAGCAACTGATGGAACTATTAGAGAAGGGTTTCATCCGACCTTGCACATCGCCATGGGGTGCACCTGTCCTCTTCGTCAAGAAGAAAGATGGGTCGATGAGGCTATGCATAGATTACAGACAACTAAATCAGTTAACCATCAAGAACAAATACCCTCTGCCAAGGATTGATGAGTTGTTTGATCAATTATCTGGAGCTAGATACTTCTCTAACATAGATCTCAGATCCGGTTATCATCATTGAGGATCAAAGGAGAAGACATTCACAAGACTGCCTTCCGAAGCAGGTATGGGCATATGAATTTATTGTTATGCCTTTCGGACTAACGAATGCCTCTGCAGTTTTCATGCAGTTGATGAATAGCATTTATCGCCCATATCTTGATAAATTGTGGTGGTATTCATCGATGATATATTATCTATTCAAGACAAAGGAAGAGCATGAGGAGCATTTGAGGATTTCATTACAGATTTTAAGGGAGAACAAATTATATGCCAAGCAGTAAATGTGAATTTGGCTTGAGGAAGTATCCTTTTAGGACATGTGGTAACCAAAGATGGTATCGATGTTGATCCATCAAAGGTGGAGGCTGTGCTGAAATGGGAAAGACCGACAAGCGTCACTGAGATCAGGACTTTCTAGGATTAGCTGATATTACCGAAGGTTTATAAAGGATTTCTCAAAGATTGCAGTGCCATTGACCAAGCTGACCCGAAGGAAAATCCTTTGTGTGGACCGATGAATGTGAAGAAAGCTTTAACAACTTGAAGAAGTGTCTTGACTACTGCTCCTGTCCTCGCCTTACCCACTGAAGAGGGAGGATTTGAAATTTATTCAGATGCTTCTGGAACAGGTCTAGGATGCGTCTTAATGCAACAAGGGAAGGTAATAGCTTATCCCTCAAGACAGTTGAAGCTCCATGAAGTGAACTACCCAGTTCATGACCTGGAGTTAGCAGCCGTATATTCGCCTTGAAGACTTGAGGCATTATATCTATGGTGAGCAATTTAAAGTCTTTTCTGACCACAGGAGTTTGAAATACTTGTTTCACAGAAGGAGCTTAACATGAGACAAAAAGGTGGTTAGAGTACCTTAAAGACTTTGACTTTTCCATTCAATATCACCCTGGGAAGCCAATGTAGTGGCAGACGCTCTAAGTAGACACCAGGAGCTATGCTAGCTAGTATGATGCTGGGCGAATGGAAGTTACTGGAGCAATTTGCAAGTTTGAACATAGACGTGGAAGAAGGAAAAACAAGTAATGATTTCAAATCTCCAGATACAATCCGATCTACTGACCGAATCAAGGAGAAATAGGGAGAGGATCCATTCTTAGTTGAGATCAAGGGGAAGTTAGAACAAAGACCTGACTTCACACTATCAGCTGAAGGAAGATTACTATCCAAGGTAGAACATCTGTCCCTGATCATGGAGAGCTCAAGAAGAGGTTATTAAATGAAGCTCACCAGTCCAAGTACTTCATCCTGGAGCACACAAGATGTACCAAGACTTGAAAAGGTCGTACTGGTGGCCAAACATGAAGAGGGATGTGGCCGATCATGTATCGTACTGTTTAACATGCATGAAAGTCAAGGTCGAGCATTTCCGTACAACTGTGTGGACTGCTACTACTAGAAATCCCGGAGTGGAAGTGGGATAGTATCGGCATGGACTTTATCATGGGATTGCCCAAGACTAGAGGTTGTATGGATGCAATTTGGGTAATAGTTGACCGATTGACTAAATCAGCTCACTTCTTGCCGATTAAGAGTACATGGTCAGTGGATGTATTGACTGCACTATATGTTAAGGAAGTAGTCATATTGCATGGGGTTCCATCTAACATAATATCAGATCGGACCCTAGATTTACTTCACATTTCTGAAGGGTTTACAGCAGCAATGGGTATTAAACTAAACTTTAGTACTGCTGTAAGGTCTCAGGTCTCAGTGGATCATTATTGGGTCTTGTAGAGGTTCTGTTGTGGTTAACGACAAGGTCCATTGTCGTTGACTTAGGGTTGACGGCCAAGGGCTAGCCATTGATTGGGTGTTAGCGTCCAGCGATGTGGACGTTTGTTGTTGAACTCGACGGCAAGAGGTTTGGACGTCAAGTCTTTGGCGGTTCAGTAGGCGATAGGGATGTGGACGTCTATTGGTCGCGCCTGTAGAAATAGGGAACCCGAGAGCAGAAGCTCTCTCTTCCTTTCCTCTCTTTCCCTCCACTTCTGCCTTTGTCTGTTTCCACTGCTTCTGATGGTTGATGGGAGTTCGTGGGAAGGCTCTGGTATGCGTGGCGGTGCTTGATCGGGCGGGAAACGCGAAGATTTGGTGCGATTCGCGCGGAGACTTCGAGGGGTTCCGGTGCGATTGATGACTGTTTGGGAGTTTTTAAGGCGTTCTAAGGTAGGGACTTAACTCCTTTAACTCTCCTTAGCAAATCAGCATTCTCATTTGTGTGGATTAGTATGCTAATTGCATTTTAGGGTTGGGTTATACCATGCCGGGATTTTGGGTGTTTTGGGCAATCCAAGTGTTGGATTGTTTAATTTTGAAGTTCTGGTAGTGTTAAAAGATGAGGAAGTATTTCCCTCCATCAGTAGGCGTTCTGGTTGGGTGATTTTACCCAATTAGACTGACCTGACGCTGTTCTGGGTCTAGGGACTGGAGAACTTAACGTCCACATCTGTTGATGTTGAGATCTTCAAAGTTGATATAAACGACAAGGTCGATTGCCGTTGATTTAGGGTTAACGGCATTGTGAGTGCCGTCTACATCAATATTGGCGACAATCGATGCTGCCGTTAATATCCTGTGTCCCAGCAGACTTTGGTTCTGTTCTGTGTTCAAGGTGTTGACGTGTTTGTCCGCCCTGTTAACACATTTGCCAGGCTTAGAGTGTGACTCCGCCTGTGCATATGAGTAGTTAGTTGTGACACGAGGTGTTCACTTATTGTACGGTGTTTCAGACGTTGAGAGTGTTACCGTCTGTACTGGTGTTGAGTTACCGTGCTTCTGTTTCTGTTTGTCACCTGGACATAGAGAGACACTCTGTCTAGATGACCAGTGTGTGGGGGTCCTCCGTCGGTGAGTTAGGACATTGAGAGCGTCTCTGTCCTGTGCGTACTCCTTGTGGTGGTTTCGAGCCGGTCTCCGTGGAGCCCCTTCTCTACCGCTAGGGTCAGGCGTAGGGGGAAAATCGGTCGTGGACCAGACGCGAGAGAGGGCGTCTGTAGTGTGCACACGTGGCTGGGGTTGAGAGCCTCTGTGGTGATGGGACACCGAGCCACAGACCCTAGCTGAGTCCTACTTACTGTGTGTGAGTGTGTGTTACTGAGCCGCGAGGTTTACAGTTTTGGGTTGTGATGCGACGTGTATTTACTTTCTGTTTTTACTTTCCGCACTTTAGTGCTGTTGCCGATGGGGTTACTTTTCCCTACTGGGTCTCTTTTCTTGAGACTCACTCCCCTCCCTTTCAGGTGGGTCGTCGTTGACTCCCGTTCCAGGCGAGTCTAGCCACTCCGGGTTGGTGCGCCCTAGCTGCAGTGAGTAGTACTTTTTGTTGTACTTCTGTACTCCGTACTTAGCTCGAACTCTGAGTTATACATGTTATGTTCATGTATAGTGAAATTTTACAACTTTACATGGTGTGTATCTTCTTATATATAGTCTCCTCGGACGTTCACTTTTTACCCTTCCGAGCTTGTCTCGTGGGTTAGCGGGTCAGAATTCGGGTTACTGGTTGGTTACTGGTAATGCGGATTCTGGGTCGTTACAGTTTGGTATCAGAGCCTGGTCTGATGAGATATATATAAGGAAATACCCATCATGTAGACTTAGAGTACAAAGAGTACAGTTGCAGCTATTTAGCCCGGAGTTAGTTAGTGTATTCATGTGTGTATTTTTGCTCTGTGTATAGTACTATGGCACCTAGGCGACGTCCTAGAGAGGGAGTGGCTGAGCAGGTGACTCGTCAGGAGGCTGAAGACGCCCCGCCACCTCAGCAGACGCAGCCTTTGCCACAGGACGCACATAGTGGCATTGTTTCACCACCGCCGCCACCTCCTCCTCAGGTAGCTCAGGGATTAGACTTGACTCGATTTCTTGAGGGGATGGCTCAGTTTGTAGCTCAGCACCGTGATGCGCCGGTACCCCCGGGTGGTACTGGGAAGGTGTTGAGGGAGTTCTTGCAATTTCAGCCTCCCCAGTTTTTGGGCCAGCTTGATCCAGATGTAGCGCGAGCATGGTTGGATGCAGTGGAGCGGACTTTCCATTCCATGGAGTGTGTTCCCGAGGAGCGAGTGTTGTTAGCTAGTTACCAGTTGCAGGCGCAGGCGTTGACTTGGCGGTCCTCAGAGTGGGAGACTACTTTTCAGTCTCGCCCACTTAGACAGATTCTGTGGCAGGAGTTTGTCGTTTCTTTTGAGAGAGCCTTTTGTCCTACTTACGTCCGGACAGAGAGGTTGGACCAGTTTCTGGACTTGCAGCAGAGGGACTCTACTGTAGTACAGTATAGGGCCAGATTTGTAGAGCTAGGGGGTTATGCTCCGCATTATGGCAGATGAGAGTCTGAGGACTCAGCAGTTTGTGAGGGGCCTGAGGCCAGAGCTCAGGCAGGCGTTGATAGTTGCTCGTGTCACAGACTTGGATGCGGCCTATCAGACAACGGCGGCGTTGGAGGCTGATACTTTGCGGACCCGTGCTCGGAGTGCAGAGGTTCAGACGCAGGTAGTTCCGACTCAACCTCGACAGCAGCAGGGTAGTGTGCAGACGACTCCGAGGACTGCGACTTCCTACGCGTCCACTTCTGCTGGGACGACGGCGAAGTCAGGATCTCGGAGGAAGTTTCGGCGTGATAGGAAGCAGGCAGAGCAGAGACAGCAGTCTGTTGGGAGTGTTCAGCAGCCAGTAGGGCAGCCTTCGCAGCAGGTACAACATTCTTTTGCTGGTCAGTGTTACCGGTGTGACCAGATGGGTCACATGGCGTGAGATTGCCCTTTGTTACCTCGTGTGCCGCAGCAGCAGACTCAGTCACAGCCCCGAGTGTAGCAGCAGCAGGCACCCGTGTAGCAGCATCAGTAGGCCGGAGGTTCTGGTGGGTCGAGAGGTAGAGGTCGTGTTACTCACTTGACCCGTGCAGACGTGGAGGCAGCTCAGCTAGTGGAAGGTACTGTTACAGTTTTTTGTTATACAGCTAGAGTTTTGTTTGATTCCGGTGCCTCTCACTCTTTTGTGTCTGAGGAGTTTTTAGACTCCCTTGGAGAGTTGAGTACTGGAGAGTCTGTTGAGCTAGCAGTAGAGTTTCCGACAGGGGACTTTGTCCTTACGTCCTACTGTCTTGAGGAGGTACCTGTGCAGTTGCAGGATCAGTGGTTGTCAGCTCGCTTGTTTGCTTTGCAGTTGCAGGACTATGATGTGATTTTGGGTATGGACTGGTTAGAGCGGTATGGTGCAGTGATGGATTGCCAGAAGAAGAGGGTGCACTTGCGGATACCTGGGGAAGCGGCATTCTACTTCCAGGGTATCGTACCTCTTACTTCTCACTTTGTAGTTTCTGCTTTGAGGGCAGGGAGGTTGCTTGCCTCTGGTTGTCAGAGTTTTCTAGTTTCTGCTATTAACCTTGACCAGGTTACCTCGAGAGTGGGAGACATTCCCGTAGTGTGTGAGTTTCCGGATGTTTTTTCGGAAGAGTTACCTGGTTTGCCGCCAGAGAGAGAGATTGAGTTTACTGTTGAGTTGGTTCCTGGCACTGTACCATTTGCACAGGCGCCATACCGTATGGCACCAGCAGAGTTGAGGGAGTTGAAGAGGCAGCTTGAGGAGTTGTTGGAGAAGGGCTATATTTGTCCTAGCTTTTCTCCTGGGGATCACCTGTTTTGTTTGTCAAGAAGAAGGATGGTAGCCTGAGATTGTGTATTGATTATAGGAAGCTGAACCAAGTGACCATCAAGAATAGGTATCCATTGCCTAGGATTGACGATCTCTTTGATCAGCTTCAGTCTGCTCATGTCTTTTCGAAGATCGACCTGAGGTCGGGCTACTATCAGTTGCGGATTAGAGATTCTGACATTGAGAGGACTGCTTTTCGGACCAGATATAGACATTTTGAGTTTTTGGTGATGCCGTTTGGGCTCACCAATGCTCCAGCGGCCTTCATGGATCTGATGCACCGGGTGTTCCACCAGTTCTTGGACCGGTTTGTCGTAGTGTTTGTTGACGACATTCTAGTGTACTCCGTTTCGGAGGAGAGCACGTCGAGCACCTGAGGATCATGTTGCAGACCTTGCGAGAGCACCAGTTGTATGCCAAACTTAGTAAGTGTGAGTTTTGGCTACAACAGGTTCACTTTTTGGGCACGTGATCTCAGGTGAGGGAGTTTCTGTGGATCCAGCGAAGGTTGAGGCAGTTTTGCAGTGGGAGAGTCCCAGATCTGTGTCTGAGATTCGAAGCTTTCTGGGTTTGGCAGGTTACTACCGCAGGTTTGTTCGGACTATTCTCTCAGGTTGCTGCACCCTTATCGGTTGACGAGAAAGGGAGTTCTGTTTGTGTGGTCGGAGCAGTGTGAGCAGAGCTTCATAGAGTTGAAGCGACTGCTTACGTCGTGCCAGTCCTTGCCTTACCTTCAGGTGAGGAGGGTTTTGAGGTTTGCACAGATGCTTCAGGTGTTGGTCTGGGTGCGGTTTTGATGCAGCAAGGCCGGGTGGTGGCTTATGCGTCTCGCCAACTTAAGCCCCACGAAGAGAGTTACCCAACCCATGACCTAGAGCTTGCAGCTGTGGTGTTTGCTTTGAGGATTTGGCGTCTTTACCTGTACGGAGTGAGTTTTGTAGTCCGTACCGACCACCAGAGTTTGAGGTATGTGTTTCTCAGAGGGATCTGAATATGAGGCAGCGTCGATGGATGGAATATCTGAAAGACTATGATTTTAGCATTGAGTATAAGCCTGGAAAGGCGAATGTAGTTGCAGATGCTTTGAGTAGGAAAGCACAGATGAGTCATCTGATGCTTAGAGAGTGGCAGTTGTGGCAGTCTGCAGCAGAAGGGTCTTTCAGAGTATCGTCCATTCGTCGACTGTGTGTGTTGGGAAGTTTGTTGGCGGCTCCCGCCGTTGTGAGACTGGTTGTTGAGGCTCAGCAGGCAGATCCCGAGTTGCACAGTGTGTTGCTCTCCCAGAGGTTGAGCTTCGCGAGGACGGAACTGTTAGGTTCCGAGATAGACTCTATGTTCCTGTTGAGGAGTCTGTCAGGAGAGTTGTGTTGCAGGAGGCACATTGTGACGGCCCTCATTATACTATACCGTACGGTTATACCAACCCCGTCAGTATAGCGAGTGCTGCCAGCCACAGTGGACATTTACCCAACGATACAAACAGCTGAGATACACGCGAATATATATAACAGAGTAGCGAAGTAAAAGAGAACTATCTCCATTCATTCATCATCCACATTAAACATACATGCAGTTTACAATTTGCAAAAGGAACTAATTCACATGATTTAATTTGCTGAAAAGAGATACCAAATGTCCACATATTACATTCTTTTAATGATAATTCTAATACAATGTCAAGTACATACTAAGAAGTACACAATCACAAGGATCTCAAAACTGGCTAGTCTCCACGCTCGGAGTCCGTCTCTGCTGCCTCCTAAGAGGGTACTGTGTCACCAACTATACCTGTATGCTGAAGCAAGGAGTGAGTCCAGGGACTCAGCAAGTAACACTATGCATGATATACACGTACAAGTCCTAGTGGTTTCTACACGCACATTACACTTTGCAACACATAGCATGCTAGTCCATTTAAGTTTTCAACCTATCATGAAGGTTCTACAATTTTATACATAACGCATGCTTTCAGATTTCAAAAATAACATTCACCTATCACATGGTCTCTATTCAATTCACTCATGAGACTTTAATCAAAACGTGAGAGCTATTGACATGAACATTTACATACATGAACGGGAACATAATTAGCATGGATTCCACATGTTCATAAGTATATACATACTTTTTTTATCATGCTTTAGGTTGCTGGTTTCACATGGTCCAATGACTATAAACCTACACATGAAAGCTACAACGTTGCTTAAACATAACACATGAACAGTCCCTCATGCCATTTTACTCACACACTCATTTGTTGTTCCTAACATGGATTCTAAACACTTTTGCACACATAAACATGAGAATAATAATATGCATTTTCTAAATTCACTTGGTTTCAGATTTAGTTTCACATGGTTTCTATAAACATTTACATATCTAAGATTTCACATCTTTCTTTACACTAGTTTCCTCTTTCACATGGTTCACTTTACACATACCCATTCACATATCACTTACACATTTACACATGGTCACATACACTTTACACATTTCACTTCACACATATTTTAGGTGCCGTGACACATAGTCCAAACCACCAAGAAGGACACAAACACATCACATCACATAGACGCCATCTAGGCAATACAATGGCGACTCTTGACTGCGCAGACCGGAGAACAAGTCTCCACCCTAACCAGTGGTACTTGTCCACCTCCAGGATTTCCCCCTAATGCCCTTAGGTCACTTAACACAATGAACTTTCTCAGGGGGACTTTTCCCTGATACGGCTCCACTGCCTTCTCGGAAGCAGTATCACATTGGCACAGTTTACACTTTTACACATTTACCGTTTTACACATGGTTTTACACTTGACACTCTTCATTACATTCACACTTTCTTACTCACATGAACACCTCTGTTCTTCCTAACATGGTACTACAGAGTTTTCAAGGTTCAACACACAGTAAACACACCAATCATGCTGGGTTTAAACAAAAATCAAATCACATTTCGATCATATGTACGAATTATCCACATTTCACATGAAAGCACATAACTTTTTATTTACTGTTCCAATTGACTTTAAATTTTAACCACATGCTGTTTTCGGGTTCCAAATCATACCCTCAATTGTTCAGATTTTTATGAGCTAAATAGAATTTACAGAAAATCAAACACCTAATTAGCATATTATCCACAACTTAAGCTAACATGGGTCTAACACATTTGAAAATTATTCACTTACTGTTTTGCACAGAGACCACTAATGCATGATTTCAGAATACAACATCATCCTAATTCATACATCTATAAATCCGTTACCACAAACCATTTTTACATGCTTTCATTTTACGAACCGAACTTACTAGCAATTCCACAAGTATGCATGAATTACCAAAATTCAGAACATACATACATGTCCCACATTCTTCATGAATAGACTGAAAACAAGACATTCAACTAATCCTAATCATGGAACATTGATTTGCAAAAATTATCTACAAGTTATGCTCACAATTTTACAAGATGTCATTACCCCACATTCACCATCACACCACATTCATCCACAACCACAATGCACAATATACATAGAGTATAAGGTGTACAATATATCCTCATCACATAAAACATACCGAAATTAATATACAAGAGGACAGAACAGCTCACTGTTCTGTTCAGAACTAGACGGCGGTCTCTGGCCGCTGACTCAGAGTCAGCGGCATGGTCGATGGACGCCAAGGATGAACTGGGCGTCCAGGGACCTTGCCGTTTACTCAGGTTTGTGCAGAAACACAGACCCGAGCTCTAAATCTTGGGTGAATTAGAGGGTCTAGGACTCGAGGAAAATTCCATAAAAATGTCAAAAATCACCTAGACTCATACGGGGACACCATAGATAGGTCACTTGCCTCAATAAAATTCCTCCAAGAGATTTATGGCTCGAAGAAGACCTCCTTGGGCAGTTCCAAGAAGTTGCAGAAGTGTCTCCAAGATCGCCTTCCTCCGGGCTCCTGGGTGATCTCCACGCCGAGGGGATGATGGAGAAGCCTTCCCCTTTGCTTTAGCTTCCTCCTTGTTGCAGAAGATCTCCAAATCTAGCTCCAGGGGGTCGGATTTGAGGGTTCTAAAATGGGGTTTTCTCACAGAATGCTCTAGGGTTTTTCTCTCTTCTTCTCTCCTCTTGCAAGGGTGAAATGAGAGGTGGGGAGAGGCCAACTCGGGTTCAGGGTGTAGGAGAGCGCCTCACCCACTCACCATGCCGATTAGACAGCCTTAGAGCCGTTGGGGGACATTCCCCCAATGGTTGCCATGCTTTGTTTCAGAAGTTTGCAGCTCTGCTGCGCATGCAGGCCAGAGAAGTTGGCGTCCAGATCGCTAGACGCCGGAGTTAGTGTTGGCGTCCATGTCTGGACGCTGACACCACTCAACGGCCTGGGCTTGACGCTAAGGTGGCCTTCGGCCAGAACCCTAATTATGCAGAAACCATGCATATCAAGCGTATATACATGCAATATGCCTATGGTATTGTAATCCACACTATCATCATGCAATACATACATATTTATGTTTAATATAAACACATGCATACGTAATTATACTAATTAATTCGTACGTAATAAGTACATACATACATAAGCACAATTATTCACACATAGATACAATAATACGACGGAAATTAGAGGGCCTTACACACATGGTTTCAGGTACTCGATTCATCCAGGGTCGACCAAGATGTATCACAGGTTGAGACGTCAGTTTTGGTGGCCTGGGATGAAGAGAGACATAGCGGATTTTGTTGCTAGGTGTTTGGTCTGTCAGCAGGTGAAGGCTAAACATTAGCGTCCAGGAGGACTTGTGCAGCCGTTAGAGATTCCGATGTGGAAGTGGGACCATGTGACGACTGACTTTGTTTGTGGTTTGCCGAGGACAGCTGGAGGTTTTGACAGCATTTGGGTTCTTGTGGACAGATTGACGAAGACTGCCAGATTCTTGCCTGTCAGGACTAGTTGGGGTGTGAGTAGGTTGGCCGCGTTGTACGTAGAGTGGATTGTTCCTTTGCACGGAGTGCCGATCTCTATTGTGTCAGATAAGGATCCTCGCTTCACTTCTGGGTTCTGGCGTAGTTTCCAGAGAGCTTTGGGGACAGAGTTGGCTTTTAGTTCCGCCTGCCACCCTCAGTCAGATGGTCAGTCAGAGCGGACTATCCAGACTTTGGAGGACATGCTTAGAGCTTGTTGTCTGGAGTGGCAGGGGTCGTGGACAGCTCACTTGCCGTTGGTCGAGTTCGCATATAATAATAGTTATCACTCCAGTATCGGTATACACCATATGAGGCTTTATATGGACGACCGTGTCGCACTCCACTAGACTGGTTTGAGGTTGGCGAACGGATTGTCACGGGGCCATAGTTAGTTCAGCAGGCAGTTGAGGTAGTTCAACTTGTGAGGAAGAGGCTTCAGTCAGCTCAGAATCGGCAGAAGAGTTATGCAGATTAGCGCAGACGACCGCTCGAGTTTCAAGTAGGAGACTAGGTGTTTGTTCGTGTGTCTCCTATGAAGGGAGTGGTGAGATTCGGTAGGCATGGAAAGTTGAGTCCTCACTTTATTGGACCTTTCACCATTTCTGAGCGTGTCGGAGGTTTAGCATACAGACTTGAGCTTCCGTCAGAGTTGGCAGCAGTCCACGATGTGTTCCACATGTCGATGCTTTGGAGGTACCTTTCTAACGAGTCTCACGTTCTCCAGAGTACAGAGTGGTCTGAGGTGACTCCAGTGTTGACTGTACCAGAATTTCCGTTGCATATTGAGGATCGCCGAGTTCAGAGGTTGAGGAACAAGGCAATCCCGTTAGTTCGTGTTGCATGGCAGCGGCATTCAGGTGGTGAGTCGACATGGGAGCGAGAGGACGAAATGTGCGAGCAGTTTCCGTACCTCTTTGGTGAGTCTTCTTTCCTATTGTTGTTTGAATTTTGAGGGCAAAATTCCTTAAGGGGGGAGGGCTGTAAGGTCTCAGGTCTTAGTGGATCCTTATTGGGTCTTGTAGAGGTTCTGTTGTGGTTGACGACAAGGTCCATTGTCGTTGACTTGGGGTTGACGGCCAAGGGCTAGCCGTTGATTGGGTGTTAAGCGTCCAGCGAATGTGGACGTTTGTTGTTGAACTCGACGGAAAGCGGTTTGGATGTCAAGTCTTTGGCGGTTCAGTAGGCGGCTAGGGATGTGGACGTCTATTGGTCGCGCCTGTAGAAATAGGGCAACCCGAGAGCAGAAGCTCTTCTCTTCCTTTCCTCTCTTTCCCTCCACTTCTGCCTTTGTCTGTTTCCACTGCTTCTGATGGTTGATGGGAGTTCGTGGGAAGGCTCTGGTATGCGTGGCGGTGCTTGATCGGAGGGAAACACGAAGATTTGGTGCGATTTGCGAGGAGACTTCGAGGGGTTCCGGTGCGATTGGTGACTATTTGGGAGTTTTTAAGGCGTTCTGAGGTAGGGACTTAACTCCTTTAACCCTCCTTAGCAAATCAGCATGCTCATTTGTGTGGATTAGTATGCTAATTGCATTTTAGGGTTGGG
Organism: Colocasia esculenta; assembly: GCA_014218235.1. NCBI lineage: Eukaryota > Viridiplantae > Streptophyta > Magnoliopsida > Alismatales > Araceae > Colocasia > Colocasia esculenta. The sequence continues at coordinate 138,196,740 of CM024758.1, read as the reverse complement.
TTATACCATGCCAGGATTTTGGGTGTTTTGGGCAATCCAAGTGTTGGATTGTTTAATTTTGAAGTTCTGGTAGTGTTAAAAGATGTGAGGAAGTATTTCCCTCCATCAGTAGGTGTTCTGGTTGGGTGATTTTACCCAATTAGACTGACCTGATGCTGTTCTGGGTCTAGGGGACTGGAGAACTTAACGTCCACATCTGTTGACGTTGAGATCTTCAAAGTTGATATAAACGACAAGGTTGATTTCCGTTGATTTAGGGTTAACGGCATTGTGAGTTCCGTCTACATCAATATTGGCAACAATCGATGCTGCCGTTAATATCCTGTGTCCCAGCAGACTTTGGTCTTGTTCTGTGTTCAAGGTGTTGACGTGTGATGTCCGCCCTGTTAACACATTTTGACAGGCTTAGAGTGTGACTCCTCCTGTGCATATGAGTAGTTAGTTGTGACACGAGGTGTTCACTTATTGTACGGTGTTTCAGACGTTGAGAGTGTTACCGTCTGTACTCGTGTTGAGTTATCGTGCTTCTGTTTCTGTTTGTCACCTAGACATAGAGCGAGGCTCTGTCTAGATGACCGGTGTGTGGGGGTCCTTCGTCGGTGAGCCAGGACGTTGAGAGCATCTCTGTCCTGTGCGTACTCCTTGTGGTGGTTTCGAGCCGGTCTCCATGGAGCCCCTTCTCTACCGCTAGGGTCAGGCGTAGGGGGAAAATCGGTCGTGGACCAGACGCGAGAGAGAGCGTCTGTAGTGTGCACACGTGGCTGGGGTTGAGAGCCTTTGTGGTGACGGGACGCCGAGCCACAGACCCTAGCTGAGTCCTACTTACTGTGTGTGAGTGTGTGTTACTGAGCCGCGAGGTTTACAGTTTTGGGTTGTGATGCAACGTGTATTTACTTTCTGTTTTTACTTTCCGCACTTTAGTACTGTTGCCGGTGGGGTTACTTTTCCCTACTGGGTCTCTTTTCTTGAGACTCACTCCCCTCCCTTTCAGGTGGGTCGTCGTCGACTCCTATTCCAGGCGAGTCTAGCCACTCCGGTGTTGGTGCGCCCTAGCTGCAGTGAGTAGTACTTTTTGTTGTACTTCTGTACTCTGTACTTAGCTCGGACTCTGAGTTGTACATGTTATGTTCATGTATAGTGAAATTTTAAAGCTTTACATGGTGTGTATCTTCTTATATATAGTCTCCTCGGACGTTCACTTTTTACCCTTCCGAGCTTGTCTCGTAGGTTAGCGGGTCAGAATTCGAGTTACTGGTTGGTTACTGGTAATGCGGATTCTGGGTCGTTACAACTGCCTTCCATCCTCAGACTGATGGGCAAACCGAAAGGACCAATCAAATTGTGGAACATATGCTTCGTGCTCTGGTGCTAGATTTCAGAGGGCGATGGGATGATCAGTTGTACCTGATGAGTTTGCATATAACAACAGCTATCAGGCAAGTATCAAGATGGTTCTGTTTGAAGCATTATATGGAAGGAGTTGCAGATCACCCCTTTGTTGGGAAGAGGTTGGGGAGAACCAATGGGTTGGACCCGACTTAATTGAGGCAACTGTCAGGAAGGTTCAGATTGTCAGGGAACGTCTGAAGATAGCACAATCCAGGCAGAAGAGTTATGTAGATAAGAGAAGGAGAGAACTAGAATTTCATGTTGGCGAACATGTTTTCCTGAAGGTCTCACCTTCAAGGGGAATACAAAGATTTGGGATCAAAGGAAACTAAGTCCCAGATTCATTCGGCCATTTGAAATTCTGGAAAGGATTGGTCAGGTGGCATATAGACTTGCACTACCTCCCCAGCTGGCGAGCGTGCATAATGTGTTCCACATATCCATGCTGAGGAAGTACTTATTCAATGTCGACCATGTAATTAATCATGAGGACTTGGAGATTCGGGAGGACCTGACTTATGAAGAGAAGCCGATCAAACTGTTGGATCGGAAGATTCAACGACTCAGGAATCGTACAATACCTATGGTGAAGGTCCAATGGAGTCGAGATGGAGTCACTAATGCTACCTGGGAAACAGAGGAAAGAATAAAGAAAAACCACCCAGAACTATTCTCAGGTACGAACTACACCATTATGTGTAAATTTGGGGACCAAATTTTCTTAAGTGGGGGAGGATGTAACACCCCGAAAATTTAGTGATTTAAAAACGTTGGAAATAAAGGAGGATAAAGTAAATAAACATATTAGAGAGACTTCCAACACCATGTATTAATGACCCATTAACAAGATTGGGCCAATAGAGCACATTTGGCCCAAGAATATAAACAAACTAGGACAGGAAATTTCCCAGAAATTCGTGTATGTAATTATGCCATAATTGGAGAGGGCAAGTTAGGGTTAAAATTAAGGTAATTAGTCATGCAAGGTAAGCCAAAACCGAACCCAACCCCAATTGGTGGTTTCCTAAACCTTTGCTACCTCTTTTGGGTAAGAGAATCCCAGATTTTATGGAAAGTGGGAGACAGAACTCGTAGCCCCTTTCCTAGTCTCGTTAGGACTCTTAACTACACCCTAAAACTATAAGAACTCGTTCTTAAACTCTTGGGGAAGGTTTAACAACGAGTTGGGGTCGTTTGGAGGCAGGCTAGAGCTTCTGAGGAGAAGGAGAAAGGTTGGGAACCCGGAGCTTCATCCCCTTCATCCTCTGTTGCATCCAGAACGTCGATTGGACTTAGATCTTCATAAAGGTAGGTGTTCTCGGGCCAAGATTAAAGAATACCAACACCATCATGTAGCTTTTCGAGTCTAGTATCATATGCACTTGGTTTGACTCAATTTCATAGAGTACACATTGTGTATTCGTAGTTTTCCCTAAGTCATGCACAGTTAGGGCTTTTCCCGTTCTTCTTATTATGCACATGATTCAAGACCAAATTAGACTAAACTTTATTCATGAAATTTCTTCTACTTGTAGTCACGATCATCTTTTATGTTGGACATTTTTTCCAGAAATCTTTCGTTCGAGAGTTATAGGCATGATAAGAGAGTCGCTGCATGATACTATGATTTCGGGCTACACTTGACTTTTTGTTCTTCATATGTTTTCTTGGGATTGAAAACGAATTAGATAAATCTCCAACATCAAAGTTCTTCTACTAGTTGTCCTCGTCATCTTTTGTGTTGAACGTATTGTCTAAATGTCATTCGTTAGAGAGTTATAAGAGGTGGAAGTGAATCGCTGCATGAGACGTGTTTTCTGATTACACCTGACTCATCTTTTTTGTTCTGGAAGGGCACTAGTGTCGACACTACTTGATCTAGTGTCGACACTACCTAATCTAGTGTCGACACACTGTCCCAGTTTGACCCAGAAAGTTTCTGGGAGCTGATCTAGTGTCGACACTACTTGAGCTAGTGTCGACACACTGTCCCATATTGGCCAGAAGGTTTTCTGGAAGCTGTCTCTAGTGTCGACACTACCTAATCTTGTGTCGACACTACTTGACCTTTTTGCCTTATATTTGAAGCACTGTGTCGACACTACCTGATCTAGTGTCGACACTACTTGACCAGTTTGGCATTATTTTGTCTTGTGTTTGAGGCATTGTGTTGACACTACTTGATCTAGTGTCGACACTACCCTTACAAGAAATTTCATATTTTGGGTCTGATCATTTCATGATATCTACTAGCATGTGCATGATGTTATATAGTATGCATGGACCTAAAATAAATCAACCCATTGAAAAATAGTAATGATCTGAATACGATTCTAATGTGTAAATGTGATTGATCTTAAGTCCATTGGATTATCTTGTGATCTTGCTTATTGTCAATTGATAAGATAAGAATATGATATGAATGTGGGGATGAATACATGTTAGTGGTGTTAATGTTATGATTTGCATATGAGTTTCATGGTTACATGTTTCCCGGTGTTCAATTAATTATTTGTCATATGCATACATGTTAGGAAAGCACATGTTCTACATATGATCTGTCTTTAGAAACATCCTCATGTCAAGACATTAATGACCTATGAAACATAAGATACGTCGTTATCCTGCCTTGTTCTTTTGAGTTGTTTGTCATTCCTTGACCCTATGAATGATCATGTTCCTTTTACTACGAGCTTGTTATTGAAAATCTGTGGCCATAATATGAATCTGTTTGTTCGGCACAACGTGGGACTCCGGTCCAAAACTTGATCCAATGCCTGTGCAATAGGGGCCATGTCTGGTCCTGGGGAGGAGCGCCCCAACCTACTTATTAACCGCAGAAGTATGGACTCTTGGTGCTTGACATAGCACAAACAAACAAGCAAGATTGTGAAAATGTGCCTCCTGTTTGACATGATAAGTTTGACTTGACATGATATGATACGTCTGTTCATGTGAACACATGAGATTTGTTTGAATATGGCCAATCTCTTCTGATATGATTTTTATTCTTGAAATATCTGTCCACGGTATATGAAACTCGACATTTGATCTGATATGATATCCGTTCTACTTTGCTATTCAACTTGTTAGAAAAGCATGCAATGTCATCATATTCATATGCATATCTGCCTATTTAAAATGTTAATCATGTATACTAGTGCCCGCACATTATTGAGATGTAAATCTTACTGAGCTAGTTCGCTCATCCCTATCATCCTGCCCTTTTTCAGGTAGTGATGAAGAACCAGTAGAGTCGGATGGGACAGGGCAAGAGTGACGAGCACCTGTCATATGAATAGTTGTCAGTTTAGGAATAGAAATTTAAGTAATTGATGTATTAGAGAAACGTTGTTATTTGATTAATAAACCTTTTCAGTTGATTCTTCTTATGTGAGGTTGTATCTAGTTGAATGGTATGAAATAAGGTATACTTTTGGTGACCATATTATAGTCTCGAATGTGATATTATATTCAATTGTGACTCTGCGCTATTCGACTGTGATATGCCGGTTTGTATCGTTCACGTCCCCCGGTATTTATTCCGCTGCTAAATATCGGGGCGTGACACGGTCGGTATCGCATTTAATGCGAGGGTGACATCCAGCAGGCACCTCCCCTCTCAAGTGCTCCGGAATCCGAGCAGGCTTGAGAGGGTGGGGGGCAAGTGCGGAGGCCATTTTTAGCCTCCTAGGCCTACAGGCCCATCATGGCCCAGTAAGACACCTAGGCGCCGGTCATCAAGCTACGCATCCTCGAGTTCAGCCAAAAGCTTTCGAGCACACTCTGACCACTAGGCGTCCAAGGACTCCCAAGGGCTGTCTCCGGACACCCTGCAACCTATTCAAGCAAGGCACAGTCTATCGAACAAACTACGTGCCTTCTGCTTGAACCTCCCACGGTCTATCACCGAACGCCACACCTCTTCCGAGCACCGGGCACCGCGCAGCCTGCCCAGTAACCGAACAGGCCTCTGCTTGACACCTCTTGGCCAGAGGACCCAAAGTAGCCCTTCGCCTCCCGAAGGCAGTTATGACGACGACGCGACACGCGTCCCATGATCTAGAGCATTGAATTCGAAGGATCCCAACGGGTGTTTCGAACGGACAACTCCCTGCCTAGGGACTCCAACCGACGCGTCCCTTCTTCATCATTGAAGGAGATTGTGTTTGGACCCCTCATCTCCCTCGCCTACAAAAGGCACAGGTGATCCCCGTGCAAAGGTACGCAACCTTTCCCATACACACTCGCCCACGCGCGAACGCAAACCAGAGAACCTTCCATTTCTGCCTCCTTTCACGGTCCGACCTATCTTAGGCATCGGAGAGTTCTTCTCGGTTCTTCAACCGGGCCCCCTGATCCTTTCCGGGTTTTGCAGGCCATCGTCCGCACCGGCAACTGTCATTTCCTTCTACTCTCAGTGGAGGCCCGTTCGGTCCAGGTCTGAACAGGAAAACACTTCCACAATTAGGAATATTTTCAGACTATAATTTCATTTTAAGAGCATTTAATTTCATTTTTGTCGCCCACTTATGAAGCCTAATAAAAGGAGCTTATTAATTAACTATAATATTCGAAATATCATTGAACATTTTCATATATTACAAGGTATATTTTGCAAATAAGCCTCGATCTTTGTTTTCCTATATTTTAATGACCGCCATTCAATAAAGGCCAATAACTTAATAATGATATATATATATATATATGTTTCATCTTGTCATATATATATTTTAATGGCTGAGTGTATCAATTCTCTATGTTTCATCTTGTGATCATATCCCACCAGATATAACGTTTAAAAACTAATGTAGACTTTCGTTAGGATATCTTAAAAATCCCAAATATGCATATTGCAACAATAGTTTCTAATTATGTTCACTAGTCTGGTCCCAAGTTCCATGGAATAAATTTATATAAAAATGTTTTGCACAAACTCGAAAAGAAACCGATAATTTAGAAATGCCTGCAATAATGATGGGAGCAATGTAGCTCAATATGGAGGTGATTTATTGGCACTATTTTGTTCGTTGTCATCTCCTATCATCAGTTGTTCCTGTAATAATTCTCATCATTATTAGTTGCTATTGTGCCACTGGTCATTATCACCAACTATCACTAGCTCACAATATCGCCCTCATTTTGATGTTTGAGTTAAATTACTCGCGAATATTCTAACTCAACCTCAGTACGGACTAAATATTTCTCTAAATTTAAGTCACTTCGCATGAGTAACCATTCCGACTTTGAAGGGGGTTGATCTCAAATCATCTATCTTGTAGATCATCAGATCTTGTGATCAGAGAAAGTGCAAGCACTCTTCTCTCTCCAAATAAGAACTTGAATAAATATCAGAGGTCCTAGAATAAGGTTCACTGAAAAAATTTATTGGATGCCTAAGCGTAAGTAATAAGAGATAAGAGCTCAAAATAAGAGGATGAGAGAATTTAAGATCGTTTTTCACCAATATGAGTGCACAAAAGAGTTCATACTTTTCTTCAGAGGGATCTCCAGAGCTTATAAAAGTGTTGGCTTCTCCCAACAGTTGCATAAGATTCGGTAGACGATGAGATTGAATCGTGGGACGTAACTTATGAAGAAGGAATTGTTTAGGATTCTAAGACTCATTACGAGATTTATAAGTCATAATTATGGAATTATATACAGATTTCTATCTCTAACTATCTTGATCCTCGATGATTGTCTTCTTGATGTGGTCAGTCAGGTGTCATATATAATTCTTTGTCTCTTTCTAACTGTACCTCAATAATCTACAGAATTGATACCAAGACAAGAACTCCCAGAGCCGCTGACTTTAGAGTTTACTCGAGATAAATAAGAGTTCCAAACTACGATTGGATCCAACTAATAACGTGACCAGATTTGAGCTTACTGTTTACTTTTGACAAGTTCTAAAGACGTTGTCTTGAGAGCTATATATCCGTTTGTCTCGGATATCTCATCAGTAACTCTGTCCAATTAGGAAGTCCTTTCTTGTGAGCGGGTCCAATTGCACTTGTTAAATCGTGTTTACTCTTTGGACTCTCGTTAGGTTCACTTATCGATTCAAGTTCATTACTCAAGACTTTCCGGTTTGAGTGAGTGTTAAACTCTCCTCTCTTCAAGCTTCAAACCCATGATCTCTGGTGAAAATGTTAGTCGCAGGTCATTGACTCTAGTTGGTGCCCCTTTTAACTCTCTCTTGTGTCGCCATGTCAGTTACGTCGCTGGCGTTGCTGCACGTGGTACATTAATAAAACCCAAACCCTAATGCGAAGCTCGGGAATTGGGACGTGTGGGGAGCAGAAATCACCCGACCTACCTACCCACTCATCTGGATGTGCATACTTGTGAGAAATGTTTACAGTTTTTTTTTTTTGGTTTTAGACGAGGGTAGATATATGAAATTAACCACATCTAATATGGTGGTTTGCTTACCAACTGTTGTAGGCGGAGGAGATTTTGACTTTAAATTTCATATCTGTTAATTATGTAAGAGGATAAATTTAACCTGTAAATTTATAGGGATCTAAATACCCAAGTTTTCATTATTAATTGTAAAATGTTGATAGAATTTATTTCTTACTGTAAGATCTTTCATGTCAGAATAATATGAAGAAAAAAAATTCTACTTGAGCAACAAGAAAACTCGATCAGAAAATGTAAATACCCTGGAAATAAAAATTTATCGAGACTCACACAGGGATATGAATTCGTGAGTTTTAATTAGGATGTAGTACGGCTGCCAATGGATATCCGCTTTTCGACTCTTCAACCCGTTTCTGACATTTCCGTATCTGTTTTTCCGTTTTCGATTATTTCATTATTCCGTTTCCGTTTTCGATAAGATATAATTTTTATTTTATTTACAAAATATATACTCTTAAAATCTTATTTCTTAATATTAAAAAATTTTAGACTAAGTTTTTAACTTCTCCTTAATTGTAAATAGAATCTAATTAACTTGTTTCTCTCGTAGCATTTATTATACTTATTATTATCAAAGACATCTCTTTTACCATTACTCCTAATACTACATACATCTACTATTTGATCGTACCAAATGTTTCCGATTACTTTCCGTTTCCGACCCGTTTCCAATTTTCTTATAAGAAATAGATGCAGAAAATATCATTTCTGATTCCGACTCCGACCCGTTGGCAGCCCTAAAATACAGTAATAAGCTTCAGGCATCAACTCTGCAGCTCATACTATTAAAAAAGAAAGGTCATGGAGGAAAACACATTATCCAGGCTGCCACGTACCCATGCCTTTCCAAGAAGGCTTTCTTAACTACACACGCTTGCGCTTGTCCCTGCATCAAGCTGGGGATCACCTGAGACGAGTTTCCATCAAAACGTGAAGCCACAGCATTAATACAGTCCTAAAGCTAGAGTTAGGAGCAGCACCTCTTGTGCTCATGACTGGTGGCAACATCTGCAAGAAGTCCATCCATTCTTGATGGTGAGTTCTTCAAGGTTGTGGTGGCTATTTCTAGCCACCTTCGTGCGCTAGGCCCATCATGGCCCAGCCCAATTCAACAGACAAACGTGGCCCTTCCGCATGGCGCCACGTCTTTTAAAGAACAGCTTCAAGGTCCCGAAGCTGGTCCCTATATTCAGGTACTAGCGGGACCCAAGAGCCGCCTCTGGATACCTTATAGCCTGTTCAGCCCAAGGCCCTCTCTTCTGAGCAACGTCTGCTCGGCGTGTGCCGAAACCTCTTCTGCACGAGCAACACTTCCTTGCATCAGACATCCGGCAGCAAGTCATGCCTCCGTGCACCAGGCACCGAACAGCGGGCTCGAATACCAAACAGTGGGCTCGACTACCGAACAGCAGGTCTGGCTCACCGAGTAGGCCACCTGCTCGATACCTTCCGCCCAAGAGAATCCAAGTAGCCCTTCATTCCCTCTTGGCAGTTATAACGGCTACACCACACACGCCCCACGATCAAGTGGTGCACTAACTGCAGAGCTTCTCAACGGACGCCTCAACGCGTAACCCCCCGCTAAGGACGCTAACAGGCGCACCCTTTGCGGCATTGATCAGGGACGTCCCGTCCCTCTCCCTCAGCACTTCTGCCTATAAAAGGCACTGGTAGGCCTCCATGCAGAGGTACGCAATCTAAGACACATCGCTCCTGCACAACACTGAACCCTTCTTCTCCAAAGCCTCACTCGCAGTTTATTGACTTAGGCATCGGAGGGTTCTCCCCGGTTCTTCAACCGGGCCCCCCTGATTCCGTTCTGGTTTTGCAGGCATCTGTCCGCTACCGGCGGTCTTCTTCCCTTCCTCCAAGTGTAGGCCCGCTTGGCTCCGGCCCAAGCAAGAAAACGCCTCCACACTTTTGGCGCTGTCTGTGGGAAGCAACGACAGCCATGGCTCGCGGACGATCTTCGTACCAGAACATAGGGAGCCGTATGATGAGGTCCCGCCAATCGCAGGCCGACTCCCGTCAATGTGCCCCCCCCCCCCCCCCCCCCCCGTCGATGTCGTCGTAGCCCCTGCTGCCGCGACCGGGGGTGTCCCTGCGCGCCGCCACCATCGTGCCTGCGACCGCCCTGGAGATGGCCGAACTCCGGGGGCAGATGCAGCAGCTGACAGGAATCTGCCTGGGTTTCCAGGCCCAGTTGGCCGGGCAGCCGGTTTCGGCAGCCTCCATTCCGCAGGAGCGCCAGGCAGAGTCATCTCACCGGCGATCATGCGCACCTCCTGCCCCGACAGAGTCGTTTCAGGAGTAGCATGCCGATTCGCTGCGGAGGTCACGCCACCCCCCGTCTGATGAACGAGCACCGGAGCGCCGCGGTCGTTCACCCCGTCGCTCCGCAGTGGCCCCGCGCCCTTCGCACTCGGTCGTGGGAGCCAACTCCCACAGGACTAGGCGTGCGGATTCGGCCCACTCCGAACAGGAGTTGGCCAGGCGCTTGTGCCCCGTCGTCGACCTGGAACGTCGTGTGGACGTGATGGTCCAGCGAGCTGAGGGCAAAGCTCCGGCCGAGGAGGACCTGAACTTCTGCTCCCCATTCATTGCGGAGATCCTGGAGGCTCGGGTCTCTCCCAAGCTCCCTCTGCCTACCATCGCGCCATACGACGGCACCTCTGACCCTGCGGATCACATCCACGGGTTTGAGTCGCATATGGTGTTCCATGGAGCATCTGATGCGGCCAAATGTCGGGCCTTTCCGGCCACCTTGAAGGAAACTGCTCGGGCCTGGTTCGAAGCCCTCCCTGTAGGTTCCATCTCTTCCTTCCACCAGTTGAAGAAGTCGTTTCGGGACAACTTCCTGGGCGGAAGGTCGCAACCGCGCACCGCGGCCTCCCTTCTTGCTGTTCGGCAAAAGAAGGGAGAAGCACTCTGGGACTACGTCAAGAGGTTCCAGACTGAGGGGCTCCGCATCCCGCGCCTCGATGTCCCGTTAGCCGCTAGTGCCCTTATCCAGGGTACTCACGATGGTTTTCTACAGAGGACGCTGGGAGTGCAGCAACATTCCACCCTTGCCGAGCTCCTCTCTACTGCACAACGCCACGCCGCGTGCGAAGAGAGTCTGGATGCTGGCCGAGCAGAGTAGGTAGAATCATCAGACAAAAAGAGGCCTTCCGACCGTTATCAGAAGAAAGGATGGCGCAATGGAGATTCGCCGTGCCGACCACGCCCCTTCACCGACTACACACCTCTGACGGTGGCACCCGAACAGATCTTGGCAGAGATCAGGGACAAACCATATGTTTTGGTGGCCACAGAGGATGCGCTCCGATCCCCGGAGGCGCAACCAGGAGAAGTATTGTCGCTTCTACCGTGACCATGGCCACGATACCTTCGAATGTCGTCAGCTCAAGGACGAAATCGAGTCCCTTATCAAGCGCGGCTACCTCGGACGGTTCATGCGCCGAAATGAAGACCGCCCCAAACGCCGAGAGCGGACTCCCGAGCAATCGATCAACAATGAGCCCAACGGCCAAGAAATCAATGTGATAACGGGAGGATTCGGCGCAGGCGGAGAAAGCACTCAGAGCCGACGCGATTACGCAAGGTGAGTACATGTCGTGGACAGGCCTCCGATACCTCAGCCAGCTCCTTATCCCTCTAATCCCGTGCACGTACAATCGGAGGAGGCTATAACCTTCTCGGACGAAGACCTTGTAGGGGTTACTACCCCACACACTGATGCGTTGGTCATTTCGGCAACCATCAATCATTGTAATGTGCGCAGGATTCTGGTAGACAATGGAAGTGCCCCCGACGTATTGGCTTACGATTTCTATCTTCTTATGGGCCTAAAAACCGACCATCTCACCCCTGTAGAGCCGCCTCTGTTCGGCTTCTCGGGGTGTCGGTTTAGCCTATGGGTAGAATTCGCCTCCCGATCACCCTCGGGACGGCTCCGAAGTGTGTGACCAAGGTGGTGGATTTCTTGGTCATCAGGAACATGCCCGGCTACAATGTCATCCTTGGTAGAGGTCTGATTGGGTGGATCAAGGCGGTGCCTTCGTCCCTCCATCAGAAGATAAAGTTCCCCACCCCGTGCGAGGTCGGTGAGGTGCTCGGATGCCAGCGCGAGTCCTAACGGTGTTATGTCCTTTCTCTAAGAGACAAGCAGCCACTCGCGTCTCCAACACCTGTTCCTCCACCGGCCGACCAGCCTTCCACTAGCTGCGGAGCTCCTGCCGAGGACCTGCTTCCGGTCTAAGTGGACGACGACCCCGAACACGGCCTATACATTGGCGCGTTACTAGCAGAAGCCGAGCAGCAGCGGTATAGAACCTTCCTGCTAGCTAATTTAGACATGTTCGCGTGGTCTAACGACGAGCTACCGGGAATCCCTCCAGAAGTGATGGTGCATCGCCTCCGCCCGGACCCACGAGTCCCACCAGTTCAAAAAGGAGGCGACCCATCAACCAAGAATGGCAGACCGTGATCCAAGATCACGTCGTCAAAAGCCGAGTAGTTGGGCTCCTCCGGGAAGCCCAATACCCAAGGTGGATCTCCAACGTAGTCCTCGTACGCTAAACCACTGGCAAATGGCGCGTATGTGTGGATTACAAGGACCTCAACAAAGTGACGCCCAAGGATAACTTCCCGCTGCCGCGCATCAATCAACTGGTAGACGCTACGTCCGGGCATGAGCTCCTCAGCTTCTTGGATGCCTACTCTGGGTATCACCAGATCAGTATGCATCCCTCGGATCAAGACGCCACCACATTCGTCACAGACTTGGGGTTATACTGCTTCACCAGGATGCCCTTTGGTCTGAAAAACGCGGGCGCGACATACCAACGACTGGTCAATAAGATGTTCGAGCAGCAGATCGGGCGCAACATGGAGGTCTACGTCGAAGACATGTTGGTCAAAACGCTCCCGAGCACTGACCACATCTCTGACCTCGAAGAGACCTTCGCAACTTTGCCAAGGTACAACATGAAGCTCAACCCAGCCAAGTGTGCGTTTGGAGTGCGCTCAGGAAAGTTCCTCGACTTCCTCATCTCAAACAGAGGAATAGAGGCCAACCCTGAGAAAATCCAAGCAATACTTGAAATGAGCAGCCCTAAAATGGTACGCGATGTCCAACGTTTGACTGGACGTCTAGCCGCACTCAACCGATTCATGTCCTGAGCAGCAGAGAGGAGCTTCAACTTCTTCAAATTGCTGCGAGGACCCAGAGGCTCCTCACAGCAAGGGGGGCATGTACGGTGGTCCAAGGACTATGAAGTTGCCTTCACTAAGTTGAAGGCATATCTGGCAGCCCCACCTGTTCTCTCAAAACCTGTGCTGGGGGAACCCTTGTTCGTATACCTTTCGGTTACCAAACACTCCATCAGCGCAGTATTGATCAGAGAAGAGGGAGCGGCCCAGTGTCCCATTTACTACATTAGCAGGGTCCTTCAAGAAGCTGAAAGAAGGTACCCCCGAGCAGAGAAACTCGCCCTTGCTCTGGTCACGGCTGCCCGGAAACTCAGGCCCTACTTTTAGGCCCACTTAATAACGGTTCTCACCGACCAGCCGCTGAAGTCTATCCTTCAGCGGCCAGAGGCTTCTGGCCGGCTCATTAAATGGGCCATCGAGATAGGCGAATTCGACATCAGCTACCATCCAAGGACGGCCATCAAAGCACAAGCATTGGCGGACTTCGTCGTGGAATGCACTCTCCCTACCGAACAGGATCCTCCGTTGGCCGACGAGCCCCCATGAGAGCTCTACATCGATGGATCCTCGTGTGTCATAGGGAGTGGAGCTGGCCTGGTCCTCACCTCTCCAGAGGGTTTAGAGTTCCAATATGCCCTCCGGTTCTACTTTCCGGCCTCCAACAACGTTGCCGAATATGAAGCGTTGCTGTCCAGAATCCGAATGGCTAGGCACCTTGGAGCCCTTCGTCTTAGGGGCGACTCCCAATTGGTTGTCGGCCAGGTGAACGGACAGTTCAAAGCAAGGGAGCCATGCATGGCCCAGTACCTTCAACAGGTCAAGAGCCGAGCAGAAGGCCTCCTCTACTTCGAAGTCATACACGTTCCACGGGAGCAGAACGCGCGAGTCGATGCACTTGCCAAGCCCCATTCTCGCTCCGTATTCATCGAAGAACTCGCCGTACCGAACACCGAAGTGGATGTGGCAGCCATTGGGTCCGACCCTCCAGTTCCGAACTGGATGGACCCTCTCTTGGCCTATCTACTTCGAGGCGAGCTTCCCCCCGAGCAGGGCGAAGCCCGGAAGATCAGACTGCGTTCTCAGCATTTCACCCTCATTGAAGGCAAGCTTTTACCGATGGTCCCTTTCAAGACCCCTCTTACGGTGTCTCAGCCTTGAAGAGGCCCTTTCGGCTATCGAAGAGGTTCACGAGGGATTGTGCGGAATCCACTTGGGGGGCAGAACGTTGGAACGCAGCATTATTCGAGCAGGGTTCTGGTGGCCCTCTCTGCAAAAGGACTGTATGTCTTTTGTCAAAAGGTGCCCGAAATGTCAGAAGTTCGGGCAGCTCATTAAGCAACCTACCGAGCAACTTCATACCCTGTTTGAGCCTCGTCCTTTCACCAGGTGGGGAATTGATATCCTGGGTCCCTTCCGAGAGGCCCGGGTCGGAAGAAGTTTTTGTTCGTGACCATCGACTACTTCACCAAGTGAGTCGAAGCGGAACCCGTTACCACAATCATCGAACAAGCTGCGTGGAAGTTCGTCTGGAAGAACATCCTCTGCAGGTTTGGCGTCCCAAGAGTGATTACCTCCAACAACGGGAGGCAGTTCGATAGCACCTTCTTCAAGCAGAAGTGCGCCGAACTTGGCATCTACAACCACTTCACCTCCGTGGCACATCCTCAGGCAAACGGTCTGGTCAAAAATGCCAACTGAACGTTGTTGCACGGGATTTGCACGAGAGTCGAAGCTGCCAGTAGTTCATGGATTGACGAGCTCCCTAATGTGTTGTGGTGCCAATGAACAACTGCTGGGTAGCCACTGGGGAGACCCCATTCCATTTGGCCTACGGCACAGAGGCCGTTGTACCTTTGGAAGTGGCTCTCCCCACTCTTTGGACAACTCACTTCGACGAGGCCGCCAATAATCGCGCGCTTAGGGAAAACTTAGACATACTTGGCGAACGCCAAAGTGACGCCAGCATCAGACTAGTCTCCTACCAACAGCGACTTGCGCAATATTATAACTCCTGAGTTTGGGAAAGGCGCTTCTTCGAAGGGGACCTTGTTCTTCGTTGTTGTTCGGCATCGGATCCCCGAAGAGCAGCCGGCAAACTCGCCCCCAAATGGGAAGGACCTTATCAGTCACCTAGGTTCTTGGAAAAGGCTCTTATAAGCTAACTACTCCTAGTGGCTGGGCCATACCCAGAACCTAGCATGTATCCAACTTGAAGGCTTACTATTTATAAAAGCCTTCTGTTCGACATCCTACTTCTCTTCCTCCCATTCTTTAGGTCGGCTTGAGCTGGTATCCGAGGCCATCCTTGTCCAAAGCTTTTCAGCTCGAAAGGATCAAAGGCGATACCACCTAGTATAGTGTTCCGCACAAATACCCTTGTTCCGAACCTTTTGGCAGTTCCAAACGACCTGCGTGGTGATTGCGAACCCTTCTAGATGACCAACGAATTCTGCTTCGGATAGAACACGTACAAGGGAAGGAGATAGAAAAAGCGAAGCCATTTTTTAAAAAAAAGAGGAGATCTATTCAGATTCTGTACAAAAGCTCGCTTTGGCTGAGCTACCAAACAAAAAGGGAAGGATGATATATTCAAAGGACCTTTCTGGAGGCACCGGCGCCATCGTCTACAGAAGGCATTCGCCCTGACTGGAACTGGGCAAAGCGTACTCCGTCCAGACGAGCATCATTAGTCCGGCGTCTGCACTCCCCCACGGCAGCCTCGAATGCCTCTCGGGCATGCTCGGTTGTTGCAAGCCCCCGCCCAGCTCCTTCCCGACATCGAGGCCCACCTTGTAGCAGTGGGCCCCAAACTGCTCCAAGTCTTCCTTGAAGCACGGACCCGCCTTGTACTCGGCCACTCCTCGGTCCTTCGCGTCAGCTAGGACACGGGCAAGCGCCTCCTTCTCTGCGCGTGCAACGGCCAAATGAAGCTCGGAGGTCCGAAGTGCGTCTTTGAGGTTATTCACCTCATTCAGCAGCTCGGCCTCGCGGGCCTTATGTCAGGTCGTGCAGATACCAGGCTCGGTTCAGAAGGCGGATTCTGCCTCCCACAATTGTTTATGATTCTGGGCGCATATGGCAAGCTTCTTCAGCACGCCCAGAGAGTTCATGATCCTGTCTATCAGCGCCCCTACATCAACATCGTCATCGTCATGTTCAGCAGGGTGCTCCGGGCGATAGACCCCACTTGAGTGCTCGGGGTCTCCTCCGGGCTCAGTTGCTGGCATCGCGCCAACCTTCCTGTAACGCCCCAGAAATTCAAGAATTAAGAAAATAGGAATAATTCGGTTAAATACCTTAGGATTGTTATTAAATTGTGATAATTAGAAGATAGATTTAATTAGTGGTAATGAACGTTACCCCAGTGTCGTACATCGAAGTGCGCGCTCCCACAGGGCATCGAAAAACGACAACGAAATAAAAATCCGAGAACATCATAATTTCCAGAAAAATGTGGAGAAATTAAATATGTAATATCTGAATTTTTGACGTACGGATTTCAAGGTATAGTCGACACGACTATTTTTAGGTGATTTTTCACCTAGTGTAAAATAAATTCTAAAAATTAAACTAAAATCATCATAATTTATAAAACTATCAAATTAGTCTTAGGTTGAAATTTTAGGACAAATGGATACCATTTGAATGTGTTTATGCCAAGCTTAATGGACCAGCCGAATTATTGGTCAATTACGGTGATGAATTTTCTGGGAATTTTTGTTTGGTTATGTGGAAGATGCTGGGCTGGCCACAACACATGGGTAGAAGCTTCTACGCTTATGCCTTATGTGTAAGGCCTTGGGGCTTGCATGGGAAACGTGTTTCTCATGGAAACCAAATGGTTTCTACAAGTGACACATCAAGGGGCGACGTGCTGTTGTGCATGCAAAGGCCTTGGGGCATAAAGATACCCTGCTATGCTTCATAACCATCTTTCCGAACACTTCTCCTCCCTCCTATTGTGCTGCTGTTGTGTATCCAAGGCTCTATAGCTGGGAGTAGCTGAAGCTGCAGCCTCCACTGGTCGTGCCTGAGGAGCTACAGGTTATAGCCGTTCGTGGACTGCAGAAATTGCACCCCAGTGCTATCTTCTTACTGTTGGCTGTGAACCCTTCGAAGGAAGGCCTCATCTTCTGCAGTTTGGTAGGATTCAATTATTTCCTTCCTCTCTTACTCTTACCCTTGATCTAGTAATAGAACTTATTGCTAAGTGTACAAGCTCTCAATTCTTATTTGAGATCCATAAGTACCTCTAGAAGCTTGTGTGCATCATGTGTGGTTGTAGAACCCTCTCCCTATCTCTTCTCTGTTCTAAGTCTTTGATTTCCACTCATGTTAAAGAAGTCATGATCACCCTTACTTGCCTTACACTTGTGGATTCTCTTTTGAAACAATGTATTTATCCCTTATAAGCATGTTTTAGTTGTGCCTGTAGGATTCAATTCCTTCTATCCTTCTCTTCACTAGTGGATTACTAGCTTGAAGGGGATCTCACCTTGTATGTCATCATGTAGTTCTCATCCTATAATTCTGAAAGTATGTTCTTCACAGGACTACATTTTCCATCATGTTTTAGTTAATTGTCATGTTTAAGTTAATGGTCATCCATGAGAGTTTATAGATAATTTTCTTCTTTCTTAACTTGATTCATAACTCTGGAGTGTTATCGATATTCTTGCGTAATGTAGACCGATCCATGATGGATCTTTCTTGTCGTGAAACTGATTTCTTGAGAGATCATGGAGATCTTAAGTGTGTAAACTTGACAAGTTTTAAGTGAAAAAGAAAATAAAGTTTAAGATTGACTTCCCATTTCAATTTCCTTGAACTCCCTTTCAATGTTCTTCTTGAAAAAAAATCAGCCACTGACCACATTCCATGTGTATATGTTCTATTCTTATGCTTTGATATTTTCATGAGTGAGGTTAAGATTATGTTTAATTAAGTCCTAATCATGTTAGGAATGATATAAGAGGTTGTTAGTACCATTTATAGCTGGTTTGGAAGCATTTCAGAAAGTTTGATCAAGTTCTGTCGACAGACGAACCCATTACTGTCGACAGGAACCCACAGACAGAAGTCTGATTTCTTCACCTATGTGTTGCTGTCGACAGCACCACTTCTTGCTGTCGATAGATGCACACAGACCTGAAGATATGCTCACTGGTTAGCCAGTCCTATTGACAGCAACCTTGTGCCTGTCGACAGGTGGCAACAGTGCATGTTTTCAGCCATTGTTTTACTCCATTTCTTGATGCAAATCCTACCCAATTGTACCAACTAATAGTCCACCTAAATCTTATGGTTTTTACTACTAAAAACTTACTAAAACCAGTCATGTACCCTTCTTTGTACCATGAATTATTTCTCCGAAGTTTCGAACAACATTGACCTCGAAGGCTACCAATCTTTGAAATCAGTAAGAAAGCATAGTTTCTTCACTCTTGTGTGTAAACTTTGAATGAACCCTTGTGTGTCCTTGACTCATTAAAATGATAAGTGTGTGATGATGACAAGTTGTGAGTCTTTGAAACTCATTCGAGAAATATGCCTGGCAAATAAAGGGATGGTTCAGTCCTGGGGGGAGCGCCCGAATTCGTCAGTGGCCGCGCGGGGGCAAATTTGTCAGTGGCCGTGCGGGGGCGATGAGGACATCGTGGATGTTGGCATACATCAGTTCGTGTTTGATTAGTCATCATATCATCTTGTGTGCGTGAAATATGTCTGATTGTCAGTGGCCGTATGGGGGCAAATTTGTCAGTGGCCGTGCGGGGGCATTGAGGACATCGAGATATTTGACATTACATCAATTCGTACTTGATTAGTTATCATGTCATGCTTGTGTGTGTGATTTTGTATTTGATTATGAACTCAAGTATCATCCTGAACTATTGATTCTAATTCCAACATTGCACTTGTTCAAACCATGTTATTGACTGATCTCGTGTTTTCATTCTTGGAACACACCATGTTAATGATCTTTGCTCATTCTACCTTGGATATATATATTTACGTTTGAATCCTTTTAGAGAAGTTGAATCCTACTGGGCTAGTTAGCTCACCCAATCATACTATTTCAGGTACCTACAATTCTAGAAGTGAAAACTTTGGGATTTGTGTGGAGAGAACAACCGTGGCGACATTTTATTTTTGAGATTGTAAATCAGGAATCATGTAACACCTATTGAATGGCAAATAATACCTATTATTTACTGAATCTTCTGAGTAAATGTCCTGTTCAATTAGTATAATTTTACTCTTGAATACTCGTTCGTTCACGTTCCGGCATTTATGGGCATATTAAATGTCGTGACGTGACACTTCCAGCTGAGACGTGGTAGGGCACGGAGGCAGGACCCTCGAGGTTTGGCCTTTGAGGCGCTCCAGGGCCGCTTCCAGCATGGCCTCTGAAGGAAGCGTTGGCGACTTCTGCCCCAGCACTTGGGAGAGAGGCCTCTGATCTTCTTCAGAGGTGACCTGGTCCTCGGCAGCCTGGCTCACTTGGCCTGAGGAAGGGCCTCCTTCAACCGCTCTGGGGACCTCGGCCGCCACCTCCTAGTTCTCCACAGCAATGGGAGATTTCTGGGCCCCCCCTCCTCGGTCTCAGCGACCTGTCCGGCCCCATCGTCACCCACGCCGACTGTTTGTGCTATCGCCTCAACAGCCGCCTCAGTGGGGGGAATGGGGGGAAAGACATTCGTCATCGTCGAACTCCTCTCCACAACAACAGGGGCTGCCGTCTCTGAGGGGACAGTCCCCTTGAGTACTTCAGTTGTGCATGGAGCTTTCTTGCCCCCTTGCACGGTCGTCTTCTCGCCAACGAGCACAGCACTCCGCTCGTCGGCTCTGGTGCTCGAGGCCCCCGTCGGAGCCACCTCCTGTGGATAATCCCCAACGGAGCCTAGGGGTGCAGATGTCCTCGGCCGCTCCTTGGACGAACTCCCCGACTCGTCGCTCACCACGACGAGCCCCAGTTCGGTGGCCATTTGAGATTTGCGCTTCTTCAGCGCTTCAAGATGAGGGATCTCTCCCTCAATATCTTCCTCGTCGTCCTCTTCCACCACTCGCGGCACGGCCTCCTCCAGCTGCCTCTTCCTCTTCCTCCTCATCAGAGGTTGCTGGTCCACCTCCTCCTCTTCGGCTCCGCCCTCAGACGTCTGCTGCTCGGAGACCACCAGTCTCCTCTTGGTGGTCTGAGGCTGGCTCGTTCCTCCTTCCTCGGTCAAGGACGGCAGCACCGTTCTCGCAGAAGCCTTCATTAATGCCTTCTTCTTCAAACGGATCTTCTTTGGCCTCTTAGCGGCGACTGGCAAGCCCTCAACGGGACGCCCCTCTGTAGGAGCCGGTGCCACCATGGCAGTTGTCACCGAGGAAGGAGCCCTCACTGCAGTAGGGATCCTTATTACGGCAGAAACATCGTCGCCCTCAAAAACCAAATGAGAGGTGATGGTGATCTGCTCGGTAATCCTCATTGGCCTCTTGGTCCCGACCAGCAGCTACCTCTTCGGCACCTGCAAGCCAAAGAGGGGGAAAGAACACAGTTAGAAGACAATTATGCGATAGACATACGATTGCAACGTGATCAGGTACTTACTCCATGGTCGGTTTAGACCATGCTGCACGAGTTGGAACTCCGTCAGGTAGCCCTCCCCGTTGCGCATGTATGCTCAGTTCAGGATATCCGAAGCCTTCGCTTCATCTTGGATCAGGAAGGGGTATGTATCCTTCCTCGCCATTTGGACTCTGGTCGGGAACCCTCACTCCGCACCGTCGCATCGCTTGACGAAGAAGAGCCACTTCATCCAGCCTTTGTTGTTGGAATACTTCTTCGCCAACTCAATCTGCATCATGTTCGGTCGGTGCTTGGTATAGTAAACACCAGCCCCAGATCCTAGTGAGGAGGTGAGGCGGAATTGCGCTCGGAACACCTCCGCTGAACCCCGGACTTTTCGAAGCTTGCAGAAGACGCAGAAAATGCAGATAGTACGCCATGAGTTTGGCGTAAGCTGGATCGGTGCAAGACCCCATCGGTTCAGCAGCACCTTCGCCACCTCCGGTAGCGGCAGTCAGAATCCAGCCTCCATGTGGTCGAGCGATAGAGCGAGGCACCCTGGCATGTTCGTCAGTTGCGAGTCCTCCTCCCTCACCATCACGATCTCGTATTCGTTGCCGATCCGGAAGCGCTCCCGGAGGCCCTCGTAATAGCGGCATCGTGGCCCTCGAGCGTTCGCCGGCGCCACTCCGCTCACTTCGGCAACTGCAACAGCCTTTCCCTTGCTGGCCATCACCGGAAGTTGCAGAGATGAAGAAGATGATCGCGAAGAGGAGGAAGAAGATGCTTGGGGGGCAAGCAGGCTCTACGAAAAAAGCTAAGGGCGTGGGTTCCCCGCCTGTGCCCCTCCTCTTCCTTATAAGGAAAGGAGGGTGCGAAATTCAAAATACCAAGGCGGCGCCCCCCGCTCCAAAGTGACCGTTCAGATGTACTGCGGAGAGCCCCCTGGCTCGACACGTCACCCCGCCATCATGGGGTTACCTCCGTTATCGAGGAGGTATAGTGAGCGTCGTCGCCTCGCCGTCGCCTATACATTCGAGGTCATCATCACATTTAATACGGAGGTGACGTTCGAGCAGGCTTCCGCCCTCGAGCGTCCCGGTTCCCGAGCTCACTCGATGGTGTGGGGGGCAAGTGTGGTGGCTATTTCTAGCCACCTTCGTGCGCTAGGCCCATCATGGCCCAGCCCAATTCAACAGACAAACGTGGCCCTTTCGTATGGCACCACGTCTTTTCAAGAACAGCTTCAAGGTCCCGAGGCCGGTCCTTGCATTCAGGTACCAGCGGGACCCAAGAGCCGCCTCCGGATACCTTATAGCCTATTTGGCCCATGGCCCTCTCTTCCTAGCAACGTCTGCTCGGCGTGTGCCGAAACCTCTTCGGCACGAGCAACACTTCCTTGCATCAGACATCCGGTAGCAAGCCATGCCTCCAAGCACCAGGCACCGAACAACGGGCTCGACTATCGAACAACGGGCTCGACTACCGAACAGCAAGTCTGGCTCACCGAGCAGGCTACCTACTCGGTACCTTCCGCCCAAGAGAATCCAAGTAGCCCTTCATTCCCTTGTGGTGGTTATAACGGCTACACCACATGCACCCCACGATCAAGTGGTGCACTAACTGCAGAGCTTCTCAATGGACGCCTCAACCCGTAACCCCCCGCTAAGGACGCTAATAGGTGCGCCCTTTGCGGCATTGATCAGGGACGACCCGTCCCTCTCCCTCAGCACTTCTGCCTATAAAAGGCACCGGTAGGCCTCCATACAGAGGTACGCAATCTAAGACACATCGCTCCTGCACAACACTGAACCCTTCTTCTCCAAAGCCTCACTCGCAGTTTACTGACTTAGGCATCGGAGGGCTCTCCCCGGTTCTTCAACCGGGCCCCCCTGATTCCGTTCTGGTTTTGCAGGCATCCGTCCGCTACCGGCAGTCTTCTTCCCTTCCTCCAAGTGTAGGCCTGCTTGGCTCCGGCCCAAGCAGGAAAACGCCTCCACAAAGGTAAAAAATAATTCAGCTTAATAAATGAAATTGTCACCACCATGAGTTAAAAAAATGTGGACAAATTAATTATAGGAAACTTTTTTTTAATCCCTATTAGAAAAAGATGCCCCAAATAATCTTTCTTATTGGTAGACTTTATCAATCAGTCCATAAAAAGATAATTTTATTTTTTATTCTTTTTCTTATTTTATCCTTTCGTCTACTTTGTGCTATCAGATATGTATGACCATTGTGTTCATATTTTAACAGTACTTAAATTGTAAGTTTTAAGGTATTAAAATAAGAATTCAAAGTTGTTAAAATATGTATGACAGTAAGTTAAAGCATGTGAGATTTCAAGTAACTGTTGATATGATTTAAAGTGTAACTGTTGGCATGATTTAAACTCTAAGTTTTAAAATGTTAAAGTAATAATTCGAAGTTATTAAAATATGTGTGACCGTGAGTTAAATCATGTGGAATTCAAAGTAACTGTTGATATGATTTAAAGTGTAACTGTTGGTATAACTTAAAGTCTAAATTTGAATGTGTTAAAGTAAGAGTTCAAAAATGTTAATGTATGTGTGACAGTTAGTTAATGTAAGGCCCTCGAATTTCCGTCGCATTATTTGTATTTGTGTGTGTATATTTGTACTTGTGTATGTATATACATATTTACGTATGTATTAATTAGTAAAATTATGTGTGCATGTGTTTATACTAGATGTAATAATGCATGTATTGAATGGTGATAGTATGGATACACTACCATATACATATTGCATGTATATATGCATGGCATGCATAGTTTTCTGCATGTTTTAGAGTTCTGGCCGAAGGCCAGATTGGCGTCAATATCAGGACGTCGATGAGGTGTCAGCGTCCACCCATGGACGCCAACACTAATCCTGGCATCTAACGATGTGGACGCCAATTTCTCTGACCTGCATGCGTTGCAGAGCCAGAAATTCCGGAAACAAGGTAGCTCACCCATTGGGGAGCTATCCCCAACGGCTCTGAGAGCCATCTTGTCACCCTGTGAGTGGGAGAGAAGCCTCTCCCATATGTCTAAACCCGAATCTGCTCCCCAACCCCTCTCTTCACCCTTTTGCAAGAGAGAAACAAGAGGAGAAAACCCTATTTCGGACTGTGAGAAAACCCCATCTTTGCAGCCCAAATCCGAACTTCTGAAGCTTTGTCCGGCGTTCTACTGCAACTGGAGGCTAGAGGGATCATCGAGGAAGGCCTCCCCGACATTTCTTTGCTGTGGAGATCATCTAAGAGCCCGGATGAAGGAGATCTTGGAGGACATTTCTGCACTTCTTGGGACGGCCCAAGGAGAGCTTCTCTGAGCATTTAGATCCATTGGAGCAATTTTCTAGAGGCAAGTAACCTAACCATAACGTCCCCGTATGTGTCTAGGTTGATTCTACCATTTTTATGCATTTTCTCTCGAGTCCTAGACCCCCACATTCACCCTATCTTGAGAGCTCGGGTCTGTGTTCTGCACAGACCTGCATTGACGGCAAAGTCCTTGGTCGCTAAGATCATGCTTAGCGTCCATCGACTATGACGTTGACACTGAACTAGCGGCCAGAGACCACCGCCAAGTTCATCTGGACAAAACAGCAACCTGTTCTGCCCTCCTATACGATTATTTTCGATACGTTTCACGATGAGGATATACTGTAAATCATTTATATGTATGTATAACGTTGAGGTGATGAATGTGGTGTGTGGATGGATGAGTTATGATGTGTGGTGGTGAATGTTAGAGATTATTATCCCATGAAATTTCAAGCATGATTTGTTGGTGATCTTGCCAATCCATGTTTTATGATTAGGACTAGTCTGAGTGCCCTAAGTTTTGTCAGATCATGAAGTTAGTGGATCAGTATATGTGTACTCAAATTTTGATAAATTGTCCATGCTTGCATAAATTGCTATTAATTTCGGTTCGGTAAATAAAAAGGCATGCAAAAAAGAATTGTTGTGATCGATCTATGGTTGTATGATTTAGGGTAATTCTGTATTTTCAGATCATGCATATAACAGTTAGTCTCTGTTCGGAAATTTTGGAAAATTCTCCATGCTTATCTGAATTATTACGCTTTCTGAAATTGAATTTAGAAAAGCATGTGTAGGGTTATAAAACCTTGAGAAAATGGTATGTTGCTCAGAAAACTCTGAAGAAATTCTATGATTATGGGCATGTTAGGGTTCAGACAGTAAGTGGCAAAAATGTATGATGGTGTTAAACTCCATGTCAACTTAAATTATGAATGGCATGTTAAATAGGTATTTGATTTTATGTAAATTCTGTTTAGCTCACAAAAATCTGAAAAATTGAAGGTATGATCTTGAACTTGAAAATAGCATGTGGTTAAATTTCCAGGTCATTTAGATCAGTATATAAGGAGTTATGCACTTTTTCCATGTGAAATGTAAAAATTTATGCATGTCATCGTAAAGTGATTAGATATCGTTTAAACCCAACCTGATTGGTGAATTTACTGTGTGTTAAACTCCGGAAATCTGTAGTGTCATGTCAGGAAAACAGATATGTGCATGTGAGTGAGAAAGTGAATGGGATGAAAAGTGATATGTATAAAACCATGTGTAAAATCGGTAAAATGTGTAAATGTGTAACTATGCCAATGTGACACTGCTTCCGTAGAGGACAGTGGAACTGTATCAGGGAAAAGGCCCCCTGAGAAAGTTCAATGTGTAAGTGACCCTAAGGGCATTAGGGGGAAATCCTGGAGGTGGACAAGTACCACTGGTTAGGGTGGAGACTTGTTCTCCCGGTCTGCGCAGTCCAAGAGTCGCCATTGTAATGCCTAGATGGCGTCTATGTGTAATGTGATGTGTATATGTCCTTCTTTGGTGGTTTGGACTATGTGTCACGGCACCTAAAATGTGAATGTGTAATGTGTATGTGTTCATGTGTTAATGTGTAAGTGAACAATGTGAAATGTGTATGTGCAAAGTGCAACCATGTGAATTGGAAACTTGTGTAAAGAAAATGTGAAACTAAAAATGTGAGAATATGACATTGAAATCCATGTGAGACAAATCTGAAACCATGTGAAATCAATAATTTCATGTTGTTATCATCATGTTTATATGTGCGAAAATGTCTAGAATTCATGTTAGGGATAATTGATGAGCACGTGTACAAAATAGCATGATTGGTTATTCACATGGTATGTTTTAAACAACATTGTAGCTCTCATGTGTAGGTTTACAGCTATTAAACCATGTGAAACCAGCAACTTAAAGCATGTGAAAATGTCTATGTATGTGCTTAGGAACATGTAAAATCCATGCCAGTTGTGTTTTCCCTTCATATATGCATAGTGTTCATGTTGGTAGCTCTCATGTCTTGGTTCTTTAAAGGCAAAATTCCACGAGTAAATTGAATAGAGAGCATGTGATAGGTAAGTTTTATTCTTAGAAATCTGAAAGCATGATCCATGTATTAAATTATAGAACTTTCATGATAGTTGCAACTTTCAAATGACTAGCATGCCATATGTTGAAATTTGTGAATGTGCATGTAGAAACCGCTATGACTTATACGTGTATGTTATGAGTAGTGTTGCTTGCTGAGTCTTTAAGACTCACTTCTTGATTCGGCATACAGTATAGACGGTGACGAGACTCTCGTGGAGGAGACGGTAGAGACGGACTCCGAGCGCGGAGTTTAGATTGTTGGAGCGGTGTACCCCTTTTGTGTTTTCATAGTATGTAAGAACTTGAATATTGTATTAGTTTATCATGGAAAAAGGCATTATTGTGGACATCCATGTATTAAATTTTCAGCAATTTAAATTATGTGAACTTTTAGCTCTTAATGTTAATTGCAATTTCATGTATGTTTAATGTGGATGATGAATGAATGAAGACAGTGTCTTTTACTTCGCTACTCTGTTGTATATTCGCGTGTATCTCATGTGACGGCCCTCATTATACCGGTACGGTTATACCAACCCACGTCGGTATAGCGAGAGTCATCACAGTGGGACATTTACCCAAACGATACAAACAGCTGAGATACACGCGAATATACGAACAGAGTAGCGGAAGTAAAAGAACTACTGTCTTCATTCATTCATCATCCACATTTAACATACATGAAATTGCAATAACATTAAAGAACTTAAAAGTTCACATAATTAAATTGCTGAAAATTAAGTACACAATGTCCACACTTATACAATTTTCTCATGATTTCTAGTACAATGTCACTTTTACATACTATGAAAACACAAAAGGGGTACACTGCTCCAACAATCTAAACTCCGCGCTCGGAGTCCGTCTCTACCGTCTCCTCCACGAGAGTCTCGTCACCGTCTATACCTGTACGCCGAAGCAAGGAGTGAGTCTTAAAGACTCAGCAAGCAACACTACTCATAACATACACGTATAAGTCATAGCGGTTTCTACATGCACATTCACAAATTTCAACATATGGCATGCTAGTCATTTGAAAGTTGCAACCTATCATGAAAGTTCTACAATTTAATACATGGATCATGCTTTCAGATTTCTAAGAATAAAACTTACCTATCACATGCTCTCTATTCAATTTACTCGTGAATTTTGCCTTTAAAGAACCAAGACATGAGAGCTACCAACATGAACACTGTGCATATATGAAGGGAAACACAACTAGCATGGATTTTACATGTTCTAAGCACATACATAGACATTTTCACATGCTTTAAGTTGCTGGTTTCACATGGTTTAATGGCTGTAAACCTACACATGAGAGCTACAATGTTGTTTAAAACATACCATGTGAACAACCAATCATGCTATTTTGTACACGTGCTCATCAATTATCCCTAACATGGATTCTAGACATTTTCGCACATATAAACATGATGATAACAACATGAAATTACTGATTTCACATGGTTTCAGATTTGTCTCACATGGATTTCAATGTCATATTCTCACATTTTTAGTTTCACATTTTCTTTACACAAGTTTCCAATTCACATGGTTGCACTTTGCACATACACATTTCACATTGTTCACTTACACATTAACACATGAACACATACACATTACACATTACACATTACACATTCACATTTTAGGTGCCGTGACACATAGTCCAAACCACCAAAGAAGGACATATACACATCACATTACACATAGACGCCATCTAGGCATTACAATGGCGACTCTTGGACTGCGCAGACCGGGAGAACAAGTCTCCACCCTAACCAGTGGTACTTGTCCACCTCCAGGATTTCCCCCTAATGCCCTTAGGGTCACTTACACATTGAACTTTCTCAGGGGGACTTTTCCCTGATACAGTTCCACTGCCCTCTACGGAAGCAGTGTCACATTGGCACAGTTACACATTTACACATTTTACCGATTTTACACATGGTTTTACACATATCACTTTTCATCCCATTCACTTTCTCACTCACATGCATATCTCTGTTTTCCTGACATGACACTACAGATTTCAGGAGTTTAACACACAGTAAATTCACCAATCAGGTTGGGTTTAAACGATATCTAATCACTTTACGATGACATGCATAAATTTTTACATTTCACATGGAAAAAGTGCATAACTCCTTATATACTGGTCCAAATGACCTGGAAATTTAACCACATGCTATTTTCGGGTTCAAGATCATACATTCAATTTTTCAGATTTTTCTGAGCTAAATAGAATTTACAGAAAATCAAATACCTATTTAGCATGCCATTCATAATTTAAGTTGACATGGAGTTTAACACCATCATACATTTTTGCCACTTACTGTCTGAACAGAGACTAACTGTTATATGCATGATCTGAAAATACAGAATTACCCTAAATCATACAACCATAGATCGATCACAACAATTCTTTCTTGCATGCCTTTTTATTTACCGAACCGAAATTAATAGCAATTTATGCAAGCATGGACAATTTATCAAAATTTGAGTACACATATACTAATCCACTAACTTCATGATCTGACAAAACTTAGGGCACTCAGACTAGTCCTAATCATAAAACATGGATTGGCAAGAACATCAACAAATCATGCTTGAAATTTCATGGGATAATAATCTCTAACATTCACCACCACACATCATAACTCATCCACACACCACATTTACCAGTATACATAGTGTATAGGGTTACCATATATCCTCATCACGGAAAACCCATCGAAAATAATCGTATAGGAGGGCAGAACAGTTTACTGTTCTGTCCAGATGAACTTGGCGGCGGTCTCTGGCCGCTAATTCAATGTCAGCGGCATAGTCGATGGACGCCAATCATGATCTCAGCGTCCAGGGACCTTGCCGTTAATGCAGGTCTGTGTAGAACACAGACCCGAGCTCTCAAGATAGGGTGAATGTGGGGGTCAAGGACACGAAAAAAAATACACAAAAATGTTAAAACCGTCCTAGACTCATACGGGAACCTTATGGTAGGGTCACTTGCCTTTTAGAAACACTCCTAAGGGATCAAAAGTGCTGGTGAAGCCCTCCTTGGGCAGTCCCAAGAAGTGCAGAAATGTCCTCCAAGATCTCCTTCCTCCGGGCTCCTGGATGATCTCCACAGCAAGGAAATGTCGGGGAGGCCTTCCTCGATGATCCCTCTTGCCTCCAGTTGCAGTAGAATGCCGGACAAAGCTTCAGAAGCTCGGATTTTGGGCTGCATGATGGGGTTTTCTCACAGCTCAAAAGCTAGGGTTTTCTCCTCTTGTTTCTCTCTTGCAAAAGGGTGAAGAGAGGGTTTGGGGAGCAGATTCGGGTTGGATATATGGGAGAGACTTCTCTCCCACTCACAGGGTGATAAGATGGCTCTCAGAGCTGTTGGGGACAGCTCCCCAATGGGTGAGCTTCCTTGTTTCCGGAATTTCTGGCTCTGCAACGCATGCAGGTCAGAGAAATAGGCGTCCACATCGTTAGACGCCAGGATTAGTGTTGGCGTCCATGGGTGGACGCTGACACCACCTCAACGGCTAGGGGTTGACGCCAATCTGGCCTTCGGCCAGAACTCTAAAACATGCAGAAAACTATGCATGCCATGCATATATACATGCAATATGTATATGGTAGTGTATCCATACTATCACCATTCAATACATGCATTATTTACATCTAGTATAAACACATGCACACGTAATTGTACTAATTAATACGTACGTAAATATGTATATACATACACAAGCACAAATATACACACACAAATACAAATAATGCGACGGAAATTCGAGGGCCTTACACCCTCTCCCCCTTAAAGAAACTTCGTCCTCGAAGTTAGAACGACACTACTCAAACAAAAGGGGATACTTCTTCTTCATCGCATCCTCAAGCTCCCAAGTAGCCTCCTCTCGTGAGAAGTTCCGCCATAGAACTTTCACCGACGCAATACTCTTGTTCCGGAGATGCTGAACCTTCCGGTCAAGAATAGCTACTGGTTGCTCGACATACGAAAGATCTGGCTGGATCTCCACTGGCTCATGACTAATCACATGAGACGGATCTCGGACATACTTCCTGAGCATAGATACGTGGAATACAGGGTGAACGCTAGCCAAAGCTGGGGGTAATGCTAGCTCATATGCCACGCTGCCCAAACGTCTGAGAATCTCATATGGGCCAATGAATCTAGGGCTTAGCTTGCTATGCCTGCCAAATCTGACGACACCACGAGTAGGCGATATCTTCAAGAAGACATGATCGCCAACCTCGAACTCCAAATCCTTTCTCCTGTTGTCGGCATAACTCTTCTGCCTATCCTGTGCCGCAACAAGCCTCTTCCTGATAAGCTGGATCTTATCCGAAGTTTCCTGAACTAACTCCGGTCCGATCAACTGCCTATCACCAGTCTCCTCCCAACATAACGGAGATCTGCAGGGCCTACCATACAACGCCTCGAATGGAGCCATACCAATACTAGCATGAAAGCTGTTGTTGTATGCGAACTCCACAAGAGGTAAATGACGCTCCCAATCATCCTTCCAATCCAGAACACACGCTCTCAACATATCCTCGAGCGTCTGGATAGTCCTCTCGGACTGTCCATCGGTCTGGGGATGAAACGCCGAACTGAGCTTCAGCTCCGAACCTAACGCATCCTGAAGACCCTTCCACAATCTCGAAGTAAATCTCGGATCTCGATCCGAAATGATCGACTTCGGCACACCATGCAATCTAATGATACCACTAACATACAATCTAGCTAAACTCTCTACTGACTGCTTCTTCTTCATAGGCAAGAAATGAGCAGTCTTCGAGAATCTATCTACAACTACCCAAATCGAGTCATTGCCCCTTCTAGATCGAGGCAAACCCGAAACGAAGTCCATAGTGACAGCTTCCCACTTCCACACTGGGATATCCATCCTCTGCATAAGGCCGGATGGTCGCTGTCGCTCGGCCTTCACTTGCTGACATACTAGACATCTAGACACATAATCCGCAACATCTTTCTTCATGCCGGACCACCAAAATGATCTCTTCAGGTCTTGATACATCTTAGTGTTACCCGGATGAATAGAGAATCGCGATCTATGAGCCTCCGCTAACACATGCTCACGGACATCTACTAAATCAGGGACACAAACACGGTGCTGAAATCTAATCACACCGTCCTCATCACGAGCAATGCCCGCCTTACCCACTAATTCTAACAATCTAGGGTCGGCTTCCTGTTGCTCGATCACCTCATCCAAAACCGAGGATCTAAGGGATAGCTGAGCTACAAAAGCCTGACACAGCGATGGCTCTAACTCGGTCATAGAGTACGCCGCATCCTCCAACATCTTCCAATCCTGCTGGAGCGAAGACCTCTTTCTACTAAGAGCATCCGCTACGACATTCGCCTTTCCAGGGTGATACTGAAGGTCGAAGTCATAGTCCTTCAAGAACTCAATCCATCTTCTCTGCCTCAGGTTTAATTCCTTTTGGGAGAAAAGATACTTCAAGCTCTTGTGGTCGGTAAACACCTCAAATCTGACACCATAAAGATAGTGCCTCCAGATCTTTAGTGCATGAACCACTGCTGCGAGCTCCAAGTCATGAGTCGGATAGTTCCTCTCATGCTCCTTTAACTGACGAGAAGCATAAGCCACTACCCTTTCTTGCTGCATGAGCACACAGCCTAAACCAATCTGAGACGCATCCGTATAAATGGCAAAGCCCTCTAGACCACTAGGCAATACCAATACCGGAGCAGAAGTAAGCTTAGCCTTCAATAGCTGGAAGCTACGCTCACATGCCTCAGACCATACGAACTTCTCACCCTTCCTGGTCAGCTTTGTCAAGGGGGCGGCGATGGATGAGAAACCCTCAATGAATCGCCGATAGTAACCAGCTAACCCAATAAAACTACGAATCTCCGAAGGGGTCTTGGGAACCTCCCAATCCATAACTGCCTGGACCTTCGCTGGATCAACTGCAACACCAGCGCCGGAGATAACATGCCCGAGGAAATGAACCTCGCGCAACCAAAAATCGCACTTGCTGAATTTTGCATACAGCTTGTGCTCACGAAGAACCTCTAACACTAACCTCAAATGCTGACGGTGGGTGGCCTCATCCGGAGAATAGACCAACACATCGTCAATAAACACTACGATAAAGATACCTAAATAAGGCCTGAACACCCGGTTCATGAGATCCATGAACGCTGCAGGGGCATTGGTCAATCCGAAAGGCAGGACCAAGAACTGATAATGTCCATAACGAGATCTAAATGCCGTCTTGGACACATCCTCACTCCGAATCCTCAACTGATGATAACCAGATCGCAAGTCAATCTTAGAAAAGACTGATGCATCTCGCAACTGGTCAAACAAGTCATCAATACGAGGTAAGGAATACCTGTTCTTCACAGTCACTTGGTTCAACTTCCTATAGTCAATACACAACCTAAGTGACCCGTCTTTCTTCTTGACGAATAATACAGGTGTGCCCCAATGGGAAACACTAGGGCGAATAAATCCCTTATCAAGCAACTCTTGCAACTGCCTCCTCAACTCGGCTAACTCCGCAGGTGCCATCCGATATGGAGCCTTCGAGATAGGAGAGGTGCCCGGAAGCAACTCTATGGTAAACTCTATCTCTCTATCCGGTGGCAATCCAGACAAGTCATCAGGAAAGACATCTGGAAAATCCTGCACTACCTCAATCTCCGCAAGAGTAGGTGACTCATCAGCCTCTGGCACTAACACCACGCTGGCAAGAAAAGCGTCACAACCCTTGTTTACCATGCGCATCGCCTTCATGGCAGAGATGACTCTTTCCCGCCAAGTTCCTTGGCAAGGGATGAGAGAACTCGTCCTCACCAGGAATGCGGAAAACAATCCTCTTCCGACGACAATCCACTAACGCATAGTGCTCCTCTAGCCAATCCAGACCAAGAATAGCATCATAGTCCTTCATCTTTAGCAAGAAGAAACACCCATCTAGGATTCTATCCTCAATGCACACAGGTAACGACGGAATGCACTTCCTAGTCGATACCGTACCCGCAGGGGTGTGCACAGACAAAGGGACCTCTAAATCCTCAGACTCTACGCCTGACTCTAGGGCTAACTGCCTAGCGAACCGCTCGGAAATGAACGAGTGAGTAGCACCCGTATCAAACAAAACCCGAGCGTGCACACCTAAAAGCAAAACCGTACCTTCGGTGACATGCTCCGCCTGCTCGGCGTCCTCGCGAGCTAAAGCAAACACTCGAGCTGGGGCTCGAGGCCTTCCTGGTCTTCCTGTAGCTGGCGCGGCTGCCGCTACTGCTGGGGCTGGCGCTCCACGCTGAGCTCCCTGCTGAAGTCTTGGGCAATCTTTGATCTTGTGGTCGCTGCTCCCGCACTTCAAGCATCTACCCGCTACCAACCAACACTCGGAACCACCATGTGTCTTCCCGCAATGGGGACACTCTTTCTTCACACCAGGGGAACGTACAGAAGGTACCTGAGAGTTGCTGACTGTCACGGATCGCTGCGGTGTCTGGTACACCGTTTTCTTCTTATCCTGCCGCTGGAACGTCGCTGCCGGCCTCTTCTGCGAAGCCTTCTTTTCCTCCAGATATTGCTCCATTTCTCCCTCCTGCCTGCAGGCAGCACTGAGGGCCTCGTCCAACGTGCGGTGGTCAAACGCCACGAGTCTCGTCCGCAGTGATGGCTTGAGTCCCATCACGAATTTCTTCGTCTTCCTGCGCTCATCCTCTACGATATGCGGTGCATACTTAGAAAGTTCAGAAAACCTTGCCTCGTATTCCAGCACGGTCATGGAGCCTTGCGTCAGGGAGAGAAATTCCTGCTCCATTTTGTCCTGGATATGCTCTGGGACGAACTTGGCTCGAAAGAGCCTCACGAACGCGTCCCACGCCACGTCTACTGCTCCGTCCTCAAAGCGTGTACGTAGTAGGGAGGACCACCATACATCCGCTCTCTCCTGCAATACACCTTCATAAGCACCAACTAACAAATTCTAAATTAAGCAGAACATACAAACATACAAAATTAAAAGTCTACCTGTAGCATGTAGGTGGCTAATGTCACCTTATCCTCATCAGGGCACCTGATGGCTCGGAAGATTTTCTCTGTCTCCCTTAACCAACTTTCTGCCATTAATGGATCACTCTCCCCCTTAAAAGAGGGTGGGGTCATCCTCTTGAATCGCTCCATGATGGGAGGTCCACCATGGTCCTGAGCTGGTGCCTGAGCCTGCTACATTAAACAATAGCAATACACAATAAACACAATATCACAATTCAAATAAACTACTAGTTTCATTATTCTACCTGGGCCTCCAACTGTGCCTGGAGTGCTGCCTGGGTATGAGCCTGCGTCTGCATGGCTTGCACCAGACCTTGCATGAATACTCCGTAATCCACAGGCGGCGGTGGGGGAAGTACAGGACCTTGCGGTGCCGGGGCCTGTTGCTCCGCCCGCTCGTCACGTCGCGGCTCGTCCTCACGGGCCGACGCTCCACCACGCCTACCTCTCGAAGCCATGGCTGTAATAAATTTCAGCCACCATTAGAGCTAGGTTACTAAGTTTTCTAACCATTTTCTTATCTATTTTCACTTCTTATTAGTGTTTTCTACACATGTGGACATACTTAGCATGCAATGGGGATGATGACTTAGGTATATTCATGTGCAATCTCAACCGGTCGCTCTGATACCAATCTCTGTGACGGCCCTCATTATACCGGTACGGTTATACCAACCCACGTCGGTATAGCGAGAGTCATCACAGTGGGACATTTACCCAAACGATACAAACAGCTGAGATACACGCGAATATACGAACAGAGTAGCGGAAGTAAAAGAACTACTGTCTTCATTCATTCATCATCCACATTTAACATACATGAAATTGCAATAACATTAAAGAACTTAAAAGTTCACATAATTAAATTGCTGAAAATTAAGTACGCAATGTCCACACTTATACAATTTTCTCATGATTTCTAGTACAATGTCACTTTTACATACTATGAAAACACAAAAGGGGTACACTGCTCCAACAATCTAAACTCCGCGCTCGGAGTCCGTCTCTACCGTCTCCTCCACGAGAGTCTCGT
Organism: Colocasia esculenta; assembly: GCA_014218235.1. Taxonomy (NCBI): domain Eukaryota; kingdom Viridiplantae; phylum Streptophyta; class Magnoliopsida; order Alismatales; family Araceae; genus Colocasia; species Colocasia esculenta. The sequence goes on along the minus strand of CM024758.1, from coordinate 138,161,600 downwards.
CACCGTCTATACCTGTACGCCGAAGCAAGGAGTGAGTCTTAAAGACTCAGCAAGCAACACTACTCATAACATACACGTATAAGTCATAGCGGTTTCTACATGCACATTCACAAATTTCAACATATGGCATGCTAGTCATTTGAAAGTTGCAACCTATCATGAAAGTTCTACAATTTAATACATGGATCATGCTTTCAGATTTCTAAGAATAAAACTTACCTATCACATGCTCTCTATTCAATTTACTCGTGAAATTTTGCCTTTAAAGAACCAAGACATGAGAGCTACCAACATGAACACTGTGCATATATGAAGGGAAAACACAACTAGCATGGATTTTACATGTTCCTAAGCACATACATAGACATTTTCACATGCTTTAAGTTGCTGGTTTCACATGGTTTAATGGCTGTAAACCTACACATGAGAGCTACAATGTTGTTTAAAACATACCATGTGAACAACCAATCATGCTATTTTGTACACGTGCTCATCAATTATCCCTAACATGGATTCTAGACATTTTCGCACATATAAACATGATGATAACAACATGAAATTACTGATTTCACATGGTTTCAGATTTGTCTCACATGGATTTCAATGTCATATTCTCACATTTTTAGTTTCACATTTTCTTTACACAAGTTTCCAATTCACATGGTTGCACTTTGCACATACACATTTCACATTGTTCACTTACACATTAACACATGAACACATACACATTACACATTACACATTACACATTCACATTTTAGGTGCCGTGACACATAGTCCAAACCACCAAAGAAGGACATATACACATCACATTACACATAGACGCCATCTAGGCATTACAATGGCGACTCTTGGACTGCGCAGACCGGGAGAACAAGTCTCCACCCTAACCAGTGGTACTTGTCCACCTCCAGGATTTCCCCCTAATGCCCTTAGGGTCACTTACACATTGAACTTTCTCAGGGGACTTTTCCCTGATACAGTTCCACTGCCCTCTACGGAAGCAGTGTCACATTGGCACAGTTACACATTTACACATTTTACCGATTTTACACATGGTTTTACACATATCACTTTTCATCCCATTCACTTTCTCACTCACATGCATATCTCTGTTTTCCTGACATGACACTACAGATTTCAGGAGTTTAACACACAGTAAATTCACCAATCAGGTTGGGTTTAAACGATATCTAATCACTTTACGATGACATGCATAAATTTTTACATTTCACATGGAAAAAGTGCATAACTCCTTATATACTAGTCCAAATGACCTAGAAATTTGACCACATGCTACTTTCGGGTTCAAGATCATACATTCAATTTTTCAGATTTTTTGAGCTAAATAGAATTTACAGAAAATCAAATACCTATTTAGCATGCCATTCATAATTTAAGTTGACATGGAGTTTAACACCATCATACATTTTTGCCACTTACTGTCTGAACAGAGACTAACTGTTATATACATGATCTGAAAATACAGAATTACCCTAAATCATACAACCATAGATCGATCACAACAATTCTTTCTTGCATGCCTTTTTATTTACCGAACCGAAATTAATAGCAATTTATGCAAGCATGGACAATTTATCAAAATTTGAGTACACATATACTAATCCACTAACTTCATGATCTGACAAAACTTAGGGCACTCAGACTAGTCCTAATCATAAAACAGGGGTTGGCAAGAACATCAACAAATCATGCTTGAAATTTCATGGGATAATAATCTCTAACATTCACCACCACACATCATAACTCATCCACACACCACATTTACCAGTATACATAGTGTATAGGGTTACCATATATCCTCATCACGGAAAACCCATCGAAAATAATCGTATAGGAGGGCAGAACAGTTTACTGTTCTGTCCAGATGAACTTGGCGGCGGTCTCTGGCCGCTAATTCAATGTCAGCGGCATAGTCGATGGACGCCAATCATGATCTCAGCGTCCAGGGACCTTGCCGTTAATGCAGGTCTGTGTAGAACACAGACCCGAGCTCTCAAGATAGGGTGAATGTGGGGGTCAAGGACACGAAAAAAAATACACAAAAATGTTAAAACCGTCCTAGACTCATACGGGAACCTTATGGTAGGGTCACTTGCCTTTTAGAAACACTCCTAAGGGATCAAAAGTGCTGGTGAAGCCCTCCTTGGGCAGTCCCAAGAAGTGTAGAAATGTCCTCCAAGATCTCCTTCCTCCGGGCTCCTGGATGATCTCCACAGCAAGGAAATGTCGGGGAGGCCTTCCTCGATGATCCCTCTAGCCTCCAGTTGCAGTAGAACGCCGGACAAAGCTTCAGAAGTTCGGATTTTGGGCTGCCAAGATGGGGTTTTCTCACAGCTCAAAAGCTAGGGTTTTCTCCTCTTGTTTCTCTCTTGCAAAAGGGTGAAGAGAGAGGGGTTGGGGAGCAGATTCGGGTTGGATATAGGGGAGAGACTTCTCTCCCACTCACAGGGTGATAAGATGGCTCTCAGAGCCGTTGGGGACAGCTCCCCAATGGGTGAGCTTCCTTGTTTCCGGAATTTCTGGCTCTGCAACGCATGCAGGTCAGAGAAATAGGCGTCCACATCGTTAGACGCCAGGATTAGTGTTGGCGTCCATGGGTGGACGCTGACACCACCTCAACGGCTAGGGGTTGACGCCAATCTGGCCTTCGGCCAGAACTCTAAAACATGCAGAAAACTATGCATGCCATGCATATATACATGCAATATGTATATGGTAGTGTATCCATACTATCACCATTCAATACATGCATTATTTACATCTAGTATAAACACAAGCACACGTAATTGTACTAATTAATACGTACGTAAATATGTATATACATACACAAGCACGAATATACACACACAAATACAAATAATGCGACGGAAATTTGAGGGCCTTACATCTCAGTTGTTTGTATCGTTTGGGTAAATGTCCCACTGTGATGACGCTTGCTATACCGACGTGCGTTGGTATAACCGTATCGGTATAATGAGGGTCGTCACAGAGATTGGTATCAGAGCGACCGGTTGAGATTGCACATGAATATACCTAAGTCATCATCCCCATTGCATGCTAAGCATGTCCACATGTGTAGAAAACACTAATAAGAAGTGAAAGATAGATAAGAAAATGGTTAGAAAACTTAGTAATCTAGCTCTAATGGTGGCTGAAATTTTATTACAGCCATGGCTTCGAGAGGTAGGCGTGGCGGAGCGTCGGCCCATGAGGACGAGCCGAGACGTGATAAGCAGGCGGAGCAACAGGCCCCAGCACCGCAAGCCCCTGTACTTCCCCCACCGCCGCCTGTGGATTACGGAGTATTCATGCAAGGTCTGGTGCAAGCCATGCAGACGCAGGCTCAAACCCAGGCAGCACTCCAGGCACAGTTGGAGGCCCAGGTAGAATGATGAAACAACTAGTAGTTTGCTATTTAAATTGCATGATATTGTGTTTATTGTGTATTGCCTATTGTTTAATGTAGCAGGCTCAGGCACCAGCTCAGGACCATGGTGGACCTCCCATCATGGAGCGATTCAAGAGGATGACCCCACCCTCTTTTAAGGGGGAGAGTGATCCATTAATGGCAGAAAGTTGGTTAAGGGAGACAGAGAAAATCTTCCAAGCCATCAGGTGCCCTGATGAGGATAAGGTGACATTAGCCACCTACATGCTACAGGTAGACTTTTAATTTGTATATTTGTATGTTCTACTTAAGTTAGAATTTGTTAGTTGGTGCTTATGAAGGTGTATTGCAGGAGAGAGCGGATGTATGGTGGTCCTCCCTACTACGTACACGCTTTGAGGACGGAGCAGTAGACGTGGCGTGGGACGCGTTCGTGAGGCTCCTTCGAGCCAAGTTCGTCCCAGAGCATATCCAGGACAAGATGGAGCAGGAATTTCTCTGCCTGACGCAAGGCTCCATGACTGTGCTGGAATACGAGGCAAGGTTTTCGGAACTTTCTAAGTATGCACCGCATATCGTAGAGGATGAGCGCAGGAAGACGAAGAAGTTCATGATGGGACTCAAGCCATCACTGCGGACGACACTCGTGGCGTTTGACCACCGCACGTTGGACGAGGTCCTCAGTGCTGCCTGCAGGCAGGAGGGAGAAATGGAGCAATATCTGGAGGAAAAGAAGGCTTCGCAGAAGAGGCCGGCAGCGACATTCCAGCGGCAGGATAAGAAGAAAATGGTGTACCAGACACCACAACGATCCGTGACAGTCAGCAGCTCTCAGGTACCTTCTATACGTTCCCCTGGTGTGAAGAAAGAGTGTCCCCATTGCGGAAAGACACACGGTGGTTCCGAGTGTTGGTTGGTAGCGGGTAGATGTTTGAAGTGCGGGAGCAGTGACCACAAGATCAAGGATTGCCCAAGACTTCAGCAGGGAGCTCAGCGTGGAGTGCCAGCCCCAGCAGTAGCGACAGCCGCACCAGCTACAGGAAGACCAGGAAGGCCTCGAGCCCCAGCTAGAGTGTTTGCTTTAGCTCGCGAGGACGCCGAGCAGGCGGAGCATGTCACCGAAGGTACGGTTTTGCTTTTAGGTGTGCACGCTCAGGTTTTGTTTGATACGGGTGCTACTCACTTGTTCATTTCCGAGCGGTTCGCTAGGTAGTTAGCCCTAGAGTCAGGCGTAGAGTCTGAGGATTTAGAGGTCCCTTTGTCTGTGCACACCCCTGCGGGTACGGTATCGACTAGGAAGTGCATTCCGTCGTTACCTGTGTGCATTGATGATAGAATCCTAGATGGGTGTTTCTTCTTGCTAAAGATGAAGGACTATGATGCTATTCTTGGTCTGGATTGGCTAGAGGAGCACTATGCGTTAGTGGATTGTCGTCGGAAGAGGATCGTTTTCCGCATTCCTGGTGAGGATGAGTTCTCTCATCCCTTGCCAAGGAACTTGGCTGGGAAGTTAGTCATTTCTGCCATGAAGGCGATGCGCATGGTAAACAAGGGTTGTGACGCTTTTCTTGCCTGCGTGGTGTTAGTGCCAGAGGCTGATGAGTCACTCACTCTTGCGGAGATTGAGGTAGTGCAGGATTTTCCAGATGTCTTTCCTGATGACTTGTCTGGATTGCCACCGGATAGAGAGATAGAGTTTACCATAGAGTTGTTTCCGGGCACCTCTCCTATCTCGAAGGCTCCATATCGGATGGCACCTGCGGAGTTAGCCGAGTTGAGGAGGCAGTTGCAAGAGTTGCTTGATAAGGGATTTATTCGCCCTAGTGTTTCCCCTTAGGGCGCACCTGTATTATTCGTCAAGAAGAAAGACGGGTCACTTAGGTTGTGCATTGACTATAGGAAGTTGAACCAAGTGACTGTGAAGAACAGGTATCCCTTACCTCGTATTGATGACTTGTTTGACCAGTTGTGAGATGCATCAGTCTTTTCTAAGATTGACTTGCGATCTGGTTATCATTAGTTGAGGATTCGGAGTGAGGACGTGTCCAAGACGACATTTAGATCTCGTTATGGACATTATGAGTTCTTGGTTCTTCCTTTCGGATTGACCAACGCCCCTGCAGCGTTCATGGATCTCATGAACCGGGTGTTTAGGCCTTATTTAGATAGCTTTGTCGTAGTGTTTATTGACGATGTGTTGGTCTACTCTCCGGATGAGGCCACCCACCGTCAGCATTTGAGGTTAGTGTTAGAGGTTCTTCGTGAGCACAAGCTGTATGCAAAATTCAGCAAGTGCGATTTTTGGTTGCGCAAGGTTCATTTCCTCAGGCATGTTATCTCCGGTGCTGGTGTTGCAGTTGATTCAGCGAAGGTCCAGGAAGTTATGGATTGGGAGGTTCCCAAGACCCCTTCGGAGATTCGTAGTTTTATTGGGTTAGCTGGTTACTATCGGCGATTCATTGAGGGTTTCTCATCCATCACCGCCCCCTTGACAAAGCTGACCAGGAAGGGTGAAAAGTTCGTATAGTCTGAGGCATGTGAGCGTAGCTTCCAGCTATTGAAGGCTAAGCTTACTTCTGCTCCGGTATTGGTATTGCCTAGTGGTCTAGAGAGCTTTGCCATTTATACGGATGCGACTCAGATTGGTTTGGGCTGTGTGCTAAGCAGCAAGACAGGGTAGTGGCTTATGCTTCTCGTCAGTTAAAGGAGCATGAGAAGAACTATCCGACTCATGACTTGGAGCTCGCAGTAGTGGTTCATGCACTAAAGATCTGGAGGCACTATCTTTATGGTGTCAGATTTGAGGTGTTTACTGACCACAAGAGCTTGACGTATCTTTCTCCCAAAAGGAATTAAACCTGAGGCAGAGAAGATGGATTGAGTTCTTGAAGGACTATGACTTCGACCTTCAGTATCCCTGGAAAGGCGAATGTCGTAGCGGATGCTCTTAGTAGGAAGAGGTCTTCGCTCCAGCAGGATTGGAAGATGTTGGAGGCTGCGGCGTACTCTATGACCGAGTTAGAGCCATCGCTGTGTCAGGCGTTTGTTGCTCAGCTATCCCTTAGATCCTCGGTTTTGGATGAGGTGATCGAGCAACAGGAAGCCGACCAAATTGCTAGAATTAGTGGGTAAGGCGGGCATTGCTCGTGATGAGGACGGTGTGATTAGATTTCAGCACCGTGTCTGTGTCCCTGATTTAGTAGATGTCCGTGAGCATATGTTAGCGGAGGCTCATAGATCGCGATTCTCTATTCATCCGGGTAACACTAAGATGTATCAGGATTTGAAGAGATCTTTTTGGTGGTCCGGCATGAAGAAAGATGTTGCGGATTATGTGTCTAGATGTCTAGTATGTCAGCAAGTGAAGGCCGAGCGACAGCGACCATCCGACCTTATGCAGAGGATGGATATCCTAGTGTGGAAGTGGGAAGCTGTCACTATGGACTTCGTTTTGGGTTTGCCTCGATCTAGAAGGGGCAATGACTCGATTTGGGTAGTTGTAGATAGATTCTCGAAGACTGCTCATTTCTTGGCTATGAAGAAGAAGCAGTCAGTAGAGAGTTTAGCTAGATTGTATGTTAGTAGTGTCATTAGATTGCATGGTGTACCGAAGTCGATCATTTCGGATCGAGATCCGAGATTTACTTCGAGGTTGTGGAAGGGTCTTAAGGATGCTTTAGGTTCGGAGCTGAAGCTCAGTTCGGCGTTTCATCCCCAGACCGATGGACAGTCCGAGAGGACTATCCAGACGCTCGAGGATATGTTGAGAGCGTGTGTTCTGGATTGGAAGGATGATTGGGAGCGTCATTTACCTCTTGTGGAGTTCGCATACAACAACAGCTTTCATGCTAGTATTGGTATGGCTCCATTCGAGGCATTGTATGGTAGGCCCTGCAGATCTCCGTTATGTTGGGAGGAGACTGGGGATAGGCAGTTGATCGGACCGGAGTTAGTTTAGGAAACTTCAGATAAGATCCAGCTTATCAGGAAGAGGCTTGTTGCGGCACAGGATAGGCAGAAGAGTTATGCCGACAACAGGAGAAAGGATTTGGAGTTCGAGGTTGGCGATCATGTCTTCCTGAAGATATCGCCTACTCGTGGTGTCGTCAGATTTGACAGGCATAGCAAGCTAAGCCCTAGATTCATTGGCCCATATGAGATTCTCCGACGTTTGGGCAGCGTGGCATATGAGCTAGCATTACCCCCAGCTTTGGCTAGCGTTCACCCTGTATTCCACGTATCTATGCTCAGGAAGTATGTCCGAGATCCGTCTCATGTGATTAGTCATGAGCCAGTGGAGATCCAGCCAGATCTTTTGTATGTCGAGCAACCAGTAGCCATTCTTGACCGGAAGGTTCAGCATCTCCGGAACAAGAGTATTGCGTCGGTGAAAGTTCTATGGCGGAACTTCTCACGAGAGGAGGCTACTTGGGAGCTTGAGGATGCGATGAAGAAGAAGTATCCCCTTTTGTTTGAGTAGTGTCGTTCGAACTTCGAGGACGAAGTTTCTTTAAGGGGGAGAGGGTGTAAGGCCCTCAATTTTCCGTCACATTATTTGTATTTGTGAGTGTATATTTGTGCTTGTGTATGTATATACATATTTACGTACGTATTAATTAGTACAATTACGTTTGCATGTGTTTATACTAGATGTAAATAATGCATGTATTGAATGGTGATAGTATGGATACACTACCATATACATATTGCATGTTTATGTGCATGGCATGCATAGTTTTCTACATGTTTTAGAGTTCTGGCCGAAGGCCAGATTGGCGTCAATATCAGGACGTCGATGAGGTGTCAGCATCCACCCATGGACGCCAACACTAATCCTGGCGTCTAACGATGTGGACGCCGATTTCTCTGACCTGCATGCGTTGCAGAGCCAGAGATTCTGGAAACAAGGTAGCTCACCCATTGGAGAGCTGTCCCAAATGGCTCTGAGAGCCATCTTGTCACCCTGTGAGTGGGAGAGAAGCCTCTCCCATCTGTCTAAACCCGAATCTGCTCCCCAACCCCTCTCTTCACCCTTTTGCAAGAGAGAAATAAGAGGAGAAAACCGTATTTCGGACTGTGAGAAAACCCCATCTTTGCAGCCCAAAATCCGAACTTCTGAAGCTTTGTCCGGCGTTCTACTGCAACTGGAGGCTAGACGGATCATCGAGGAAGGCCTCCCTGACATTTCTTTGCTGTGGAGATCATCTAAGAGCCCGGAGGAAGGAGATCTGCACTTCTTGGGACGGCCCAAGGAGAGCTTCTTTGAGCATTTAGATCCATTGGAGCAATTTTCTAGAGGCAAGTAACCTAACCATAACGTCCCCGTATGTGTCTAGGTTGATTCTACCATTTTTGTGCATTTTCTCTCGAGTCCTAGACCCCCACATTCACCCTATCTTGAGAGCTCGGGTCTGTGTTATGCACAGACCTGCATTGACGGCAAAGTCCCTGGTCGCTAAGATCATGCTTAGCGTCCATCGACTATGACGTTGACACTGAACTAGCGGCCAGAGACCACGCCAAGTTCATCTGGACAAAACAGCAACAGCAACCTTCTGTTCTGCCCTCCTATACGATTATTTTCGATACGTTTCACGATGAGGATATACTGTAAATCATTTATATGTATGTATAATGTTGAGGTGTGATGAATGTGGTGTGTGGATGGATGAGTTATGATGTGTGGTGGTGAATGTTAGAGATTATTATCCCATGAAATTTCAAGCATGATTTGTTGGTGATCTTGCCAATCCATGTTTTATGATTAGGACTAGTCTGAGTGCCCTAAGTTTTGTCAGATCATGAAGTTAGTGGATCAGTATATGTGTACTCAAATTTTGATAAATTGTCCATGCTTGCATAAATTGCTATTAATTTCGGTTCGGTAAATAAAAAGGCATGCAAGAAAGAATTGTTGTGATCGATCTATGGTTGTATGATTTAGGGTAATTCTGTATTTCAGATCATGCATATAATAGTTAGTCTCTGTTTGGAAATTTTGGAAAATTCTCCATGCTTATCTGAATTATTACGCTTTCTGAAATTGAATTTAGAAAAGCATGTGTAGGGTTATAAAACCTTGAGAAAATGGTATGTTGCTCAGAAAACTCTGAAGAAATTCTATGATTATGGGCATGCTAGGGTTCAGACAGTAAGTGGCAAAAATGTATGATGGTGTTAAACTCCATGTCAACTTAAATTATGAATGGCATGCTAAATAGGTATTTGATTTTTTGTAAATTCTATTTAGCTTAGAAAAATCTAAAAATTGAAGGTATGATCTTGAACCCGAAAATAGCATGTGGTTAAATTTCCAGGTCATTTGGACCAATATATAAGGAGTTATGCACTTTTTCCATGTGAAATGTAAAAATTTATGCATGTCATCGTAAAGTGATTAGATATCGTTTAAACCCAACCTGATTGGTGAATTTACTGTGTGTTAAACTCCTGAAATCTGTAGTGTCATGTCAGGAACAGAGATATGCATGTGAGTGAGAAAGTGAATGGGATGAAAAGTGATATGTGTAAAACCATGTGTAAAATCGGTAAAATGTGTAAATGTGTAACTGTGCCAATGTGACACTGCTTCCGTAGAGGGCAGTGGAACTGTATCAAAGAAAAGTCCCCCTGAGAAAGTTCAATGTGTAAGTGACCCTAAGGGCATTAGGGGGAAATCCTGGAGGTGGACAAGTACCACTGGTTAGGGTGGAGACTTGTTCTCCCGGTCTGCGCAGTCCAAGAGTCGCCATTGTAATGCCTAGATGGCGTCTATGTGTAATGTGATGTGTATATGTCCTTCTTTGGTGGTTTGGACTATGTGTCACGGCACCTAAAATGTGAATGTGTAATGTGTAATGTGTAATGTGTATGTTCATGTGTTAATGTGTAAGTGAACAATGTGAAATGTGTATGTGCAAAGTGCAACCATGTGAATTGGAAACTTGTGTAAAGAAAATGTGAAACTAAAAATGTGAGAATATGACATTGAAATCCATGTGAGACAAATCTGAAACCATGTGAAATCAGTAATTTCATGTTGTTATCATCATGTTTATATGTGCGAAAATGTCTAGAATCCATGTTAGGGATAATTGATGAGCACGTGTACAAAATAGCATGATTGGTTGTTCATATGGTATGTTTTAAACACATTGTAGCTCTCATGTGTAGGTTTACAGCCATTAAACCATGTGAAACCAACAACTTAAAGCATGTGAAAATGTCTATGTATGTGCTTAGAAACATGTAAAATCCATGCTAGTTGTGTTTTCCCTTCATATATGCACATGTTCATGTTGGTAGCTCTCATGTCTTGGTTCTTTAAAGGCAAAATTCACGAGTAAATTGAATAGAGAGCATGTGATAGGTAAGTTTTATTCTTAGAAATCTGAAAGCATGATCCATGTATTAAATTGTAGAACTTTCATGATAGGTTGCAACTTTCAAATGACTAGCATGCCATATGTTGAAATTTGTGAATGTGCATGTAGAAACCGCTATGACTTATACGTGTATGTTATGAGTAGTGTTGCTTGCTGAGTCTTTAAGACTCACTTCTTGCTTCGGCGTACAGGTATAGACGGTGACGAGACTCTCGTGGAGGAGACGGTAGAGACGGACTCCGAGCGCGGAGTTTAGATTGTTGGAGCAGTGTACCCCTTTTGTGTTTTCATAGTATGTAAGAACTTGAATATTGTATAGTTATCATGGAAAAAGGCATTATTGTTGACATCCATGTATTAAATTTTCAGCAATTTAAATTATGTGAACTTTTAGCTCTTAATGTTAATTGCAAATTTCATGTATGTTTAATGTGGATGATGAATGAATGAAGACAGTTTCTTTTACTTCCGCTACTCTGTTGTATATTCGCGTGTATCTCAGCTGTTGTATCGTTTGGTAAATGTCCCACTGTGATGACGCTTGCTATACCGACGTGGGTTGGTATAACCGTACCGGTATAATGAGGGTGCACAGTTAAAATGTGGGGACTTGAAGTCATTATTAATATGATTAAGTTTATGTTCTAAGACAATAAATTAAGGTTGGAGCTGTTAAAGTATAGTGATAACTGAGTTAAAGTGTGGGGATTTAAAGCAACTATTGGACAAAAAATTAAAATCTAAATTTGAAGACGTTAAAGAAAGTGTTCGAATGTATTAAAGTAAAAATTTAAGGTGGTAAAATATATATGACTGTGAATTAAAATATGTGAGACTTAAAATCACTGTTAGTATGACTTAAAGTCTAAGTTAAAGATTTTAAAAGTAAGAGAGAAAATTAGTTAAAGTAGAAGAACAAATTATTAAAAAAGAATTTCTTTTCCACTCTCCATACCTACGTGAGGTGAACTAGAGGGAATGCGGCCATCATTCAACATTCATGTTGGATGGGTGTTGGCGGGCCGATTTGGTAGGGGTTAGGGATTGGGTTGGGGAGGGGTAATGCATGGGTTAAATTTTAACTGGGTTTGGTAGCGGGGTTAGCTTAACCGGGGGTAAAAAATTTAACCCGGTTAAAAGGGGGGATAAAAGTGGGGTTTTGGTACCCCATGTCTCTTGGGGGGTTAATTTTAACCCTCTTAACCCCCTAATCCCACTTAACCTAGCCAAAGTAAAACTCTTTAAAAATAGTGTTAAGCTATCCCTAGTTAAATAAACTTGAGTTTTCTTAACCCCTACACAAAGTGGCTAGTACGTAGCAATTTCTTAGTAATTGTCTATAGGAATCGATAGGCCAAACCAATTCGACTAAGATTAGTGGCTAGGGGGGAGAAAGATGAGATGTATGGGCATTCTGTCCCCCTTTCGTTGGTTAACTGCCATCGACTCCCTTAGGGAATCGCTGCCACTATGCTGTTATGGGGCAGCATAGTGACATCGGGGCTGGCAACCCAACCCGCCGCAGGGGTAAAACCCTGTGCGAAGCCCCTCATGCGACCATAGCGTTGAGGTGGTGCTTTGCGCTTCCGCCTTAAAGATTTGGCTACCGCCTTCACTACCAGCTCGAGCTTTTGGTGCAACGGTAAGGGCTTGGTCCAACAAGTGGTATCAGAGCGAGGTTGCGGGTTCGATTCCCCCGGGTGCCGCTGGGGGGGAGTTTTGTTGGTTAACTGCCATCGACTCCCTTAGGGAATCGCTGCCACTATGCTGTTATGGGGCAGCATAGTGACATCGGGGCTGGCAACCCAACCCGCCGCAGGGGTAAAACCCTGTGCGAAGCCCCTCATGCCGACCACAGCGTGAGGTGGTGCTTTGCGCTTCCGCCTTAAAGATTTGGCTACCGCCTTCACTACCAGCTCGAGCTTTTGGTGCAACGGTAAGGGGCTTGGTCCAACACCTTTGCCTAGGCGAGCCCCTAACCGAGGACAACACACTTGGTCTCATGCGAGACTAGTTTACCTCCTAGGTCTACCTCCCGGTAAGTATGGAGAGAGGAAAGAAATTCTATTGCTTCCAATCGGAAGAGAAAATTTGTGACGGCCCTCGTTACACCGGTACGGTCATACCGACCCACGTCGGTATCGCGAGTGCTGCCACAGTGGGACATTTACCCAAACGATACATACAACTGAGATACACGCGAATATACAATAGAGTAGCGGAAGTAAAAGACCAATGCCTTCATTCATTCATCATCCACATTAAACATACATGCAGTTCGCGTTTAACATAAAAGAACTAAAAATCCACATGATTTAAATTGCTGAAATTAAATACAAATGTCCACACTTATACATCCTTTTCATGATACTTCTAGTACAATGTTCCAAATTTACATACTGTGAAATACACAAACTCAAAGAACTCCAACAACTAGCTAGTCTCCGCGCTCGGAGTCCGTCTCCACCGTCTCCTCAAGCGGTGTCGTGTCACCAACTATACCTGTACGCCGAAGCAAGGAGTGAGTCCAAGGACTCAGCAAGCAACACTACTCATGATATACACTTATAAGTCCTAATGGTTTCTACATGCACATTACAATTAGCAACACATAGCATGCTAGTCAATTCAAGTTTTCAACCTATCATGAAAGTTCTACAATTTTATACATAACTCATGCTTTCAGATTTTTAAAACAAAATTCACCTATCACATGGTCTCTTCAATTTACTCATGAAACTTTAATCTTTAAAGAATCAAAACATGAGAGCTATCAACATGAACTTTTACATACATGGACGGGAAACACAACTAGCATGGATTTTACACATTCTTAAACACATACATGAACCTTTTCACATGCTTTAGGTTGCTGATTTCATATAGTTTCATGGCTGAAAACCTATACATGAGAGCTACAAAATACATAAAACATGTCACATCAACAAACCATTCATGCTATCTTGTGCCCGTGTTCACTATTATCCCTAACATGGATTCTAAGCATCCTTGCACGTTAAACATAATGATAATAACATGAATTTACTGAATTCACATGGTTTCAATTTGTATCACATAGGTTTCAATAACACATTTCACATCTAGTTTCACATTTTATTTACACAAGTTTTCTCTTTCACATGGTTCACTTTACACATACATTCACATGTCACTTACACATTTACACATGGTCACATACACATTTCACATTACACTTTACACATTTTTAGGTGCCGTGACACATAGTCTAAACCACCAAAGAATGACATATACACATCACATTACACATAGACGCCATCTAGGCATTCCAATGGCGACTCTTGGACTGCGCAGACGGGAGAACAAGTCTCCACCTAACCAGTGGTACTTGTCCACCTCCAGGATTTCCCCCTAATGCCCTTAGGGTCACTTAACACAATGAACTTTCTCAGGGGGACTTTTCCCTGATACAGCTCCACTGCCCTTTACGGAAGTAGTGTCACATTGGCACAGTTACACATTTACATATTTACCGTTTACACTTGGTTTTAACATAACACTTCATCTCATTCACTTTCTCACTCACATGAATACCTCTGTTTTCCTAACATGGTACTACAGAATTTCAAGGTTTAACACACAGTAAACACACTAATCATGCTGGGTTTAAACAAAATCTAATCACATTACGATCATATGCACGAATTATCACATTTCACATGAAAAACACATAACTTTTTATTTACATCCAAAAGACCTGAAATTTTAACCACATGCTGTTTTCGGGTTCGAGGTCATACCCTCAATTTTTCAGATTTTTCTGAGCTAAATAGGATTTACAGAAAATAAAACGCCTAATTAGCATGCTATTAACAACTTAAGTTAACATGGGTTTAACACATTATGCAAATTAGCCACTTGCTGTTTAAACATAAGCTATTCACCTATGCATGAAATGAGAATACAAAATTTTTCCCTAATTCATACATCTATGGATTGAACACTACAAATCATTCTTGCATGCTTTATTTTACCGAACCAAATTTATTTGCAAATTACACAAGCATGGATAAATTACCAAAATTTGCTAAACATATGCTGACCCACTGATCTTCATGATAGACTAAAACCAAGGCATTCATACTAATCAAATCATGAACAAGGATTTGCAAGATTATCTACAAGTCATGCTCACAAGTTTAAAAGATGCCATTATCCCACATTCACCATCACACCACATCTCACAACACCACAAAGCACAAATACATAGAGTATAAGGTTTACCATATATCCTCATCACGTAAAACATACGAAATTAATGTATAAGAGGGACAGAACAGCTCACTGTTCTGTCCAGAAGAACTGGCGGCGGTCTCTGGCCGCTGACTCAGGGTCAGCGGCATGGTCGATGGACGCCAAGCTCATCACAGGCGTCCAGGGACCTTGCCGTCGAACCAGGTCTGTGCAGAAACACAGACCCGAGCTCTGAATCTTGGGTGAATAGGAGGGTCTAGGACTCGAGGAAAAATCATAAAAATCACAAAACCAACCTAGACTCATAAGGGGACATCAAGGATAGGTCACTTGCCTTTCTAAAATTCCTCCAAGGGATTTATGGCTCGGTGAAGACCTCCTTGGGCAGTCCCAAGAAGTTGCAGAAACGCCCTCTAGATCGCCTTCCTCCGGGCTCCTGGGTGATCTCCACGCCGAGGGGACGATGGGGATGCCTTCTCCCTTGCTCCAGCTTCCTCCTTGTCGCAGTAGATCTCCAGACCAAGCTCCAAGGGGTCGGATTTGGGGGTGCTAAGATGGGGTTTTCTCACAGACTTTCTCTAGGGTTTTCCTTCCTCTATTTCTCCTCTTGCAAGGTGAAGTGAGGAGTGGGAGAGACCAAATTCGGGTTCAGACCTAAGGAGAGCCCCTCACCCACTCACCATACCGATTTGACAACCTGAGAGCCGTTGGGGGACATCCCCCAATGGTGGCCATACCTTGCTCCCGGATTTTCTGGCTCTGCAACGCATGCAGGTCAGAGAATTGGCGTCCATATCGCTGGACGCCGGGATGAGTGTTGGCGTCCAGGTCTGGACGCTGACACCTATAAACGGCCTGGGCTTGACGCCAAGGTGGCCTTCGGCCAGAACTTTAAATTATGCAGAAAACCATGCATACCATGCATATATACATGCAATATGTATACGGTATTGTATCCATACTATCATCATGCAATACATACATTATTTATGCTTAATATAAACACATGCATACGTAATTATACTAATTAATGCGTACGTAAATATGTACATACATACACAAGCACAAACATACACACATAATTGCAATAATGCGACGGAAATTAGAGGGCCTTACACCCTCTCCCCCTTAAAGAAACTTCGTCCTCGAAGTTAGAACGACACTACTCAAACAAAAGGGGATACTTCTTCTCCATCGCATCCTCAAGCTTCCATGTAGCCTCCTCACGTGAGAAGTTCCGCCATAGAACTTTCACCGACGCGATACTCTTGTTCCGGAGATGCTGAACCTTCCGGTCAAGAATGGCCACGGGTTGCTCGACATACGAAAGATCTGGCTGGATCTCCACTGGCTCATGACTAATCACATGAGACGGATCTCGGACATACTTCCTGAGCATAGATACGTGGAATACAGGGTGAACGCTAGCCAAAGCTGGGGGTAAGCTAGCTCGTACGCCACGTTGCCCAAACGTCTGAGAATCTCATATGGGCCAATGAACCTAGGGCTTAGCTTGCTATGCCTGCCAAATCTGACAACACCTCGAGTAGGCGATATCTTCAAGAAGACATGATCGCCAACCTCGAACTCCAAATCCTTTCTCCTGTTGTCGGCATAACTCTTCTGCCTATCCTGTGCCGCAACAAGCCTTTTCCTGATAAGCTGAATCTTATCCGAAGTTTCCTGAACTAACTCGGTCCGATCAACTGCCTATCACCAGTCTCCTCCCAACATAAAGGAGATCTGCAGGGCCTACCATACAACGCCTCGAATGGAGCCATACCAATACTAGCATGAAAGCTGTTGTTGTATGCGAACTCCACAAGAGGTAAATGACGCTCCCAATCATCCTTCCAATCCAGAACACACGCTCTCAACATATCCTCGAGCGTCTGGATAGTCCTCTCGGACTGTCCATCGGTCTGGGGATGAAACGCCGAACTGAGCTTAAGCTCCGAACCTAACGCATCCTGAAGACCCTTCCACAATCTCGAAGTAAATCTCGGATCTCGATCCGAAATGATCGACTTCGGCACACCATGCAATCTAATGATACCGCTAACATACAATCTAGCTAAACTCTCTACTGACTGCTTCTTCTTCATAGGCAAGAAATGAGCAGTCTTCGAGAATCTATCTACAACTACCCAAATCGAGTCATTGCCCCTTCTAGATCGAGGCAAACCCGATACGAAATCCATAGTGACAGCTTCCCACTTCCATACGGGGATATCCATCCTCTGCATAAGGCCGGATGGTCGCTGCCGCTCGGCTTTCACCTGCTGACATACTAGACATCTAGACACATAATCCGCAACATCCTTCTTCATGCCGGACCACCAAAATGATCTCTTCAGGTCTTGATACATCTTAGTGTTACCCGGATGAATAGAGAATCGCGATCTATGAGCCTCCGCTAACACATGCTCACGGACATCTACCACATCGGGGACACAAACACGGTGCTGAAATCTAATCACACCGTCCTCATCACGAGCAATGCCCGCCTTACCCACTAACTCTAACAATCTAGGATCGGCTTTCTGCTGCTCAATCACCTCATCCAAGACTGAGGATCTAAGGGATAGCTGAGCTACAAAAGCCTGACACAACGATGGCTCTAACTCGGTCATAGAGCACGCTGCATCCTCCAACATCTTCCAATCCTGCTGGAGCGAAGACCTCTTTCTACTAAGAGCATCCGCTACGACGTTCGCCTTTCCAGGATGATACTGAAGGTCGAAGTCATAGTCCTTCAAGAACTCAATCCATCTCCTCTGCCTCAGGTTTAATTCCTTTTGGGAGAAAAGATACTTCAAGCTCTTGTGGTCGGTAAACACCTCAAATCTGACACCATAAAGATAGTGCCTCCAGATCTTTAGTGCATGAACCACAGCTGCGAGCTCCAAATCATGAGTCGGATAGTTCCTCTCATGCTCCTTCAACTGACGAGAAGCATAAGCCACTACCCTCTCTTGCTGCATGAGCACACAGCCTAAACCAATCTGAGATGCATCCGTATAAATGGCAAAACCTTCTAGACCACTGGGCAATACCAATACCGGAGCAGAAGTAAGCTTAGCCTTCAATAGCTGAAAGCTACGCTCACATGCCTCAGACCATACGAACTTCTCACCTTTCTGGTCAGCTTTGTCAAAGGGGCGGCGATGGATGAGAAACCCTCAATGAATCGCCGATAATAACCAGCTAACCCAATAAAACTACGAATCTCCGAAGGGGTCCTGGGAATCTCCCAATCCATAACTGCCTGGACTGGATCAACTGCACACCAGCGCCGGAGATAACATGCCCGAGAAAATGAACCTCGCGCAACCAGAACTCGCACTTGCTGAACTTCGCATACAGCTTGTGCTCACGGAGAACCTCTAAGACTAACCTCAAATGCTGACGATGTGTGGCCTCATCCGGAGAATAGACCAACACGTCATCAATAAACACAACAACAAAGCTATCTAGATACGGACTAAACACCCGGTTCATGAGATCCATGAACGCTGCAGGGGCGTTGGTCAATCCGAAAGGAAGAACCAAAAACTCATAATGTCCATAACGGGTTCTAAATGCCGTCTTGGACACATCCTCACTCCTAATCCTCAACTGATGATAACCAGATCGCAAGTCAATCTTGGAAAAGACTGATGCCTCTCGCAACTGGTCAAACAGATCATCAATCCGAGGTAAGGGATACCTGTTCTTCACAGTCACCTGGTTTAGCTTCCTATAATCAATGCACAACCGAAGTGACCCGTCTTTCTTCTTGACGAATAATACAGGTGCGCCCCAAGGGGAAACACTAGGGCGAATAAATCCCTTATCGAGCAATTCTTGCAATTGCTTCCTCAACTCGGCTAATTCTGCAGGGGCCATCCGATATGGGGCCTTCGAGATAGGAGAGGTGCCTGGAAGCAACTCTATAGTGAACTCTATCTCCCTATCCGGTGGCAATCCAGACAAGTCATCGGGAAAGACATCTGGAAAGTCCTGCACCACATCGATCTCTGCAAGAGTCAGTGACGAACCAGCATCGGGTACTAGCATAACGCTGGCAAGAAATGCGTCACAACCCTTGTTCACCATGCGCATCGCCTTCATGGCAGAGATAACTAACTTTCCCGCTAAGTTCTTTGGCAAGGGATGAGAGAACTCATCCTCACCAGGAATGCGGAAAACAATCTTCTTCCTACGACAATCCACTAACGCATAGTGCTCCTCTAGCCAATCCAGACCAAGGATACAATCATAAGTCCTTCATCTTTAGCAAGAAGAAACACCCATCTAGGAATCTATCCTCAATGCACACAGGTAACGACGGAATGCACTTCCTAGTCGATACCGTACCCGCAGGGGTGTGCACAGACAAAGGGACCTCTAACTCCTCAGACTCTATGCCTGACTCTAGGGCTAACTGCCTAGCGAACCGCTCGGAAATGAACGAGTGAGTAGCACCCGTATCAAACAAAACCCGAGCGTGCACACCGAAAAGTAAAACTGTACCTTCGGTGACATGCTCCGCCTGCTCGGCGTCCTCACGAGCTAACGCAAACACTCGAGCTGGGGCTCGAGGCCTTCCTGGTCGTCCTGTAGCTGGCGCGGCTGCCGCTACTGCTGGTACTGGCGCTCCACGCTGAGCTCCTGCTGAAGTCTTGGGCAATCCTTGATCTTGTGGTCGCTGCTCCCACACTTTAAGCATCTACCCGCTACTAACCAGCACTCGGAACCTCCATGGGTCTTCCCACAATGGGGACACTCTTCTTCGCACCGGGGGAACGTACAGAAGGTACCTGAGAGTTGCTGACTGCCATTTGTTTCTGCGGTGTCTGGTACACCGTTTTCCTCTTATCCTGCCGCTGGAAAGTCGCTGCCGGCCTCTTCTGCGAAGCCTTCTTCTCCTCCAGATATGCTCCATTTCTCCCTCCTGTCTGCAGGCTGCGCTGAGGGCCTCGTCTAGCGTGCGGTGGTCGAACGCCACGAGTCTCGTCCTCAGTGATGGTTTGAGACCCATCACGAACTTCTTGGTCTTCCTGCGCTCATCCTCTACTATATGCGGTGCATATTTAGAAAGTTCAGAAAACCTTGCCTCGTATTCCAGGACGGTCATTGATCCTTGCGTCAGGGAAAGGAATTCTTGCTCCATCTTGTCCTGGATATGCTCTGGGACGAACTTGGCTCGGAAGAGCCTCACGAACGCGTCCCATGCCACATCAACTGCTCCGTCCTCGAAGCGCGTACGCAGTAGGGAGGACCACCATACATCAGCTCTCTCCTGCAATACACCTTCATAAGCACCAACTAACAATTCTAACTTTAACAACCAACATCAAGCATAAACTAAAGCATACCTGTAGCATGTAGGTGGCTAAGGTCACCTTGTCCTCATCAGGACACCTGATAGCTCGGAAGATTTTCTCTCTCCCTCATCCAGCTTTCTGCCATTAGCGGATCACTCTCCCCTTAAAAGAGGGTGGGGCCATCCTCTTGAATCGCTCCATGATGGAAGGTCCACCATGGTCCTGAGCTGGGGCCTGAGCCTGCTACATTAAACAATAACAATATACAATAAACACAATATCATGCAATTTAAATAGCAAACTACTAGGTTGTTTTATTATTCTACCTGGGCCTCCAACTGGGCCTGGAGTGCTGCCTGGGTGTGGGCCTGCGTCTGCATGGCTTGCACCAGACCTTGCATGAATACTCCATAGTCCACTGGCGGTGGTGGGGGAAGCACAGGACCCTGTGGGGCCGGGGCCTGCTGCTCCGCCCGCTCCTCACGCCTCTGCTCGTCGTCGCGAGCTGGCACACCTCCACGTCGTCCACGGGAAGCCATGGCTGTAATAAAATTTCAGCCACCATTAGAGCTAGGTTACTAAGTTTTCTAACATTTTCTTATCTATCTTTCACTTCTATTAGTGTTTTCTACACATGTGGACATACTTAGCATGCAATGGGGATGATGACTTAGGTATATTCATGTGCAATCTCAACCGGTCGCTCTGATACCAATCTCTGTGACGGCCCTCGTTACACCGGTACGGTCATACCGACCCACGTCGGTATAGCGAGAGTCCTCACAGTGGGACATTTACCCAAACGATACATACAGCTGAGATACACGCGAATATACAACAGAGTAGCGGAAGTAAAAGAGAACTATCTCCATTCATTCATCATCCACATTAACCATACATGAATTTCGCAATTAACAAAAAGGAACTAAGAGCTCCACATAATTTAAATTGCTGAAATAGAATTACAAAATGTCCACATATATTCCTTTCATGATAATTCTAATACAATGTTCCAAGTACATACTATGAAATACACAATCTCAAAGAACTCCAAACTAGCTAGTCTCCGCGCTCGGAGTCCGTCTCCACTGTCTCCTCAAGCGGTGTCGTGTCACCAACTATACCTGTACGCCGAAGCAAGGAGTGAGTCCAAGGACTCAGCAAGCAACACTACTCATGATATACACTTATAAGTCCTAGTGGTTTCTACATGCACATTACAATTAGCCACACATAGCATGTTAGTCATTTCAAGTTTTCAACCTATCATGAAAGTTCTACAATTTTATACATAACTCATGCTTTCAGATTTCTAAAATAAACTTCACCTATCACATGGTCTCTATTCAATTTACTCATGAAACTTTAATCTTTAAGAATCAAACATGAGAGCTATCAACATGAACTTTTACATACATGGAAGGGAAACACAACTAGCATGGATTTTACACATTTTTAAACACATACATGAACCTTTTCACATGCTTTAGGTTGCTGATTTCATATGGTTTCATGGCTGAAAACCTATGCATGAGAGCTACAATAATGCATAAAACATGTCACATCAACAACCATCATGCTATCTTGTGCCCGTGTTCACTAATTATCTCTAACATGGATTCTAAGCATCCTTGCACATTAAACATAATGATAATAACATGAATTTACTGAATTCACATGGTTTCAGATTTGTATCACATAGGTTTCAATAACACATTTCCACATCTTTAGTTTCACATTTTTATTTGCACAAGTTTTCTCTTTCACATGGTTCACTTTACACATACACATTCACATGTCACTTACACATTTACACATGGTCACATACACATTTCACATTACACTTTACACATTTTTAGGTGCCGTGACACATAGTCCAAACCACCAAAGAAGGACATATACACATCACATTACACATAGACGCCATCTAGGCATTCCAATGGCGACTCTTGGACTGCGCAGACCGGGAGAACAAGTCTCCACCCTAACCAGTGGTACTTGTCCACCTCCAGGATTTCCCCTAATGCCCTTAGGGTCACTTAACACAATGAACTTTCTCAGGGGGACTTTTCCCTGATACAGCTCCACTGCCCTCTACGGAAGCAGTGTCACATTGGCACAGTTACATATTTACACATTTACCGTTTTACACTTAGTTTTGCACATAACACTTCATCTCACTCACTTTCTTACTCACATGAACACCTCTGTTTTTCCTAACATGGTACTACAGAATTTCAAGGTTTAACACACAGTAAACACACTAATCATGCTGGGTTTAAACAAAAATCTAATCACATTACGATCATATGCACGAAACACATAACTTTTTATTTACTGACCCAAATGACCTGAAATTTTAACCACATGCTGTTTTCGGGTTCAAGGTCATACCCTCAATGTTTCAGATTTTTCTGAGCTAAATAGGATTTACAGAAAATAAAACACCTAATTAGCTTGCTATTAACAACTTAAGTTAACATGGGTCTAACACATTTTGCAAATTTGCCACTTGCTGTTTAAACATAAGCTATTCACATATGCATGAGCTGAGAATACAAATTTCCCTAATTATACATCTATGGATTGAACCCTACAACCCATTCTTGCATGCTTTTATTTTACCGAACCAAATTTATTTGCAAATTACACAAGCATGGATAAATTACCAAAATTTGCAAACACATATGCTGACCCACTGATCTTCATGATTAGACTAAAACCAAGGCATTCATACTAATTCAAATCATGAACAAGGATTTGCAAGATTATCTACAAGTCATGCTCACAAGTTTAAAAGATACCATTATCCCACATTCACCATCACACCACATTCATCCACACACCACAATGCACAATATACATAGAGTATAAGGGTTACCATATATCCTCATCACGTAAAACATACCGAAATTAATGTATAAGAGGGACACTGTTCTGTCCAGAAGAACTCGGCGGCAGTCTCTGGCCGCTGACTCAGGGTCAGCGGCATGGTCGATGGACGCCAAGCTCATCACAGGCGTCCAGGGACCTTGCCATCGAACCAGGTCTGTGCAGAAACACAGACCCAAGCTCTGAATCTTGGGTGAATAGGAGGGTCTAGGACTCGAGGAAAAATCATTAAAATTCACAAAACCAACCTAGACTCATAAGGGGACATCAAGGATAGGTCACTTGCCGTTCTAAAATTCCTCCAAGGGATTTATGGCTCGGTGAAGACCTCCTTGGGCAGTCCCAAGAAGTTGCAGAAACGCCCTCTAGATCGCCTTCCTCCGGGCTCCTGGGTGATCTCCACGCCGAGGGGACGATGGGGATGCCTTCTCCCTTGCTCCAGCTTCCTCCTTGTCACAGTAGATCTCCAGACCAAGCTCCAAGGGTCGGATTTGGGGGTGCTAAGATGGGGTTTTTCTCACAGACTTTCTCTAGGGTTTTCCTTCCTCTATTTCTCCTCTTGCAAGGTGAAGTGAGGAGTGGGAGGGACCAAATTCGGGTTCAGACCTAAGGAGAGCCCCTCACCCACTCACCATACCGATTTGACAACCTGAGAGCCGTTGGGGGACATCCCCCAATGGTGGCCATACCTTGCTCCCGGATTTTCTGGCTCTGCAACGCATGCAAGTCAGAGAAATTGGCGTCCATATCGCTGGACGCCGGGATGAGTGTTGGCGTCCAGGTCTGGACGCTGACACCAGCTAAACGGCCTGGGCTTGACGCCAAGGTGGCCTTCGGCCAGAACTTTAAATTATGCAGAAAACCATACATACCATGCATATATACATGCAATATGTATACGGTATTGTATCCATACTATCATCATGCAATACATACATTATTTATGCTTAATATAAACACATGCATACGTAATTATACTAATTAATGCGTACGTAAATATGTACATACATACACAAGCACAAATATTCACACATAATTGCAATAATGCGACGGAAATTCGAGGGTCTTACATTAAAACAAATAGGATATTAAGTAAATAGTTAACTCAATTACTAGATATATTATTGAGCAATTTAACAAGGTTTCATGGCAATCATTCATGTATAGTGTGTGCATGTGTAAGATAATCACGAGAACAAGATGGATTGTGTACACATCTTTATTAGATTAAAAATATGTGAATATTACTCAATATTCATTAACAGATCGTTACTGTTCTTACAATGCATGATCTGGGTTTAGCAGGGACTAAATGGAGCAATTAGCAAGTTTATATTAGCAAATTAGGGTTTGGGCTGTTCTGTTAAGGTCGCGATGTAGGGTAAGGTCGCGTTCAGGTCACGACATGGAGGCAGGTCGCGATAAGGTCATGTCGCGACACATCGGTGGGTCGCGATCAGGTAATGTCGCGACACAGCGGAGGGTCGCAATCAGGCATGTCGCGACATGGTTTCGCGTCGTAGGTGCGGTGTTCAGCCGCATTCTGCTGAACCGGGTGTTGGGGTGAACCGGAGGCAGGTCGCGGCCAGTCGACCTGTCGCGATCAGATCGCGAAGGGTCCTGGTGTCGCGACCCTCTGAGATCGCGGCGTATCGCGCCGTCGCGACCTCAGGAGGTGGCCCGAGCCCAGAAAAGAGGGATTTGCCCTTTTTTCAGGTGGGTCTGCCTGACACATAGCTATTCAAAATTCAATATTAAATCGTATACAGGTCCAAAAAGCATGAAACCAGTTTTTAACGAAAGTAGACATATAGGTCTATCAACATGCATGATTAAATTGAAAATAGACAAGCTTTAAATATAATGTGATCAAGTTAAATTTCGATGACCTAACCAGACACAGTCAAGGTTCAACGAATTAATTAGAGATGGATATATGATGGAAAATTCTGAAACCAAGGGCGTTCAAAAGCTAACAAGATGTAGTATTTATGATAATTTTATCATGATCTGAAGTCAAGTATAAACGGGGTTCACAAGCAAACATGAAGGGTCGGGTGCATGTATCTAATAGAGATTCAAAGAATTAATTCTCCCTCATGGGAGATCAAAATAGAATGAAACTAGGGGCGTTTGAAAGCTATTGCACTGTAGTATCATTGAGAATTTTCTCATAGCATGGGAACAAGTAAGAGCGGGGAATTAGAGAAAATATGAGATTTCGGGTTCATGGTGACAGCAGGGTTTCATGAATTAAATTCGCCCAAATGGATGAGCAGAATACCACGAAACCATAGGGCTTTTGAAGAGGTACATGAAGGCTACCTAGGATAATTTTTACACGATTTTTACTTGAGAGATTGCCTACCTTTTTCGTGGAGTAAGAAAACTAGGGTTTGATGACGAAAATAGGATGAACTCCCTTGCTCCAATCCTTCTTCTCCAAGCTCCCAACGTCCAGAACTCCTCCTCTTCGGTCTTCAAAGCTCCAGCCACGTTCTATGGGTTGGTAGGGCCGATTTGGGGGTGCTATGTTGGCTAATAGAGTCTCTCCTTCCATAAGACTCCTTCCTTTCCTAAAACTCCGAATTTCCATTTTTATCTTCCACTTTCCCTCCTTTATCTTCTAATTGGGGTTGGGAAGAGAGCCAATTTCGTGGCCAATGGTTTAGGGTAAGTATATGACTTCTTTTTAGGATATAAATGAGTTATTTAATATTTATCTTAACCCATTTTTATTTATTTAATTAATTAGATATGAATTTTTCTTAATTACTTCTCCTCTCATAATGGGCTATCCCTATTTGGGCCCAACAAACCATGTTAAGACCATTAGTACATCACATTACTAATTTAGCCTAATGGGCTTTGATTTAAATCATTCTAATTATATTTATTTCCCCTTTTTGTTCAATTAAATCTATTTTCCCCATTTATTTAAATAAAATTTTTATTTTTCTTGATTTTAAAATTCAAGGGTGCTACATCTTGGGTAAGTAAGACTCGGGAGTGACAACAAGAGCGGGGGACTCCTCGGTAGGCTCTGACGAGTGAGCGTCGGGCCAACCTCTAGACGAGACGTCATGTCTTTGTAAAGTAGGATAACTAGAGAGAACGATCAAGTATAGACAAGAGAGTAATGTCACACGATAGCGAGAGCATGATAATACATTCAAAGAGTATAATGCAAAACTAACATGATAAAGAATTGGCCATATAATGAAATAGCGTGTAGCGATTGGTCGATAATTTTATCAACCGAGAGAGTATAGTATAGTAATTGATTGATTGTGATAGATTAAATCTTGATAGTTTTAAATGGCGCTGAGTGCATGCCGTACACACTCTGATCATGTTAACTCCCATGGGAAAATGGTACTCTTCGGGCGCTCTCCCCAGGACCAGATCGGGCCCTATTGCCTGGCATTGGTTATGTTTGTTATCTTAGACAATCAATTTAATGGCCAAATAGAGTACCAAGAAGAGATGAGAGTAATAGATGAATAAACAAGAGTGTAGATAGAATGTGAACATATGAGAGTACAGAGACAGTAGATGAGATAGGGACATATTCGTAAAAACATGATAAACGGCGATAAAGACAGTTGCACAACACTAGGTTGTGTGCCGGCAGTCCGGTAGAAGTCACAACCACCCACTAGTCGTGCCATGACACAGACCCGAGGTCCGACATGATCCCAAGGTAAGAGTGAACATGCTAAGGCCGTTGGATCGTGCTGATCCCTAGGGTACAATCAGCTCATCGGCAATGGACGTCCGCCAAAGCCAAGGAGACTTACGGAGGCCTTGACAAGGGGTCCCTGGTCTGGTCAGGAGTATTCCCAACGGAAAGGTAGTCCAAGTCAAGAAAGAAGTGTGTATGAAACATTATCCGTCTTACCTCGAGTGCTCGAAGGTAGAGGGACGTGATAACGATGTACAATTCACGCGAATAAAACGAAGACATGTATCATTTAAATAATTGGGAAATTAAGTGAATAATTATACTTAATTACCAAATACATTATTGAGTAATTTAATAAGGTCTCATGGCAAACATTTAATTATGTTAAGTGTGTGCAAGTGTAATTAAATCATGAGAGCATGAATAGTTGTGCACATACCTTTTAAATAAAATAAAATAATGAGAATAATACCCAATATTGCTTAACAGGTCGTACTGTTCATAACATTGTTTAATTAAGGTTATACAGGGATTATATGGCATAATTAATAGGGGTATATGAGTAATTAGGGTTTCTGGCCGCTATGCTGAAATTGTGACGGGGGTACCCATTGCGTTTCAGGTCGCGACAGCTGAACCGGGCCGGTCGGGTGGGAATCTCAACGGGTCGTACCGTCGCGTTCAATACACGACGGTCAGGCCTGTCGCGACCCTTCTGAGATCGCGACGGGTCAGATCGTCGCGATTTCAGAAGGTGGTCCAAGCCCAGAAAAGGAGTTCAATCCTTTTTAGGGTTCGGTCCAACCCTCCATGGCATGACACGGGGCTGTTCAAAAATCAATATAAAATCGTAGGAACATCCACAAATCATGAAACTAGTTTTGAATGAAAGTAGACATGTAGATGTATCATGAGGAATTAGAAAATAAACAAGTATTGGGCATGCTTTAATTAGGTTACATTTTGGTGACCTAAAACATGCACAGTCATGGAAAATGATTTAATTCGCATAGGAATATATGATGCATGATGAAAATAGGGGGAAATGGGATTGTTAGAACCCTAACATCATGCAGTAACTATGATAAAAGTTTCGTGGCATAAGATCAAGTATAATCATGGATTGAAAGCAAACATGTAGGTTCGGATACATGATGATGACAGGGATTAGAGTATTTAATACTCTCTCATGGAGTAACAAAAATTAGGGCATTCATGGGGCTTTGATAGAGGGGATCAAGGTCTACTTTGGGTCGAGTTTAATTAGGTTAAGCTTGAGAGATTGCTTACCTTTTTGTGCTGTAAAGATTCCTAAGGTTGAAAATTGAAGAAGATGGTGGAAATCCCTTGCTCCAAGCTCCTTCCTCCTTGCTCCTCTCATCCACAGCTCCTCTCTTCGTCCCCCAAGGCTCTAGCAACGAACTATGGGTTGGTAGGGACGAATTGAGGGGTGTATTAGCTAGTTTAAGAGTCATATTAGGTTATAACTCTTCCTTCTCTTCAAACTCCTAATTTTCTCATTTATCTCCCCATTTTCTAGCACTTATCCATCTAATAGGATAGGGGAGAAGTCTAATTTCGTGGGTAGAGGGTTTGGGTAGGTCTAAGACTCTTGTAGAGATATTTATAGGCTATTTTAGTCATTATCTTACCCTTTTTAATTTATTTAATAATTAACTCCAAATTTTCACATTTATCTCCCCATTTTCTAGCATTTAACACCTAATTGGCTTGGGGAGAGATCTAATTTCGTGGCTAAGAGATTGGGGTAAGTCTAGGTCTCTTTTCTAGATATATATAAGTCATTTTATGATTTAATTGACCCTTTTTAATTAGAAACTACTATAGTTACAAATTTTATAATATTTTATTTTATTATATCATTTTAAACTCATTTAAATATGAGCAACATATATTTAACCCAATTGTCTCTTATCTAAATTCCCTTTTTAGATTAGGATATAGCTCTATTGAGTTAGATTAGGGTTAGGACTCTTTTTAAGACCATTATGAGTTAAAATAGTCATTATCTTAACTCTTTTTCATTTATTAATATTTTAGGTACGAATTTAAGCTTAAATATTTCCCATCCAACAATGGGCTTTAGCTTTTGGGCCCAATAACTTATGTATGGCTCATTTGTACAGCACATATACTTAAATTATTTAATGAGTTTTAATTATCCTTTTATTAGAGAATTTATTCATGGGCCAAGATTGTCCATTGGTCTCATTCTCATAATGGACTATCAACACACATTATTTAAAGTCTACCCACAAATTTATTTTAATTTTTAATCCACTTTGGCTCATATAATAATGGGTTTTCTGACTTATTCCTTAATTACGATATTAAGTCGCAATAATTATTAAATTTGGTCCATATGATTTTTCTATGCCCAAATTTCTTGATGGGTCATTAGAGAATATTATTTAAAGTGCAACTACTATTTTTATGAAATTTGTATATGGATTTATACACATGCAATAATGATGCGTACCTTTTTAACTAGTTTGAATTTATTAATTGATAAATTTTCAATTTATCTATATTTTTAAATTAATGATTTTTTTGGGGTACTACATTGCAGCCCTGCCCTCCCTCCCTTCCTCCCTCCCTCTCTCTCTCACTCTTTCTCTCGGGCCTAATTCGTGGTTAGTTGGGGGGAGGGGGCTACGTAGCCGCTTTGGTATGGGGGGTAAGGAGGGGGTAAGGAGGGGTACTCTGGGTTAACTCCCCTGCCCAGCTTTGGGAAGCGGGGTAGAGTTACCCCGGGGTACCCCCCGCTAACCCAGGGTAGCGGGGGGTAAGTCTACCCCACATGAAGAGGTGGGGTAGAGAGGGGTAGAGAAGTGTAACTATTTTTCTTTTTAAAAAATTCTAAAAAAATTGTAATAAAATTTTAAATATTATTCTATTAGGTGTCTCATATTTTTTTAATTTTTTTTTTAATTTTTTCACATAAAAATAAATAGAGTCAAAGATGATAGTTGACTCAAAAAAATGAGTTAACCCATCTCCATCTCAAAAGTAGCGCCCAAAGTGAAAAAGGTATTTTTTGGGGTTAGTCTACCCTGGGTTAGTCTACCCCTTTGCCAAAGCGAAAACGTACTCGACACTAATAGAGATGGATAGTCTAGTGCAAATGAAGTTGAAGCTGATGGGATAGACTAGCATGTAGGTTTGTAGTGAATCAATCACGAGTCATGTAGGAGGAGAAGCTACTTGTTTATTTAGAAAGAGCTATTTGTCAAGAAGGCCAACATAGAGTTGTCAATAGCATGGAGCTACCACTGCATATGGGGGATGAGATATGAATGAGTTGAATTATTCCATATCAAAAATTAAGAGAATGTTAATGGGCTACATATGTGCAGTTGTGATCCATAACTTGTGAGGCCCCTTTTAAGGGCAAAGTTGTGCAATTTTGGCCCAAATTAGATAGTACTTCATAAAGATTGGATTACAGTGTGACATTATAGTATCACAACACGGTTCATCCAGTATGATATGAGCTAGTTCAAGCTGAAGGTGGTGGGTCTATAGTGACCCAATCAGAGACCGTGTAGAGAAGAGGGCCATCGTTTATTCATAAAGGCTACTTGACAAGAAGGCCAGCATGGAGTTACCACTATATATGGGGTTGCGGCAGCAATGAACTAAATTATCTCATATCTAAAATCAAGTGAATGTTATTGTGCTATATATGTGGGGTTGTCATCCATAACTTGTGAGGCACCTTTTAGGGACAATCATGCAGGCTTTGTAGCATACTTGAGTTTCGAATTCCCCATTATTAGGTCTAGCCCATTTGTGATCATTGTATGGCTATGCTAGTGATTAGGCCATATTGTTGGCAAGTTTGGAGGTTATTTGGTTGAAAATTGTAGGTTCTATGAAGTCTAAGTTTCTATCGCATAGGTATCAGTCAGCACTTTCAAAATGTGTCGGCACTGAGTGGCACGATAGGAGTCTGGGAGTCAATTCTCGTGTCTGAGAGTCGATTCCCTTATGTTTCTGGGAATCAATTCTCATTGCCTTGTCACACAAGATGTCTTTAGTGTGATTACGGTCACATGCAGATTAACTTGCACGACTCACTTTTGTAGGTTTGACCAATCGTTGGGACACACGTCAATCGTGGATGACACATGGCATTGTTTCTTTGTCATGTGGCTATGTGATGACGTGACTAGAGTCATGCCATATCGTGAGGACGCATCTCTGTGTCCAGCACTGTTTTATCCCTATTAAGTCGAGAGAATAGGGTATCAACCTTGCATTGGCTAGAGGAGGTGTCCAGAGGCGATTTTAGGCTTCTTCAACCAATTTCAAGTGCTCTAGAGGTGATTTAGAGGTGGTTTTAGCTCGGAGGAGGCAAGTAGATCACGAGAAGACCCGAACAAGTGTTTTCTTCTTGTTGGTAGGGTGACTTCCCTCCTTCATGTTTCCTATGAATCTTGAGGTTTTTGGCATGGATGGATGGTATTAAGTGTGTTTTCATCACTATGTATTTGTTCTATGATTGTAGTGATTCAATCTCCATGGGAACTTGTTAGGAATCATGTTATAGGGTTCCATCATGCTTAGAATCATGTTAGGGGTTCTTTCATGATGTTTTAGCATGCCATGGTGTTCTTCTATAGATATGTATGTGCATAGCGCATATGGGGAGCATGAAATGTAGGATACATGTGTTTTTTTAATGAAGTAGGGGTTTTCTGTGTTCTGAGTCGAAATACACGTGTACCTTAGAGCACATCTTGAGGTGCACCACTGAAGGTAGGAGCGACTCATTTTCCTTGACATGCACACTCTATGTGGCATGTTTGTGTCACAAAGACTGATACCCGCATGTCTACCACCTAGTAACCTAGTCATGCTGACGATGTGTGGCACGACCAAGTGTAAGGTAGGTGGTGGTTTGGATTTTTCTGTGTATGATCTGGCACTATGTTAGGAATGGTTATACAAGGTGTTTCTAGCGAGTCTGGTGGTATTAACATTTGGTGACTTGTCTGATACCTCACTAGCTAGGTATCTTGACACTATGTGTGCCTTGCACTATGTGTGTAGACAGGGGGGGTTTTGTCCCAATATTGTGTGCATTGATAGGGTCTTGTGTTATCTTTCTGGACATCCCTTGAGTTTCTCATCCTGACAGGGAAAAGATGGCATTGGAGTAGCGTATTATGTGTTGCTTGAGTGCACACATGGCTGGAGGAAAGAACACTAATAAACATGCAGCTCATCCCCAACTAGTCACATGTTTATGTAAGTGTAATCTCCATAGCCTCTCCATTCAACAAGTAGTTAGGCGTGGGTATGTTAATCAAAATGTGTTTCTAACTGCGATACTTGAAGATTACTCATTCACTCTTGTTCAAGTTAAGTGCTAGCTTCGCAGGCCAGTTTCCATGATCCAAGTGGTAACGTCGTGCCTACTGACTCGTGGTTTATGTGAGACTATCTGAATTGCGCAATAGTGTGGTTATTTCCTGTATAGTTGTAGTATTTTCTTATTTACAACATGAATACCTGCTATTGTGATAAATGTGGTTTATTTCTAGTTTTTAGCAACCTTTATACTGAACCAATGAAATTGTGAGGCTCACACCCCTAATTCCCTTTCAAATGAGAGTGAGTAGGCAAGTTCTCAGCCCCTGAGCGATCCTCCGCAACAAGGAACTAGACCTCTTCCACTAATAGTTAGTGAGTCTATACACTACAAGATATGCCACAGGTTGATATACTTTTCCTTCAAATTTTAAACAATGTATTTTGATATATATATTTAAATATTATTACAAATTTGATCTTACTTCTGTAGTTTTTATTGGACACTTCTATGACCCTTATGAGATTGTCTGGCTCGTCGGTTGACAGTGTGGAATTCAAATTCTTAGTGGATTCAAATGACGAGGAAAGTCATAAATTCGAAAGTAGATGATATCTTACCAGAGTTAGATTTGGTTATGACAAGATTATGTTGCAGTGCAGGGCTAGGGGGACGACAGAGGAGATGACGTGGTGGGTCACCATTGTCTGGGTCTTTAAGAACCACAACAAGAAGCATTGGATGAGGTCGTAGCTAGGGGTGTTCACTATTCGGTTCAAACCGAACCGAGCGATTCAGTTTGGTTCAGTTTGAACATGAAAAAGATTTGGTTTGATTCCAAACCAAATTGAAAAATAAAATTTAGCTTGGTTCAGTTTCTAAACTCTATAAATCAAACCAAACCGATTAAATTGAATTACAATAATAAGTTTTAATTTATATATATCTATCAAGTTTATTCAATATATTTACGTAAAAATATATATATAGAGGGTAATATAATCATCAACATTTAATATTTCATTTTAAATATTATTTGATAATGATTTATTAGATAAACAAGTGATTAAATTTTTATTTAAGACTAAGAAAATCTGAAGACCTATTTATTTTCAAGTTAAACTGAACCAAACTTGATTTGGTTTCAAGATACTTCGATTTGATTTGGTTTGGTTCGGGTTGGATCCGAATTTGATTTGGTTTGATTTTTTAAAATTCTTCTATGAAGCAAATCACACCAAGCCATGAACACCCCTAGTCTTAGGAAAGAGCCCCGAGATGTGGGCCCTCGCAAATGTGGTCGCGACACTAGCCACTGGGGCCCTCTGTAGAAGCATACGCGACTAGAGCTGTTCATTATTCGATTCAAACTGAAAACCGAACCGACCGGTTCAAGTCGGTTCGGTTCGAGTTGAGCGAGTCCTCGATTTGGTTCGAGCTGCTGTGGTAAACCCGAATAAACTGAATATATATTTTATGTGTAAATATTCACCAAATACTTCATAGTGTAGTTGGTTAACTCCGTTTTCTCGCGTGGTTGTGCCCTTATCTCACCTATGACTTTTGTGTATACATTTTAATGACAAATTTTGTCAAAATTGAAATGGCAATGTTGAGTTTCGAATTCAAGATCATTGGGTTGAAAAGTCGGAGCCTCACGCCTCACCACTGGACTATCGAAGCGGCTGCACTTAAAAGAGATTTAATTTGGAGTTCGATTTAATCCGGGTTGATAAAAATTGAGCTAACCCGGATCGAACCCAACCCGTGTTCAGTCCTGCACAAGATGAGCAAGGGGAGGTGCCAACAATGGTAGCAAGGTCAGCTTTGTTGAGATTACAGTCCTCTCTGCGCATTGAAATAACTGAGTAAGAGAGAGAAGCGCAGTGATGGTGATATTTTTCACATGTAGTAAAAGTCATTCGGTACATTTCACGCAAAAATATCTAGTTACGGACGTCTGTTTATGGAATTAAAATTTGGGAAAATTAATTGGGGGTCCTTGTCAGAGCCTGGTACTTATTTCCTCGTCCCTGTCAGAATACCGGTTGATGTAAAGTCCCTGCTTTTCTCCAGGTTTAATTTCCAGTCCTTGCTTTTCAGATGTCACCATTTACGGCCCTCCACACATGATTTCCGTCTCCTTGGCCTCCGTCTCTTTTTCCCATTCCCGTCTTACCCTTCCCTCCTTTTTTCCATCGCCTGTTCCCCATGCGAAGTTACTCTTACATACCCTGCCAAGAACTTATACAGCAACCATTGACAGCACTTACAAACCGCCTTTCGAAGGTCCGTGAACCGTTCTTCACACTATAAAAGGAACCCAGGGCCCCATACTTATCCTTCATCACAAGCTTCTAACGCTCTTCTTCTTCCTATCTTTCTTGCTCGTCTTCTTCATCTTTATTTGCAGATGTCTTCATCTAACCGTGGTCCCCAGAGGGATGGCAAGGCACCTGCCTCACCGGTGCCACCGTCACCCCCGGCTCCCCCGTTGCGACAGTCCACCTTCAGCGCCGACTACTGGGATGGTTTTTACGTGGGCTGGAAGATGGCTTTACAGAAAGCCTCCCGGCAGTACGGCGACAGGGGCCTCAATAACATCCTCCCAGACATCGGCCCTAGGGTAGAACACATCCCTTCCTCTCCTTCCTCCCCGGACCGTTCCGGCACCTCCCCTTCCTCCCCTGACCGTTCCGGCACCTCCCCTTCCTCCCCTGACCGTTCCGGCACCTCCCCTTTCTCCCCTGACCGTTCCGGCACCTCCCTTCCTCCCATCCCTCCCCTGACCGTTCTGCCTCCTCCCCTCCGTACTCTACCGAGTGGTCGGTAGAGTAGAGGTAGAGAGTTATTGTAACATGGCTTCTTTATGATAAGCATTTTCGTTTGATGCAGTCTTCTCTGTGCTTATGTATGTGCTCTGTATCATGCAAATTCAACATGTTACCAATAACACACTGTAACATCCCCTCATATATACTATAATCAACATGACCAACGACTGTAAGAGATTATAACATATAATGTAAAACTGTATGTTAGAATGTAGTGCTTGAACTGTAAGAGAGTAGTACTCAAACTGTAACAGGGCTGTTCTTTAGGTGTAACACTGTAGTGCTCGAACTGTAACAGCTTAGTACTTAAACTGTAACATTTTATTACGTATAATATAACAGAAATCGTAAGTGCTGGAACTGTAAGAGTGTAGTGCGCGAACTGTAAGAGTGTACTGCTGAAAATGTAAGAGTCTAGTGCTTAAACTGCAACATCTTATTACATATACTGTAACAGAAATTGTGAGGAGACAGTGCTCTTCTTCCTCTTATCTTTCTTGCTCGTCTTCTTCCTCTTTATTCTGAGATGTCTTCATCTAACATACGGTACACAGGTTAAACTGTAAGAGTATTAGAGTTAAACTGTAACACTTCGTTACGTACACTGTACAACAAAACGTAATTGTAAGTGCGCGAACTGTGCAAGTGTATTACTGAAACTGTAATAGCGTAGTAGTGGAGTTGTAACATCGTAGTGCGTAGACTGTAATAATGTATTACATACACTGTAATATTGGAATATAAGGACGACGTTCTGTTGTAACTAATATACAACATTTAAAATCCGTCAGGATTGTGGGGTGGGTTGCTACAAGTTCTTCGGTTGTGACCTGTTTGTTTGCACCGTGAACAAATATATGCATGATCTACTTCTCCTCTTGAATGTATTCTCCTCTTTCTCGGTCTTCCTGGCAACCTTTTTGTTGTCGGTGGCTTGATTAGAACTTCTGATGGTTGAGGCGGATCCGGCATGTCAAATGTTGGGATAGGTTGAATGTTTCTTTCATATGCAGCCCTATACACTTCTGTGCTGTAAAATGCCGAAACATATTGAGTAACGGCCTCCTTGTTACTGCCAATTGCTGCGCATGCATGCTTGCAAGGAATCTTGACAAGTTGCCAGTGTCCACAGGAACATGTTTGTAGATGGAGGTCTACGGCGTACGTCTTCATACTTTCAACAACCTCAAATTTGATTCCATCTGAATGACGGATTGCTAAGCTTCTCCTTTCTTGAAGGTTTTTTTCGATGATTTTTTGTACTTTAGGACAGTATGGTGTATCCCACAATGCAGCATCAATTTTCCTCTTTGCAGCCATTTCCATCATTTGCACTCTAATTTTGTCAACCATCTGTAGTATTGGTAGACTTCGCGCGTCATGTATCCAATTGTTGAATGACTCTGCCAAATTAGAGTATAATTCACCAAACCTGTATGGCCATGTGAAGGAAATTAGGATAACATCAAATATCTGTAACAAGTGTCCACTACATACTGTAACCTTATTTAACACGTTCTGTAATAGATTATCCCTACAACTGTAAGCACATAAATGGCAGAATGTAATAGAACATATCGCTTATGTATTTAAAGAGCCGAACCTTTGTCCCTGGAAAAGAGCATGGGACCAGTGTTCGACATCATTTCGGAGCACCCATTCTTTGGCCTCAGTAGAATTAAGCTCCATTGCAGTCATTGCGTCTTGGTACTCTTGTTCAGTAACAGCATAGGCAATGCGCTGGAGAATTTTTCTAAGTAATTTTTTGAAAGGGGCGGCATACTTCCCCGCACATTGGTCGTTGAAGTTCTGCATGATGTGCTGGAAACAGTAGCCGTGATGATCATTCGGAAATACGTCAGGGATCGCTTCCTTCAGACCTCTCCCTCTGTCTGATAGGAACGCGATCCTTCTATCTGATAGCAATGCCTTTTTCAAATTTTGTAGAAACCAGACCCAGTTGTCATATGTTTCCGAATCTGCGATGGAGTAGGCTACACTGAATAGCTCATTGTTACCGTTTAAGGCACTTGCAGCAAGTATAACCCCTTGCACTCTATGCTGTTTGATATGAGTTCCGTCCAAAAAGAGCATAGGTCGACAACCAACTTCGAACCCATATGCAGACGCCGCGAAGCATATGAAAAACCGTTTGAAACGTTGAGTCTCCGGGTCCACTTCTAGAGACAAGATCGATCCCGGGTTTGACTGTAATGCACGTTCGCTGTACCAGTTCAACATATGATAGCTTGTTCTGAAATCGCCGTATAGTGAACCGACAGCAACCTCTTTGCCCCAC
The DNA here is from genome assembly GCA_014218235.1 of Colocasia esculenta. NCBI lineage: Eukaryota > Viridiplantae > Streptophyta > Magnoliopsida > Alismatales > Araceae > Colocasia > Colocasia esculenta. Next base: position 138,124,213 of record CM024758.1, on the reverse strand, counting down.
CATGCCTATTCAAATGATTATACATGTTCTGTAAGAGTGTTACAGTTCTTGTCCTCATACCTTACAGTATCCTTCTTAAGTTGTTACAGTATACGCTCAAATCATTACAGTTGTTACAATACAAACCCTTACAGTATATGATTACAGTTGTTACAATACAAGGGTCAGAGACTTACAGTATATGATTACAGTTGTTACAGTGGCATGCAGATATTGTTACAGTATACGTCGAAATGATTATAGTTATGACAATGATAGTCTTACAGTATATGAGGACAATTGTTACAATGCTAGGGTCAGAGAATTACAGTTAAGGATCTATTGATTACAGTAGACGTCATGATGTGTTACAATTCAATTCATGGCATACCTGATGATAAGGGATGCAGATACCGTATTCCCGACGGATGTCACTCATCATTTCACTTGCTCTGTAGGTGGGTTTATCAACTAGTTTCCCCTTCACAGCATTTGCTACCCACTTCTTAGATGTCCGTGGATGTCCGTCGCTCATAATGTCACATCCACAGGTGTGTATGTTGTTGAGACTTTTGATTGCAAATTGTGTACCTCCACGAACGACAGACGCATGCAGGCGCCATGGGCAAACAGAGACATTGCAACGTACAGTTAATCGTACAGAGTCATTCTTCAAATATTTCCAATTAAATCCTCGTGCGATCGCGTAATTTGTCAGTTCCATCTGCAATAGCTCTTTGCTTATGAAGACTTGTCCTACTGAGTGTATTCTACCTACGGAATATTGCGTCAACACTGGTACTACACCTTCCGCTCCTTCTCCTCGCACATACAACTCGAAACTGCTTCCTGGTAATTGGAGGGGTTCTGGGGTTACCAAAGAACCGCCATGCGTGTTTGAAGTACTTCTGCAAATAATGTACATACATACATTCTTAAGACGAAGGCTTGTTAAGAATGCATGGGATAACATGAAGGGTGGTGAAGAATACATGGACCACGTACCTGTCAAGTGGTTGCGTTCCATCTGAATGACGACTAGCATGCGTACTAAGGCAACGAGTTTCCACCTGATGAATTTGTAGATTTATCAATGATTTTCCCTGACACTTGTGAAGATCAAACATAGCTAGGACATCCCCATCGTCAAGCAACACCTGTTCAACGTCGGTATCCATGGGAAGACGATACTTCAGCATGTTCTCCTGCATGTCTACACCCAACCTTTGGGAAACCCTGCTATGAATGGACGCCAAATCCGTGTCCCTCCCTATGAAAAGAACGAAACTTTGATCTCCAAATGAACATCTTGCAGGGAGCTGCTCCATTGGGTGGCAGAGGAAGACGAACGGTTCGTGGAAGACGTTTCGTGTATGAGTGGCTTGGACTGGGGGTCAAATTGGCGGGAGTGCGTATATGGCTACCTAACATGGCGGGAAAGCTCTATACGAAGGGCTGTGATTTCCTTGACGTCCCGTCGTCTGTCGTACCGAGTATTTTCAGCCACCCGATGGTCATCATTGCAGTGCACCGCCATCTTGTTGAGTCCAGTGTCCACCCGTCGGGTACACCGACTTCATATATCATGACTTTTCTCCTTCCCTTCTCCTACACCGCCATTCCTCCACCAGACCTCTTCTCTGTTACAGTTTCCCATCCTTCAGTTACATCTCCAGACGAAGCAATCCGTCTCTCCCCTCTAACGATGGCAAGCCGTCGATCTCCTATGAGCGCTGACATTCAGAGCATTGCGGCGGATGCGGTGCAAGAAGCGTTCGTGGAAGAACCCACACTCCAAGTCGTACGAAAAAGTAGTTTCTTCTTACCCTAATACGGATGTTTGTCGAATGAATGTTTTCATTTTAAGATGCGATCTTTTCTTTGCAGAAAAGAATGAATATAATACGCGATGCTCGCTTCTGTTCTACCGTTCCGTTATGGCCGATTTGCAATTTAGGAGCGCGCATCTGAAGTTGATGAGGAATTCACCATTTCGCGCGTATATCAAATGCGAAATGGTGACCTACCCAATTTCACTCATTGTCGATCTTATGACACGTTTCGATGGAGAGCGTTTTAAGATTGGCTCATGCAGCATGACTTTTCGCCCTTCAGACATAGCCAAAGTTAAGGGTATACCAAACGTTGGTTCCCCTATCGACCTGAACACGGATGGGACAAAAGCCAGTTTGCGCCGGATCCTTGGAACCAAAAGAACGATGGACAGGCACAATGTCCATTTGAAACTTAAGGAGTACGTTCCACAGGAGGGTCAGCTTGCTGTTGAGATTTCCGTGAAGCTTTGGGTTGCGCTTCTTTGTTCCTGTTTCTTCTTCCCCACAAGTGGGATGTCGGGGTCGCTGTCCATTCTGCCATACCTGGACGACCTCCATGATATGAACAACGCCAATTGGGCTGCCGCAATCCACGAGTACCTGATGTCGGGGGTGATGGCATTCAAAACAGCAGCTGGTTCCTGCAAAAACATCTTCCTAACCGGTTGTGTTCCCGCTCTCGGTGTGAGTATACTGTTACGGTACACTCTGTTACAGTTCCTGAATGTGTCTATTCCAGAAGACTCATAGAGTACATTTACAGAAGACATATGTATATGTTACATACGTTTTCATATGTCCTCTGTTACAGTTCAAGACGGTCTATATTACAGATGACATATGAACCTATTACAGTATCTGTTACATACATTTACAGAAGACATATGTATCTGTTACATACGTTTACGATACACTTCTCATACGCATTATCTATTTCATAATGATGTAGGCATGGTTTTTGATGCACCAATACAAATGGAAACCAGATCATCCGGAAAGGAATCCCCCATTTTTCCGTTGGGATTGCCGGAATAAGGGACCGGAGTTATCCGCCCTACTACGGGGGTTGCGACGATCTGATGTAAGTGTCACTTACCCCTGGAACTGTGTTATCTTGGTATATGACTTATACCTGTACCTGTGTTAATTCAGGTGTATTTGGAGTATAATGAAAATGAGGAGCCACCTAGAGCTTCGCGACGATTGACGGCATCCACGTCAACCACTTCCCGAACCCCTCCATCAGATAACTCTCTGCATGGCATTCTTAGCCAGTTACAGCGGCAGAATGACCAGTTACTTCGGCAGAATGACCAGTTAAAGCGGCAGAATGACCAATTACACCGGCAGAACAATATCCTCCAGTCAATGGATGGAAGGCTACATAGACTGGAGGAACAATTTCAGCGGCAGCCTCGGTGGCAACATCCCCCCCCAGAGACAGAATGTGCAATTTTAGCCCTACCGCCATTGGAGCTCCCAACAGCTTCAGTACGATCACATGCCGTGGCAAAGAAGAGTTACCAACGTCCAGGTAAACGTTTTGTGTCCTTACATTGTTTCATTTGCTTAGTTACAGAAGATGCTTTCCTCATTTACAGTTAGAGTCCTACTCTCTTACAGTCATTCCAATGCTTAGTAATACGATTGTACTCTACCTTTACAGTTTCATTCCTTGTCTGTTACAGTCTTTCATATACGAAGTTACAGAAGTGTTCTCTATGTTTACAGCTCTCTTTCATAGACATTAACAGACTTTCGTGTTCTCAGTTACAGGAAGGAGATCCGTGCAGACAAGGTCGCGGCGGTCATTTAAGGAGTTGCACATTCCCGAGTTGAAGGAGGGGAAAAAGAGGGGGCGAAAGGAGGAGGAGGAGGACCAGAGGAAGAGGAAGAAGGAGGAGAAGGCGGAGGCGGAGGAGGAGGAGGCGGAGAGGAAGAGGGAAGAGGAGGAGCAGAGGAAGAAGGAGGCGGACAGGAAGAAGGAGGAGGAGGAGGAGGCGGAGAGGAGGCGCCCAGCTACGCCTACCTCATTACAGTGTGTGTAGAATCCTGTTACAGTCTTTACCTATTCTTGTTACAGTAAAAATGATACTACGTTACAGTTGAAGAAGTACTGTCTTACAGCTTGAGCGCCCAGCTACGCCTACCTCATTACAGTGTGTGTAGAATCCTGTTACAGTCTTTACCTATTCCTGTTACAGTATAAATGATACTACGTTACAGTTGAAGAAGTATTGTCTTACAGCTTGAGCGCCCAGCTACGCCTACCTCATTACAGTGTGTGTAGAATCCTGTTACAGTCTTTACCTATTCCTGTTACAGTATAAATGATACTACGTTACAGTTGAAGAAGTACTGTCTTACAGCTTGAGCGCCCAGCTACGCCTACCTCATTACAGTGTGTGTAGAATCCTGTTACAGTCTTTACCTATTCCTGTTACAGTATAAATGATACTACGTTACAGTTGAAGAAGTACTGTCTTACAGCTTGAGCGCCCAGCTACGCCTACCTCATTACAGTGTGTGTAGAATCCTGTTACAGTCTTTACCTATTCCTGTTACAGTATAAATGATACTACGTTACAGTTGAAGAAGTACTGTCTTACAGCTTGAGCGCCCAGCTACGCCTACCTCATTACAGTGTGTGTAGAATCCTGTTACAGTCTTTACCTATTCCTGTTACAGTATAAATGATACTACGTTACAGTTGAAGAAGTACTGTCTTACAGCTTGAGCGCCCAGCTACGCCTACCTCATTACAGTGTGTGTAGAATCCTGTTACAGTCTTTACCTATTCCTGTTACAGTATAAATGATACTACGTTACAGTTGAAGAAGTACTGTCTTACAGCTTGAGCGCCCAGCTACGCCTACCTCATTACAGTGTGTGTAGAATCCTGTTACAGTCTTTACCTATTCCTGTTACAGTATAAATGATACTACGTTACAGTTGAAGAAGTACTGTCTTACAGCTTGAGCGCCCAGCTACGCCTACCTCATTACAGTGTGTGTAGAATCCTGTTACAGTCTTTACCTATTCCTGTTACAGTATAAATGATACTACGTTACAGTTGAAGAAGTACTGTCTTACAGCTTGAGCGCCCAGCTACGCCTACCTCATTACAGTGTGTGTAGAATCCTGTTACAGTCTTTACCTATTCCTGTTACAGTATAAATGATACTACGTTACAGTTGAAGAAGTACTGTCTTACAGCTTGAGCGCCCAGCTACGCCTACCTCATTACAGTGTGTGTAGAATCCTGTTACAGTCTTTACCTATTCCTGTTACAGTATAAATGATACTACGTTACAGTTGAAGAAATACTGTCTTACAGCTTGAGCGCCCAGCTACGCCTACCTCATTACAGTGTGTGTAGAATCCTGTTACAGTCTTTACCTATTCCTGTTACAGTATAAATGATACTACGTTACAGTTGAAGAAGTACTGTCTTACAGCTTGAGCGCCCAGCTACGCCTACCTCATTACAGTGTGTGTAGAATCCTGTTACAGTCTTTACCTATTCCTGTTACAGTATAAATGATACTACGTTACAGTTGAAGAAGTACTGTCTTACAGCTTGAGCGCCCAGCTACGCCTACCTCATTACAGTGTGTGTAGAATCCTGTTACAGTCTTTACCTATTCTTGTTACAGTATAAATGATACTACGTTACAGTTGAAGAAGTACTGTCTTACAGCTTGAGCGCCCAGCTACGCCTACCTCATTACAGTGTGTGTAGAATCCTGTTACAGTCTTTACCTATTCCTGTTACAGTATAAATGATACTACGTTACAGTTGAAGAAGTACTGTCTTACAGCGTGAGCGCCCAGCTACGCCTACCTCATTACAGTGTGTGTAGAATCCTGTTACAGTCTTTACCTATTCCTGCTACAGTATAAATGATACTACGTTACAGTTGAAGAAGTACTGTCTTACAGCTTGAGCGCCCAGCTACGCCTACCTCATTACAGTGTGTGTAGAATCCTGTTACAGTCTTTACCTATTCCTGTTACAGTATAAATGATACTACGTTACAGTTGAAGAAGTACTGTCATACAGCTTGAGCGCCCAGCTACGCCTACCTCATTACAGTGTGTGTAGAATCCTGTTACAGTCTTTACCTATTCCTGTTACAGTATAAATGATACTACGTTACAGTTGAAGAAGTACTGTCTTACAGCTTGAGCGCCCAGCTACGCCTACCTCATTACAGTGTGTGTAGAATCCTCTTACAGTCTTTACCTATTCCTGTTACAGTATAAATGATACTACGTTACAGTTGAAGAAGTACTGTCTTACAGCTTGAGCGCCAAGCTACGCCTACCTCATTACAGTGTGTGTAGAATCCTGTTACAGTCTTTACCTATTCCTTTTACAGTATAAATGATACTACGTTACAGTTGAAGAAGTACTGTCTTACAGCTTGAGCGCCCAGCTACGCCTACCTCATTACAGTGTGTGTAGAATCCTGTTACAGTCTTTACCTATTCCTGTTACAGTATAAATGATACTACGTTACAGTTGAAGAAGTACTGTCTTACAGCTTGAGCGCCCAGCTACGCCTACCTCATTACAGTGTGTGTAGAATCCTGTTACAGTCTTTACCTATTCCTGTTACAGTATAAATGATACTACGTTACAGTTGAAGAAGTACTGTCTTACAGCTTGAGCGCCCAGCTACGCCTACCTCATTACAGTGTGTGTAGAATCCTGTTACAGTCTTTACCTATTCCTGTTACAGTATAAATGATACTACGTTACAGTTGAAGAAGTACTGTCTTACAGCTTGAGCGCCCAGCTACGCCTACCTCATTACAGTGTGTGTAGAATCCTGTTACAGTCTTTACCTATTCCTGTTACAGTATAAATGATACTACGTTACAGTTGAAGAAGTACTGTCTTACAGCTTGAGCGCCCAGCTACGCCTACCTCATTACAGTGTGTGTAGAATCCTGTTACAGTCTTTACCTATTCCTGCTACAGTATAAATGATACTACGTTACAGTTGAAGAAGTACTGTCTTACAGCTTGAGCGCCCAGCTACGCCTACCTCATTACAGTGTGTGTAGAATCCTGTTACAGTCTTTACCTATTCCTGTTACAGTATAAATGATACTACGTTACAGTTGAAGAAGTACTGTCTTACAGCTTGAGCGCCCAGCTACGCCTACCTCATTACAGTGTGTGTAGAATCTTGTTACAGTCTTTACCTATTCCTGTTACAGTATAAATGATACTACGTTACAGTTGAAGAAGTACTGTCTTACAGCTTGAGCGCCCAGCTACGCCTACCTCATTACAGTGTGTGTAGAATCCTGTTACAGTCTTTACCTATTCCTGTTACAGTATAAATGATACTACGTTACAGTTGAAGAAGTACTGTCTTACAGCTTGAGCGCCCAGCTACGCCTACCTCATTACAGTGTGTGTAGAATCCTCTTACAGTCTTTACCTATTCCTGTTACAGTATAAATGATACTACGTTACAGTTGAAGAAGTACTGTCTTACAGCTTGAGCGCCAAGCTACGCCTACCTCATTACAGTGTGTGTAGAATCCTGTTACAGTCTTTACCTATTCCTGTTACAGTATAAATGATACTACGTTACAGTTGAAGAAGTACTGTCTTACAGCTTGAGCGCCCAGCTACGCCTACCTCATTACAGTGTGTGTAGAATCCTGTTACAGTCTTTACCTATTCCTGTTACAGTATAAATGATACTACGTTACAGTTGAAGAAGTACTGTCTTACAGCTTGAGCGCCCAGCTACGCCTACCTCATTACAGTGTGTGTAGAATCATGTTACAGTCTTTACCTATTCCTGTTACAGTATAAATGATACTACGTTACAGTTGAAGAAGTACTGTCTTACAGCTTGAGCGCCCAGCTACGCCTACCTCATTACAGTGTGTGTAGAATCCTGTTACAGTCTTTACCTATTCCTGTTACAGTATAAATGATACTACGTTACAGTTGAAGAAGTACTGTCTTACAGCTTGAGCGCCCAGCTACGCCTACCTCATTACAGTGTGTGTAGAATCCTCTTACAGTCTTTACCTATTCCTGTTACAGTATAAATGATACTACGTTACAGTTGAAGAAGTACTGTCTTACAGCTTGAGCGCCAAGCTACGCCTACCTCATTACAGTGTGTGTAGAATCCTGTTACAGTCTTTACCTATTCCTTTTACAGTATAAATGATACTACGTTACAGTTGAAGAAGTACTGTCTTACAGCTTGAGCGCCCAGCTACGCCTACCTCATTACAGTGTGTGTAGAATCCTGTTACAGTCTTTACCTATTCCTGTTACAGTATAAATGATACTACGTTACAGTTGAAGAAGTACTGTCTTACAGCTTGAGCGCCCAGCTACGCCTACCTCATTACAGTGTGTGTAGAATCCTGTTACATTCTTTACCTATTCCTGTTACAGTATAAATGATACTACGTTACAGTTGAAGAAGTACTGTCTTACAGCTTGAGCGCCCAGCTACGCCTACCTCATTACAGTGTGTGTAGAATCCTGTTACAGTCTTTACCTATTCCTGTTACATTATAATGATACTAGGTTACAGTTGAAGAAGTACTGTCTTACAGCTTGAGCGCCCAGCTACGCCTACCTCATTACAGTGTGTGTAGAATCCTGTTACAGTCTTTACCTATTTCTGTTACAGTATAAATGATACTACGTTACAGTTGAAGAAGTACTGTCTTACAGCTTGAGCGCCCAGCTACGCCTACCTCATTACAGTGTGTGTAGAATCCTGTTACAGTCTTTACCTATTCCTGTTACAGTATAAATGATACTACGTTACAGTTGAAGAAGTACTGTCTTACAGCTTGAGCGCCCAGCTACGCCTACCTCATTACAGTGTGTGTAGAATCCTCTTACAGTCTTTACCTATTCCTATTACAGTATAAATGATACTACGTTACAGTTGAAGAAGTACTGTCTTACAGCTTGAGCGCCCAGCTACGCCTACCTCATTACAGTGTGTGTAGAATCCTCTTACAGTCTTTAGCTATTCCTGTTACAGTATAAATGATACTACGTTACAGTTGAAGAAGTACTGTCTTACAGCTTGGGCGCCCAGCTACGCCTACCTCATTATAGTGTGTGTAGAATCCTCTTACAGTCTTTACCTATTCCTGTTACAGTATAAATGATACTACGTTACAGTTGAAGAAGTACTGTCTTACAGCTTGAGCGCCCAGCTACGCCTACCTCATTACAGTGTGTGTAGAATCCTGTTACAGTCTTTACCTATTCCTGTTACAGTATAAATGATACTACGTTACAGTTGAAGAAGTACTGTCTTACAGCTTGAGCGCCCAGCTACGCCTACCTCATTACAGTGTGTGTAGAATCCTGTTACAGTCTTTACCTATTCCTGTTACAGTATAAATGATACTACGTTACAGTTGAAGAAGTACTATCTTACAGCTTGAGCGCCCAGCTACGCCTACCTCATTACAGTGTGTGTAGAATCCTGTTACAGTCTTTACCTATTCCTGTTACAGTATAAATGATACTACGTTACAGTTGAAGAAGTACTGTCTTACAGCTTGAGCGCCCAGCTATGCCTACCTCATTACAGTGTGTGTAGAATCCAGTTACAGTCTTTACCTATTCCTGTTACAGTATAAATGATACTACGTTACAGTTGAAGAAGTACTGTCTTACAGCTTGAGCGCCCAGCTACGCCTACCTCATTACAGTGTGTGTAGAATCCTGTTACAGTCTTTACCTATTCCTGTTACAGTATAAATGATACTACGTTACAGTTGAAGAAGTACTGTCTTACAGCTTGAGCGCCCAGCTACGCCTACCTCATTACAGTGTGTGTAGAATCCTCTTACAGTCTTTACCTATTCCTGTTACCGTATAAATGATACTACGTTACAGTTGAAGAAGTACTGTCTTACTGCTTGAGCGCCCAGCTACGCTTACCTCATTACAGTGTGTGTAGAATCCTGTTACAGTCTTTACCTATTCCTGTTACAGTATAAATGATACTACGTTACAGTTGAAGAAGTACTGTCTTACAGCTTGAGCGCCCAGCTACGCCTACCTCATTACAGTGTGTGTAGAATCCTCTTACAGTCTTTACCTATTCCTGTTACAGTATAAATGATACTACGTTACAGTTGAAGAAGTACTGTCTTACAGCTTGAGCGCCCAGCTACGCCTACCTCATTACAGTGTGTGTAGAATCCTGTTACAGTCTTTACCTATTCCTGTTACAGTATAATGATACTACGTTACAGTTGAAGAAGTACTGTCTTACAGCTTGAGCGCCCAGCTACGCCTACCTCATTACAGTGTGTGTAGAATCCTGTTACAGTCTTTACCTATTCCTGTTACAGTATAAATGATACTACGTTACAGTTGAAGAAGTACTGTCTTACAGCTTGAGCGCCCAGCTACGCCTACCTCATTACAGTGTGTGTAGAATCCTGTTACAGTCTTTACCTATTCCTGTTACAGTATAAATGATACTACGTTACAGTTGAAGAAGTACTGTCTTACAGCTTGAGCGCCCAGCTACGCCTACCTCATTACAGTGTGTGTAGAATCCTGTTACAGTCTTTACCTATTCCTGTTACAGTATAAATGATACTACGTTACAGTTGAAGAAGTACTGTCTTACAGCTTGAGCGCCCAGCTACGCCTACCTCATTACAGTGTGTGTAGAATCCTGTTACATTCTTTACCTATTCCTGTTACAGTATAAATGATACTACGTTACAGTTGAAGAAGTACTGTCTTACAGCTTGAGCGCCCAGCTACGCCTACCTCATTACAGTGTGTGTAGAATCCTGTTACAGTCTTTACCTATTCCTGTTACATTATAAATGATACTAGGTTACAGTTGAAGAAGTACTGTCTTACAGCTTGAGCGCCCAGCTACGCCTACCTCATTACAGTGTGTGTAGAATCCAGTTACAGTCTTTACCTATTTCTGTTACAGTATAAATGATACTACGTTACAGTTGAAGAAGTACTGTCTTACAGCTTGAGCGCCCAGCTACGCCTACCTCATTACAGTGTGTAGAATCCTGTTACAGTCTTTACCTATTCCTGTTACAGTATAAATGATACTACGTTACAGTTGAAGAAGTACTGTCTTACAGCTTGAGCGCCCAGCTACGCCTACCTCATTACAGTGTGTGTAGAATCCTCTTACAGTCTTTACCTATTCCTATTACAGTATAAATGATACTACGTTACAGTTGAAGAAGTACTGTCTTACAGCTTGAGCGCCCAGCTACGCCTACCTCATTACAGTGTGTGTAGAATCCTGTTACAGTCTTTACCTATTCCTGTTACAGTATAAATGATACTACGTTACAGTTGAAGAAGTACTGTCTTACAGCTTGAGCGCCCAGCTACGCCTACCTCATTACAGTGTGTGTAGAATCCTGTTACAGTCTTTACCTATTCCTGTTACAGTATAAATGATACTACGTTACAGTTGAAGAAGTACTGTCTTACAGCTTGAGCGCCCAGCTACGCCTACCTCATTACAGTGTGTGTAGAATCCTCTTACAGTCATTACCTATTCCTGTTACAGTATAAATGATACTACGTTACAGTTGAAGAAGTACTGTCTTACAGCTTGAGCGCCCAGCTACGCCTACCTCATTACAGTGTGTGTAGAATCCTGTTACAGTCTTTACCTATTCCTGTTACAGTATAAATGATACTACGTTACAGTTGAAGAAGTACTGTCTTACAGCTTGAGCGCCCAGCTACGCCTACCTCATTACAGTGTGTGTAGAATCCTGTTACAGTCTTTACCTATTCCTGTTACAGTATAAATGATACTACGTTACAGTTGAAGAAGTACTGTCTTACAGCTTGAGCGCCCAGCTATGCCTACCTCATTACAGTGTGTGTAGAATCCAGTTACAGTCTTTACCTATTCCTGTTACAGTATAAATGATACTACGTTACAGTTGAAGAAGTACTGTCTTACAGCTTGAGCGCCCAGCTACGCCTACCTCATTACAGTGTGTGTAGAATCCTGTTACAGTCTTTACCTATTCCTGTTACAGTATAAATGATACTACGTTACAGTTGAAGAAGTACTGTCTTACAGCTTGAGCGCCCAGCTACGCCTACCTCATTACAGTGTGTGTAGAATCCTCTTACAGTCTTTACCTATTCCTGTTACCGTATAAATGATACTACGTTACAGTTGAAGAAGTACTGTCTTACAGCTTGAGCGCCCAGCTACGCTTACCTCATTACAGTGTGTGTAGAATCCTGTTACAGTCTTTACCTATTCCTGTTACAGTATAAATGATACTACGTTACAGTTGAAGAAGTACTGTCTTACAGCTTGAGCGCCCAGCTACGCCTACCTCATTACAGTGTGTGTAGAATCCTGTTACAGTCTTTACCTATTCCTGTTACAGTATAAATGATACTACGTTACAGTTGAAGAAGTACTGTCTTACAGCTTGAGCGCCCAGCTACGCCTACCTCATTACAGTGTGTGTAGAATCCTGTTACAGTCTTTACCTATTCCTGTTACAGTATAAATGATACTACGTTACAGTTGAAGAAGTACTGTCTTACAGCTTGAGCGCCCAGCTACGCCTACCTCATTACAGTGTGTGTAGAATCCTGTTACAGTCTTTACCTATTCCTGTTACAGTATAAATGATACTACGTTACAGTTGAAGAAGTACTGTCTTACAGCTTGAGCGCCCAGCTACGCCTACCTCATTACAGTGTGTTTAGAATCCTGTTACAGTCTTTACCTATTCCTGTTACAGTATAAATGATACTATGTTGCAGTTGAAGAAGTACTGTCTTACAGCTTAAGCGCCCAGCTACGCCTACCTCATTACAGTGTGTGTAGAATCCTGTTACAGTCTTTACCTATTCCTGTTACAGTATAAATGATACTACGTTACAGTTGAAGAAGTACTGTCTTACAGCTTGAGCGCCCAGCTACGCCTACCTCATTACAGTGTGTGTAGAATCCTGTTACAGTCTTTACCTATTCCTGTTACAGTATAAATGATACTACGTTACAGTTGAAGAAGTACTGTCTTACAGCTTGAGCGCCCAGCTACGCCTACCTCATTACAGTGTGTGTAGAATCCTGTTACAGTCTTTACCTATTCCTGTTACAGTATAAATGATACTACGTTACAGTTGAAGAAGTACTGTCTTACAGCTTGAGCGCCCAGCTACGCCTACCTCATTACAGTGTGTGTAGAATCCTGTTACAGTCTTTACCTATTCCTGTTACAGTATAAATGATACTACGTTACAGTTGAAGAAGTACTGTCTTACAGCTTGAGCGCCCAGCTACGCCTACCTCATTACAGTGTGTGTAGAATCCTGTTACAGTCTTTACCTATTCCTGTTACAGTATAAATGATACTACGTTACAGTTGAAGAAGTACTGTCTTACAGCTTGAGCGCCCAGCTACGCCTACCTCATTACAGTGTGTGTAGAATCCTCTTACAGTCTTTACCTATTCCTGTTACAGTATAAATGATACTACGTTACAGTTGAAGAAGTACTGTCTTACAGCTTGAGCGCCCAGCTACGCCTACCTCATTACAGTGTGTGTAGAATCCTGTTACAGTCTTTACCTATTCCTGTTACAGTATAAATGATACTACGTTACAGTTGAAGAAGTACTGTCTTACAGCTTGAGCGCCCAGCTACGCCTACCTCATTACAGTGTGTGTAGAATCCTGTTACAGTCTTTACCTATTCCTGTTACAGTATAAATGATACTACGTTACAGTTGAAGAAGTACTGTCTTACAGCTTGAGCGCCCAGCTATGCCTACCTCATTACAGTGTGTGTAGAATCCTCTTACAGTCTTTACATATTCCTGTTACAGTATAAATGATACTACGTTACAGTTGAAGAAGTACTGTCTTACAGCTTGAGCGCCCAGCTACGCCTACCTCATTACAGTGTGTGTAGAATCTTGTTACAGTCTTTACCTATTCCTGTTACAGTATAAATGATACTACGTTACAGTTGAAGAAGTACTGTCTTACAGCTTTAGCGCCCAGCTACGCCTACCTCATTACAGTGTGTGTAGAATCCTCTTACAGTCTTTACCTATTCCTGTTACAGTATAAATGATACTACGTTACAGTTGAAGAAGTACTGTCTTACAGCTTGAGCGCCCAGCTACGCCTACCTTATTACAGTGTGTGTAGAATCCTCTTACAGTCTTTACCTATTCCTGTTACAGTATAAATGATACTACGTTACAGTTGAAGAAGTACTGTCTTACAGCTTGAGCGCCCAGCTACGCCTACCTCATTACAGTGTGTGTAGAATTCTGTTACAGTCTTTACCTATTCCTGTTACAGTATAAATGATACTACGTTACAGTTGAAGAAGTACTGTCTTACAGCTTGAGCCCCCAGCTACGCCTACCTCATTACAGTGTGTGTAGAATCCTCTTACAGTCTTTACCTATTCCTGTTACTGTATAAATGATACTACGTTACAGTTGAAGAAGTACTGTCTTACAGCTTGAGCGCCCAGCTACGCCTACCTCATTACAGTGTGTGTAGAATCCTGTTACAGTCTTTACCTATTCCAGTTACAGTATAAATGATACTACGTTACAGTTGAAGAAGTACTGTCTTACAGCTTGAGCGCCCAGCTACGCCTACCTCATTACAGTGTGTGTAGAATCCTCTTACAGTCTTTACCTATTCTTTTATAGTATACATAATAGGAGGTTACATTTCCAGAACACATTATTACAGTATCAGTTGAAATCTTTTACAGTACTTAGCTATTGTCATTATAGTATGCATGCTATGAGGTTACAGTTGGAATGCTGTTACAGTCGTAACCTTTATGTTTTATAGTTTGCATGATAGGAGGTTACAGTTCGAGAACTAAAGCTACAACTATTTATTACATTACCTGTTTCCCGTGTTACAGTATGTGCCCTTTTTCATTACAGTGTCCATGCTATGGGGTTATAGTTCCAGCAGTACAGCTTGACCGCTTCGGAGGAACCTGTTAGTATTACAGTACACGCATCATAGATAGCACATACAAGCCCACAGAAGACTGCATATAAGGAAAATATTTATATTCCATAAACAAGCACTGTTACAATCTTAACTCCGTAACCCAATAGCATGGACACTGGAATGAAACGGAGGGGAGGGGACAAATAAGGACAGCAGAGATAGGAGGGGAGGGGAGGAATAAGAAGGATTGCAGAGAAGGGAGGGAGGGGAGGGGAGGTGAGGTGTAGGAAGGGATGGGAGGGGAGGGGAGGAACTGGTCGGGAGGGAGACATTCTAAACACCCTAACCCGATTACTCAGTGGACGAGGGAGGGGAGGAATAGGAGCGGGCCGGGGAGGGACGAGGGGAAGGTGAGGAAGATATGTGTTCTACCCTAGGGCCAATGTCAGGGAGGATGTTGGTGAGGCCTTGTGGTGGTACAGCCGAGAGGCTTTCTGTAAAGCCATCGTCCACCCAACGTAAAATCCGTTCCAGTAGTCGGGGCTGTACGTCTCCGGGAAAGGTAGAGCCGGGGGAGCCGGGGGCGACGGTGGCACCGGTGAGGCAGGTGCCTTGCCATTCCTCCGGGGAGCACGGTTAGATGAAGACATCTGCAAATAAAGATGAAGAAGACGAGCAAGAAAGATAGGAAGAAGAAGAGCGAGGGAAGCTTGTGATGAAGGATAGGAATGACCCAGTGTTCCTTTTATAGTGTGAAGAACGGTTCACGGGCCTTCGAAAGGCGGTTTGTAAGTGCTGTCAATGGTTGCTGTATCAGTTCTTGGCAGGGTATGTAAGAGTAACTTCGCATGGGTCAGAGTTCACGGGCCACCGAAGCGTCAGCGTCGTTTGGGGAACAGGCGATGGAAAAAAGGAGGGAAGGGTAAGACGGGAATGGGAAAAAGAGACGGAGGCCAAGGAGACGGAAATCATGTGTGGAGGGCCGTAAATGGTGACATCTGAAAAGCAGGGACTGGAAATTAAACCTGGAGAAAAGTAGGGACTTTACATCAACCGGTATTCTGACAGGGACGAGGAAATAAGTACCAGGCTCTGACAAGGACCCCCAATTAATTTTCCCTTAAAATTTCCATCTACAAGAGGGATATATTATATATATAATAGATTTCCACGTAATTACTCATATAACAGAGATATATATTAAAAAGCCCTTAATGTAATTGCCCGGTGAAATGGGAAAAGTGGCTCTGCAGAAGAGTCTAGAAGTTCCTAGATTTCTCCGGAGGACTCTTACGAGATTCTGAGATAGGTGGAGGTGATGCCTTCCAGCGAGATCCGATTTGTTGGAATTACAACGATTTTCATGTTCTATCAATTTATTTATTTAATGTGTTGTCAAATTCAATAAAAACTTTATAAACTTGTAGCTTAAATGATGTGATTCAAACTTTCGGAGTCTATCCTTCCTCTATTTTATGTTCTTCCTCCATACTCTCCATCTATGCCCGACATCACATCAAACTAATACTTCAACGAGGTAAACATTAATAAGCCTCCCCCAAAAAAAAAATTGCAATGTAACTCTTAGGTTTTAAATTTATGACTTTCAAAAATTTTACATTTTTTTTAATTTTAAAACTGGGAGTATCTTATCTAGAACTTAGCTATTCGTGGTGAACCCAAAAGCCTCCCACTTCAGTCCATATATGTGTAGCGATGTGGACCGCTCTCCGATCATCTCTTCTAACACCGCCGCCACCATCCACCACAACCGATTTAGTTTTTTAAACCCATCAAATATGACCATATAAGCATCTTTGGTAACATAATAGAATTTATCTCTTTTTTATCACATATTTTAATTTTATAGATAGTTTAAAATTTTGTTGAGTTTAACTCCGGATGATAATAATTGTCTAAAATAAAAGAGTGATAAAAAGAAAATAATTATTCCACTTATAGAAAGGGGATAAAATTATTTTTAAGAATAACTCATTAATTTTTAAAAAATTATGTATCTCTCTATATACACAGTTAAATGATGTCAAACTAAGTATTAAAAGAATGATAATTATACATATCTATCACATCATATTAAAAATTATCTCTTTCTAATTATTTATTCTTTAAATTATTTTAAATCAAAAAAAAATTTAAACATGGATAACATATACATAATTTAATTATCCTCGATCCCTTTTTGTTATCTAAGAGACCTTAAATGTGTAAATTCTACGCATATCAAATAATATTCTAAGTTGGGGTGGGTCGAATGTGAGCTTCGAGGAAGTGATCCATTGACTACAAGTCAATGATGAGAGAGGAGAGAGAGAGAGACTTTTCATTTGTATATATATATACACACATCTAATCTAATCTCCTATGTTGGACCGCCCAATCACAAACGTCACACATGTGATGACATACTGATTTCATCCAGGATCGAATGGTAGACCAGCGGTCTATTTTAGAAAATTGGACATCTGATTCAATTAATAAGTACATCACGTACTACTGTGCACGGTAGAGATGGCCATCTTAAGATCAGTTCTGGAGATTACCCACCACCTGAAGCAACCAACCCCACCACTGGAATTCTTCTTCAAAGGTGGTTGGATATAATGATGAGTTTCCTTGCCTTTTCTTGTTCTACGGTATCTGTCTTCACCCGGTGGTGCCCAGTGTCTTTGCCTCCGCTGTCCTCTACCCCAGCCTTTCGCCCTGGGAGTCTCTTCAACTATGTTAGGGTTAACTCCATTTTAACTTACTTTTTTCAGCCCTACATATTTTAGTAAAAATGTTGTAGTAACTCTCAATTTTTAATTGAGATGAATAGATTTAAAATATAAGAAATTTTATGAATAAATTAAAATTTATTAAACAAAAATAAGTGATGAATTCTAATTAATAATTCATACATGAGTTATTAGACCAAAATCAAGAGTTCAATTGATAGATTAGAGATAAATATGTTAAAATTTATAACTAAATTATTAAAAAATTAAAAAGAGATAAATAAATGACTAATATGACTCATATATATCTTAAATAGACTTCTAACACTAACCTAACTTGCTAGTCATAGAATTGGAGTCCACCTTAAGTCAAATAGAGGTATAAATGTTAAAAAAAATGTTAGATAAATAGAGAAATTCGGAGTTGAAAGAAGAGTTAAAGTTTTAGTATGACACTTCAACCCTTAACTTACAAATACACCCTAATCTCGTCCATGGCCGACCCTATTGATCTTCTGGAACTTAAAAGACGTGGAAGGAAGGCTTTTGGATGAGGAATTCGTAAAGTAGGAGGCTTGGAAGGGAGCTTCTTCATGTTCTTGCCCTAGGATCTTAAAGCGCTCAAAGATAGGTAATTTCTCAAACAAATTCTAATTAAACTCGACCCTAAGCAGTTCATAAACCCAGCAACAAAAGTCTCATCTTGTCGCCAATTTCTATCGTGCCTATCTTGTCAATTCATGTTTGAAGTTCTATTAAGAACATGCATCCGACCCATTATGATCTCTTTCAATTTATATCTACACTTTATCTCGTGATGTGAGATTTTTACTGTAGATTATACTTGATGTCCTGAATCCATTGATACAATTTTCACCAAATTCCATCATGTATGTTGTACGAAATTATTAATCCATGCCCATTCATCTGAATTAACCTGAACATAGCATATTGATATCTTGTTAATAATCAAATTACACCTTACTGTCTATACTCTTGCAAGTCCAGATTCGTTTAAAACTAATTTCATGATTTTACATCTGTTGAACCACTCTATGGTTATCTGTGATCTTGGCATTTTGGTGATAACAAAATTTATGATGCACTTAGGTGATAACAAAATATATTATCTTAGTATTGCGGAGATAACAAAATATAGGTGTTCATAAATATTTTTGTTTCATCTGTGTTGCATCTATTCCATTCACAGATGACAAGTCAAATTGAATATTTTGTTCATCTGTGTCGCATCAATCTCATAGAAAAATGCTAAGTCTCTCATTGATGCAATAAGGCGCACTAAAATGATAAAATCGATGTTTAATCAATATACATCGATTACAGTTTAAGTGCCAAATTAATAAGCGCTAAAACGATTCATTTTGATCGATTTTATAAGCGCCACAATGATTTGCCCTCACATCGATTTGCCTTCGCAACGATTTGATAAGAAATCGGTCTCATAACGATTTGATAAGTGAGGAACAACGATTTGATTCTCACATCGATTCATTAAGGCTCATAACGATTTGATAAGTGAGTGCAACGATTTGCCCTCACATCGATTTGCCTTCGCAACGATTTGATAAGAAATTGATCTCATAATGATTTCATAAGTGATCACATCGATTTCTTTATTGATCACAACGATTTCTTCAGGAGATCATAACGATTTGCTTGGATAATGATTTCATAAATGATCACATCGATTTGTTCAACGATTTGCTTACAAATGAGCAACGACTCTTCACATAACGATTTCATAAGTCATGCTCATAACGATTTCTTCATGGATTTTGTTCAAACACAGATTGCCTTTATATTTCAAATATGCTTGGCGCTTAAATGAAAAGTCAAATATCTTCTGACAAAAAGCTGCATGCATATTTCAGAGTCTTGTCAAATAGATATGAACTACTATTTTCAGAATGTCAAGAGAAACACAGTAGCATGCACAGTTTTCATGTAACACTCTTTTATGCTAACACTCTCTTCTATGCTTACAGACCTCGAAGACCACCAGAGTCTGATTAAGACAAATGAAGAGACGATGAGCAACGGCTAGGACTCTAACGGATCGCTTCAACAGATCTATTCAAATTGCTCATATAAAAGATGAAGCATAAGCTGAAGAAGAAAAATGAGAGCCTTCCTGAAAATCCTTCAAGGAGTGTACAACTGTGAGAAGAACCTTCACACCACAAACACTCAGAGAAAGAGAGAAGAGCTCGAGCAAAATCTACAGAAGCTTTCAAGCAGAAGTCTTCATCGCCTTCAAGCCTTCTTCTCTTCCTTTCTCCCTATACTCATTGTAATCTTGGGGGAGAGTCTATGACTGTGAGCTAAGTCCATAGTGTTCATCTTGTATTATCTCTCAGTCTTGTTCTTTCTTTTCTAAGAAAGACCCTTGTCCAGCTATAGGACTGTATACAGTGTGTAACCTAGCTAAAGGTTAGTGTCTAGCAGAACCTTGTTGGGGTTTGTACCAACAGGACCTAGCTGGGGATTTAAGTCTAGCAGAACCGCACTGGGGTTTGTTCCAGGAGGTTTACTTCTGAACCTGTAAAAGAAGTAGGTTTGCTTCTGAGCCTAGAAAAGAAGTGGGCTGCCTTCTTGCCCGGGAAAGAGAAGAAGACCTGGTGGGGTATCCAGGGTGTTGTAGTGTTCTTGAGGGGGACTGTACCTTCGGTTAGTGAAATCCCAAGAGATTGCTTAGGGACTGGACGTAGGACTTCTATGTGGGAAGGGCCGAACCAGGATAAATTCCTTGTGTCCTTTGTGTGATTGTTTATTTGCTTCCGCACTACTACTCTTTATCACACTAATCTAACCAAACCTTCCAGTGTTAATTTCTGTGTTTAAGTTTCTATTTCAGATTTCAGAATAACCTATTCACCCCCCCCCCCTAGGCTAGCTTGCTGCCATATCGAAAGGGCCAACAAGTGGTATCAGAGCGGGTCTCTGAACTTTCAAGAAGATCCAACGATCTTAGAGCAAAGAACCATGACAGCTCAAGGATATGCTGAAGGTCAATCAGTCACCAGACCTCCATTCTTCGACGGAAAAGATTACCAATACTGGAAAATGAGAATAGAATGCTTCATTCGAGGCACAGACTTTGATCTGTGGCAGGTAATTGAGGTAGGTGATTTTGTTATTATTCCTGCTGAAGGCACTACTGCTATTACAGCAGCAGATAAGCATAAATTATCTCTAAATTTTAAAGCTAAGAACTTTTATGTTGTGCTTATCTAAAAAGGAATTTAGTATAGTATCTGCTTGTAAATCTACCAAAGAAATATGGGATAAGCTGCAGATAACTTATGAAGGAACAGATAAAGTGAAACAAATTAGGATAGATATTCTTGTTTCACAATACGAACAATTAAAATGCTTCAAAACGAAAATATCACTACTATGTATAATAGATTCTCAAGCATAGTAGTAGGTTTAAATTCTCTTGGAAAAATTCTTTCTAATGAAGAAACCATTAGAAAAATACTTAGGTCCTTAACTATTTCATGGACACCTAAAGTAACTGCTATTGAAGAGGCCCATGATTTAACCAAATTGTCAATTGATAATTTAATAGGTTCTCTCATGGCACATGAAATAAATATGGAGCGACTGTCTGAAAGCTCATCTAAGAAGAAATGTACTGATGCTCTTAAGGTTGTAGCTGCTCCATCCACCTCTTCCTCTTCTAGTTCCCAAAATGCAGATTCTGAAGATAATGATGCTGATGAAGTATTGTACAAGCTTCAGAAGATTGTAAAGAAGAAGAAAAACAGATCAAGAAGGATCCAAAGAAAGGAGAAAAAGGAGAAAGAACCAGTATGTTATGAATGCAGAAAACCTGGGCATTGAGACCGGATTGTCCAAGACTCAAGAAGACTAGTCAAACCGAGAAGCCCAAGAAGCAGCACAAGAAATTTAAAAGAAGAGGCATGGCAGCTGCTTGGGAAAATGATGAGGTCACAAGCTCAGAATCATCAAGCTCAGATTCTGAAAAGGAGCAGGTAAATCTAGCCCTCATGGTGGGACTAGATGAGGTACATTCTAACTCATTTTTTAATTCTTGCACAGATTCAGGGTCAGAATCAGAAGACTTAGAAGAAGTCTTTAATGAACTGTATGAAAAACATAAGGGGTTGTAAAAGAACTAAAAATCTGAAAAACAACTCTACTTGCTTGGAAAACACCAATTCTGATCTTAAATCCGAATTGGAGCAACTAGAAGAATAATTAAAAGAATGTAAAGATAAAATTATCTTTTAAATGAAGATTTGAAAAGCAAGAATAATGAGAAGTTAGAGTTAGAAGAAAAATTAAAAACTCTAACTGAAGAAAATATGTATTTAAAAGAATCAGTTAGAAAATTAACTGAAGGGAAAACATCTTTAGCCCTATGCTTAAAAGGATCAAAATCTGGAAATAACAAACAAGGGCTTGGATACATACCTCCAGAAAAAGGAAAACAAGCCATGATTCCAGAAAAATATCCACTATCAAAATTTGTAAAGAAACCAAGATGCCCAGAAAAAGGCCCATGTAAAAGAAAAAGTTACAGAAATCACATTTTAAAAACTCAGCACAAGAAAATAAGAACAACAAAATAATTTATATTCATTGTTGTTCTCATTGCAATAAATAGGACACACTGTAAACACCTGCACAACAAGGCACTAGTTTGGATCCCTAAAGGATACTTTCATGCATCTAACCATCAAGGACCCAAAAGGATTTGGGTACCTACCTTTAAGTAATTTACTTGCAGGTTAGCCTTAGAGCATCAAAAACCAAGGATGCTCAAGGCAGGAGTGACTGCAGACTCCTCATTCAAATCACATCTGAAGAAAGAGTAGTCACAAAAATTGAATTGGTCTTTATTACTGACAATTTTTTGCAAGTTTCATTCAGGTGGAGTCTCTCATTCAGGGGGAGCACAGACTAAGGGGGAGTTATCATTTATGTCAATCATTGTTGAACCCCTCAATGGTAATAATTTTTTTTCACAAAGGGGAGAGAATGCAATGGTAAGACCTTCCTTTTGGTTTGTGACAAAAAGGGGGGAGAGTATGCATTATCTGTGAATTTTCTGTATTTTCTATGCATTATGTATTTTGTCGGAAAACTCTCATAAATTTTGTCATCACCAAAAAGGGGGAGATTGTTGAACCACTATATGGTTAACTGTGATCTTGGCATTTTGATGATAACAAAATTTATGATGCACTTAGGTGATAACAAAATATATTATCTTAGTATGGCGGAGATAACAAAATATAGGTGTTCATAAATATTTTGTTTCATCTGTGTTACATCTATCCCATTCACAGATGACAAGTCAAATTGAATATTTATTCATCTGTGTCGCATCAATCTCATAGCAAAATGCTAAGTCTCTCATTGATGCAATAAGGCGCACTAAAATGATAAAATCGATGTTTAATCAATATACATCGATTTCAGTTAAGTGCCAAATTAATAAGCACTAAACGATTGATTTTGATCGATTTTATAAGCGCCACAATGATTGCCCTCACAACGATTGATAAGAAATCGGTCTCATAACGATTTGATAAGTGAGGAACAACGATTTGATTCTCATATCGATTCATTAGGCTCATAACGATTTGATAAGTGAGTGCAACAATTTGCCCTCACACGATTTTTTGCCTTCGCAACGATTGATAAGAAATCTGTCTCATAACGATTTCTTAAGTGACCGCAACGATTTGATAAGAAATCGATCTCATAACGATTTGATAAATGAGGAACAACGATTTGATTCTCACATCGATTCGTTAAGGATCATAACGATTTGATAAGTGAGTGCAACGATTTGCCCTCACATCGATTTGCCTTCGCATCGATTTGATAAGAATGATCTCATAACAATTTCTTAAGTGACCGCAACGATTTGATAAGAAATCGGTCTTATAACGATTTGATAAGTGAGGAACAACGATTGATTCTCACATCGATTCGTTAAGGCTCATAACGATTTGATAAGTGAGTGCAACGATTTACCCTCACATCGATTTGCCTTCGCAACGATTTGATAAGAAATTGATCTCATAATGATTTCATAAGTGATCACATCGATTTCTTTATTGATCACAACGATTTCTTCAGGAGATCATAACGATTTACTTGGATAACGATTTCATAAATGATCACATCGATTTGTTCAACGATTTGTTTACAAATGAGCAACGACTCTTCACATAACGATTTCATAAGTCATGCTCATAACGATTTCTTCATGGATTCTGTTCAACACAGATTGTCTTTTATATTTCAAATATGCTTGGCGCTTAAATGAAAAGTCAAATATCTTCTAACAAAAAGCTACATGCATATTCAGAGTCTTGTCAAATAGATATGAACTACTATTTTCAGAATGTCAAGAGAAACACAGTAGCATGCACAGTTTTCATGAAACATATTTATGCTAACACTCTCTTCTATGCTTACAGACCTCGAAAACCACCAGAGTCGATTAAGACAAATGAAGAGAAGATGAGCAACGGCTAGGACTCCAACGGATCACTTCAACGGATCTATTCAAATTGCTTATATAAAAGATGAAGCATAAGCTGAAGAAGAAAGACGAGAGCCTTCTTGAAAATCCTTCAAGGAGTGTACAACTGTGAAAAAGAACCTTCACGCCACAAACACTCAGAGAAAGAGAGAAGAGCTCGAGCCAAAATCTACAGAAGCTTTCAAGCAGAAGTCTTCATCGCTTCAAGCCTTCTTTCTTCCTTCTCCCTATGCTCATTGTAATCTGGGGGAGAGTCTGTGACTATGAGCTAAGTCCATAGTGGTCATCTTGTATTAGCTCTCAGTCTTGTTCTTTCTTTTCTAAGAAAGACCCTGTCCAGCTGTAGGACTGTATACAGTGTGTAACCTAGCTAGAGCTTAGTGTCTAGCGACCTTGTTGGGATTTGTACCAACAGGACCTAGCTGGGGGTTAAGTCTAGCAAAACCGCACTGGGGTTTGTTCCAGGAGGTTTACTCTGAACCTGTAAAAGAAGTAGGTTTGCTTTTGAGCCTAGAAAAGAAGTGGGCTGCCTTCTTGCCCGGGAAAAGAAGAAGACCTGGTGGGGGTATCCAGGGTGTTGTAGTGTCCTTGAGGGGGACTGTACCTTCGGTTAGTGAAATCCCAAGAGGTTGCTTGGGGACTGGACGTAGGACTTCCATGGGGAAGGGCCGAACAGGATAAATTCCTTGTGTCCTTTGTGTGATTGTTTATTTGCTCCGCACTACTACTCTTTATCACACTAATCTAACCAAAACTTCAAGTGTTAATTTCTGGTTTAAGTTCTATTTCAGATTTCAGAATAACACATTCACCCCCCCCCCTCTAGGCTAGCTTGCTGCCATATCGAAAGGGCCAACAACATCAAGTATCTGTTTTGATTTCAATTTTAAAAGCCCCTATGTCAAGCCCTTGGAGGACTAGACCTCAATCCAAGGAGCTCTATTTCCTTTTTGGGCTCAGGCTAAACCCTAAGAACGCGATGGCCGATAGGTCGCGTTCTCAACCAGGTCGCGACAAGACATCGCGTTGCATTCTTAACGCGACGGGATCCTAAGTCTCATTATGCCCGACTGACCCAGAACCCCCGCCACGTTCCTTTAAAAGCTCTGTCGCGACCTGAATTGACCCCGTCGCATTCCTTTAAAGGGTACATCGTGTTCTTGTCTTTTGCACTAAAACCTTACATTTCTCATGTTCTTGTCATGTTACATTGTCTATGCATCTTGTTAAGACTAAAAATGCAGTAAAAGAGAATTGTTGATCATGAACATGAAATGTTTTAATAAAAGTCATACACTCGATTTCTCATATCCATGATTTCTCTATCACATGCACACACTAGAATCATCCAATATGACTTGTCATGGTGTTAAAATATTCCATAATATATTGGTAATTAAGTGCAAATATTTCGTTAACTTCCCTATATTTTAATAGACTTATCTTTGTTTTATTCGCTCGATTTGGATACCACTATTGCACTCTTTGCCTTCGAGCACTCAAGGCACGATGAGCATGTTTTCTCTACACCATTTTCTTAACTTGGATGGACTCTCTGTTTGGGAAGACTCCTATTCAGACCAGGTAATCCTTGTTCAAGGCCTCCGTAAGATTCCTTGACTTTGGCGAATGTCTATTGTCGATATGTTGGTTTTACCATCAATACCTATTTATCCTTAGGGATCAACATAATCCAATGGCCTTAGAATTCTCTCTTATCTTGAGATCACACCAGACCTCTAGACTGTATTCATAGCATGGCCAGTTTGCAGTTAGTGAATTTTATCAGACTGCCAGCACACACCTATACTTTGTTCGTTCATCTATTCACTTCTTATACTATCGTCTATTCTTCAATTATTCTCATCTATTTCTTAATACTCTCTATGGCCATTTGACTAATTGTCTAAAGATAAAAATATGATCAATGTCAGACAACATTATAAAGGTTCAGTCTGGTCCTAAGAGGTGCGTCCGAAGTGCTAGTGCCCATGAGAGTTTATTGACTAGGTGTTCAACATTACACTCAATGTAGTTATCGATAATCTAAAAACAATCAAAGTGCTATCTTGACTAGTGTGCTCTCTTGCTATATATTATACGTGCTATTTCGTGATATGGCTATTCCTTATCGTGTAGTTGTGCTATATTCTTTTGAAAAGTAATAATATTCTCTTGCTATCATGTGTTATTACTCTCCCTATTATACTTAATCGTCTTTTAGTTATCCTACTATTCAAGACATTAATCACTTAAAGTATGCTTGTTTTTGAGATATTAAGTCATACTGGATGTTACGCTCATCTTGCGCTAATTATTATATGTGTTTTAAGTGAGTTTGATAAAGGATACCACACTCATGAGGATGGGGACGAGCAAACACAAGAGTGACCCATGTGCTGTCATCCAGATGTCTTAGTATTGATTAATAGTTAGTTTGCTTTTATTTGAATAAAGTATTCTGGGCCCATAATTGGCTCTGAATTAGTGAATTGTAATAGTGAATAGTGAAATTATCAATAAAGTTGGTTCATTGGCATAATGTAATGGTAGTTGTCTATTTTACGCTCTATACTATATATTTAACTGTAGCTCATTCTGATATTCGCGTCGGGGCGTTACACATGTCGTGCTCTGAGGGACTATTTGGATGCACATTATAAATATGTTTAAATTTATTATAAATTTATTTTTAATTATAATTTTATTTAGAGACGTAAAAATAAATTTATCATAAATTTACTAGACTTTATCATAAACGCAAGAATCTCTTGATTAAACATATTTTTCATAAATCTATTGTGAATTGATTTATAGTGAAGACTCTTCTTATAAATGCAGTTTGGCATAAACTCACTTATGTTTAAAGGTTTTTTCAAATATGAATTAATAAAAAATGAATTTACAATAAATTTGTTATAAAAACTTTTTTTAGAGTAATACTTACTCCCGTGGGTGAGGAAACAGGAGTGGACCCACTCGTTATGGTGGGGGGGCCAATTGCCCCCCCCCCCCCACCATTTGGCTCTCTTTAATTTTTTTAATTTTTGTATTATTTTTTTAAAATTTTCAAATTGGCCCCCTATATTTTATTTTATTTAATATTTCTTATTTCGCCCCCCCCCCCCTTATGTTTTATCCTACGTCCGCCCCTGTGAGGAAACAATTCCAATTAGAATAGTCTGGTGGCCTCTCATTGACTGCCTTGAGATACAAAACAAATCTTCACAAAAATATATTTAATACTTATCAGAATCTAATAAAAATATATAAGTGGACAAAATATGTGCATAAGTGAAACAAATAGATAGTTAAGTGAAACAAAATAATTATTACTTATTCGCCTATTTATTCCACTTAAAAGTATATCAATTAGATAGATAAATAAAATAAATAAATGTATAATTAGAACAAATAAGTATGCAAGTGGAACAAATAATTTTGTTTCACTTATTCACCTATTTATTTCACTTATCTATCGATTTGATTTATTTATGAGTGAAATAAATAGATAAATTATTGAAAAAAAGTTGAATAAGTGAAACAAAATAAATTTCTTCTATTTAACTATCTATTTATTCTACTTATATGCCTATTTATTCTACTTATATATTTTATTAAAATTTGACAAATATTAAATATTACTTTTATGAAAATTTATATTGCATCCTAAGATGCCACCAAATTATTTCAGTTGAGATTTACTCCTTCACCTCACAAAAAAAAAATAACATTTCTCTTTTTTTATAAGTTTTATCCAAACAGTCCCTAAGAACTCTCTCTCTCATCTTGTACTAGTGTAGGCATGGCATGCTCCCACCAATGCCATTGCCACCACTATGTCCCCGGCGCCAACATTTGCCTCCTCTCTGCCGTCTCCTCTCCTCTCTTCCCTGCCGACGCGCTCCTCCTCTCATCTGGACGCTCTCCTCCGCTGGGTCCCGGTCCCCGCCTGGCGCTGCAGGGCTCACAACTGCCGTCGACACACCATTTTACCGGGCGTTCTCCACTTCCGACACGCTCCGATGGAACTCCGCGATCAGAGAGCTCGTCGGCGCTGCCATTTCCCCCGACTCCTCTACTGCCCCGCTCTCCCTCTACAAGCAGATGCTGCTCGCCGGCGCCCGCCCAGACGGCCACACTTTCCTGTACCTCGTCAAGGCTTCCACTGCCACGGCCGGCGCTTCCCGTTCGAGGACTTGGGAGCCGGAGCAGATACACTCGCACATCGTGAAGAATGGGTTTGGGGTCAATGAGTTCGTGGCGACAGCTCTCATGAGGTCTTATGAGGATGGTGCATACCTCGGTTCTGCCTTGAAGTTGTTCGAGGAAATTCCCGAACCGGGATTGGTTTCTTGGACCGCGATGATCCGGGCTTTTTTGACATCAGGTTGTCCTCGACTGGCATTGCAGCTCTTCATTGAGATGAGATCCGTGGGACTGGTGCCCGATCCGGTGGCACTGGCTGTCACGCTTTCTGCTTGTAGCCAGATGGGAAACAATGCATTGGCAATGACTATCCATAGCCTAGTTCACAAGAGCGGAGTAGAGATCGATGCATTTGTGAGAACTGAATTGATCAGGGTTTATGGTAGTTTCGGGAAGTTGGATCTAGCTCGCCAAGTTTTTGATGAAATGCCTCGAAAAAGCGTTGTCGTTTGCAATGCCATGATTCACCAATATTCAGCATCCGGCCAAGTAGATCATGCACTTCAGTTATTCAGGGAAATGGACCATAGAGATGTCATATCATGGAACACAATGATGTCAGGTTTGTCTCAGGCAGGAAGGTCTAGGAGGACCTTCGATCTATTCCAGGAGATGGATTTGTCTGGTTTGAGGCCTAATAAGCTGACCTTGTGCACTGTTCTTTCTGCCTGTGCTAGTTCCGGTGCTCTGGAGACTGGAATGTGGATCCAAGCATACATAGAGAAGAGGCGCTTCGACGACCATGGCTCGCTAGATGCTAGTCTAATCGACATGTATGCCAAGTGTGGGAGCATTGAGAAGGCTCTCCAAGTCTTTGAGAAGGTTCCTTGCAGGACTGATTTGTACTCCTGGACTTCAGCAATATGTGGGCTTGCCATGCATGGACGTGCAAACCGCGCGATTCATCTCTTTCACAAGATGCAAGAAGAAGGTGTTCGACCGGACGAGATCACATTCATTGGAGTCCTGAATGCTTGTGCTCATGCAGGACTGCTACACGAAGGGTTTCACATTTTCCACTTGATGCAGACTGAGTATGGCATAGCACCAAAGATTGAGCACTTTGGGTGCATGGTTGACCTTCTAGGCCGGACGGGCTGCTTGAAAGAGGCATATAACCTAGCCACCATGATGCCCATGAGACCCAATGTGGTTGTCTGGGGAACGCTACTGAGTGCTTGCAGAGTGTACAACAATGTGGACATGGGTGTGGCTGTAGCCGAGAAACTGATTGAGTTGGACCCATCTGATCCATGGGCTCGAATAATGCTATCCAACTTGTACGCAGAGGTGGCACTGTGGGATGGCGTATGAGGCTAAGGAAAGAGATGAAAGATGGGGGGAATGAAGAAAATGCCCGGATGTAGCTTCAATTGAGTTGAAAGGCAAAGTTCACGAGTTCCTTGCAAGGGACAATTTGCACCCAGAACATGAAGAGATACAGTTAAACTAGAATGATTGAGACGCAGATAAAAGCAACTTCTGGTTCAGGTATGTAACGTCGCGCGTTTTTCGGATCTTTGTGGATCTGGTGTTAGCACTGTGAGGCCAATGTGTGGCCAATGTGGCTTGTGTTCGGGTGTGCGTTGTTTTGGGGCTTGCTGGGCCGACAGTTTGGGCCCGTAGCCCCTGGATTATCTGTCTGTGAACGCGACAGAGAGGGTCGTCGCATTCTTAAGGCGACAGTCTGCTCGCCGCGTTCTGGCTGCCCTCAGGGAACGACGATCGTCTGCATGTGCGCGCGTGTCCAGCGCTCGGCGATGGCAGACATCAGCATTGGAAGGCGACGGCTAGATCCGTCGCGACAAGGTCGCGACGGAATGGTCGGTCGCGTTATCAACCGCTAGCAGGCTTTAAACCCGGCTGGCCAGAACAGAGCTGGTATGCTCTGTTCGGCTAGGGGGGAGGTGATGCGCAGGTTCCCTGGGGATTTCGGCGTGGGAGCTTGTGGAATGGTGTGTTCTCGCCGCGGGAAGCTCGCGTGAAGCGGAAAAACGCCGAAGGATCGCCGTATTGCGTGTTCTTCGCGGAGGTAGGGTGACTCCTCCTGTTTTTTGGGCTGTGGATTGCGTAGGAGAGTGGTTTGATCAGTTATTCGTTTACCTAACAGTAGATACCATGTCTAGGGATTCACAAAAACATGAAAAACACGAATTAAGGGTGGTTTGCATAGCATAGAATGGTAATCGGTGGAGAGGATCCGGATTAGGGTTCCTGCCTGTGAAGGCGACGGAACCCCCTGTCGCGATATGAACACGACAGGTCGACCCGTCGCGTTTAGGTGGGGAACGCAACATGTTGGTGCGTCGCGTTCATGTGATGAACGCGCCATATCGGGCCGTCGCGTTTTGAAGGCGACACAGGCCCATGTCGCGACCACAGCCGAGTGGTCTGAATGTGCATGACTTATGTGACATGATTAATTGATTGTTATTATTGAATGTATTTGGTAGTATCGTGCGGTGCATTGGCACCTGTGGCGCTCTGGGGGTGCGTGTTTACGAGGCTAGCGTGTTTGTTACGTAGCTAGCTAGTGGTTTATGTGTTGGCGTGGTATGCACGCGAGACGTACTGTGTTCACGTGTTGTGGACAGTCGGTACTTGTGAATATCGTCGGATTTCACGTGGTTTGTGCGGTGCGCACGTGGTTTTGTGTGCGTGGCAGGTAGTACGACGCCTACCGTGGTTACCTCTCTAGTTGGGTACCCAGGTTCTCTGTGAGCTAGGCTGTTAGTTCGGGGCTTGTCCGGTACTTGTGTTGTACCGTCGAGGTCTGTGTCGTCTGTCCTGGACACCCTCACTCCTTTGTTTGAGTTGTACGCCCGGCTGAGGGAAAGACGATAGTGGGACAGTGACTCTTGAGTTTGTTTTTAGTCACTTGTAGCGCGCTCTTAGTTGGGGTACGGACACCGGTAGTCGACACTGGTCCCCAGCTAGTCCTTTCCAGTGCCTCACTCTAGAGTGCTCCGGCCAGAGACCCTAGAGGTGCCAGGCATGGGCCTGCGGTTGTGTACCCGCAGAAGTGGTGTTTAGTTGGTCTCCATAGTTGTTTGATTTTTTCACGTGGAGCGGCAGCTGGACCTTTCGTCTGTGGCTGCGAGATTGAGAGGTAGACTTGTGTTGTTTGTCCGAGTCAGTTACTGGTGTCGCGAACCAGTCTACGTGACTCGAGTGTGGCGGTCTCTACTTTAGCTCGTACACGTGATTGAGTTTTTCTGTTTATTTATTTACTTTGTTTAATATAGTCGGCAAGTGGTAAGTATATTTATTGCTTTAATAACCTGCGTGGTTGTGCTATAAACTGCTAGTATAGTTTACCGCATCCGTACTTGTGTATGGTTTGCTCGAGTTGGGAGAGTTCCCTACTGAGCCAGTGACTAGTGAGGCTCACCCCTACTCCCCACAGGCGAGGGCGAGGAGGAGGTTTCGTTACCGTCTTCCAGTTCAGGGCCGCGCCGCAGCGGTGTTGGGCCAGCGCCTCCAGCAGTGTAGCTTCCGTAGCAGTGTAGTTTCTTTCCTCAGTTGTACCAGTTTACCTCGGGGTATGCCCCAGGCTCCTGTACTTTCTTGTACTTTTGTTGAAATTGGCTATGTAAATCTTGTACATTATATATGAAATGGTGAATCATATATGAGATCAAGTGTGTTCCTTTCTATTTTCACGGACTCGTGTGTAGTATCCCTTGCGAGGCTACGGTCCGTTCGCAGGAGGCGGACTCAGATCAAGTTCGTTATTGGTTTAATAGGCTTGAACGAGGCGTTCCGTCACAAGGTACCTCAGAACATCGGCTAACAAGAAATAATAGGCTGCCATTGAGATAAATATGGGTAAGGAGAGCCCACCTAATGTTAATAACTACACTGAGTGGATCTGTACATGTTGTAATCTAACACAACATTTGTGGGGAAGACCGCTTGGCATTTACCTTCTTGAGAAGAAGGGAGATGGATTAAAGCTGAGGGGAAATTGGTTGATCACTATAGGTGGAGCACACGAATGAGGAATGTCTAGATGTAGTTACTTACAAGCTTCAACTGCTTCATCTATCTCTTTACTCATTGTCCTTGAATAGATTTGTAGAGAGAAAATAAATTTGTTGTTTATTAAAGGAATCATTCTGGGAAGACTCTTAATCGTTCTTGTTGCATGCCGAGTAAGTTATCACTGACAGCATGCTCTCTATAGTCATTCTACAAATAATAGAGTTTTCAACAGAAGTATATTTAGGGTCTGTTTGATAACCATTATTGGATCTCTGATGTCTGAAGCGATTAGACATTAAAGATTTAGATTGTTTGGTAAAATATCTTAATATATATCTGAAAAGATGTCTTCTATCTTAAATTAACTCTTAAAAAAAAGTGAGGTTAGGACACTTTTTATGTTTAGATCGAGACTGGAGATCCCTGCTCCGCCTCCCCCATCCTCTGTGGCTCCTCCGTCGAGCGCGAGGGCACCGTGCTCCTCCGCCGAGATCCCCGGCAGGTTCCTCCACGGCCTCTGCTGCAACTCCTCCTCGGCGGCTATAGGGGCGTCGTCGTCGACAACCTCAAGAACTCCTCCAAGATCGCCATCCGCAGGGTGGCCGAGCTCGCCGGCGATTTCGGCAAGAACCTCATTTTCCACAAGGTGAGCGGATGACAGGGAGTGCCCCACCTCTAGCTGCCCTTCATCTGCGGCACCCCAGTAAATCGCTCCTCTACCCAGGGCCCCCCTCGCCATAGCGGCTCCGTCCCGTTTACGACGAATAGCTGCGGTACCCCCGGACCACGAGCACCCAGAAGAAATCCCCCAGCGACGGGTCGTTAACTCACATCTGACCCACCTTTAATCTAACCCACTGAGTTATTTTTTTTTGGTACCAAACTATATTTTGAGTTAACTCTGAATTAATTTGAGTTAATTTTACATTAAATCATTACCAAACTGAGGCTAAAGGACCTTGAGATAGCCTTATCTCTTCAGTAGAAAAGAAGACCGTCGAGATCTCCTCCCGAGTCGGATGCCATGGCAAATCGATAGAGTAGGGAGGCGAGCTCGAAGACTTGCTCGGAAGAAGAAGAATTGTTCAGACTTTTATGCAACTACATAGGGGGAGAGCTTGGACGACACAGGATTGGGTAGCGTGCATAATAGCCTCACAACTCAAGCTCAGCCATCAGCCTCTATGATAATGGATTGGAATTATACTAACTCCTACTCAAAACCAAAATTTATGTTGAGTTAACTCACTTTTTTTTGGGTAAGTGAGTTAATCCATTTGAATAAAGTGAGTTAACCTATTTGTCTCAATAGTACTTTGATAAAGAAAATATTAAATGTTGAATTAGCAAATATCTTTCTACATTATAATTACGATAGTTATGTTTATAAAGTGATTTTATGAAAATAATATTAAATATGTAATTTATATAAGTAGATAGTGTAAGATGATGATCAATCGTTATAACATCTAAGTGTAATTGACGTTTTAATTACGCAAATATGTTAGAACATATTAATAATGTTAATTACATCGTTTGAAAAGTAAGACAATTACACGTATGCAGTTAAAATTTTCATGTTAGATATTTCTTAAAATATGGATAACACAATTACGATTGGTCATTAACCACAAATTCACATATACTTAGTATTTTTAATCATAATTAAATTTAAGCAGTTACTTGTACTTCTGTTGAAGACTAAGGTAGCGTTTGATAACACTTAATTAAAATGTCTAAATTTTAATTTACTATCTATTGTCTAAATCTGTAATTTAATAAGTACTTAATATATATTAGACTTCTATTAAAAGTTGTTTGATAACCAACTTAATTGAGATCTGAATTAATATATTATTTCACATAAATATCCTTATATGCTTAAGAATATGTCTAAATTTATTTTTTATTTCCCATAATTTTATATATACAACTCTCAACTATCTTATAATTACATATAAGTCCCTAATTTTTATATATTACATAAACACCCCTATATACTTAAAAATATCCTTAAATTTGTGGTTTTTATTCCATATTTACTAAAGTTAAAGGAGTATGGTATTTATATATGGTACAATTTTTTAAATTACATATAAGCATATATATTTTACAATTTTTTCCCACAAAAGAAAAGGCCAGTCTAAACTACCTTGTTTACAGGTCCAATGCAAACATAACGAGTATTCTCATCTTCATAGTGAATATGTTAAATTTTATAAAAGCCAGAAAATATTTTCAATGCACAAATCATGACAGACTTGAAATGAGGAGAATTTGAATGGAACCTTAAATAGCAGCTGAGATTGAAACAAACTCCTACTGTTAAACAGAACAAAACACAAGGTTTACTCGTCAAGTTGATTACAATATAGAAACATATTTCACACATCAGTTCTTTACACGATAACATAAAGGTAGAGGCGTGGCCGTCTGTGCTCAACAATAAGGTTTGCTACACAGGGGCTTGCCTATGGCGATCGTTCCCTATCTTTTTCTTCTTCTTTTTCCTCTTCACTGCGTTCTCGAATGTTCTGCGACATCCATTGCTTCCAGGAGCTGGATGCGCGGCCGTCTGTGCTCTGTAGCCATGAGATCACTACCGACCGATGTGCTCTACGTCGCTGCGTTCCTCTCCGCCATCGCCCTTGTTTCGGCCACTGAAGGGAACTCGCTCTCGGTGGGGCAATCTATCAAGCACAACGAGAGCCTGGTCTCGGGGCAGGGGAGCTTCCGCCTGGGGTTCTTCACCGGCCGGCCCAAGCACACATACCTGGGCATATGGTACAACAGGATCCCAGGCCGCAAGGTGGTGTGGGTAGCCAACCGGCTACTCCCCCTGCTAGAATCCACTGGTTCACTGCTACTAAGGCAAAATGGAAGTCTCGTCCTCGCCGACGCGGCAGACACCATCTATTGGTCGACGGATCCAGAGGCAAACTTGAGCAACCCCGTGGCGCGCCTCCTCGAGGACGGGAACCTGGTCGTATCCGGTGACGACTGCGGGGACTATGCGTGGCAGAGCTTCACCCAGCCGACTGACACATTGCTCCCCGACATGAATATCGGGTTGAACCGCCGGACGGGGGAGAACTACAACCTCACTTAATTTTCCAACCCCCTCTGGGGAGTTAATCTATTGAGTTAACTATCTTTTTGCCCAGCGGTACACAATATTAATTGCTACTTTCTCTTTTCCCAACACAACATTAATTGCTACTTTCTCTTTTCAAGTCAATTTTAATATGAAAATAGGTTAACTCACTTTACCTTGCCAAAGCAATCAAGAGAAAACGAATTAACTCACTGTAGTTAAACTGGGTTAACACACAAGAAAATAAATTAAAAAGTGAATTAATCCTGCATAAATTTAGTCATGGGTTGGAGTTATCTCTAACCACAATTCATTACCAAACAAAGGCTTAAAGTTTGCAATTGTTGCCGGAACGCCCTATGGTTGGCCGAACTTCCAGGATATTTGAACACATCTCATGCAGCGCTTTAAGTTCCACAAAGACTTCTTGTTGAGTGCCTCAGATCCGAGACACATGCTGATTAGATTCTTTGCTTATGATGATTATCTACATGTTATTCTTCAAAAATTGCTATATATTAAAGGCAAATCATCTAGGTTTCTCTAAATGGACCATGATTTCTTCCTGGGTTCCGATTCTCCTATTGCCCTTGTGCGAGTGGAGCTCCCTGGCCTAATAGCAAATCTCCACCAGAAGCGTTTTCTTCGCTGAATCAAGGACAATCCCAGCTCAATTCTCAAGATCGATAACAGAACTCTGTTGCTGTCGGATACCACGGCAACCAAGCTTTGTGTGGAACTTGATATCTCCAAAGCAACCCACTGTCTAGGATTTGGATTGGGGTTCCCTGTGGTGGCTTCTAGCAGATATATAATTGCATATTCGAAAATTCCACTCAGTGCTTTAGATTGGCTCATCCTTAGGATGCATGCAAGAAGTCGAAGGACAGACAGACGTTTAGATCTTGGCCCCTCAGTATACCTACTACAGTGGATGCTCTGCCTAATCGAGCTGCCGCTGATGCACCAAGCTGCCCCAACAATGGAAACTCGTTGCATGTGCTCCTCTGGAACAAGAGGCGTCGGCGTATGAGGATGCTTTGAATATTAACCCAAATGTTGCACCCTTGGTTGATATTTTGCAACCAACGATTGATCATGATTCTGATAGCGTTCATCCTATGAGTGACCATGTCCCAACGTGTAATGATCCGAAGAAGACTAATGTTAATGTACTTCTTATCCTTGCTCTAGCTAGTTTCTCAGGTTATATATAGATGTCTCGACTTCTTTTGTGGCCCATCTGGTGACCCCTGTAGATGTTTTGTCGCCGATTGCTACTATGACGGCTCAGGCGGGAGTCCGCTACGTGTCTCTGGACGTGTCGATTGTAGTAAATCAATAAATTTTACTTGTTTTAAAAAGAAATGGTGCGACCACTTTAACGAGCGGATCACATCATCGTATGTTCTCTGGTTGTTGTGCCCGTGTTGGTGGATTTATTCTATCCCCACCATTATCATGGGTGTTTTCTTTTTCTTCTCTTATATATTATGTAATCATTACTTAATATATAGAAGAAGCTATTTTAACTTTTAAAAAAAGAGAGGATATATTGATGGGGTCGTGTCATCTTCCGACTCTGAGGAAGAGTTGTTTGGGCAGCAAATGGGAAGTGCCGTCCCGCTTGTCTCTCAGCTGCTGCCCTGCAAATGGTTACTTTAATAAAAGTGTATAAAAAAAGTTGTAAAGATAAAAAGTTGTTGTTGTGGTCATTATTGGGTTTAAATCGAAAAATTAAACCTTAAACTCTAAATTCTAAACCTGTTCGATCTGATGCGGTTCAGTTCAATTTCACAAGTTATGTAATTGAACAAATTTGAATTGATCATAACTATATCAATATTATATAATATATATAAATCATAAGAATTAATAATATACACAAATTTAACTACAAGTACATACACCTTATACATAAACATTACTATATAAAATATTAACAAAATGATTTATATTGTTCGGATTGAGGGGGTGTGTGTGTGGGGGGGGGGGTCGATTCGGACTGTAGTTGTCCAAAAATGTAACTATTATTTAAACGAGCCGCACCAAAAAAATTTGTTCGTTGAACCGAGCCGCACCAACCCCTTCACAGCCCTACGCATATGACCGAAAGCCCTTGGGATGATGTCGTTCAGCGTCCATAAAAACCCCAATAATAGATTATATATCTTACAAAAAACCTTTAAGTCATCGCCATTGCTATGTCATTCAAATTTTATTGTACACTACGTATTGGTTTATTAATTAGCCATCCGTGTATATTGGAATAAGGTCGCAAATACAAATGTCAGGAAAGCAAATGTAAAAGAATTTTTAAGAACATTGAAATATCCTAGGCATTGATCAAACTCTACCACTGTTGCAGGAAAACTTGAACAGGGATAACCCTTAAGGCAACTTTTTCCCTATCTAATGCCCTTCCTTCTTAATTTATATTGTATACTAATCAGATTTAACATAATAAGATATTAGCAAAATAGTTTTATTATACTAGTATAGTAATAAACATAGTAATGAATATAGCTATGTTATTATATTATATACAACTATAATGATTAATATAGAAACATAGTCAAATTATTAATATAATAATAATATATTAAGACAATAATATTACTATGTTACTTTAGTAAATATCACAATAATGAATACTGTAATATTAATATAGTAATTAACACAGTAATTTAGTCAAATTATTATGACATCATACTAAACTATGATTAAACTCAAAATAATAATGTAGTCATTATTTTATTATTACTATGGTAATTAACATATTACTATATTTACATAATGTCATAGTAATTAACACAGTCAAACTATAATTAACATCATAGTAAATTATGTTAGTCTGAACACTGCATTATTTTTACATTGTTATAGCAATTAACATAATAATGAACATAATACTATTACTATATTAGTATATAATGTATAACTATGATAATTAATATAATAACATGGTCAAATTAGTTATAATGACACACAAAACTATGATTGGATTTAATATAATAACATATTAACACAATAATATTATTACATTACCATAGTATATATGTAGTAATGAACTTAGCAATGTTACTATTACTATATTACATATAAGTACATTAATTAACATACTAACATAGTTAAATTATTTATGTGTCATAGTAAATATGATTACTATATTGACATAATAATATTATCACATTATCCTAATATTTGTTTTTAGTTAATGAGATCATTATCCCTATCTCTTCACCTTTTTCCAAATAAATAGGGTTGTCACAAACTCTCCAACCTAAGTTCAGAAGGCCAAAATGGTCCAAAGTGGGCCAATACCATCCTTGTTTTCACCAAATAGAAAATAAAATCAAAATGATTATATCCTCATAGATATCAAACGTAGTTGGAATAAGAAATAAGACTATTTAAAAATGAAATTAATTATATCTATTCCCCTCCCACCTATCTAAATACCAAATGACATTTTAAAGAACTAGTTAACTTTCGTCTAGATAGTTAAACTGATGTTAGAAAATAGATTTTGATCGTAAACTCTACTTAATTTTTAATAAAAATATATATTATTTCATATTTCTATCTGAGGTAGATGGGTCACATAAAAATATCTTTAATATCAACATTTGATATTATCTTTTTTGGCAAGCAAAGGAAAGCATAGAGCTCCATTCATTAGATAAAACTGATTATATAAAATATTACATGGGAGATCATTCCCGATCCAACCCAAGTAGGAGCGAGAACATAATAGATCATATAAGGGCACACCTAGGGGAGGGTAAGTAAGAATCCATACAAACATAGCACATTTTCTCAAACTCAGATACAGAAACAAGTACCCTTCAAGCAATCATTATGTCGAGAAGCCGAGATAAGGGCGATCATTAGAGAAGAAGGGCTGCATTATTTTTGCCCAGCAAACCAAAAAAGATAGCTCAAAAGACGCACATCTCGAAGAGTTGTGTAGAAGATTCCTAAACTACAAGATAAATTTGTAACTCCATGACTCTAGCTAGATTAAGGGGCACTACAAAACAAATAGTCGTGAACAAACACCTCCAAGACTTAGCATGCGAGCAAGCTGAAGAATAAGGATCTTGGAGATGGCTGGAAAGGAGATCTCTGAAGTCGAGTGAACAACCTAAGGGGAAACCCACAGAGATCAAGCTGCTATCTAGTGTAGCACTGAAGGGGATACCTTCAACACCAAAAGTAGGAGAAATATATCTTCTGAAGACATAATAGAGGACTTGGCCCTAAGGGATTAAGGGCAAATGAGATTGCCATGATTGAGAAAAGGCTAAAGGAAGTGGCAGACAAAGAAGGAAGCTAAGGCAGAGGGTTCTAAAATGAAAATAGAGAGAGTAACAATGATGGAGGAGTCAAAAGGCAAAAGCTTCGATAAGATCGACCACTACAGAGGAAAGAGAGGAAGGGGAGTTTCACTGGACTTAAGGAACAATGGTGGGGAAGGATGGAGGGCTAATTTGAGGGCAGTGAGGCACACAAGAAATGGAGAAGGGGGTTGGCAGAGTCTTAGTGGTTTCAAATGGGGACGCACGAGCTGGGGATGGGCAGAGGCGATGGGATAACTCGGTGGACCTGCAAAGCAATGGGGCGCTTAAGGGATGGGGGAACCGACAGTGACTAAGGGGGTCTCAAATGGGAGTGAACGAGACTAGGAACAGGGGAATCCGCAATGGGGTACTGTGAGGGGAGAGAGGAAAGTAGTGAGAAATGAGAGAAGATAAAGAGGAGGGGGAGGCATTGAGGCGATAGATGAATCAAGAGGACGAAGGAGATGGTGAGTGACGATTGAAGTGGCAGCCCGTGACGGTGTAGGCCCCCTCTGCATCTCCGCAAGCTTTTGTCGAGTCGGTTGCGACTCTGCGAGCTCGAGATCTCGAAAAGATCACGACATTTCCGCAGCTTGGTGCAACCAAAATTAACCATGCATGGTACCTTTGAAATTTTTGGAAACACGGATGCAATGCTCTCAAGGCTGTAGAAGACACATCTGGTGATGAATCAGATGGTGATAAAAGCACCGGAAGTAATGAAGATGAGGAAGCATTCCTATCTAGAAGATTGCAGCGCATATGGGCCAAGAAGAAATACCAATCTGAAAGGAGATATTTCAAGAAAGGAAAAGACTTCAAGAAACCCGAAGTCAAAGATACAATGGACGAAACTCATATCAAACTTCTAACATTTGATATTACACTTTGTATAGTACGACTAACTAATGTCACTCGATAATACATGCCGCATATGTGAAAGCAAATTGATCTCATTTGAGCTCGATCCAATACTTTACCATTGGTCTACACTGAAAGTGACTTTGATAAGAGGTTAGTCATAGATAAAAAGATGTAAATGTTAAATTAGTTCTTATTTGGGTTTGGTAAGGAGGCATTGGCTAATCAAATATAATCAGATTTACCCATTTTATCTAGAGAGTACTCCGTAGGAAAATTACCCTTGGATAAGTATTATATATATATATATATACATGTCACTATCTTTTATACATATTTTACTAGTTATCGTAAAATTTATAATTTATTTTTTAATTTTTTTTATAAAAATAATTAAATTTGAGCAAGATGAGTTATCTACTCAAGCTCATTTTATTTCCAAAATAAAATGAGTTAGCTTTTAAGTTAGTCAATATCTAATTAATCTATATCCATAAACTGTTTAACCCTCAACCAAAATAATTGGATATATGAATTAGTAAGGAGGACATTAGCATTATTAATCGACTCCTATTAGATAAGGTATAGGATGGTCATCTTATAAGAGAAGCCCCAACAGGGGGTTACCCGCCGGGCTGGAGCTACCAAAGAGGGTGAGGTGGACCCGACCCATGAAAAGTTTTTGTGTTTCTCTCGAGTTGTTTTTCACGAGAAAGATTTAGTATACTTTTGAATTACATTTTAAGTGTAATATGACTGGATAATAACACATATGACATCTCTCATATGAAGAGTGATAATCTAATTATATATGTCACATAAATTATTATCTAGTCATATTATATTTAAAGTGTAATATAAAAATATAAATTTTTTTCACTCTTCAAATGTGGTGATTGGATGTAATGTAATGATGAGGCGGTGTCATTCTCTTGTGAAGAGTTGTTGCTTGGGGAGTAAGGTGTTACGCTCTTTGTATGTAATGTAATGATGAGGCGGTGTCATTCTCTTGTGAAGAGTTGTTGCTTGGGGAGCAAGATGTTGCACACTGCTGGGTGCCAATTGGGAAATATGTCCTCCCCTTTTGTGTTCCAGCTGCCATGCCAACTGCTTGCTTTAATAAAGTGCACAGAAAAGTTTCGAAAGATAAAAAGGGTGACTTGCGGGGTAGATGGGAGGAACCTTTAGAATTAGAATTTGAGAATAATTTAGTGTACTTGAATTGTATATTTTATATTTATATATTTTTTATTGGATAGATATATTGTATTTTTTTATTGACTAATAAAAGGGAGAAATATAAATGTAAAATATAAAACTCAAATACATTAAATTCTTCTCTTAAAATTTTCAAGATTAGTTCCACTTGGCGATTTTTGATTTTTCCCAATTGCGTTAGATTTTGCCTTGTCATATCGGGTTCATAGCTTTGGACATTTGATCCCCCATTTTTCAAAAATTTTAATACTATTTCTCACTCACTCACTCGTCACTTTTTTTTCTTTTTATAAGATGGGAGGAACCCACACAAACGACCGAAAGCTCTTGGGTTCAGATCCGTACCATTGAACGGCCATTAAAACTCCACTATTTAATTCTCGGTGGTGGAATAGTCTTGCGTTGTGGTTAGACTTTTTATTTGATGGTTTGTAGCGAGTTCTTAGGTGGGGAGATAGATATTAGATTTATGTGACATCTAACAATTGGATGATCATTTTATCACTTTTATGTGAAGAGTGTTACATGGATCTTATGTCTAGTCAAAGTGCAATGTAAAAGTGTAATAAATTTTTCTCTATTAATAGATGTATTAGTTTTCAATTAGTACCGTATTTTCATTTGTCTTATTTTGTGGGTTCTAAAATCTGTAGAGATGTGTCGAACGTAGATTTGTAACATGTGTTGTTGTTGATGATATTGGTTGATCTCTATAATTTTTTTACTTACGTAATTTGATAGTAAAATTGTAGTCAGATCTTTCATCCGTAGTTATGACATTGAAAGAAATTTTTTTATCCATAGCAGGTCCTAAACTAACTATTTAATTATTGTGGTCTGAGTAATAGTATCGTATTTTTCGACTCAAAATTTTTATTTTAAAAAAATATTTATGCCATCCGCTGTCATGTCGTTCAAACACTAATAGATTCCGTGCAATTGATGCAGAGAAATTTAACTAGCGAATGAGTTAACTTTTGATGGAGGAGTCTCGATTGAAAGAGAGATCTTGGTGGTGTCTCCATCACTTAATTTCAATAAAATTATATTTTATTTTATATTGTGTTCATCCCATATGAATCAATTATTAAAAAGAATATTCGACACCGAGTGTCCTGCAAGAATTAATGGCCAAGGTGTGTAATCTTACTCTCTTTCACTCGGAATAACGAGTGTCATTTTTATAGTGAACATATAATGTTGGGTCGCACATTAGGCCTTCACTAGATGGGCCTTCTTACCAAGGTAGAGGCCCATCATGTAGGCCTTCACTAGATAGGCCTTCTCGTCAGAGTGAGGCAGGAACACTAAGTGCACAACAGTAACCGCCGTAGTTTGGTCGAACTACAGTCCACGCCTAGCCTCTCTAGATGGTTCCGGGGTCACAAAGAGCGAGGCAGTGTGAGAAAAAGACTAGTTGGACTGCGCCGGAAAGAACACCCAAACCGACCTCGGTGTCCCAGACCAACTACGAGAGCTCTGCAAAACGACTCAACGCCGCTGTCCTAACCACCGTTTTCCCCTCTGCTCCAGAGTCTGTGACTCGAGCACGCTCGCCGCCCGGAGTACTCCCCCAACAGGCGTGCGGGGACGGGGGTTTCAGGCAACGATAACAACCTCTCTCACGGGACAAGCCCTCAAGTGTCGAGCACCGGGAGAACGACTAGTGTAGGACCGTACTAAAGAACTAGCACTGGTGCTACAGATATAGTAAGAAGCGGAAACGGCGAAGACTCCACAGAAAACGGAACTCCGCAAGACCTTACCTGTCTCTACTGTAGTCGCGACGTATTGGGCCGTTGCGACCTTGTCGCGACGCCACAAGCTGTCGCGACACTATTGCGACGCCAAAGACTGTCGCGACTATGTCGCGATGCCTAAGAGCGCCTCGCAACCTCTATATAGGTTGCGTTCTCAGCCGAGAGGGGTTCCGGGACAATCCTCTCGGAGACCACCCCAAATCCGATACAAAACACATCCACAGG
Organism: Colocasia esculenta; assembly: GCA_014218235.1. NCBI lineage: Eukaryota > Viridiplantae > Streptophyta > Magnoliopsida > Alismatales > Araceae > Colocasia > Colocasia esculenta. The sequence continues at coordinate 138,080,438 of CM024758.1, read as the reverse complement.
GGGAGGGGAGCATGCTAAATATGTAGCAAAGCTTATAAACTATACAAACCACCCTCAAACCCCACAAAACATGTATTTACAAGGAATCTACGCTCGATGGAATCGTCACTAACATGAGCATGATTCTCATACTCTCACAACCCCAAACCACGAGGAAACACAATCTCAAGGGAGAAGGGAGCATGCTAGGGCGAGAGGAGTTGAGGGTCCTACCTCCAAGAGTAGAGCCGACCCGTTGGAGCCTTCACGTCGGAATTACCACCTCCTCCTCGCTCCAAGCTCACGATCACGTCGCCTGCACGAACGGAGCGTCACCTCCCACCACGAGCACTTCAAGCACGCCGGGAAACCACCGGAGAGGGAAGAACTCGGAGGAGGAAGAAGAAGGGGGAGAAGAGGAAGGAAAGGGGAGAGGGGAAATGGGGCGCATCCCTCGGTTTTAAACCGATGGGCCCAATGGCCGAGCCAGAAATATTTGGAAGGGGGGGCAATTAATAAGATAATTATTTATGGGTACTCAACGCAAGGGGTGGCAATTAATAAAGTTAAAAAAAAAATTCACATGCCCATAAGAAGAAATTTATGTAAAAAATTTAATAAGAAAAAAATTATGCAAAAAAATAAGAGGGAGATAATTAATAAAATAATTATTCATAGATATTCAACACAAGGGGGGCAAAAAAATAAGGGGGGGCAATTGCCCCCCCTTGACCACCCCTGGCTCCGCCACTGGATGGGCCCTAAGACGCGACAGGTTGGCCCAGTGCGACAACGAGCATGTCGCGACGCCATAGGCGACGCGACCATGTCGCGACAGCCACCACGGCGCGACACCAAAAGTAGTCAAACCTTGAAGACCGGGAAACAAGAACGTGACGACTGACCAGGTCGCGTCAACGCTGTACGCACCTGACACCCGACAAGACCGTTCTGACAGACGGGACAATGGTCAAGTCTGTCAGAAAAGCAATCGCGTCGCCTGCATACGGCGTGACAAGAACACGTCGGCCACCCCCGTCACGACCAGAACGCGACGGCCAGGTGTGTCGCCACACAACCCTGTCGCGACGGGCTCCCCCGTCACGACCCTGAGGACAGGACCAATGGCCCAAGGGGGCTAGGTCTTACAGTGTATTAGTGAGTTGCTTCTGAGCTCGTAACGAAGCACCTGGTGAGGTGAAATAGTGGGCTGCTTTCTTTCCCGGAAAGAGAAGAAGACCAGTAGAGGCTGGATGTTGTATGTCTAAAGGGGAACTGTACCATTAGTTAGTGAAATCTTAAGAATTACTTGAGGACTGGACGTTAGACTCCATTTGAAGGGGCTGAACCAGGATAAATCTCTGTGTTCCTAGTGTGCTTGCTTCCAGCATTTAATTCTTTACGCACATTTATTTAGACTAACCAACAATTTCAAGTGGTGGTTTTAGTTTTAGTTTTTCAGATTACTTATTCACCCCCCCCCCCCCCTCTCTCTAGATTAGTCTTGCTATCAACTGTAAGTGGGCCCAACACTTAAGGGATGGGGAACCGACAGTGGCTAAGGGGGTTTCAAAGGAAGTGACCGAGATTGGAAACAGGGAATCCGCAATGGGGTACTGTGAGGGGAGCGAGGAAAGTAGTGAGAAATGAGAGAAGATAAAGAGAAGGGGGAGGCATTGAGGCGACGGATGAATCAAGAGGACAAGGGAAATGGTGAGTGATGAGTGAGAGAAAAGCAAGAAAGGGTTACAGCTGAGGAAGAAGAGAAGGATGGTGGAGTAGACGTGATAAGGAGAGATGAGGGATGAGGGATGGGGGGGTGGGGGGGGACTCCCCCCATCGTTGTGTTGGCCATCCGTAGAGAGGTAGCGATGAAACCGATCCTCCGAAGGTGACAAAGCCCTTTAGCAATCACCAAAGGAGAGAACTGCACGAGCCCTAGATTTGCAGAGTGAAAGGGGTAGGTGAGAGTTTAACATTGATATTCCATTTTTAATTAGACTAAGTAGTGTCACTCAATAACACGCACATGTGAAAGCAAATTGTTCTCATTTGAGCTCGATCCAATGCTTTACCATTGGTCTACATTTGACTTTGATAAGAGGTTAGCCATAGATAAAAGGAGGTAAATGTTAAATTAGTTCTTATTTGGGTTTGGTAAGGAGGTATTGGCTAATTAAATATAATCAGATTTACCTATTTTATCTAGAGAATACTCTGTAGGAAAATTACCCTTGGATAAATATATTTGTATTTTTTTATATATGTCACTATCTTTTATACATATTTTACTAGTTATCGTAACATTTATAATTTATTTTATAAAGATAACTGAATTTGAGAAAAAATGAATTGTCTACTCAACCTCATTTTTATTTCCAAAATAAGATGAGTTAGTTTTTAAGTTAGTCAATGTCTAACTAATCATTTATGAACTGTTTAACCCTCAACCAAAATACTTGGATATAGAATTAGTAAGTAGGATATTAGCATTATGTAATCGACTCCCATTAGATAAGGTATGGGATGGTCAAATCTTATAAGAGAAGCCCCAACAGAGGGGTTACCCGCCGCCTGAAGCAACCAAAGAAGGTGAGGTGGACCCCACCCATGGAAATTATCTAATGTATGGGATGGTCATCTTATAAGAGAAGCCCTTGACAGAGGGGTACCCGCCGCCTGAAGCAACCAAAGAGCCATGGAAAGTTCTGGATTTCTCTAGAGTTGCTCTCCAAATGTGGTGACTGGATGTAATGTAATGATGAGGCGGTATCATTCTCTTGTGAAGAGTTGTTGCTTGGGGAGCAAGATGTTGCACACTGCTGGGTGCCAATTGGGAAATATGTCCTCCCCTTTGGGTCTCAGCTGCCGAGCCAACTGCTTGCTTTAATAAAGTGCATAAAAAAGTTTCAAGAGATAAAAAGGGTGACTTGCGGGGGAAGATGGGAGGTACCCTTAGAAATTTCAAGATTAGTTCCACGTGGCGGTTTATGATTTTTTCTCATTTGTGTTAGATTTTGTCTTGTCATATCAGGTTCACAGCTTTGGACATTTGATCCCCCATTTTTCAAAAAATTTAATACTATTTCTCACTCACTCACTCACTCACTCACTCGTCATTTTTTTTTTCTTTTATAAGATGGAGGAACCCACACGAACGACCAAAAGCTCTTGGGTTCAGATCCGTACCGCCATAAAAACCTCCACTATTTAATTCTCGGCGGTGGAGTAGTGAGAAATGCTTTGTACACGTTCATACGGTAAAAAACGTCATGTTGGATTCGCCGGGTGGCTTCTCATTCGCCCACGTTGCAAGGGAGTCACGTCATACGCCATTAATGCTCGTCGCCTGCGTTGCGGCTTCTCGAGACGTTTCATCATGAAACCGTCGGCGTCACGAAACCGCGATTACGCTTCTAATGTGAGATTTTTCAAAAACCCAATTTTGCCCTTCCCGCCCTCTTGTCCACAATAATTTGACGAGAGAGCCCATGATTCACCCACCCCACAAAATTTGCAGGTGACCATCTTGCTTGTGCTGTCTTCCATCGGCGGTTTTCTCTGCAATTCCAGCATCTTCTTCCTTCTTCATCGTGCGTCGTGCTCATCCATGGCGCCTAAGAAGACTCTGCTAGAGCGGTTCCGTCGCCGCATTATTGAGGATACAGAAGAGACGATGGAGAAGCAACCGACGACGCTCCACCCGGACACAGACATGCAAATCCTTCAGTACCAACACCAGAAGTGCAAGAAGACAACACAGGACCTAGGGGGCAACCCAAGTGAGAGGTATGTTTCGTAGTGTTGTAATATGTTTCATAGTGACAAATATGTCTGTTAGGGTGAGAAATAAGACATTTCTAATGACAAATACCTATTGTAATGACAAACAGAAATGCTTCAAGTGACAATTAGAAATAGAAGTGTTATGTTTCAGTAACAAATAGCTACTTATCAGTGATAAAAAGGATATTTCCAGTGACAAATAGCCAATTGTGGTGACAAATAGAAAATTTTCAAGTGAGAAATAGAATTGTTATGTTTCAGTGACAAATAGCTACTTCTCAGTGACAAAAAGGGCATTTCCAGTGAGAAATAGCCAATTGTAGTGACAAATAGAAATTATTCAAGTGACAAAAAGAATTGTTCTGTTTCAGTGACAATAGTACTTCTCAGTGATAAATAGGACTTCCCAATGACAAATAGCCAGAGTAGTGACAAATAAAAATATTCAAGTGACAAATATAATTGTTCTGTTTCAGTGACAAATGAGTACTTCTCAGTGATAAATAGGACTTTCCAGTGACAAATAGCCAAGAGTAGTGACAAATAGAAATTTTTCAAGTGACAAATAAAAATCTTTCTTTCAGTGACAAATAGCTAGTTCTCAGTGATAAATAGGACTTTCCAGTGACAAATAGCCAAGAGTAGTGACAAATAGAAATTATTCAAGTGACAAATAGCTACTTCTCAGTGATAAATAGGACTTGCCAGTGACAAATAGCCAAGAGTAGTGACAAATAGAAATTTTCAAGTGACAAATAGAAATCTTTCTTTTCAGTGACAAATAGCTAGTTCTTAGTGATAGACATATTCAGTGACAATAGCCAAGAGTAGTGACAAATAGAAATTTTCAAGTGACAAATAGAAATGTTTCTTTTCAGTGACAAATAACTACTTCTCAGTGATAAATAGGACCTTTCCAGTGACAAATAGCCTTTTGTAGTGATAATAAAAATTATTCAAGTGAAATAGTAAAGTCTTGTACATTTTAATGACCTTTTCTAATGACAAATACCTATTTGTAATAACAAACAGAAATGCTTCAAGTGACAATTAGAAATAGAAGTGTTATGTTTCAATAACAAATAACTACTTACCAGTTATAAATTGGGTCTTCCCAGTGACAAATAGAAAATTGTAGTGACAAATAGATAGAAGGTCTTCCAATGACAAATAGCTTTGTTGTCTCATTCTTTGTTGTGTCTGATTCTTTTGTTGTATCATTCTACTGTTGACAAATGGTTTGCAGGGAGAAATAATATATTGTTGTCTCATTCTTCTATTTTCATATTTTTTATTTGATTGTAGGTAATCCTCCAATCATGAAAGTCCGCTCTTCAATAGACATTTATATGAAGGATAGAGATCAAATGATTCCGGAGAATGCCATAAAATTTTAATGAGGATCACCCCATTTTCAGCTTATGTGGACAATACTTCTGGTTGCTCCTTTAGCATGAGGATGTTAGAGGACATAATAAGCACCCATGTTGGTGGAAACATCTTCTTGCTAGGCAAGAAGGAGGTATTGTTTACCATTGAAGATGTGGGCATATCTTGGGATTGCCCAGGTGTGGACATCCCGTCCGCTATTATGGAAGCACGAAGAAAAAGTCCAAGCTCCATGAGCGGTTTGGGATAGCCAAATTTTGATCGGAAGAAGGTGCATTCGCTCATCCAGGAAATAGTAAAATCAGATGATGAAGCAGATGTAGAGGACACAGTTAGGCTGTGGATTGTGCTCCTCCTATGCACCTTTCTTGCTCCGCGATTAGCGCATTCTTGTCCACCACAGATGCTCTCCTGCTTGGATGACATACAAAGAATAAGAGAGTATAATTGGGCAGCCGCAGTGCAGGAAGTAACACTGCATAATTTTGAGAATTTAGTTACATTTGTAAATAATCAAAGGAGTGGGGCAACTTGCCCCGCAAAGAGAAGAAGTGGGAATCAATCCCAAGCTCATTATTTTATGTATGGTTGTGCTGCCTCCCTTGCTGTAAGTTCCTTTAACAATCTCTATGTATACATATCATCTATACTAGTTTGGGTTTTGAGTTTAACTAGTTATGTTTCGTATTTCAGGTTTGGTTTCTTGAGCACACGAGGGTGAGGCAGCCAATAAATCGGACGGCATATCCCGCCTCTTCAGGTGGGGAACAATCGCCGAGAAAACATCAACGTTTCCTACAGCATCCCTCACCGGCCAACAGGTTTTTGGAGTCCCTTTCACAATGTAATTATTATTAAGTAATAAAACTGTGTAATTTGATGTTTATTGCATATGATTTGCTTTTGTAGGTTATAAAAAATTTGACGGTTGAGAGGAATGAAATTGAAACTGCTTCCCTCCCAGAGGACACATCCACGGTTCGTCCAGCTGCTTCCCTCACTCTTCTCCATGAAATTGCAGCATCAATAAAGTCTCAAGAATTGAAATTTGATCAGTTGAACACTCACCTCAATGATCAAAAGAGACAAATTGAGGAAATCATGCATTACATTCATAGAAGGGATGATCCGGTGAGTCGTGAAGAAGGGGCAGCTGGGCCAACCTCTACATTTTCTGACACATGCCCAGCCTCCAATGATGCATGACGATCCGGTGACCCAACAAGAATGGGCATCTTGGCCCCCTACATATTCTCAACATGTTCCCGATCTTCCCGATGTCCAGCCTCCAATGAAGAATGACGAGCAGGCTCCACCAATTGGTCATTTTGAGGAGGATATAACAACTGCTGTTGATCCCGAAGATCCTAACTCAATGGTTCGGGCCATCAAGGAGCGTGAGGACCGGCGTCCTGGCTTGTATGATCAATCCCCTTATGTACGGGGGAAACCCACAACAATTCCTGATAAACAAAAAGCAGTGGTAAGTCTCTAATCTATTATGTTACTGCATAACCTATTATTCCATTGATCTGAAATGTCAACACAAAACGTAGGCAACAGAGGAGCCAGCCACTGCAAAGTGGGTGTGTAAGGGGCAGTTGAAGGGGAAGCACAATGCCATTGTCGAAAGCTTCCTTGAAACGTGTGGAAGTGTCGGCAGTGAACCTGAGTAAGTGATTGAATTTGTATGATTTCATATTTATTTTGATTTAACTTATTTGCATGTTTTCAACCTCTATAGTTTTGAAATTTTTGAATTTGCAAATGGCCTGGTCATCCGGAAGTCACACATTCTAAACCTCCTTTACGGATGCATGACAGAGGACACGGTATGTGTTTCACTTATGTTGTTATAGATAAAGTCCTTGAAAGCCAGGTTCATTGTACTGAGTATGGCCCTATTGCAGGTTATTGATGGGTTGATTTTCCTACTTAAAATGAACACTGGAAATACATTCCACAAGTGGGTTTGTTTTCCAACTATTGTGGTAAATCATATCCACGGAATGTCATGCCCAACGGAAGAGAAGGCAGCAAAGTTGTTGGAATGCGCTTATGAGAACAGGATTGGAAACCCTCCAGCAAAACAAGTGGCTATTTTTCGTGTTACACTCACGAAATCACTGGCATTTATTTGCAGTGGACACAGAGAATCAAATATTGGTATCATATAATTCATTGAAAAGTGGGGCTTTCCACAAATCATCTGCAAGAAAATGGGTAAGTTTTAAATCAATTTCTTTCAAGGGAAATATTGTTCAATTATTGTTTTTTTTTGCAGGCCACAACTGTCAGGCGCATGTTGAAGGAGTATAGGGCATTTTCTGATGATGCTAAATGGGAACTACACTTTGACAGTACATGTCCTCAACAAGCATCTGGTAGCCTCAATTGCGCGATTTTGTGGTGAAATACATTGAAGCCTTGATTAGGAGGAAATTCCCGGATGGACCTTTAATGAGGATGATTGTAATCTCTTCAGGGCAGATTTGCAGCATTGTTGTTAGAAGTAAAGAATCGTTCTTAGAAAATGTACATTTTTCCTCTTATGTGATGCAAAGTATTTGTTAAGAAACTCTTGTAAAGTACATGTAATGTACAGTTTAATGTTTCAATCTTTGACTGGGGTACTTATCAAAATAAAAGTACATGTACATTTAAACTCTTGTAAAGTCTTGTACATTTTAATAGCTAATGAGCAGTTACTAGTCTTCATTTATTTGTCCCTGGTTTCATCTCTTTGTCACTTGCAGTTGTTGTGTCTTTGTCAGAAGGAATCTTTCTATTTGTCACTGACAGGGACGCATTTGTCACTAGTCTTCATTTATTGTCACTGATCTTCATCTATTTGTCACTGGAGTTGTATCTTTGTCACAGAGGAATGTATGTATTTGTCAATGGAATCTTTCAGTTGTCACTGAAAGGGAATTTGTCACTGGAATCTTTGAGTTGTCACTGAAAGGGACCTATTTGTCACTGGTCTTAATCTATTTGTCACTTGGAATTCATGTGTCTTTGTGACTGAGAGTCTTTGTATTTGTCACTGGAATCTTTGTCAGAGGAATGTATGTATTATCAATGGTTTTCTTCTATTGTCAGAGGAATGAATGTATTTGTCACTGGAATCTTTGTCACAAATGAATGAATGTATTTGTCACTGGAATCTTTGTCACAAATGAATGAATGTATTGTCACTAGTTTTCGTCCATTTGTCACTTGAGTTCATGTGTTTTGTCACTGAGAATCTTCTATTTGTCACTGGAATGGACTTATTTGTCACTGGTTTCATCTATTTGTCACTACTTTTCCTCCATTTGTCACTTGGAGTTCATGTGTCTTTGTCACTGGGATGGACCTATTTGTCACTGGGAATCTTCTATTTGTCACTGGAATGGACTTATTTGTCACTGGTTTTCATCTATTTGTCACTACTTCCTCCATTTGTCACATGGAGTTCATGTGTCTTTTGTCACTGGGAATCTTCTATTTGTCACTGGAATGGACTTATTTGTCACTGGTTTTCATCTATTTGTCACTAGTTTGCCTCCATTTGTCACTTGGAGTTCATGTGTCTTTGTCACTGGAATGGACCTATTGTCACTGGAATGGACTATTTGTCACTGGTTTTCATCTATTTGTCACTACTTTTCGTCCATTTGTCACTTGGAGTTCATGTGTCTTTTGTCACTGAGAATCTTCTATTTGTCACTGGAATGAACTTATTTGTCACTGATTTTCATCTATTTGTCACTAGTTTTCCTCCATTTGTCACTTGGAGTTCATGTGTCTTTGTCACTGGGAATCTTCTATTTGTCACTGGAAGGGACCTATTTATCACTGGTTTTCTTCTATTTATCACTAGTTTTCGTCCATTTGTCACATGGAGTTCATGTGTCTTTGTCACTGGGATCTTCTATTTGTCACTGGAATGGACTTATTTGTCACTGTTTTCATCTATTTGTCACTAGTTTTCCTCCATTTGTCACTTGGAGTTCATGTGTCTTTTGTCACTGGAATGGACATATTTGTCACTGGGAATTTTTATTTGTCACTGGAATGGACTTATTTGTCACTGGTTTTCATCTATTTGTCACTACTTTTCCTCCATTTGTCACTTGGAGTTCATGTGTCTTTGTGTCACTGGGAATCTTTATTTGTCACTGAGAATCTTCTATTTGTCACTGGAATGGACTATTTGTCACTGGTTTTCATCTATTTGTCACTAATTAATTAATCTATTAATCATATCATATAAATATCCCATTCTTCCCTCACGTAAACCCTAGCCCCAACACCCCTTTACGTTTCACATCATCATCGCCCCGTCAGCCCGCCCCCATTCACCATCTAGGTTTTCAGCGAACCTTGTCCAGGAAACCTGCTCCGGTGGCTTGGGAGCCTTTGTTCACCTCCTTTGGCTGTCTGCTCAAGTAATCTTCTGGTCCCATTTCCCCCTGCTCCGTTCCCACTCCCGTGCGACCCCCCTGGTGGCGCATGCTTATGCTTCTGCGATGGATGTTTCGTTCTCTGATGTCAGCTATTTTGTTTGTTTTTTTTCTTTTTTGCAGTGGTGGGTGGCAGGGTAGACTGTGGCAGGGTATACTGGAAGATATGGATCGTATTCCTGGAATTTTTACATTCAACAATGATGCGTATGTAATTCCTATGCATAGAGGTATGGAACTTTGTACCATACTTAATGATGTTTGCAGAAGGTGGACACTTGTGAAAGATGAAGTGGAATTAAAATGCCACATTCTGGAGATGAGTAACTCATTCATGAAATTGTTAAGTGGAGATGATATAATAGAATAATTGACATGCATGAAATCCTCGGACAAAAATTGATTAACATCGATGTAATGTGTCCTGCTCGAAGGAGATTGTAACATTCAGGTCAGCAAAATCTTTGAACTTTTGAAATGTTGTAGCTATTTGTGTTTTAACAAAAGCCATATTTATGTGGTATCAAATTTATTTGCAGAGCATTTGGCGAGCAATCTTCTAGCAAAATGGGGAGTCCAAGTCAGTCTCCCATTTCACCTCCAGCAATGAGATGTATGAGAGGACATGGTTATTGCACTGTCAGAACTAGCAAACAGAAAGAAATCCAAACAGAAAATTCTACACATGCAAGGTAAGATTAACAGTTTTTAATGTATAACATGACATGGTATTACATGACATAATATTTCTTGTGGTCTTTTATAGGATGCGAAATGTGATTTTTCATGTGGTGTGATGAAGTGCAAAATTTTGTGGATTCACAAATAACTTGCGGGAAAGATGAGAACCTGAAAACTCTAGAATATCGAGTTGCCAGATTGGAGGATGATCGCAAGGATTTAAATTGCATTGTAAACAAAACTAAAATGGTTGTAAAGGTTTTACCAGAGGCATTTTCATATTTGAACATGTGGATGAGAATGATGGGAGTCAGAGTGACTAACAATTGTGGATGTTATTTTTTTTTAATTTAAGTATATAGTTGTAACATAACAATTAATGCTTCAAATATAACCATGCATTACAATGACAAATGCACGATTTGTATAACACATGATGGTTCAAATAGTATCATGCACAATAAACACAGTGACAACTGTAAGAAGTACATAACAGAAAATGTTCTTTTACAAAGAAGTTTAGAAGTCATTGTGTTGCAAAGAATGATACTTCACCAACTTGGTCATTGTTTACAGCAGTGTGTTTTTGAATGCACTTCTTGGAAGCTTTGCTTCGTTTTCTGATTTTCTCAAGGGCAGATGGTATCCGTTTCTCACGTTTTTTTCCTTTTGTTGATGCTCTTCGTAGATCTTGTACATGACAATTCGATGTGATGTAGAATCTATTATTATGTTCGATTGGATAGACAACCCATTCATGGACTCCATTACTCTCCCAAGAATTTTTGGTATTTCAGCTACTGCAATATCATAAGCTTCCTCTGAGCAAGAAGCTGCTTCAGCCACCTTCATGAATCTGAATATCAAGTTGGTGTACCGGGATGATGAACATTCTTCTCTTCCTTTTGAACATCAAATGACTGACATGCATGTCTATACCTCATATCTTTGCACCATCTTTGCAAGAAGTACTTGTTTGGTATACTGTCAATTCCTACATATTGCAATGCTAGTAAGGCATGTCGGCATAAGAACCCCTTAAATTCAAAGGATTTACATGAGCATTCCACTTCTTTTTCCTGCTTTTGGCAATTGACAGTGTACTCTTTTTGCATCTCCATACATATACCTTTCATTTAACACGTTCAAAAGACTTTACTCTCAACGTCAACTTACTTTCATCTTCACAAATACGCTGTGGGTGACAAGCAGGACCTCTATCAATTCTTGCTGGAATTTCTGAAATATAGACCTAGTATATATTGCGGCTGCTTGTTTCTCAAATGGTGAACAAGTTTTCAGATATGCTTCTGTATCCATGGACTTCAAATCTGCTTTGTTTCTGCATCAAACCTGCTTTCAAGTGCCACTGTGTATTTCACAATGAACTCAGATAAGGTAGTTTTGCTGTGACAAATCCATCAAAAAAATGATTTATACTCTCACTTCGTTGAGAGGTAGACATACCTACAAGCATAAAACAATGTAAATATAACAGATAAAGCAAATAAAAATAGACAATACTAGTGAATAATAACTTACCAGCAAAGAATGTGTCCTTCAAAAAAATAAGGTGCCACTTTCTACGGCATCATTCATACAACTTTCAGCCATTCATTTACATGGCAATTTCATACTTTGTTATCAATTCATCCCACTTTTCTTCAAAATCAAAGGTGGACGATGTGTCATAAATGCAACTTTGGAAGTCATTCATGAAGTGTGGATTGGAGACGATATGGCAATTTTTTTCGGTACCTTTTCATTATATGCCAAAGACAAAAATGATGCCGTGCCGTTGGAAACACTTGAGCTACTGCAGCCTCCATAGCCTTGTCTTGATCTGTGATGATTGCCTTGGGGTGAATGCCACCATTGCTTCTAGCCAACAATTAAAGAGCCATACAAAACTTCAATTTTCTCATTGCTTAGTAGTGCACATCCCAAAAGAATAGACTGACCATGATGATTTACTCCCACAAATGGTGCAAATGGCATTTGATATGTGTTTGTCAAGTATGTTGTATCGAAACAGATGACATCCGCAAAGTATGTACAAGATGTTCTAGACCTACCATCAATCCAAAACACATTCCTTAATGTACCATTGTCATTAACCGCTATAGTGTAAAAGAATGTTGGATCCCTAACTTGCATTGCCTGAAAATGGTTTATCATTGTCTTTGCATCACCCTCCTTCAATTGTGTTTGCCTTTCTTTATCAAGAAAGTTTCTACAGTCCTTCTCTGTCCACTCCAACTGTCGGATGCCCCCTTTCTTTTTTCCATGGCCGAAACAATATTGGATGTGGAAATACCAACACTACGCATGTTCAGAATCTCAGCTTTCTCCGGGGTGCAAATTTTTACGATGTGATCTCAAATACATAGCAGCTGTAGGATGAAGAATGTGATTATGCTCCAAAATTACATCATACATTATGTAGGTGTTTGTGTCTTTGTCATATCTAACCCTCACCGATGCCGTACATCCAATCTTAGAAGAATCTCTGTGACTTATCGTTTCTTTGCCCCTTCTAGATTGACCACAACGATGACAACTGAACCTCTTGTAAATAAAACACATCATTCTTTCTTCTACCGTCAGTGATTGTCATGCCAAATCCTACTCGTTTTGCATAGGCATTGTAGAATTTTTGTGCATCTGAAATAGTTTGGAAAATCATTCCTCAAAGGTTCCAAATTTTCTGATCCCTTATCATTATTCAAATCATCCTCTACTTCGGGTGCTGCCAAATGCATTGAAAGAATAATAAAACAAGTTTAGAATTATTCCCGTGTCAAATAGGTTAACATCAGTGACAAAATAGAAAGATTTGAGTGACAAATACATTCCTTTCAGTGACACAGAGAAAGGAACCAGTGCCAAATACATTACTTTGAGTGACAAATACAAAGATTCTAGTGACAAAGAGAAAGAATTCCAGTGACAAATAAACAGATTGCAGTGACAAATAGGACCAGACCAGTGACAAATATCCAGACCAGTGACAAATAGATGAAAACCAGTGACAAAAGAAAGATTCCAGTGACAAATAGAAGATTCCAGTGACAAAGAGAAGGATTCCCAGTGACAAAAAAGACACATGAACTCCAAGTGACAAATGGACGAAAACTAGTGACAAAAGATGAAAACCAGTGAAAATAGGTCATTCCAGTGACAAATACAAGATTCCCAGTGACAAAAGACACATGAACTCAACTGGCAAATGGACGAAAACTAGTGACAAAATAGAAGAAAACCAGTGACAAATAGGAGATTCCCAGTGACAAATAGAAGATTCCAGTGACAAAGACACATGAACTCCAAGTGACAAGAGAGGAAAAGTAGTGACAAATAGTCCCTCCCCTCCAGTGACAAAACAAGATCCCAGTGACAAATACATCCAGACCAGTGAAAAATAGAGATTCAGTGACAAATACATCCGACCAGTGACAAATACCGCAGACCAGTGACAAATAGAAAGATTCCATGTGGCAGACTCAAGATTGCAGTGACAAATAGAAACAGTCGACACTGACAAATACATTTCTTTCAGTGACAAATATAAATATTTTAAAAAACAATAGAAGAATTTTACAAAATAGAAAATTCCAACGACAATTAACTAAGAGTACATAGCATTCAAAAATAAGGAAGAAGTACAAATGACAGTCATAAACAGATACATATCCACTTACAAATGCAGCAGGACATGTGCAACATCCTTATTCTCTAATCTGGGCATCCCAGCACTAGTCGTTAACTTCGTCATTTTCTCATGTTCAACATCATTGTTCCCTAAATTAGGGCTTGCAAGCACTGATCTATTTCGTTAACATCGTCAATAATGTCATGTATAACAGATCTCACTGGTTCTTTAGAAGGTCCTCAAAGGTTTGTTGTGCTTCTACATTTTCTTCCGGAGGTACTTCTGGGCTCTAATAGAGTGCTTCTGCTCTCCTGCTCTCTTGTCATCGTTTACTTGCATGCAGTGGACCATGTGCCGTCGGGACGTAATGCATGAACGACGTTGTGTATGCGTCATGAAGGGGTATAACAATGGTCTATTTATCATCTGATAAGGTGACATAAATGGTATACCTACGGCCTACTTATCTGATAAGGTGGCATAAATGGTGGTGGCATGACTCCCGCCGACAGTACAATGCATCTTCAAATTCTCCCCAGAGGGATTGACCTATAATCTGCATGGCGTACTCTTCTTAGTAGTCATGGATGAAGAAGACAGAACGAGAAAGAATCACTGGATTTGCAGAGAGGATGGTAGATGTTTCGTGGGAGAGAAAAGTTGTAAATTTCGTGGGGATGTTGCATGGAGGAGACTCTTCTTTCAGATTTTCACACAAAAGACGGGAAGGCAAAATTGGGTTTAAAAATTCGGAAGCGTAATCGCGGTTTCGTGACGCCGACGGTTTCATGATGAAACGTTTCGGGAAGCCGCAACGCAGGCGACGAGCATTAATGGCGTAGGACGTGGCTCCCTTGCAAGTGGTGAATGAGAAGCCACCCGGCGAATCCAACATGGCGTTTTTACCGTATGAACGTGTACAAAGCATTTCTCGTTCTTATTTGATCGTTGTAATACACTTTGTGATGGGAGGGACGAACATTAGTAGATATCTTGATTCTCGATTAATTTTATATTTTCGTTTGATCACTTGAATGTCTTAAAATTGTAAAGATATATAGATGTGAATCGATAGCATATGTCATTGTAGGTGATGTTAATTAATCCACAGTCTTTAATGTACGTAATATGATGGTAGAAACGTAGTTAGATCTTTCATTTGTAACTACGAAATTGTGAGAGTTTTGTCATAATATCTATAATATCGTAATACGAATGATAGTATTATATTTTTCAATCGAAGTTTTCGTTTTTAAAAAAAAAATTATACCATCTACTGCCGTGTCGTTCAAATGGTATTAATTCCATGCAATTGCTGCAGAGAAATTTAACTAGTGGACGAGTTAACTTTTGATCGGGGAGTCCCGATCGAACCGCATTGAAAGAGAGGTCTTGGTGGTGGTTCCATCACTGATTTTAATAAAAATACATTTTATTTATATTTTCTTCATCGCATATGAATCAATTACTAAAAGAATATTCGGCACCAAGTGTCCAGCAAGAATTAATGACCAAGGCGTGTAAATCTACTCTCTTTCACTCGAATAACAAGTGTCATTTTTATAGTAAACATATGATGTTGGGTCTCACATTAGGCCTTCACTAGATGGGCCTTCTTACCAAGGTGGAGGCCCATCAAGTAGGGGATTACACGTGGACTCTTAAAACAGTTCTAGAACTCTGCAGGATGCGTTGTAATTGGGAGGGATGACGACAGGGAGGATAATTTTTTTTACATATAACCTTTAAAAAATTTAATTATGTAATTTTTTCTTCTAAATTTGCATTGGTATGTATACTTCTCTTATAAATACAAAATACTCTAAAAGATCTTCTAATAACTTATCGTGAAATAAATAACAAATGTATTTAAATATTCTTTCATTATCATGTTTAGTACGATTACATATATAAAAATGAAAGAAATATTCCAAATATATTATTGACTTCTATCACCGGTATTTAACCCTAAATTTACCCCAGCTGATCTTATCGAAGACAACCTGCCAATTTCCGCTTTCTCTAGGTATTTCCAAGAGCCAAAGATTCCAGGTTATCTTCATCACCACAGCAATGTCGAGGGCAGTCTTCTCTACCCATATAGGAATTCAAGTTTCTCCATAGTATCAACTACCAAAAACAAGTTTCTCTATAGTAAAGAAAAACCACAAATATGTATGATAATATATCGGAATTCATGTGCTATTATCATTTGTTTTCTTCTTAATCAAATATAATATTTTAAATAGTTGTTTGTAAAAAATGCACTAAATTTTTCTACAACTAGAGGTAGAAAAATGGTCGACAAACTTCCATTTTCACTTTTGATTTTCACGGGGGTTTGAATTTGTTTAATGAACCTTACATCTACGAACAACAAGAACAGGCAAAAGAGGCCGAAAAATGATCTTGAGAGAGAACCCTCCAACACTCATGTCAGAAGAGAATGAGTTTGAAGGCTTCCCCATGCTCAAGTGGGGGGTTTAGTCTCATGTACCTTATTTTAAACGTGTTCCTCCTTTTAAGCGTGTGTCAAGGCTTCTCTGGTGTGTTGCCCCCTTCCCAGATGTGCAACATGATTGTGAGGAATGGTCGAGCATGTACCTGATGGGAATAGTCGTTGGAGTTGGGTAGTGGGTCAGCATGTGCTGCTCTTATGGCACAAGCCAGGTCCTGAGATGTTGTTGACCACATCTTCCATAGATAAGGAGCACACTGGGTAGAAATGAAAGCCATTCCGGCCCTATCATTGTAGGCATGTGTTGTGTGGCCACCGACTCGTGCCCTAACGTGGCAGGTATAGAGTTGGTCAGTGCGGCGCTCCTCAAGCCTTGGAGAAGAGAGCTTTATCGTGGCCTAACAGGTGGAGGACTAGATTCTGATGAACATCGGATCGCCTAAAGACAATGGATTTAAAGGCCGAGGAGACAATGCCTTCGTGAGCTAGGACCACGTCCATCCTTTTGCATGAGCTGCCGTCGAAGAGCTGGGCGACAACTGAGCTTAGTCATGTCCTCTCACTTTAGTGGACCAAGTGAGCAGGCTTGAATGGACCGGGTGAATAAGCAAGTTTCACCCCTTGTCACTATTCTTTTGCTACTTTATTCTCAAATGTCAAAAATAACAAAAGAGGGGGGTGAGAGATATTACATGTATAATCTTGATAAATCCTTGTTTAGATAAAAACATTATCTCAAAGTCATCAATGCACTTCCTAAGTACATGGCAACACGATACGCTTCAGACATATGCTCTCAAACAACGGCACAAAGGTAATTGTGACATTTCTTTCTTTTAAAACAATATTCATGCAATCATACTCTACAACATGGTAGAATAATTTTTTTAATATGTTTGGACTATCAGAAACTAAGTGAAATAGTATTTTTATGTTCGAAGCTGTAAATTACTCAAAATCTTGCTAATCCATGTAGCCCCCTTTTTTTATCGGCTCCTTGATTTCAGTATGCTAAACTTCAAAATAGAAAGATTTTAAACCTGGAGATTGTAGAATCAGGAATATTTTACTTCTTTGAATTTTGAAATAGGCGATCCCAAGATTAATATCTTACGGTGTTTAATGTCAAACCAGAGGGCTCTCAAGAGAGCTGGACAGAGACCAAAGTGTTATCACACAACAAATCTTGGCAATCTTGTTGCCGGAGCGGATTCCACAGAGGATTAATCTATCCTTCGATAATATGACCATTAATCTTTCTTAATTAAGGTTAGCACTAGCAGAGATTTGGGCTTCCATCAGTGTCACTATGGCTTCATCATGCAAGACACTGATCACCATCCCTGGTTTAGATTTTCCACCTTCGATTGACCTATCTTTCTCAAGAACAACACTTCAATATGGAACTACTCACATGTTGATGATGAAGATAGGTATACATATGGGCTTCTTCTTCTTGATGTTCAACTTGTTGAAGAATGGCTGATGACATATTGCAAGTATATATGCTGATTTTGTAGGAATGACACCATAGGGAGTGAGTATCAAGAGTAGCCTGTTATGTGTTTGCCTGAAGAAAAAATTTCAGCATTTTGCTACATACCTCTGTGGAAATATATTATAAAAACAGATACTCATCTGATTGATTACTCATGAGCCCTTTGATAAGCCTTGGGGTAATTGTGATTGAGTTGGTGGGGAAGGGGGGGGGGGGGAGGTGCTTTACAATAACTATGTGCAAGCTATCAAAGATTCTAATTCATTTACTATTGTCAATCACCACCTGCATTCCTACTTGGAGAAGGATTTTGTATGATCAAATACCTTTTCTGGTGTCTCCTCAGGAGACCTATTTTATAGATAAGCTTTCAGAATTCTGACCCATCATCTGTCAGATTGAGTGATAAATCTCCAGCCAAATTTTCTTGGTATAGAGTTGCAATAATGTGTTTTTACATCTCCGATGCCTAGGCCATTTAGTTTCGTACTTCTAAGAAACGTATGTCGGTTCAATAGATGTGCCCCTTCTCATCTGCAAAGATTCACCAAAAGATCTCCCTTATAGGATTCTACTTCCTAAATAGTTCACCGGGAATTTCCGGATTGGAGACGTGGTAAATAGGAAGAGAACCCAAACAGATTTGAGATGTGTGGTTCCTCTCTAGCATTGCACATTCGTCTTACTTTTCCAAACATAGAGCTTATTGGAAAAATCTCTCTCATTAGTAGCTAGAACTCTTCGTTTTAAAAAGTAAAAATCGTCAAAATTGACTTCCGCAGAAAAGCCTCGTACAACTACAGATTTTTTTGGCCTTGGTGTCTGCATGCTTCGCGCTGCGGGTGACACCGGCTTCGTCGTCCATGTCCATGGGGTGAAATATGTTGGAAAATTATTTAAAACATATTCAAACATCCACCCCAGCTGATTCCGACGAAAGCGGCTTTTGCGCCACTTCTCCAAAAATGGTGTTAGAGATTCTGTTGTCTTTGTCTCTCTCTTCTCCAAAAATCTATATAGCACGGAAACCTATAATGAGGGGACGTCTTTGAAAATACGATGGATTTGGTCAAAAATTTGTAGTGCAAAATCTGTCCTAATACATTTTCAAACAATGTCTTAAGACTTTATGAGAAGAGCATAACACTCCATAAAGTACTTTTCTGTTTACACATTCTATTGGTACTTGGCTCCCAAAGATTAACAACCAATTGTTGACCAATGGCCCATAAAATGTTTATGTCCCACTATTTAAATCAAGTGTTACTGTGCCAGAGGTTTGTTGAGACCCTGGCGCTGTGATATGGCCCAGCGATTTTACTTCTTTATATATTATTTATATTATTTTGTTAATTATATCGATCAGATCAAACTGTGTCGTGCAACACGGTTCGATCTGTACCGAACCAGGGCGAACTCTGACGACACAGCAAACCTTGTTTAAGATAAGGGTTTTTTATATATTCGTTCCTACAAACATAGCTAATTTGATATTAGTCCCTAAAATCCAACTCTTATCTTAGAAGTCCCACAAAATATTGTCGTAAACATGAATCCCTACCCTTTCTTTTTGTCGACAAAATTAAACTCAACCTAGATTAAGTTGACCATAGTTTGTGAAAAGACTAAAATAACCCAAACTTAGGTTGTGGCAGTTGCACTAGCTCCTTGTCGTTGGCAACAACGTTAGCCAGGATCATGCTCAGCCCATCAACTAGCTTTACTACCTGGCTTTTTAGCACTCGGTGGGACAGATGCCCCAATCACATATGATGATCTTGTCGGCAACGACGTGGGCGTGGAGAGTCCCCTCCAAGCAGAGGGATCTAGGGTTTGTGGCGCTAGCGTTGCCGCCCATGTAGACTAGGGGGTACTGCTTCTGTAGTGAAAGGTTGCGGAGGCGCCTATAGAGCCAAACGTCGGTCTTGTTCAGGCTGCTCTTAAGCCTTGCGCCAAGAACTTGACATTGCTACTGCTGCATTCTCCCTCCCCAGAGGGAGAACTTGCGCCACCCAAGAATGGAGCTCCCAACGGTAGTGGAGGGAAGAAGCCCATTTCCCCAGTTGAGCTCTGTTTTATCCTTGGAAATGCCTGAGAGTTGCAAATGAGAGAGAGGCCACACGGGCATACAAAGTAACAGAGGTCACCGAACTCCTATCTCCGGCAAAAGCAAGATCGAAGATACGTAATAACATAGGGGCAGAGAACAAAGACAGATCTTTCGTATGCTTGTTTCGCGGGGGTCGTCTAACTGTTACGCAGGTATCCTAACCCTATAAAAGAGACAGACACTCCACAGGCATAGGTACGCGGTTGAACTCCACAGCCTAGGTCATTCTTCTCGGCTAGCGACTGACAAGATTGTCAGAGTGTCTCCCCGTCGAGGCCTCTCAATAGGCTTTGCAAGTCTTCTCGGGAGCTCGGAACAAGCATCTCACGTCGGCCATGCGCGCCTCGGAAATGATTCATCGGCTTGGTCACTCGGTTCATTCTTCGACCAAGTACATCTCGGCAGTCACCTCCGCCTGAGCCGACCTATGTTACACATACGATAACCGTCACGCCCCGATATTTAGCAACAGAATAAATACCGAGGTGCGTGAACGATACAAATAGATGTATCACAGTTGAATAGAGCAGAGTCACAACTGAATATAATAACACAGTGGGAACTATAATATTGTCATAAAAGTACTCCTTATTCATTCAACTAATTAAAAACCTTACGTCAATCGAGCCAATCAAAGGCCCATTATTCAAATAAAATGTTTCACTATTACATCGACTACTCAAATAACTATTCTTAGTCTATCAACTCCTCATATAACGGGTGCTCATCACTCTTGCCCTGCCCCATCTGACTCCTCTAGTTCATCATCACCACCTGAAAAGGACAGGATGATAGGGTGAGCGAACTAGCTCAGTAGGATTTACATCTCAATATTGTGCGGGCACTAATATACATGATTAACATTTTAAATAGGCAAGGTATGCACATGAACATGATGACAATGCATGCTTTTCTAACAAGTTGAATAGCGGAATAGAACAGATGTCATATCAAATCAAATATCGAGTTGCATATACAATGGACAGGTAATTCAAAAGTAGAATCATATCAAAATGAATTGGCCATATTTACACAGATATCATGTATTCACATGAACAGACGTATTATATCAACCATATCATATCATATCTATCATATCAAATGAAGGCACATTCACACAAATCTTGCGTATTCGTTGTGCTATGCCAAGCACAAAAGTCCATACTCCTGCGGTTAATAAGTACGTTGGGGCACTCCTCCCCAGGACCAGACAGGGCCCTATTGCACAAGCATTGGTCAAATGGACCGAAGTCCCATATTGTGCCGAACAACATATTAATATTATGGCCACAGTGTTTCAATGACAACTCATAGTAATAGGGACATGATCATTCATAGAGTCAAGGTATGACAAAGCTTAAGAGAACAAATGGGCAGTATAACGACATATCTTATGTTTCATAATTCGTTAATGTCTTGACATGAGGATAACTAATGACAGATCGTACGCGGAACATGTGCTCTCTATCTCTAGGATACTTCATGGTACAACCAGCTCGGTCTCTATGTGGGAATCCATAGAGAACGGAGACTTACGGAGGTCTTAAGAAAAGATCGATAGTTTTGCCAATTCGGAATGACCAGCAGAGAGCTCTCAATTCCCCAAGAAGGGTGTGCCTACTTGTGAAAAGGTGTAAGTGACGAGTTACGAATCGTTCATAACATGTATGCAATTTGTTGGAACCCTTTGTCTTTTGATGATCACAAAACACTTGTTATATTTGCTAACAAGTTTGCAAGTTGTATGCAGAAAACAGGGCATTTCATAAGGGTAAAAATGTCTTAAAGAAGCTCTCTTTGTGTCAAGTGTATTGGAGTCGACCCCGGATATGCAGGAGTCGACCCCAAAAAAACTCAATTTTTCTGGGTCGACCCAGCCCTTCAAAGGAGTCGACCCCAGTCAGAAAAGCCTGTTCTGCTATTGAAGGAGTCGACCCGGTTATGCAGGAGTCGACCCCAGAAAAACTCAGTTTTTCTGGGTCGACCCCAGCCCTCCAAAGGAGTCGACCCCAGTCATTTGGAGCTGTTCTGTCCAACTGGAGTCGACCCCCAGTTTGTTCTGGAGTCGACTCTGACTCTTCTGGAGTCGACCCCAGCTAAAGTGGGAGTCGACCCCGGGTTGCAGAACTTTCTGAAAAGTGATTTTTGAACACCTTTTTGACCAAGACCACTTTCCACATTCCCTCAAACGGCTACATCTTTGGAAAGGCTATAAAAAGGACACCTGGGGGAAACCCTAGGTAAGGATTTTCGTTGGGAAGAGAGCCTCCTTCAAGTGTTTCATCTAGAGCTTCTCTTTCAAGCATTTCTTGCCTTCTAGAGCTTCCATCTGCTGCATCCTTGTAGAAGGCTTCTTTTTGAGGAGATCTTTACTTCATCAGAACTTCATCAACATCTGAAGATCATCCTCTCAAGCTTGGCTTTGTGTTTGCTTATCTATATCACTTTCTTTCAGTTCTTTTCTATTGTTGGGTGAGCTAGGCACCGCATCAACTAGCTGTGTATTGGTGAGCTAAGCACCGGGCTAACTAGCGGTTTATTGGTGAGCTGGGCACCGTTTCAACCAGCAGTTGTTTCATCTCTTAGTGAGGGAAATCTCACCGTGTTGGTGAGGACTAGACTTAGGTAGACCAACGGGGGTCTTACCGAACCAGGATAAATCTGCGTGTCTTCGTGTGCTTTCTTCCTTCTTCCCTCTCAGTTCTCTTGTTTTGCATTCGTTACCATTTCTGCATTAGTTTCCGTTGTCCATTCAAGACAAAGTTTTTAAAGCCCTATTCACCCCCCCTCTAGGGCTAGTCATAGTCTAGATCCTTTCATTTGGTATCAGAGCAAGGTCACTAGTTTAAAGGGTTTCACAACCTCTAGTGTGGATTGACTATGGCTGGTTTTGGAGAGCAGAGTGCATTCACTGAAGGCAACTCTACTAATAGGCCTCCTCTGTTCAATGACAATAACTATAGCTATTGGAAAGCTAGAATGACCATCTTTCTGAAAGCTATGGATTATGAGCTGTGGAACATCGTGGAGAAAAGGTCCTTATGTTCCTAAGGAACCTGAAAAGGATTGGACTCCTGAAATCTTTAAAAAGTTGTCTATGAATGCCAAGGCGTAATGCTCTATTTTGTGCTTTAGATGCTAATGAATTCAATCGTGTTTCTATGTGCAGCAGTGCAAAAGAGATTTGGGAAAGCTTCAAGTGACATATGAAGGAACTTCTCAAGTCAAAGAAATGAAGATAAATCTTCTTGTTCACAAGTATGAGTTGTTCAAGATGGAAGAGAAAGAGACCATAACAGAGATGTTCAAGCGGTTCACAGACATCACGAATGGGCTCAAAACCCTTGGTAAAGAATACTCTATCCCTGAACTCAATAGGAAAATTTTAAGATCTTTGCCTATGTCTTGAAATCCCAAGGTGACGGCAATTGAAGAGGCAAAGACCTCTCACAAATTCTTTGGATGCTCTCATAGGATCCTTAATGACCTATGAGATCAATATATCGAGGGACATAGATGACTCTAAGAAGAAAAAGAGTCTTGCCCTCAAAGCTACTAACGTGTTAAATGAGTGTGTCAGTGAGGATAGCAATGAAGAGATCGATGATGAAGAGATTGCCTTAATGACGAAGCAATTCAAGAAGTTTCTGAACAAACGTCGATCCAACTTCCAACCAAGAAACAGAAGATTTCAGAAGAAGAATCAAGCTAAAGGGGAAACTTCCACGAGCGAGGAAGTCACTTGCTTTGAGTGCAGAAAGCCGGGACATATCCGGCCTGAATGTCCCGAACTCAAGAAGAAGAAGGCATACACCAAGGGAAACGACAAGACATCAAAAAAGAAGGCTCTTGCTGCTTGGAGTGATGAAGACACCTCCACGGGAGAAGAAAGTGAAGAGGAAATCGCCAACCTTTGTCTCATGGCCAGATCCAACATGAGGAGGTAAATTCTGAAACTTTTACATTAGAAGAACTTCATGAAGCGTTTAATGAATTATATGAAAAAATTATTGAATGCAAACTTGAGAATAGATGCTTAAAAAAGAGTATTGATTTAATGACTCGTGAATTAAGTGCATCTCGTCTACATGAATGTGGAAATGTTGATTTAGTAAATGAGAATACATTGCTTAAGAAAAAGATTGAAACATTGGAAGAACAAATCCTAGCTTAAAAATGATTGTTCTAACCTTCAAAAAGAAGTAGATAGATTAAAAAGTGCCTTGTCTACTTTTGTGCGTGGTCGTGATAACTTAGATGCTATTCTTGGTAGCGCAAAAGGCGTGTTTAGAAAAGAAAGAATTGGATTTATTCCTCACAAATCAAAGCATAAATCTGCAACATCTTTTGTTGGGGCTAAGTTATCTAGTACTCCATTTGCTACATACAACTATTGTGGCAAGAAGGGCATAAAATTCAGAGTTGTTGGTTCCGGAAGAACATCTACAAGATCAAAACGATGTGGGTGCCAAAGAAAACAACTAAAAGTTTGACTAACTTGGATGGACCCAAGCAAGTTTGGGTACCAAAAATCAAGTGTAAATCTCTTGTTTTTGCAGGGCCACAGTGGTTCGATGAATAAAGAGTGGTACTTGGATAGTGGTTGCTCTCGGCACATGACGGGAGATAAATCTCAATTTTCCAGTCTTGAAAAGAAAAGCGGTGGAAATGTGACGTTGGAGATAATAGCAAAGGAAAGGTAATAGGCATCGGTAACATTGGTAATACTCTCTCTACTAGTATTAAGCATGTGTTGTTTGTAGATGATTAAAACATAACTTGCTTAGTATTAGCCAATTGTGTGATAAAGGTTTTAGAGTTATCTTTGATGCATCTCATTGCATGTTAACCGATAATGTTTCAAATGAAATTAAGTTTGTAGGCAATCGAAATGGAAATGTTTATACCGTTAATTTGGATAATTTGAATGAGAAGGAGATTTGCTTTGTAGCAAATAACTCCAACCCATGGATGTGGCACCGAAGGTTAGGCCATGCTAGCTTTGGAATCATTTCCAAATTGTCTAGACGTGAGCTTGTGGTTGGTTTGCCTAAAATGAATTTTGATTCAAATGGAGTTTGTGATGCTTGTGCCAGGGTAAGCAAACTCGAACTTCATTTAAATCCAATAACATTTTTTCTACCTCTCGGCCTTTGCAACAATTGCATTTGGATTTGTTTGGCCCGACAAGAACTGCTAGTTTAGGAGGTAAACGCTATGGTTTTGTAATAGTTGATGATTTCTCTCGGTTTACATGGTTTTGTACTTAGCTCATAAAAGTGATGCATTAACCGAATTCATAAAGTTCTGTAAAAAGGTTCAAAATGATAAGGGTTATGTGATTAATGCTATCCGTAGTGATCATGGTAAAGAATTTGAAAATCTGCAATTTAATTCTTTTGTGATGATGAAGGGTTCAGTCATAATTTTTCTGCTCCGAGAACTCCTCAGCAAAATGGTGTGGCTGAAAGGGAAAATCGGACTTTGATTGATATGGCCCGGATACTTGTGAATCTTTTTGCCTAGATATTTCTGGGCTGAGGCTATAATACTTCATGTATATCACTAACCGTTGTTTGATTAGACCTTTGTTGCATAAGACTCTATATGAACTCTACAAAGACAGAAAACCGAACATCTCCTACTTCAAGCCATTTGGGTGCAAGTGCTTCATCTTGGTAAATGGCAAAGAGGATATAGGTAAGTTTGATCCTCAAAGCAATGAGGATATTTGTGGTTACTCATCTCACTCTAAAGCTTTTCGTGTTTTTAATAAGAAAACATTGGTTGTTGAAGAATCTATTCACGTAATCTTTGATGAGACTAACCAAAATGCTAGAAAAAGAGATGATGATGATGATGATGTAGAAATCATGAAGGATCAAGAATTAATCATTCATGACTTAGATATCACGGAGCCTAGTGAAGAAGCAATGGATGATCCTACCCAACTTGTTGGTGGCGAAAAAGAAAAGGAAGATCCTCCACTTGAAGATCTGCGAGTGTCCTCACCAAGTGATGAACTACCTCGAGCGTGGAAGATCATGTCAAGTCATCCAATCGGTAATGTGATAGGTGATCCGTCATCCGGTATGCGAACTCGAAAAACTCAATATCAATGTGATTATATTGCTTTCATTTCTCAATTTGAACCAAAGAATGTTGATGAAGCCCTTCTTGATGAACATTGGTCTATTGCTATGCTTGAGGAACTAACCAGATGAGAGAAACAAAGTATGGACTTTGTCTCCTCGTCCGAATGACCATCCTGTGATCGGAACCAAGTGGGTTTTCGAAACAAACTTGATGAATCTGGTGTGGTAACTCGGAACAAAGCACGTTTAGTTGCCCAAGGATACTCTCAAGAAGAGGGATAGATAATGATGACCTTTGCACCGGTTGCTAGACTTGAAGCCATTAGGATTCTATTAGCATTCGCATGTTCCAGAAATTTTAAATTATTTCAAATGGATGTTAAAAGTGCGTTTCTTAATGGTTTCATTAAAGAGAAAGTCTATGTAGAGCAACCTCCTGGGTTTGAGGATCCAAATTTCCCAAACCATGTCTTTTGTCTTCATAAAGCTCTATATGGTCTTAAGCAAGCACCGCGTGCATGGTATGAAAGATTGAGTCAATTTCTTATTCAACATGATTTTAAACATGGTTTTGTTGACTCAACTCTATTCATAAAATGTGTTGGTTCAGATATCTTACTCGTTCAAATATATGTGGATGATATAGTGTTTGGCTCTACTAAAGAAAAATTGTGCAAGGATTTTTCTGAGTTGATGCATGGGGAGTTCGAGATGAGCATGATGGGTGAGCTCAACTTCTTTCTCGGACTTCAGATAAACAAGGTCAAGATGGCATTTTGTGAGTCAATCAAAGTACACGAAGAAATTGCTAAAGAAATATGGATTCAGCAACACCAAGCCTCTTCCAACCCCTATGTCTACAACAATAAAATTGGACAATGATGAGCTTGGTAAGCCGGTGATTCAAAACTTTATCGAGGTATGATCGAATCTCTACTTTATTTAACTGCAAGTAGGCCCGACATATTATTTAGTGTTTGCATGTGTGCGAGATTTCAAAGCTTGCCTAAACAATTGCACTTAATTTCCGTTAAGCGAATCTTTCGATATCTTGCTTCATCGGTTGATTTTGGTTTGTGGTATCCCAAAGGATGTTCTTTCGACTTGGTTGGTTACACCGATGCGGACTATGCTGGGTGTAAGGTGATCGGAAGAGCACAAGCGGAACATGTCATTTCTTGGGAGGTTGCCTCATTTCGTGGTCCTCCAAGAAGCAAAAATTCGTTGCTCTCTCGACGGCCGAAGCCGAGTATATAGCAGTCGGGAGTTGTTGCACACAAGCATTGTGGATTAAACACCAAGTAGAAGACTATGGGATATGCTTGTCTAAAATTCCGTTGCTTTGCGATAACACAAGTGCCATAAATTTATCGAAAAATCCGGTTCAACATTCTCGCACTAAGCACATTGAAGTACGTCATCATTTCATTAGAGATCATGTTTCTAGGGGTGATATTGAATTAAATTTTGTTGACACCACACACCAATTAGCTGATATTTTTACTAAACCATTGTGTGAAGACCGGTTTACATCTTTGCGCCGTGAATTGGGCATGTGTTCCATTTCTATATAAATATTACAAAATTTGCCCAACTCAAAATGATGATGAGAAAGAGCCCTTGAATTCATTCCTTGAATTATCCTTAACTCCTTGTAATCAATCCTTCAAACCTGCCTTGTTAAATCAAAAAAAAAAGGAAAATCTTTTAGGCGGAGTCGACTCCACCTTATGTGGGACTCGACCCCCCTTGGGCCGAGGTCGACCTCCACTTTTCTGGAGTCGACCCCGGGCTAGGGCTGGGTTTAAAAGGGGGGCCCTCCTTCTCCTCCCTTTCTTTCAAACCCGCCGCCGCCGCCTCACTTCCTCTCCCTCTTTTCTTTCCCGCGCAAAGGGGATCTCTTCCTGGTTTGGGGCCGACCCAAACCTCTCCTCCTCTGTTTCTTCTTCCTCCTCTCCTCTCCCATTCCTCCCCTCTATCCTCTTTTCTCTTCCCTGCCGCGCCTCCTCTCCTTGCGGCTGCTCCTTCCTTGCGGCTGCTCCCTTTCCTTGCGGCTGCTGTCTCTCTCCTGCGGTTGCAATGGCTCCTCCTAAGCACTCCGACAAGGGCAAGGGCAAGGCAACTCCCTCCAAGAGGTCCCGCTCCAGTTCAGGCTCTCGTGATGAAGGCTTTGATGGTAACCTCTTAGAAGTCTTGAAGCTTTTGAGTTTACTACTCGGATATAGTTGCAAGAAAAGTTCATATGGGAAAGATGATCGATTTTGGTTTCTTTACGGCTGCTGGCTATGATCTTGAGGGGTTATTTGAGGCCTTGGGCTGGGTTCCCTATGTCTCCATGAATGAAAAGTCTACCCTTATTTAGTCAACTTATTTATGCAAATCTTGTGGTGAGTGATAAGAAGATTAGCACTTATGTGAAGGGTGTGCACATTCCTCTCCGAGTATCTCTGCTTTCTGAGGTTATGGAAATTCCTGTTTTGCAAGAAGTTCAATATATTCTGCTTTAGAATGTCGGACTGAAGCTTACCGCCGTATCCTAGAAGCCGATGTAGCTCCCCAGCATATTGAAAGAGTAAATGCCAATTCTTTTCCGGCTCTTCATCGTTTTCTGCATAAGTTGGTTTGCTCCATTTTAGTCCTAGAAGTGGCAGCATGGATGGTGTTACGGATGATCACATTTTGCTTATTCAAGCTCTTCTAGATGGAACTCATGTGGATCTCCTGAACATCACTTTAAATTATATTCGGGATGTTGTTGGTGTGCCCAAGAGATCACTTATTTATGGAATGCTTATCACTAGAATTTTGAGGAAGTATAAGGTCAGTTTTTCTGGAGAAGAAAGTAAGAGTTTGTCTGGTTTTGATGTCATTGATGGTGGCACCTTGGCCCGTATGAAGATGTCTATTCAAGCTGGGGTGGTGTTTGTCGTACTGGATCTCGTACTCCTCAGAAGGGACAGGGTCCCCCTGATGGCGGTGATGATTTTGTTCTATCCACTCCGGGAGCTACTCCGGGTCCTTCCAGGCCTCATGCTTCTGATGATCAGTTGTCTCGCTATTCTCGAGGTTTAGCTCCTCTGTGTTTGTTCGTTTTGATTCTCTGGATACTCGTCTTGATGCCATGGATAATAAGATTGACTCTCAGTTTGGCTCATTGGATCCAAGGTTGATGACCTTCGCACAGATATTCATGTGTTCAAGATGCAGCAAGATAGGATTGAGAAGTTCGTGGAGACTGTTGCCAAGCGTCAAGATTTAGTGCTGGGAAATCATCAAGAAATCAAGAAAAATCTGAAGGATCTAGCCGGAGCTGGAAAAAATTATGTGGGACTCCCTCACTCAGCCTCCTCCTCCACCTTCTCTTTGACCTCTCTTACTCCTTCCATTATCTCCTTTCCTTCATCCACTCTCATGGCTCTTCTTTACTCATTCTCTTTTTGAACGGGCTACATTCTCTCCTCTTTTTTTGACGATGACAAAAAGGGGGAGAACTTGTGTGTATTGATGAGTATGTGATGAGATGACACTATGTGATATGTGATGAGATGGCACTATGTGATAGAACTTTAACTTTACTCTTCTTTGTGAATGGCTTTTAACGGGTGCTCATAGTTAGGGGAGATATCATTTGTATCTTTTTGTAAGAAAGATCATACGTGTAACTTTTTGAGTTGTGAATGGAAACCATGACTATCCTTGAGAAATTCAAATGAATTAGTGTTTCAATTTACATGCCTTAATGTGTTGAGAATTTTGTGTACATGCCTTAATGTGTTGAGAATTTTGTGTGAAGTTGTGCTTCTAACTAATGTGCCTTATTGTGTTTAAACAAGTGTTTTGGTATCATTGATAGGTTAGACTTAATGATTATTTCTTGTGGGTGTTTTGTCATCATCAAAAAGGGGGAGATTGTTGGAAACCCTTTGTCTTTGATGATCACAAAACACTTGTTATATTTGCTAACAAGTTTGCAAGTTGTATGCAGAAAACAAGACATTTCATAAGAGTAAAATTGCCTTAAAAGAAGCTCTCTTTGTGTCAAGTGTATTGGAGTCGACCCCGGATATGCAGGAGTCGACCCCAAAAAAACTCAATTTTCTGGGTCGACCCCAGCCCTTCAAAGGAGTCGACCCCAGTTCAGAAAAGTCTGTTCTGCTATTGAAGGAGTCGACCCCGGTTATGCAGGAGTCGACCCCAGAAAAACTCAGTTTTTCTGGGTTGACCCCAGCCCTCCAAAGGAGTCGACCCCAGTTCATTGGAGCTGTTCTGTCCAACTGGAGTCGACCCCCAGTTTGTTCTGGAGTCGACTCTGACTCTTCTGGAGTCGACCCCAGCTAAAGTGGGAGTCGACCCCGGGTTGCAGAACTTTCTGAAAAGTGATTTTTGAACACCTTTTTGACCAAGACCACTTTCACATTCCCTCAAACGGCTACATCTTTGGAAAGGCTATAAAAAGGACACCTGGGGGAAACCCTAGGTAAGGATTTTCGTTGGGAAGAGAGCCTCCTTCAAGTGTTTCATCTAGAGCTTCTCTTTCAAGCATTTCTTGCCTTCTAGAGCTTCCATCTGCTGAACTTGTAGAAGGCTTCTTTTTGAGGAGATCTTTACTTCATCAGAACTTCATCAACATCTGAAGATCATCCTCTCAAGCTTGGCTTTGTGTTTGCTTATCTATATCACTTTCTTTCAGTTCTTTTCTATTGTTGGGTGAGCTAGGCACCGCATCAACTAGCTGTGTATTGGTGAGCTAGGCACCGGGCTAACTAGCGGTTTGTTGGTGAGCTGGGCACCGTTTCAACCAGCGGTTGTGTTCATCTCTTAGTGAGGGAAATCTCACCGTGTTGGTGAGGACTGGACGTAGGTAGACCAACGGGTCTTACCGAACTAGGATAAATCTGCGTGTCTTCGTGTGCTGTCTTCCTTCTTCCCTCTCAGTTCTCTTTGTTTTGCATTCGTTATCATTTCTGCATTAGTTTCCGTGTCCATTCAAGACAAAGTTGTAAAGCCCTATTCACCCCCCTCTAGGGCTAGTCATAGTCTATATCCTTTCACAATTGACAAATAATTAATTGAAACATCGGAAAGCATATAACTATCGAAACTCATATGCAAATCATGATAGAAACTCAACTAACAAGTCCATACTAACATGTATTCATTCCCACATTCATATCATATTCTTATCATATCAAATTGACAATAAGTAAGATCACAAGATAATTAATCAGATGAACATGAGGTCAATCACAATTTCACATTAGAATCATATTCATATCATTACAGTTTTTCAATGGGTTGATTGCTTTTAGGTCTATGCATACTATATACACCATGCACATATTGATAGACCAAGAAGACTAACAAGCTAACTGACTCGCCAAAAAGTACAGTCTCGGGTCGATCTGTGAATAACGTCCAACACAGTAGACGTTTTTCCAAACACAGTGTACAGGTAAACAGGTCAAACCATGCAGAAAAGTAAATCGCGTCGGCCTTGTAGGCCGCCTTTCAGACTAAATCGCATCGGAGTATAGCGACGCATCAAAGGAAATTCATTAAATAATACGCTGGGCGGGGAAAATGGCATGCAACGCGTCCGAGGATCCCGTCGTGGTTCAGACCGAGCACAGACTCCCACGCGGTGCGAAGTCTCACGCGGTCGTTGACCGGTCAGCGCGAGAATCGCGTCGCACATTGGGGACACCTTTTACTGAATCGCGTCGGTCCTGGCCGAGGCGATACCAGGTGCTGGAATCGTGTCGCCTGGACCAGACGCGATTCCTAGCTTAAGCCGAAAACGCAAGAAAACCAGCCGATCCTCTTGCCATGCTTGTATCTCTCTATCTAATGATATTTAGACAAAAAAATCTAACATGAAAGATGACCAGGACAAGTAGTAGAAGAACTTTGATGTTGAGGATTTGGCCTAAGTCGGACTCGAATCGCGTGAAAAATATGGTGAACATAGAAGCCATGTGCAGCCCGAAACGCAATATCATGCAGCGACTCTCTTACCACGCTTATAACTCTCAAACTAATGACATTTAGACAAAACGTTTAACATCAAAGATGAAGAGGACTACTAGTAGCATAACGTTTATGATGGGGGTTTAGTCTAATTCGGTCTCAAATCACGTGCATAATAAGAAGAACGTAAGAATCCCTAACTGTGCGCGAGTTCGGGAAAACGACTAATACTCCATGTATACTCCATGAAAATTAGGCAAATCAAGTGCAAATGAATCTAGACTCGAAGCTCTACAAGATGGTATTGGTTTTATTTAATCTTGGCCCGAGAACACCTACCTTTGAATGCTAAGAACTCCCTGCAGGTTTTTGGGTCGATGCAGTGGCTTGGGGAAGATGCTCTTCACGAATCCAAGCCCTATGGTCGTCCTCATTGCTCCTGGGTGTTCTTCCCACATCCAGCAATGAAGGGAGCATGCTAAAGTCGGCCATAGAGGGTCTTAAGATGGTTTTATAATGCTAGGTTTTCTTAATTCCGAGTTTGGGGTTTTTAAATCTTGTGGTAGGAATCCTACCATGACTAGAACTACCATAAGAGCTATTTCCATCCTAAAACAACACCAATTAGCAAGTAGTAGAGAACAAATTCGTGCTCTCTTGTTGGGCTTTAGGTTTGGGTCTTGATTAATGACCCAATTAACTCATGTCTAAGCTTAAATGACCTATTTTACTGCTAGGTATTGGGTCAATACGTATTTTAAATATTATTTCCTTTTTATTTGACCACCTATTGGCCCAATAAACATGATTTGACCTCAAACATATATTTTACTTTAGTTCGTCATATTAAATAACCGGTTTCTGACTTAGTTTCCTAATTTGGGTAATTAGTCACATTGTGTCGTACACTTGGCCAATCGGATTTTTCGTTGCATACATTTCTTTGCAGAATGCTTAGGAATAAGTTTGAGGTTGATTTATAATTTTTACGAGATTTTCCAATATGTTCTCTCACGTACGATAGTGGTACGTAAGTTCTATCATTCTGATAATATGGAAATTATTTATTTACTATTTTCCTACTTGAATTTGTTCATGGGTCATAAGTTATCCATTGGTCCAATTTATTTTATGGATTATCCCCACATATTGTTTGGAGTCCACACATCATTTTAATTTGGTTCATGATCATATTTATACACATGATAATAGATTTTCCAACTATTTCTTAATTACGATAATAAGTCACAATAACTCTTAAACATACCCCAAATGACTTTTATTTAGCCAAATTTCTTTATGGATCATTAGAGGATATTATTTGAAGTCCATCTAGGATTTTTATTTAATTTTCTGACTCATCTAAGTATGTGTGATAAAGATTTCCTGACTTATTCCCTGATTACGATACTCAGTAGCGAAACGCCTTAAACTTGGATCATCTGATTTTCCTTTGCATGAATTTCTCTGTGGATCATTAGGGAGTATTATTTAGAGTTGAACTATGGTTTTTATGAAATTTTCTAATGGGTTTTTGTATGTATGATAATGACACATGCATTTTTGCTATTTTACAAATATTGAATTTATCGTTTTCGATTTATTTCTAATTTTTCAATTATTGAATTTTTGGGGTGTTACATCCTCCCCCACTTAAAAGAATTTGGTCCCCAAATTCACATGTGTTTACGGGCTGGACTTACAGAGAATCAAATTGTGAATTGCTAATAATATAATGATTGATTGGTGATGTAACTTTAGGGTCAAATAAAAGCGAGTTAGAAAGAATACCTCTCTCATACCTCCTTCCTTGGTTTGTTCTGCCATTTATTCCCTGAGCTTGATTTCTCATTAGGGCAATCCTTAACCTTGTGGTCTTGGCTGCCACAACAGAAACACTTGTCCTGAAATTTCCAGCACTCCTCGGACCGATGATTTATTTTGTTGCAATATTGGCATCTTTCTACAGGATCGGGAACTAGTTTCTTCTTGCACTTCTTTCTCTTGTGCGATCTGCTACTGTTGTTGGGTCGTTTCTCTCTGGCTATAGGTTTGGAGTTTTCTGTGGTTGTAATTTGTTCTTTCTTATTAGTTTTGCCAACTCCTTTGTCATCCATAGACCTTTCCTTTCCACTTGTATCTCCCTTAGCCATTATTAGGGCATCCTCTAACAGTTGAGCAGCTTGTCGTAGTGCTTTGGTTAATCTTTGGACCGATCTCTGTCCGTCCATAGATGGTGTAGGTATATCCTCCATTGCTGTTTATTTAAGTTCCTTCAAAAATAAATTATCACCCGGTCAGTCTTCTTTACTCCTTGTTAATACCTTGTAATCTTACAATATTTAGTTACTAAATAAGATTTGGACTTAACCCATGTTTTACCCAATCTCACCAAGTAGGTATAGAGTTCTTGACACAAGCTAAGGGTTCTAATGACACTTATCCTATCATTCCTAATTGTCTAGGACTTAGGGAAAGTCCAGGCTTTGATACCAACTGTCACGCCCCAATATTTAGCAGCGGAATAAATACTAACAACTGAGCACGCTTAACTTTAGAGTTCTTTTCAATCTCGAGCTCTGAAAATGACTAGTCTGAGTTGTGGTAGTTTGTTGATTTAGTCCATATAACATATTCTTATATGGGAGTTACAATAACATTTTGCGTCGTCTGTGGGAAAGCGCTACTAAAGGTCATACGGCTTCCCCCACTCACACTTGTAGTTGATCTCGAAAACTATGAACGCAAGCATAGGGGACCCCTGGAGGCGTCTCTCATGATCAACAGAGGGTTTGTCCTGAAGCATACATGGTCTTTTCCTGTGGCCATATATCTTCGAAGGTCTGACAAGAATGCTAAACGACAAGTCACTCAGAGCATCGTCAGGAGCAAATCCTCTACTCACTCTCAGTAGATCTCGAGCCCCTAGCTTGGGGGCCAAGCAGTAGGCCATCAGATGCTTTGACGTCGGCGACCATGATTCAGTCCGAATGGGAGCCCCATACCATGTGGTCGAGTACCTCGGATTTGGGGACGACCAGTTGTCTGAAATGTGTAGGTCGGCTATTCCAAGAACGTTGAATGTTGAACACTTGCGTCATTCTTTGCTTTGATATGTTGATAAAGTTGAATTCTACTAAATCTACATGATTTAACTATTTTTAAAATATTAAAAATTGGTGAGTCGCTTTATAGCATCGTCATTGGTCCCCGGCAGCTAATGGTCGGCCTTCGGCACTCGTCCTCTCCCCAACAACTATGGACGTTCTGGGTAGCCAGTAAGGTGAGCTCGCTTAGACGCCAATAACTGACAATGTCTAGCGTGATTTGAAGGCGAGGTCGCTCCAGCACTCGTGAAGAACGAGGACGTTGAAGTTCACTGGACAAGGTCGCTTAGGCACTCATCAAACTGAGAGACGACATCTGACGTGATTTGAAGACATGGTCATTCCAACAATTGTGAAGAACGAGGACGTCAAAGTTCGCTGGACAAGGTCGCTTAGGCACTCGTCGAACTGAGAGACGACGTCCGACGTGATTTGAAGATGTGGTCATTCCGACACTTGTGAAGAACGAGGACGTCGAAGTTTGCTGGACGAGATCACTTAGGCACTCGTAGGATTATCATGCTATGTTCTCGGTTTGTCTTAAACAAAACTTTTCGAAGGATAAAGTTCTTAAGAGACTCCGACGACTCGAACGAGAATAGATGCAATTGGCAATAAAGTTTGTTGTTGGCAAAGTTCTCTTGATAAAGTGAGAAAATACACAAGATCTTGGCGAAGCACCATGTACAACCGCTCGGGCACCCACGCCACGATGACGTCGTCTGGTTCGACCTGATTGTCGGTGTCAGGGGCGACAGTCATGTCGACGATAATGGCTTTAGCAGTGTCCTTGAGGACCTCTTCTGTGGCGACAGCCAACGCCTCGTCGAAGACAGTAGTGATGTGCTCGTCTCAACGATAGCATCCTCGCCAGCCTCCTGCTCGGCATCATCCCCCAATCCCGATAGGTTGTATTCGGGATGGAGTTCTCGGATGCGTCTGAGACGGTGATCGTAACCAGCTTTGAAGAGCTCGTCGATCTCTTCGGCAAGCTCGTCAGAGTCATGGTACTCGACGATGACCTTGTCGCACTCCTCCTTGGCCAGTTTCGAGCTCTGGGCCTTCATTGATGCGAGCAATTCCTATTTCGCGTGGAGGGCCTCTTTGAGATCCTCGACTGTCTGCTTCAGCCGAGCGATGTCCTCCTCGACTTTCTTCACCCGTAGCTGCTCCTCGAAATGAAGCTTCTCGGCCTCTTCGGCCCTCTTCTCGGTGGCAGTGGCGTTCTGCACGGCCTCAAAAACACGCTGCTCGGCCCTGACTCGAGACGTTTCCACCTTTTGGAGCAGGGCCCCAATCGATCCCAACTGATTCTGCACTGACCAGTAGAGGTCGTCGATGACCTCATTCGCTCTCATGCCCAAAGAACGGGCCAACACTCTTGCTGGGGTCGCCCGACGACCCCATTCGATAGCAGAAGGCTCCTCCATCGTCTGCACTGGTCGTAGCGATTGGGTGCTCAAGATCGCCGCCTCTGATGGTCGGCGGACCACGACGTAACCAGTTGTTCCCGTGGTTGCTCGAAACAGCTTCCCGTGGTAGCTGAAGAAAAGTCAGTTAGTTCCTAGAAATCTCCAAGGTCTTGGAGATCAGCTCGAACAGCTTCTCAGAAGGCTCGAACAGGTCGGGAGGCTCCACCACCGATAGAGACTGGAACTTCAAGAGCTCGGATGCAACAAGAGCTGGGGGGCGGAAGCCCTTGTCTCAGATGTTTATTGCTGACCACATGGTCGGAAAGGGCCATCCGGTCGGGCAGTGAACAAAATTGAAGTTCCTCTTCCAGTTGTGGACAGAGGAAGGCATTTGGCCGAGGATTTGCCGACCTGACTGAGTTGCAAAGTATAGCAGTCTCCAAAGGCTTTTACGGAAAAACAATAAAAGAAGAGGCATGTGGTCGGAAGGACCTCGGCCATGGCACAGGCTACGAGTAAGCCAACACCAACCTCCAGGAGTTGGGGTCAGTTGCGACAGAGCGGCTCCCAACTTGAGAAGGAGGAAAAATGATGAAGGGATGCAAAGGAAACTGAAGGCCTGCTCGGACGGCCTCGGCATAGACGCAAACTTCGCCCTCCATTGTATAGTGGGCTCGGAGCTTCTTTGAACAGTGCATGGTTGAGCCCTTAGAAAATACGAGACCAGGATGAGTCTTCATCCAATTGAAGGTCTCATCGTTGGTGTCATACCAGGCGTCGGCTACGGTGTCGGCTTGCCGACGAGATCCGAGGTATGGGCTGAAGGTTTCTTGGGAACATAGTTCCCAGGGTCGACCTCTAGAAAAGAAGATTCCTCGACATGGTTCGACGACTGAGCGTCGAGCTGAGAAGCTTCTAGAAGGGAAGACCTCTCGTAAGGACGAGGAGGTGTAGCCGCTTCGGACGACACCGAAGAGGAAAAGTTCTCGAAAGGAAAACCCCCAGATGTGGAGCCGTCACGAAGGCGAGGTTCGGAGGAAGAAGACGTAAAGGAACTAGACGAGGTCATCACTTAACTCTGAAGGAAGCAAGCGAAGAATGAGAATGGACGATGAAGAGAGCTCGAACGTCGAAACGTCGGTTGGTCATCCAGAGAATGCTCGCGCGCAAAAGCAAGGGTGGGTTTTCGGCAGTCGACCCCACTATTTATAGTGTCGGGGGGCCGATCAGATCCAACGGTCGATATTCATCGTCTACAACAGCAAATCAAATCTTGACACATGGCGGACCCAGATTGGTTATTGAGCGTCCCCTCGGATTCCGACCGACACTGCTAGAGAGGATCATCATGATGGCGTGGGAGTCGAGGGGGGACGACGAGATTGATGTCATCGTCGCACAGCGGTCGCGCGACGTATGGCGGCTCTGACAGCGTCACGATGTGACCCGTGACAGGGCAGTGCTGACAACTTGGCTATGTGACATGGAGCGGGCCACGTGACAAGACATGTGTCTTCGACGAAGAAATTCCTGAAACAGCTTCACCTCGGCCACGTTCCCAATCCGACGTGAACCTAGGGGGCCAGTGATACAGGAGTTCCCAGTAGGTAGGCTAAATCCTCGGCTTGGCCGACCTCATAGAGTATCAGAGCCGACGTCCTGACGTCGCTGTGACCAGATCCTGTTGTCATCTAGTACGACAATTTTGTCGGCGAGGATGACGTCCTCATTTCCCTTGTTCCGAATTCCTCAGATCGGGCAAGGACGAGGTTCTCCACAGCTCGTCCGTATCCGACCTGGAGCCCGATGTGTCCGCGTGATTCTCGGAGCATGACTCATGAACGGCCGGAGCAGTAACTACCAAGGTAACGTCCAAGAATCGTGTGTCTGTTAACTACGGCCATTAAGACCGCGATCTAAGCGATCTAGCATGCCAGTTATGACCACGATCCAGCGTCAATCATGGAGATCCCTTGCGAGATTCGCGGGGTCATCCAACTGTTACGCGGGTATCCTAACCCTATAACAGAGGCCGACACTCCACAGGCACATGTAGGCGGTTGAACTCCATAGACGAGGTCATTCTTCTCGGCTAGCGACTAACAAGATCGTCGGAGTGTCTCCCTGCCGATGCCTCTCGGCGGGCTTTGCAGGTCGTCTCGAGAGCTCGGAACAAACATCTCACGTCGGCCAAGCGTGCCTCGAAAATGATTCATCGGCTTGGTCACTCGGTTCATTCTTCGGCCAGGTACACCGCGGTGGTCATCTCGGCCTGAGCAGACCTATGTTACACATACGATAACAGTCTATACTCCTATAGTCTAGTTTCGTTTAAAAATGATTTCGTGATTTTACATTAAGTATATGATTTGATTTCAATTTTAAATATACTTGTGTCAAGCCCTTGGTTGCATGGAACGCAACTCTAGGAGATCTGATCCCCTTTTTTGAGCTCAGACCGAG
This sequence comes from Colocasia esculenta, assembly GCA_014218235.1. Classification (NCBI taxonomy): domain Eukaryota; kingdom Viridiplantae; phylum Streptophyta; class Magnoliopsida; order Alismatales; family Araceae; genus Colocasia; species Colocasia esculenta. The sequence goes on along the minus strand of CM024758.1, from coordinate 138,041,393 downwards.
ACTTGAGAATGCGACGACTCGATAGGTTACTTTCTCAGCTTGGTCGTGACAAGGTATCATGTCGCGATATTAAAGCGATGGGACCATCGTCGCGTTCATCTTGACTGACCCGAACACCCGCCGTAACGAGAATCATGCCATCGCGTCGACATCTCGACTGCAACCGAACGCGTCGGCTCGTCGATCGTGACCTGATCGTGTTGCCCCAACCCGTCGTAACAAGAACATGGTCGTCGCGTCGGCCTAGCGCACCGCGACCTGAACGCGACCCTAGCCGACGTCGCGACCTGCCTGTGTATTTTTTCGAAAATCAGAAAAATGCCCTCTTCATGCCAATTTCACCAGATTATTCACTATTAATCCTTTGAATTTACAGAAACAAAGTGACAACATGTTAATTAGATTTCAATAATATCCATGTGATTTTCTATTAAAAGATATGTGCACGACTCTCATATGCTATCTTGAATTCTCTCTCACATGCACACACCAAACATTGAAATTTTGCACATGAGACCTTACATAAATTACTCCATAATATATCTGATAATTTAAGAGCAATTAATCATGTTAAATTCCCTATTATTTTAAATAAACTTGTCTTCATTTTATTCGCTTGATTTAATACCGTTATCGCGTCCCTCTGCCTTTAAGCACTCAAGGCAAGACGGACAAATGTTTCTATACACCATTTTCTTAACTTGGACGACCTCTCCATTGGGAATACTCCTGACTGGACCAGAAAACTCCTTGTCAAGGCCTCCGTAAGACTCCTTAGCTTTGGCGAACGTTCATTGCCGACGAGCAGGTTGTACCATCAACACCTATTTACACCTAGGGATTAGCATGATCTAACAGCCTTAGATTTCTCTCTTATCATGAGATCACGTTGGACCTCTAGACTGTGTTCGTAGCATGGCCAGTGGGTGGTTGATGAGTTAACTGTCGGCACACAATTAAGCGTGTTATGTAATTGTTACTATCGTCTGTTTAATGTTGTTTTATGCGCATTGACCGTAGTTCTCATCTATACTATATTCCTCATCTAATCATGTTCTCTATACTCTCATCTATTCTTCAATTACTCTCATCTATTTCTTGGTACTCTCTATGACCATTATTGATTGATTGTCTAAAAATAAAAACATGACTAATGTCAAGCAACATTATAAGAGTCCGATCTGGTCCTAGGAGGTGCGCCAGAAATGCTAGTGCCCATGGGATTTTAATGATCAGAGTGTTCGACATTAAGTGCTAGTTATCTTGATAATCTAAAGACAATCAAAGTGTTATCTTGACAAGTGTGCTATCGTGCTATCATGACATGCTATCTCGTGATGTGGCCATTCCTTTAACGTGGTAGTTGTGCTATATTCTTCTTGAAAAGTACTATTATTCTTTACAATCATGTGTCATTACTCTCTTGACTATACTTGATTGGTCTCTCTAGTTTCTTGCTATTTCAAGACATTAATTACTTAAAACATGTATGTGTTCGAGATATTAAGTCTTACTGGGCATTATCGATCATCATATGCCATTGTTATGTGTTTTCAGGCGAGTCTGACGGAGATTACCACATGTATGAGGATGGGGAAGAGTAGGCGCAAGAGTGACCAGTCGTGTTGTCATCCAAAAGTCATTAATATTAGTTAGTTAGTCAATTTATTTTCATTTTGAATAAAGTACTATGGGCCCTTAGTTTCGGCTCTGAATTAGCAATGTAATAGAGAATTGTAGAATTATCAATAAAGTTGGTTAATTTGGTATTATCCCAATGTGTGAAATGGTTTGATGTCTATTTTACGCTCTATACTCTTTATTTAACTGTAGTCCGCTCTGATATTCCGCATCGGGACGTTACATGGGGACTAGAGGGGAAGGGGGGGTGGGGAAGCGCTATGCACAGAGGTTGGGCGGGCTAACCCGGGGGGGCCGCAAAGGGGAGGGAGGCCCGACAGAGGGTGATGCACGGAGGTTGGGTGTGACTCGGAGAGGGAGGGGGGCCAACGAAGGGGGGAGTTAGGAGGTGCAGTGTAGTAGGGAGGGAGTGGCGCGGGGAGGAGGAAGCCAGTAGGGCGGGGGAGGGCAAGTGTGTTGATATGGTATGGATCGTACCGTACTATGTCATACACTACGAGGCACAATTGATCCAAACGACACTACCAACCTTGGTCTAGAGAGGAGGGATGTTTCTCTTTGCAATTGCCATAAAGGGAGGTTTCTCCTTGTGATGTTCAGGTTTTGATCAACGAGGTAAGACCATCTCCAACATCAATCATCATTTCGATTTGCTTTCCAACATGTAAGGGAAGATCAAAGGGAGAAATGAGGCAGAGAAATTGTGCCAATGAAGTTTTTGGGGTTCTTTTGATGGATTTTTGTGTGCTTTTTTAGGCGAAGAATTTTGTGTGATTCTTGATGATCTCCTTTACGGGTGCTAAGAGCAGGGCACCGTTGACATCCTCGATGAAGAGTCCAAGACTAGTGGCAGAGGGTGGATGGCTGGAATGCGAGAGGGAAACCTTATTACCGAACCCACTGCAAGAGAGCTCCCTCGTGGTGGCCATCGACAAGTGGAAGACCATTCAATCCGACAACAACGAGATGGCCAATGCGTGAGACGGTGGGGGGTGGGGGAAAGTGGGGCTTAAGACTTCTCTATTGTTTTGTGACGAAGGGGGTGAGAGTGAAGACAAGGGTATTTTAGGAACTTCACATGCCCTTCTAATGAGGAAGGAATATTTCATCGAATATCCACTTTCTTTCACATCGTTAAACTAAATATATTTTTTTTGCAAGAATTAGATGTTTCGAAGGGGTTATATGACAATAGTCGGATTTGAGATATTAATCTCAAATTGATTATATTTATAGGGACTAATATGTAAAAATTTCTATAATTTTGTCATCCTTGTCACAGTATGGATGAAAATATATCGCAGGATACACTTGGATCCGGTAGACAGACTTTTTAAAAATAAATAAATAATTAAGAAGATCTGACCAACCGTGCTAAGAGCTCGTATGCCCATGCCGCACTGGATTCGATGCGGCGGGCGAACCATCACAGGCCCTTTCAGGCTATCCACTATGAGCATGTCATCACAACAATTTTTGGGGTATTTAGAACTCTTCTTCAAACTACATGCCTTGGCAATTGGCATGCTCCGGGTGAAGCTGAGATGTCATTGTGGAACTAGAAAGGATTTCTTTAATGTGCTTCCATATATACTTAAAGATCATTTTTGTGGAATTCTCTCACACTGTCACTATGAGATGGGTGCAGTTACGTAATTAACGTGCTTCCACAATCCATACTATGAGAGTGGAACTAAATCCAAGGATAGCTGAAACTAGCAAATTATAGGAGTTCTCATCTCCAAGCTATCTCAGTGGTATGCCTTACACCTATAATTTTCTGAAATAATCTGGAGAATTAGAAATCACCTGTGAATTGTGATGGATGGAATCACTTGCTTCCATGTCCATTTTTCGGATCCCAATCGGTAAGAGATTACTGAGTCTCGTCCGAATCTTTCGGTTCCCCATCTCCCGCACCGGCATTCGCATTTAGGAACTCGACCACGGCGGCCACAAGCTCCCCCGTCCCCGCCGCCGGCGCCGTCGTGTCCAGGACCAGCCTCGGTACTCCGGCGACGACGTAGTCGGAGCACCCTCCGTAGCCCTCCACTAGCTCTCTCAGCTCCCCCCACGTCGCCGGCTTGTGCCAGCCGCTGACGCCGTCGCCGCCCACGGCCGCCGCGGCGCCCCTCTCCTCCAGCCGCCGCCGCCACTCGGCCTCGTCCGCGGGCCGGCACTCCACCACCACAACGCGGATTCCGCCGGCGAGGTCGGCGGCCTCCAGGAGTCGGTCCAGGTGTGCCCGCCGGGAGAGGGGGGAGTCGACAACAACGGATAGGCCCAGGCGGAGCTGCGTCTCCGTCATCCGCCACAGGACGCTGTAGGAGAGGTCGTTGAGGAGGGAGGCGGCTGCGGAGGCGGCGAGGGAGCGCTGGACCGGTAGGGTGCAGTCGCGGATGTCGTCCTTGTCGAGGAGGGGGCAGCGGAGGGCGGCGGCCACGGCGCGGGCGAGGGTCGTCTTGCCCGTGCCCGGATGGCCCTTCATGGCGACCACAACCGGAGTCGGTGGCGGCCGCGCCATGTGCGCGCTCTCTGAATCTTGGACCGGGGTAAAAAAGGTACCCAGGAGAATATAATCGGTCCACGTCATCCAAGATAGATGATTGGGGATGCCGCCGCCGCCTTCCGTCGGCAGGCAACGCCAGGGCGGATTACCATGTTATCCATGGGAAAAATGCTAGCTGTCCATCATCACAGGATGGGTATTACCTTTTTTTTTTTTTTTTTTTTTTGGACCAAAACAAGTAGATCATACATTATGGTGTACAATATGTAAAAAGAAAAATAATGTGCATGGCCTGCTGCAGGCTGTAAGGGTAAAGATAGGAACCCATACCCTGAGTATCCAACACAAGAGATAGATGTATACAATAGAAGTGAAATATCAACATCCATATAAATCTAGAAAACAGAAATCAGCACGACGAGAAGAAGCCTGAGAGGTGAGCCAACCATCTTAAGGTGAATTTTCGCTCCATCTATACATGGCTGCAAGTCATTTAAGCAACAAATCAAGAAACTCGACAGACGCACACATGAACTAGTTGTGCAGAAGAACCTCAATACTCGAGTTAAATTAAAGTCTCTTATAGTGGCGGAGCCACTTTGAAGTCAATGGAGTCCTATGACCTCATTAGATTGAAAAGTTTTTATTAGTGATGTAAAATTTCACCATTAGTGATCCCATTAGAACAAGAAAATATATTTAACGGTGCACCCACTAAACGAAAATTTTAGATCCGTCACTGATCTCCTAGATCCCACCAAATGGGAAGAAAGGATAGAGTACAAAAAGGATGATCATCGCTTGAAGGTAGGGGCACAGAGCGCTCTTCACTGGCTTCTTCGATGAACTGTTCCCGCAGCAAAATGGAGCACCTAAAATAGATCTACAATAGAAGGGATGAAGGGGGGATGATAGGGAACAATGATTCCACAAATCCACACGAAATGATTTGGCGGTGAACAAGAGGAAAATAGGCATGATGAACCGATAGCGAACAAGATGAACTGGCATGCGTGGCGATAGAGAGGGAGGAGACGCAGGTAGATGGGAGTCGTGTTTTGGGTGAGATGATCGACAGGTAGATTGAAGACATGGAAGAGGGAATAATGGATGAAAATAGACAAACGTGAAGAGGGCGAGACTGACTTCGAATTGAGTAATAGAAAAGAGTTATCGGACGAAGCATAGTAGAAAGCCGACTCTAATCACAAGCATGGCGGAAAAGGTGGTCACAGTCTCTAATCTGAAAACTAATCAGTAAAATAGAAACAAATCTATGAAAGGTGAAAATGATTTGTGAAGAAAGAAAAGACTCAATACAGATGATGTGAGTCCCATTATTTATTAGAAAATCATTTTTTACTCAAATTTCAACCCACTATCGATCAATAAGTATAATGTTTGAACCTTTGGAAATCCCGGCTAGGAAAATTTAAGTTGTTTGGTTTTTCCTTTTTGCTACCATCGGGTAGGATAACTTGGGATAACTTAACCCTTACATACAATAGGATAAAGAGTATATCCCGGTTCTTATTTGGAAAAGAAAAAGATTTAAATTGTAAAAGTAGCTTTAGATTTATCTGTATGGTTCATGAACCCTTATTATCTAGTGGCCACAAAATGTGCAACAAATATGCTCTGAGTACAGGGAAAAACCCAAAAGACCAACTGGACCAAACTAAATGGACTACCCTCTTTTGTTAATGGGATCAAAAGAAGCCCACTTGGCTCCCTTTCAGGGCCCAATAAAAACAAGAACGCTCTTGGGATAAACCTCATGCTTCCCCTCTCTTTATTTGGTAGATCCTTTACTTGGTCTGTGCAAGTGGAATGCAAACCCACCTAATCATCTCCTTTCCACCTACTAGGCAAAGTTGCTGGCAAGTGTTAAGTTTGATGTCATTTTCTCCTCCTGTGAATAATATCATGGGATGATGATCCACAAATTGGCACTTTGGGATGATGGACAGCAGCGTAAGAGTCAACATGGGTACTGTACTTGCTCATATCTGCCTGGCCCAAAATCATGGATTGTGGGTCCACATAATTCATATCTAGTTTTCAGGGGCCAATTTTACCTTTTTATGGCCCCCTCTATTTTATTTTTTATCATTTTTATTGGTGTTTTTTTTCTTCTTCTAACTTTCAAGTTGATCCATCGCAGATTGGTTCGGTTTTCCTTTTTCAAAAACCAAACCTTTGAACCCTATTTTATTCACCTAATCGACTTCCCTCCCAAGCCTCACGTCTCCATGTGTCCCTTTTAAACCCAGCCACGGGCCACAGGCATTTCTCTACGGGAGCCCAATATCTAGATCTACCATATTTTATTGACCTAATGTCCTTCCCTCCCACTCCTTGTGACCCGCTTTTGGGTTTTGACGTTTTCACTAGGGAGTGGTGATGACATCTTTCGCACTGTAGAAGAGAAATAGTTGTGCAGGTCATCAGCTTCTTCTTATGATCTCATCTGTTCGATTAATTTTAAGAAGGCATATGTAATTTTGACTCTTCTGAATTCAATTACAGAATTTAGAGTTTTTCTCTTTCCATATTTTGTATCAAGTTGTATTTTTTAAAACTTGATGATGATCTTTTTTTTCGTATTTAATATGAACTACTCTTGTTTGCTAACTCTAGAAAAAAAAATTTCTTCTATAGTGGTCAACTACTCACTCAACGAGTCAATAGCCGGCCAACAACATGTCAACACCAATGACGACACTGCAACTTTATTGAAGAGACGTGATTTAAGTGTGCCTCCCAAGAGGTATTGTCTCCATACTTGAGATTTTGTCCTTTAAAATGGTCCTCTTAGGAGAAGAGGTGAGGCTCTTGCTGATAAGCACACACTTGTTCTCACTATCTTTCAATGTGGGACTAAAGAATACTTCTACACAACCCCCCAGTGAAGATAAGGGTGTGCGGATCTCATGAAGATGAGACACTCGGGTAGGGCGCATGGCCTCTCGTTCGTTCCCACAGACGGCGCCAATGAAGATACGTGATTTAAGTATGCCTCCCAAGAGGTATTGTCATCATGTTTGAGGTTTTATCCTTTAAAAGGGCCCTCTTGGGAGAAGATGTGAGACTCTTGCTGATAAGTACACATTTGTTCTCACTATCTTTCAATGTGAGACTAAAGAATACCTCTACACTTACCAATCTTTATGAGTTAGCACCCGACGACCCTGAGATAATATATTTGTCTTTAATTTTTTATATATATTTGTGATCCAGTGAATCTAGATAGTAACTTATTTATGTACAACATTTAGTTTTTTATATTTATGATCTAGCGAGTTTGAGTGGTAGTTCATTTATTATAAGTAATTTATTTTTATATTAATTAAAAGGTGATTTAGAAGCTTCGACGTTGATTGATTTATTCTATTTATATAAATATCCTTTAATATATATGTGGATGTAGGCAACATTTAAAATTTCAAAGTTTGTTTACTATTTCTTAATTATATAAGTGGTCGGTAAAAATAAAAAAATCATATATCTATCCACTTGTGTATAAATTTTTGACTCTTATTCTCAATCTTCTAATTTTTATAATTACAATGGAACAATTATTTTCAGTTATAAAAATTATTAAGAAAAAATTTTGCAACAAAATAGAAGATGATTTTTTTTCTTATTATTTGATCAGAGAAAATTGTTAAAACTTTTAACATAGATTCAGTTATAGATATTTATGTGACTTGAAAAAAAATGATATTTATTTTGATAGATCACAAGTTGATATAATTTAAGATATTTATTTTATTTTATATATTTTCTTATTTCAGTTCCCCTTATATTTCGTCATGTATCTATCCTTGCTAGTTTGAATGTACCATTTCACTCTAACTTTATCTTTCTACTCTTGAAACCTTATTTATTTGAGAAATGGGGTACATGCGAAGGAATATTTACAATAAAACATTGCAACATTGGTTAGCGCGTTGAAATACAATGTTTAGGGTGGACTTTGTGAGTTCGTCTTAAGAAAGCACGATGATCAACTACTCCGCCCAAGCTCAGTCGTATATGAACAAAAGTACCCCTTAAGTCATCGGATTTTGAAGGAAATTTTAATTTCAAATCTATGTCAGAGATGACACCTTATCAACAAGTTTATGTCAGACATACTTAGATTAAACAGTCCAAATATTTTTTATACCTGTTAACTTTTAATCTTTATTTTTTTCAAGATCGACACTAGAGGTACTTGGGAGACATTACTAGAGATAATGTAATTAATATATTTCTGACCTTCAGGAATAGAGATGTAACGCTCTAACGCGGAATATCGGAGCGGTAATACAGTTAAATAAATAGTATCGATCGATAATAGATATCAAACTATTGCACAATTTAGAATAACGCCAAATAAAATTCAACTTCATTAAAAAAAATTTTAAATCAACTAGTACATCACTAATTCAGAGCCATAAATAAGGCTCAGAGTACTTTATTCAAATCTAACTATTACAATCTGATTAACTAACTAACTAATAAAAAGTATTGGTCGTCGGAAAAATTGGTCACTCTTGAACATCCTCATCCCCTTCCTCGTGAGTGTGGTAGTCTCCATCAAATTCACCTGAAGCACATGAAATAAATAGCGCAGGATGAGCGATAAACGTCTAGTAGAACTTAATATCTCATATAAACATGTAAGCTTTAAGTGATTAATATATTGTAAAGTATGATGACTAGAGAGAACGATCATGTACAATTAAGAGAGTAATGACGCATAGTAACAAGAGAACATGAGTACTTTCACATGAAAATAATACAACTAGCATGATAACGGATTGGTCATATAACGAAATAGCATGTAACGTTTGCACAAAGGTGCACTAGTAGAGATATCATTTTTGGTTGATCTTCTTGTCAACCGAGAGAACATAGTATAGTGATTGATTATCATAGATTAAATCTAGATAGTATGACATTTGGATGTAATGCCGACATCTCGATCATTGAACTCCCGCGGGCAAATGGCACTTTTTGGGTGCACCTCCCAGGACCAGATCGGGCCCTATTGTCTAGCATTAGTTATGTTTATTATCTTAGACAATCAATTGTATGGCCAAATATAGAGTAACAAGAATAGATGAGAGTATAGAGAGAACATGAACAGATGAGAGAGTAGAGCTAGTAGATGAGAATGGGGTCTATTCGTACAACAACGCTAAACAGTCGATAATAACAGTTGCAACAGCACACACTATCGTGTGCCGACATTTCGGTGGAAGTCACAACTGCCCAATAGACGTGCTATGAACACAAGTCAGAGGTCCAACGTGATCTCAAGATAAGAGAGAACAAACTAAGGTTGTTGGATCAAGCTGATTCCTATGGGTATAATAGATTTTGATGGTACAACCTGCTCGTCGATAATGGACGTCCGCCAAAACTAAAGAGACTTACGGAGGCCTTGACAAGGAGTTTCTGGTCTAGTCAGGAGTATTCCCAACGGAGAGATCATCCAAGCCCAAGACAGAAGTGTGTAAAGAACCAATTTGTTCGTCATTCCTCGAGTGCTCGAAGGCAAAGGATGCGATAGCGGTATACAAAACGTGTGAATAAAATGAAGACAAGTTCGTTAAAATAATAGGGAAATTATATGAATAATTACACTTAATTATCAGATATATTATTGAGTAAAATTGGTAAGGTTTCATGGCAAACATCTATGTATAATGTGTGCAAGTGTAAGATAATCATGATAGCAAGATATAGTTGTGCACATGACTTTTATTTAATGGGAAATCATGATAATATTACCCATTATTATTAAACAGGTCATTATTGTTCATAATAGTACAATTGAAGGGTTAAACAGTGATTAAATGGCATGATTAACAAGAGTTTGCCTGGAAATTAAGGTTCTGGTTGCAACAGTCAGGTTGCGACGTCGGTTGGCATCGCGTTCAGGTTGCGACAGGGCTAGCCGACGCTTTCTGCTTCCAGCCGAGACGCCGACGCGACGACGATGTGCTCATCGCGACGTGTCGGGGCGACGCATTCAGGTAGGGCTGACCAGACGAGGAGATCGCGACTCGGGTCAGCGTCGCGTTAAGGACGCGACGTGGGTCCTTGTCGTGACCTAGTTGAGAACGCGACCTATTAGGTCGTCGCATTCTCAGAACCTTGGCTTGAGCTCTGGAAGATAGCGCATGTCACCTTGGGTTGCAGTCCATGCAACCAAGGCTTGACACATAATACTTTAAAAATCAAGAACAAATCGTATACATAGCGAAAAATCATGAAATCAGTTTTAAATGAAACTAGACATGCAGAGGTATCTACAGGAATAATTAATTAGAGAATAGACATGGTATAGATATGCTATGATTAGGTTACATCCCGGTGACCTAAAATCATACACAGTGATGGAATCCGATTTAATTTGAAGATGTTGCATGATAAAAATTGGGAAAAATAGGATCATTCGGACCCTAACATTATGGAGCATGTTTGATAAAAATTGTAAGGCATGAGATCAAGTGTATGCATGGATTGAAGGCAAACATGTTGGCTCGGGTACATGTTCATGACAGGAATTAGAGCATGAAATACTTTCAAATGGCACAGTAAAAATTGGGGAAAACATGGGGCTTTGCAAGAGGGGATCATGTCTACCTAGGTTCGAAGTTAATTAGGTTTTTCTTGAGAGATTGCTAGCTTTAACACTTTGAAAATCCTAGGGCAAGAGAGGTTGAAGAAGAAGAATCCCCTTGGTCCTAGCCTTCTCCTCCTTGTTCTCCACGTCCAAAAGTCTCTCCTCCACGTTCTCTAAGCTCCAAAGGGTCAATAGGGTTGGCTAGAGACGAAATAGAGGGTTATTTGTATGATTAAAATCTCATACTTAAAACTCTTCCCTCTCCTCTAGTTACGAAATTCTCATATTTATCTCATTTCTCCTAACATTTATCCACCTAAATAATTTGGGGAGAACTCCAATTCCGTGGCTAAGGGATTAGGGTACGTCTAGGACTCTTTTTAAGTTAATTATGAGTTAAATAATGATTATCTTAATCCTTTTCCATTAAGGTACGAATTTAACATTAAATATCTCTCATCCAAGTTGGGCTCTTTCCTTTTAGGCCCATTAACTCATGTATGGACCATTAGTGTAACCCATTTCCCAATTTGGCTTAATGAGTTTTAATTTAAACCCATTTTATCCTAATTTAATTTATTTACAAATGTTTTAAATTTTTAGAGTTGCTATAAGAGACCCATTGGATTTATACTTTAACTGATTTCTTCATTTATTTTAACCACTTTCTTCTTATACTTTAACTTCTTATATTTCTAAATTCAAAGATATTAAATAAGAATTCATAGTTGTTAATTTAAAGTATGTGTGATAGTGAGCTAAAATGTATTAAACTTAAAGTAATTGTTATTAACTTTTAAAGTCTGACTACTGTGTCAATTAAATGTTACATATTTGTAGTTAAATTAGAAGACGAATCTAGTTAAAGTACAAAAACAGATAATAAGAACACAAAGAATAAGTTAAAGTATATGAACAACATGGTTAAAGTAGATGAAGAAGTTTGTTAAAGTATGAACATAGTGACCATTCAATTAAAGTATACAAAAAATCTGGTTAAAGTATATGAAAAAATCAGTTAAAGTTATGAAGAAGTCAGTTAAAATATGAATACAATGGTCATTCACACCTAATGATAAGTAAACGACATAATTTAAAGTCTAAGTTTGAAAATATTAATGTAAGAATTAGATATCGTTAAAATATGTATGACGGCGAGTTAAAGTGTGTGACTTAAAGTAACTGTTGTTCACTTTTAAAGTTCGACTGTAACAGTTAAATTGTTGCATATCTATGATTAAAGTAGAAGAGGAATCCAGTTAAAGTACAAGAACAGAGAATAAGAACGCAAAAAATAAGTGTACGAAAAGTCTACTTAAAGTAGAAGAAAAAATCAATTAAAGCAGAAGAGAAAACATGTTAAAGAAGAAGAGGAAACCGGATAAAAAAGAAGAGAAAATCAGTTAAAATGTTAGTTATCTGTTAAAGTAATAGTTGTAGTGTGTTAAATAGGTGAGGAAATCATTTAAAGTAGAAGAGACAACTTATTAAGCAGAAAATAAAACCGGTTAAAGTAGGCGAGAAAATCAGTTAAAGTAGAAGAGAAAACTAATTAAATTAGAAGAGAAAACGAATTAAAATAGAAGAGAAAATTAGTTAAAGTAGACGTTGTTGGTTAAAATAGTAGTTATAGCGTGTTAAAATAGTAGTTATAATTGTTTTAAAACACACACACAACATAAAATCAGTTACAGTATGAATGCAGTGGCCTACTTTCTCTTATGGTAAGAAATACATCAATTATATAGAAGGGTAAAACGGGAAACGAAATGAAGAATTGTCAACAAAAGGACAAAAAGTGTCTACACACACAAATCAGGCCTACTTTCTCTTATGGTAAGAAATACCATAAAATCAATTACAGTATGAATGCAGTGGCCTACTTTCTCTTATGGTAAGAAATACATCAATTATATAGAAGGGTAAAACGGAAAATAAAATGAAGAATTGTCAACAAAAGGACAAAAAGTGTCTACACACACACACAAAATCAGGCCTACTTTCTCTTATGGTAAGAAATACCATAAAATCAGTTACAGTATAAATGCAGTGGCCTACTTTCTCTTATGGTAAGAAATACATCAATTATATAGAAGGGTAAAACGAAAAATGAAATGAAGAATTGTCAACAAAAGGATAAAAAGTGTCTACACACACACAAAATCAGGCCTACTTTCTCTTATGGTACGAAATACCATAAAATCAGTTACAGTATGAATGCAGTGGCCTACTTTCTCTTATGGTAAGAAATACATCAATTATATAGAAGGGTAAAACGGAAAACGAAATGAAGAATTATCAACAAAAGAACAGAAAGTGTCTACACACATAAAATCAGGGTAAAACGGAAAACGAAATGAAAATTGTCAACAAAAGGACAGAAAGTGTCTACTAAGGATTGATCAGTAAAACCCTCCAAAAGGAGGGATTGTCTGACGCATTATTTCTAGACAGGGACCTAAGATAAGGTGCTTTTCTAATAGAGACTAATAATTAATTTTCTCGATTTTGAATTATTGATGATAAAATATTTCTAGATATGTATATATATATATGATCTTTTTTTATTTTTAATTCTTATGATCTTAAGGATTATAGGCAGTAAAACCTAATTTATTTTATATTCCTAACTTTCACAAATTAACAAAATATAATATATATGTAAAACATCCTAACACATAAAATTATACGCTTTTAATTTTATAACAAGAAATATGCAACTAAAAATACTAACAGCTTTAAAAATATATTTAGAATGTATAATCCCTCGTGTCCCTATAAGGCCTATATAAAAGGTAAATCTGCAATGTACCACGGACTTATATATATAGTTGCAATAATTTAGATGTATTGATAAATAGGTTTAATGGGTTACATAAATAGGTTTTAATTAATCTTGATTTATTTTATCCTCTAATTTAGCACCTAAATGATATTTAATTGAGATAAAATTTTAAAGGAAAAATTAATTAGAAGTTTCTGACTGTAATAGGGAGGTCTTTACTATAACATGATTTAATACACACTGTAACCAGAGATAACACTTACTGTAATGAGTTACAGTTCTGTCATGGATTAGAAAATAAATTAAATATCTATTAGGGACTCTTAATTAATTTGTCTAATTTAAATATAAGTTAATTAAGAGATGATATAAATTATGATATTTTAAGTTAATTTTTTAACTAATTTTTATCAAGTGAAAATTATCTTAGGTCAATTAATCTCAATATCTATACATCAATAATTCTTAATATTTTATTTTTAGAATCAATATTTTTTATAATTATAATGGTTTCAGATTTGATTTTATTTTCGAAATCAGATGTCATTCTGTCGAAGTATGTATAATCTAAGTTATGTCAAATTAATACATCTAAAAGGTATAAATGATGTTTAATTAAAGTAAAATTTTAAAAATAAATTAATTAAGAGATGATACAAATTATAATAATGTTATTTTACTTTTTAAAATTAATTTTTTTCTCAAATGAAAAGTATCTCAAAAATCATTAGATTGATTAATCTCAATATCTATACATCAATAATTCTTGATATTTATATTTTTAGAAGTATATATTTATTTGATAATTATAGTGACTTCATATTTAATTTATTTTCAAAATCAATTGTCATCCTGTCGAAGTACGTATAATCAAAATTGTGTCGGAATATATTAAAGAGATCTAAATGATATCTAATTGAGATAAAATTTCAAAAATAAATTAATTAAGAGATAATATAAAATATAATATTTTTAATTTAATTTTTAGATATTAATCAAGTCACAAAACTAAAAAAATAAACTGATCTTTTCCCACCGTATTTTAGTAGCATGATATTATACGATATGATACCGTATTACGAAAAATACGATACAAACAATCTTTGTAATACGATGAACTATTGTATTGACAACTCATCAAAGAGAAATATATGTATATATATATTATAAAAATCTCTAGCAACAGGGGAAACGCGCACAGGGAGAACGCGTGAACCCCGCGTCCTTTTTGCATGAAACCCACGGCGGTTCCGGCGGACTTCACGGAATCACCCGCCCGCGCAGTCCGAGAGTGATGAGGACGTTTTTGGCTCTGCTCTTGCTGCATGCTCTTAGGTTTAAATGTTAATAAGTTTCCCTACTGCTCAATATGTTTTATAATTCATTAGTTATAATTTTTTATTATAATATAGGACAAAATTTATTTGGCGAGAAGTATATAAAAAGGCTTCATGTGTTAGGTCGGTGGTCACTTTCTCATGAAATGAACCCCCCCCCCCCAACACGCCACCATGTTCGTTGTATAATTAGAATTTCAGAAAATTATCGTTAATAGTTAAATGTATGAATTTTTTTGGGCTTGCTTAAAAAAAAGAGAGAAAAACTTATTACACTTGCATATTACAATTTAAGTGTAATATGATTAGGCAACAAATTCATATGACATCTAACAATTGAATTGTCACTTTATCACTTTTCATGTGAGGGGTGCCACATAAGTTATTGTGTAGTTATATTATACTTAAAGTGTAATATATAAGTACAATAAATCTTTCTCAAAAAAATTTATTAGAGAATTGGCTTGGTAGAGGGCATAAAGAGAATTTTCTGTCGCAAACGTACACATGGGCTTCAGAGTCAACATTACGTTACGTGGAGAGATATTTAACGTACAACCGACGTGCCTATTAGTTGTTGACTGTCTGACACAGTAGTTGCTAGTCAAAAAAAGAAACGATGTGCGCACTCGTGTAGTATATTTGTAAGTGCAGTATAATTATTAAAATAATTTTAAAATAAATAAATATTTTTCATATATTTGAAAAAAAATAAATAAGGAAAGATAAAATTTTCATTTCAAATAGTTTTATCTTAAATAAACTTAACAATATATTTTTATTTACAATATGTATATATTTTTAAGATTAGATTTATCAATTTGTAAGAACAAGAGTTGAGTACTCATTCTTTAGAATATTGCAGAAGTAATCAACACACATTTAATTATTGATAATTTTGATTAAATAAAATAACGTGCGAAATAATCTTGTCTACTTTATTGTTTACCATCTTTATGAATATTATTATAAGAATAGTATGTAATGTTTATATATACTTCAATACCTTACCTATTACTTAGATCAAAATGAAAAAGAATAATGCAAAGATTTAAGTTGGGCCTAAATCATCAAAGTCATTGCTACGCCCTCAAGGTTGAAGCTATTGTCAAATGAAAATTGGTTACTCAGACATGCCATGCAATCCTGTGTTAGTCCCCGGTGAATGTCAATATATATCTTAGGAAAATGGTTTGGTGACACATGTATTTGACACATGTAATGTCATGTGAGTGGTGTCAAATATATGTGTGACATTTTAAAATTTACGTCATGTGAGTGGTGTCAAATACTTGTGTTGTCAAAGTATTTTCTTATATCCTACTTGCAAACGTCATGTCATTACTGTCAGAATCCTTGTATCATTGTCTTGTTGCCCATCACCCTTAAGTGCGAGAGGAGCTAGCAATGCAAGTTCATGTCATCACATTGTTTTGGCACACAAAAGTTTTCGGCAGAACAAGAGCAGCAAATAATGGTAAATGATAAGAGACATTAAGGAAAGAAATTTTATAAGGGGATTGGTTATGGGCACTATTAAATTGATATCTAGCGATCTATCTACGGCCACAAATTAGAATCCATGATTGATAATAAAAGTACTATTGAGAGTGGACCGTTTATCACTATAACCCATATATAATTCTAATTTTTATACTTACATCTAAGAATTTATCTGTAATCTACTTGTAAATAATTTCTTGAGTGTAATTAATTATCACGCAACTCCGTGTGTAAACTTCTTGTCCATAATGATGAAAATTGGGTGTCAATTGAGAGCAACCCTTCGACCAAGTACGCAGCCATCAAGGTGAGTTAAGCTTCACCTACCCATGGAAATAGAAGCTCGCTATTCTATCTACGACCAAAATTACATTGCATTAAGTATATATACATACACATATATTATATATATAAATGTTGATACATGATATTGATCATGGAGAGCTTCACATTCCTCGTGTTAATTTTTCACATCAGATGTGCAATATTAACATGAACAACATAGAAGAAGTAGTTGCAGCAACAGAAACTATAAGAAACATATATGTGGGAAGAGGGAGAAATTATTTTCTCTGTCAATTTTTTGGAAATGCTTCGCAACTTGACAAGAGAAGTTATTCTAGATGTTGATCAAAGGGTTGGCCTAGGTTGCAAGTGCTCCTTCTCCACCATCCTAACTATACTCTAGGCTTGTTGCTATAACCATCTCGCCAGGACTGTTCCATAGTTAGACCAGAAGATGTCGCTGTCGAGGATCTCTTCTCCCGACGGCATCTGTGGCAAACAGAAGCCTAGGTCCAAGTAGAAGTTGGAGTCACCTATGGATGGCAGTTGCTCACTGCTAAACTGGGTCTGCGCTATCATGTCCGACAACTCTGGCCTCTGCGAGTCCGCGGCTCCATGGTGTTTAGGTGGACGACCACAAAATGGTCGGAATCCACGATGTCAGCCAGGTCGAATGGCCAGGGAGGCTCTGTCCATGGCGGAACTGTATGTACAGCAGCACCCCTTGTACGTGCTGGACATCTTGACAGAGGCCTTCAAGATCCCTGGGAAGAACAGGCGCTTTATGGCTTCCATCTTCCCCCTTCTGCTCGTGCTCTCCTCCTTTGACTGTCTACTTCCTTGAGACTGTCACCACTGCCTCACGCTGAAGAAGGTGCTTTTGAGGATGCTTGCGTTGTGGAAGAGGTTCGAGAAGACTTGCTTCTACGCTGCGGCCATCACCGTCGGTTACACTTTCTTTGTTGTGATGCTCCTGGTGGCCTAGTCTTTGATTGCAGTCGACAACGCCGTCGTGGCCGCCGCCGCTGTCCTCTGCTCCTCTACCGTGCTATTCTATGCCTTCCTGATAGTTGTCTGGGTGTCGGACTTCGTGGTCTAGGTGTGAAGAAGGAGATGGCCAAGGAGGCCCTGTCCATGGCGGAACTCTACATGCTAGCCGCCTAAGCTCAGAGCGCTGGTTTGATAATAGAGGAGAGCGAAGTCGATGTCGGCGCCGCCGAGTTGCGGCCCCCTGGCCAAGGAGACGCCACCCTCGCATCCATGGGAGAGGAAAGAGCTTGCCTTCTATCGTCTAAGGCATTGTTTGGTATTGCTTTTGAGGTGGAGATTTCAATCATTGAATGATTGAAAATCTCCTTTTTCTCCCTCTACTTAGCAAACAAAGAAAATAGCTTTTAGATTTTATAAAAGGAGATTTTGAGAAAGAGGAGAGAGATAAAGAGAAGAAGAGTCATCATTGTGCCTTGGCTTTTGGGATTGAAAAGCTGGTTAGAGTGAGTTTTTTCAAGATTTGGTGATTTTGCAAAAGTGAAATCCCTATTGGGAGATCCCAAACGGTGCCTAAGAGGAGGTCAGGGCGTAGGGAATTATTTGGGTGCAGTTGTCGGCAACCACCATCGTTGAACTCGGCATAGGCCTGAGCCGACGGTTCTCGCGGCACCCGCCACCGATGGAGACGTTGCATGGTGGAGAGTGCTACCTACCCGGGCGCCCGAGTAATTAGCCGACATGGATCAGCCGCACGGCCGACTTGATTGATCGGCCGCGCGTGGGCCCCACGTTGGTCGGCCCCGCGACGTGCCCGAGTAACCATTATTTCTCTACTTAGTCTAGTGAAATAGCGGTCTGGGTATAGAGATAAAAAAAGGCATAGGAAAGCTGGCTATTAATTATAAACAGACGCCTATTTCTCTTGTGCGAGGGAAAATTAAAGGGCCTTTCTCTTGTGCGACAGATCACTCTTCCTCCCGTGCATTACCACAAACTCATAAACCAAAGGGGTTGTGGGGCATGGGAGAACTAAATGCGGATTGTGGGGCATGGGAAAATAAAGGGTGAACCCCACTTCCTCCTATGCGTTACTAATTAGAACGTGTATAACTCCAATCAAAGTAAGGGTGTATTTAAAAAATATATTTAAGTTGTTTATTAATGAAGGTCAAAAAAAAAAATGAAAGGGTTTAGGTGAACCGGTTTTGAATCGGACGAAAAGTTGAAACTTGAAAGTGTCTCTTCTAGTATATAGGTTATAGATATGCATGGTGATAAATAGAGATGTCTCAGATTACATGTGTATTAAATATTTTTAAATTATATAATTATTTTATATTTTAAAATAATAAAAAAATATGTTGAAGTACTTTTAGTCATATATATATATATATAGTCAACATGTGCCTTGCATTTTCCCCGTTTCTTATATCTTTTTGGAAGTCTTAGTTAATTTAGATGATTGAAAGCTGTAAGTACGTAGGGGGAGTATTATTCGGGTTCAACTCAAAATTAAATCGAATTGACATATTTGATTCAAATAAAACTTTAAAAGTTTTGATTTGGGTTCAAACCAAATCATATTAAAAATTTTGATTTGGTTTGATTTCAATTTTTTAAACATCGAACCAAATTGAATAATTCGATTTTAAGGATATTTTTGTCAAATATATATACACAATTCAATTTTAAAGACATTTTAAGAGTTCAGTCCAAAATAGGTATTTTAAGGAAGAATTTTTAAGTTCTATTATTTTTTTATTAACTTTATTTGATTTAATTTCATTATCATTTGATTTGATTTGATTTAGGTTGAACCAATGTGATTTGATTTGAAAAAAATTCTCTTCACACTGAATCAAATCAAACCATGCTCATATATCCCTAACTGCAGGACAACCTGAGTACTTAGGACCATGGTTTGTCGTCTGCGGTACGTGCGAACCATACCGTGCATGGGCTCTCTCAAGCCCAGGCACAGTCGGGTCACCCCAATGGGGTGACCCAGGCGTACCGCCCCGACAAGAAGCGGATCGGTACGGTTCAATCTGTAAAATATTTATTTATTTTTTTTCGTTCCTCTCTCATATCCGGTATATTTAAGGGGTCTAAATAGTGTTTAATTAAGATAAAATTTAAAACATAAATAAATTAAAAGATGATACAAATTATAGTAATTTTATTTTAATTTTTATAATTTTTTTTGTCAAGTAAAAATTGTCTCAAAAATTATTATGTCGACTTAATCTCAACATCTATGTATAAATAACTCATGATATTTATATTTTAGAATCAATATATTTTTCTAGTAATTATGATGACTTCAGATTTGACTTTATTTTCGGAACCAAATGTCGTTCACCGTACCGCGGCAAACTCTTTGTGCACTTAAGGGGTCTAAATCATTCTAATTGAGATGAAATTTTAAACATAAGCTAATTAAGAGATGATACAAATTATAGTAATTATAGTTTAATTTTTTAATGATTTTTTTTTCAAGTAAAAATTGTCCTAAAAATCATTAGGTCGACTTAATCTCAACATCTATGCATCAATAATTCTTGATATTTATATTTTTAGAATCAATATATTTTTATTAATTATGATGACTTTATATTTGACTTTATTTTTAGAACCAAATGTCGTCCCGTTGAAGTGCACACAATCAAAGATAGTACCAGAATTATATTAATAATATGAAAATATTTTAAAATTAAAGATAATTATGTTTTGTATAAGTGATAATGTATTACATATAATTTACTATCTCTTTTAATTTCTTAGTATCGTATTAATATTTTATTATAAATTTTAAGACATTACAGTTTTGTTTCTATTTTCAGATTCTTGGTGTTGATCTAATGGAATACATTGGTCATATCATGAACAACTTTTATGAAGAGCCCAAAGACTAGATCACCCTCGTTCAGGCTATAGAGAGACCACACTCACTGCTACTTTTGATCGCGATATGAGAGAGAAGGTCAAGAATAATCTACTGTATCTTTAAGCACAGACCTTCATTTGATGTGATTCTAGTTAGAGCTCGTAGAAGAAGTCGTGGGGAACAACTTTCTTGAAGAAGTCTCGAAGAGATATGCGTCCTTGTTTGAGATGTGGAAGACATGATAATCCTTTATATGTAAATCATGATATGAGAGAGAATGTGAAGAATAATCTGCTATAGCTTTGTGCACATACCACCAATTGAGGTGATTCCACTTCGAGGATGAAGCTGAAGAAAGTAGAACAACTTTGATGAAGACCTCGTGAGCATATCAGGCCCTTTTCATGCTATAGAAGGCATGATATCCCTGCTAGTTCTAAAAGATGAGAGAGAAAAGGTGCAACGTTGAGAATGACTTCTCCTCTGGCTTTGGGGCAATGGAGCTTGGTGAGTAGAGCTTCCAGGGGTCTCTTCACGTGGTGATAGTCTTTTCCTATCTTATAGAGTCTTAGGATGTGTTTAAGAGAGAGAGAGAGAGTACAATCTCGAGTAAGAGAGTCTATGCATAAGAAGAGATGAGCAGTCTATCTTGAGTTTGGATGGAAAGTCTCTTTTGAAGTTTGTTCATTTTAAATATTCATCAAGTCACAAACTAGAAAAAAAAAAATCAAACAAACCTTTTCCCACCATATCTTAGTGATACGGTACCGTACCACGGAGAATACAGCACGGTCGATCTGAATGGTACGACAAACTTTGCTTAATTAGGACCCATACAAATTACAATTATACCCCTCTAGCAATTTGAATCGTGGATCTGCGCTTCTTCAACGGGACAGCAACACATACCTTTGGGGTTGGGAGGCCGTTTGGTGTGTCAGAAAATAACCTAAGTGAAATAATTGTGAAACCATCGGTTTTAGAATCCGGAAAAATAAGTTTCATGATTCTAAAATAAAAAATACTAAACAATAAATCAAACTTTCTTAATTTTCCGCCGCTTTAAATTGAAAAACAAACTTATAAGTAGAGTGGGACAAATGAATCGATTGTTTTTTACATCCAACAAGACACAACGCTATCAAACATGATTTTGATATTCTTTTTACTACTTTTTTTAACACTTTGTAGTCTATCCTTCTTTATCTCCATGGCTCAAACATTGCATGAGATCAGTAGGCTATCAAACATTGAAGGAGGTCATTTGGTCTATTTTAACTATTTTTATATTATATCTTTCTTAATTTCTACCATTCAAATTTTGTAGTAGAAGACATATTTATTGTGTTTGTGAAAATATAATAAATGCACTTTAACAAACTCCTATTGACTAATGATTTGGTGGCCCACCCCACCCAGTAAGGAACTTGGCAAAATTCAATTATTGTACACTTTCACAAGTGCAGGAGATCAGTAGACCATCAAACATGGCAGGAGGGGAATTTGGTCTGCATAATTTAGTTGCCAACTGAAAAGCTTAAAAAGTAATAACAATAATAGATTCAGTAGATCAACAGTTTTTATCAATTTTAAGTAATTAAAAATAATTTAATTTTAGCATGTATTAATAAGGACAAAAATTTAAAAATAAACAAAAAAAATTACCCACGTCATGGGGGCGGTGCAGCTGCCAAAACTCGTGAACTTCATATTTGTACGATTGGGAGTTGGGAGGTCTTTGACTCTTTGACCAACGAGGCCGGTGGAAGCCACGTCGCACCTTCCTGCTTGCGTCGCCCCCTCCCTCCACGTGTAGCCTTGCGGGCTGTCAGTCGACAGATCCAGGGTCCTAACCTGATATTAAGTTATGCGTCATATTTGTTTAAGTATGCAGATTTTTAGATGGATCAAGAAGTAAGATGTATTGAAATTTTAGATCGAGTTCAGATTTTTTTCATTCGAACCTAGTAGCTCTAATAAACTTGTGATATTAAATTTTTAGTTGACTGAATCCTTAATCAATCAATTAATATTAAAATTTTGATCGATTGATCTATCAATATTAAATTTTGAATCGACTGAACTCTAAATCAATCGATCAATATTAAGTATTTGATTGATTAATATTATATATATATTTAAAATAATATTAATAACTCTTAATAAGATTTTTATTAAAATTTTCAAATCCAATTGAGTTGAGGTCGGATTTTATAATTTGATGGATGAGTTGGGCTCTGTCAAATAGATTTGATTTGCTGAATATTAATAAAGAAGGAGAGTCTCTCAAAGATATATTGACTTATTTCAAGATATGTACGAAGATATTACTACTAATATAAGAATTATTACTAGATAGACTTGTGAATTTTTAGTCACTATAGATTTGTATCAAACTTCTGTTCTAAGCTTGTATCTTTTTGTTTTGGTCATAGATGAAGTAACAAAACAATTACATGGTGATATCTCTTAATGTATATTATTCGCGGATGATATTATCTTAATTGATGATTTAAATATTAAGTTAGACAGTTGGAGACATGTTTGGAGTTTAAAAGTTTTAAAATCAGTAGGAGTAAGTAAGATTTTATACATTGTAATTATAAAATGAGACGATGTTACAAAAAAATTGATTCAAATTGATGGATAAAATATTTATAAGAGTAATAACTTTCGATACTTAGAGTCTATCATCTAAAAGAATGGAGAGATTTATGACAATATGACACATAAGATTAAGGTAGGTTGGTTAAAATGAAGAAGTGTCTCAAGAGTCCCCTATGGTCGTTGTATCCCAGTGAAATTTTAAATATATATATATATATATATATATAAGATATATATATATATATATTATATAAATATATAATATATATGAAGTTTGTTTTATTATATGATATCAAATGTTGGATAGTACGAACTAAACACATTAACAAAAAGATGTGTAGCAAAAATGAGAATATTGAGATAGATGTGTGGTAAGATTAAGAAGATAAGATTAAAATGAATATTTCGTGAAGACCTGAGGATAACTTTAATTGATAGAAAAATGAGAGAAAATAGATTAAATGATTTGGACATATGTACTGACTCAACACTAGTTAAAAGATATGACAATATTTTAGTGGATGATAGTAAAAAAATAAAGAAATATCTAAAATAAAATGATGTGATGTTGTTAAGAAGAACTTAAATATATGAAATTTAGACACGAATATAATATTTGATAGAAATCTTTAACATAAAAAAAAATCATGTAATCGACCTCAAATAATAAGATAAGACTCTGATGATATATACATATAGTTAGACCCAACTCGGCCTAACCTGATATCATTCTAATTTGGGCTTAGAAAAAATGATGTCGGACATAAATTCAAGGTGCGGTTTGGCCTGGCCCAAGTCAATTCGTTGACAATCCTAAGACTGTCCAATTAAATCCCAAGGGGTAGTCTGTTTTAAAAAAAAACATTAAAATTATCAACTTAAAAGTACTAAACTTTTGACTTCAAACAGAGAAGACCACTTTTTTTTCACAAAAAGAAGAAAAACAATGAATTACACATTTTGTTTTAGAAAAATACTTAAACCACTCTCAAGTACATACCGTGTAGTCCCCAATATAATTGCTGAGAAAGGTTTTGTGCACTTTCCTATTGCACTTTCCTATGTACTTTGATTTTTTTTATTGGCCAATGCACTAGAGGCACATTGTGCCAACCCAATGAAAAGCAAGAAGTGCATAGAAAAGTGTAATGGAAAAGTGCACAAAGCCTTTCTCTATATATTATGCAGCAGCAACCTCTCTCTCTCTCTCTCTCTCTCTCTCTCTCTCTCTCTCTCTCTCTCTCTCTCTCTCTCTCTCTCTGAAAATTGAAAAGGACGAGCAATTATGAGAAAGGCTTTGTGCACTTTTCCATTGCACTTTTCTATGCACTTCTTGCTTTTCATTGGTTGGCACAATGTGCCTCTAGTGCATAAGAGGGGCCCCTGCACCCACTGTCATCTGGTACTCAACTCAATCATTGGTCTATCTGGGAGGTTTTAAAGAGGCAGGTGGTGTGCTTTCATTCATTCAAATTGGGGTAGCAAACCCATCTGGAACAGAGCATATCGAAGCACAAGTGGAGGGGCCAGAAAAGTGATACCCATATCCATCCATGGACCATGTACATGTCCTCTTCACTGCGAAGAAGAAGGGAAGCTGGGGATTTTGGTGGTGGGGGGTCTGTCTCTGGACTTATAGCAGCTGGCTTCTTTGTTCCGATGGGAATCCATGTGCAGATGTGGTAGGGCACAGAGAGTTGTGTTGTGATGGGGATCATGATCAAGTGTAGATGTGGTGGGGGGTTGGCTGGTGGAAGTGGAACGATCTCCCTTCTTTTGTCTTCTTCTTGCCGGGATTTTAGAGAAAGGACGGTGACGGCTTGTACATGCATGCATGCCTATTCGTGTGCCCGGGCATGGTGGGGATCACGAGCTCTCTATTTATTATCTTTGTTTCCTCATAATTCTTTTTTATCGAATGATACTTGTTGTTTATTTATGACAGATGAATAAATTTTGGGGAATTATTTTTAAATAGTTATATTTTTAATAATTATTTAACTAAATATACCAGTTCCATTATTATATTTCTATATATATATAAAGTATGTCTTCTCATTATTATGTAAGTCCTCACATGCATGTCATGACATATTCTTATCATGTCATCTCTCGCCACATCTATGAAGACCACAAGTTCTTAAAATTGAGTTACATATAGAAAATTGTCTTAAAATTACACAAATATTCTTCAAGTTAATTACGCAATATATGTTGAGTGTTACAAAATTACATACGTACGTAGTTTGCTTTGATAGCAGGTTATGTACCCCAGAGGTTAAGATATTCAAGTGTAGATTAACCTATTTTTTTTACCTAAATTATTTTGAAGCAAAAAAGATAGTACCTTACTACCTCTTGTTATCTAGGGATAACGGTACCTCACTTGTTGGGATCGGCTATAATTATCCCAAACATACCTCTATAGACAATTATCCAAGCCCCTAGTTAGCTTATACTACCATATCAAAGCTAGTTAAAAATCTTAATCATATATTTATACCCATGTACCCCCACATATTAAGAGGTAAAATGGTTTCTAATTAAAGCGGCATACTGATACACATTTGCAATTAGGTACTACAAGCATTCAACTTTAATACTATTTATGTATATGACTCAATATTGAAAACTTGTCATCTTCGGAAAACTCTGTAAAATTTTATGTCAGAAAAATTTTCGTGAAAAACTTCTTACAATAACTTGTTTGGTACCGCTGAAAAGTTAATCCACGAAAATTTTTTACCTAAAAATATGAATTTTGACATCCTTGATGAGACTCTATAAACTATTTTTCTAGATTTATCTTTCATATAAGATTTTTATGAGTGTGACTAAAATCTCTATTGTAATTCTTAATATCCGATGCTTGAAACTTGACGGTCGACGGCTAGCAATCGGGCGCCCGGGCGCCGGCACTGGGCACCCAACGTCGGTGTGCGACGGTCTACGCCCAGGGCTCGACGGTCAACGCCCTAGGTCCAACGGTCGGCGCCTGGTGCCCAACGCTTGGTACCCAACTCCTGGCATGCGACAGTCTGCGCCTAAGGCCCGGGGCTCGACAGATGACGCTCGGGGTCTAACAGTCAGCACCCAGGGTCCGACGTTCAGTGCCCGACAGTTGGCGCCCAGTGCGGCCGACCCCCAACTTTTGACGATCGACATCCAACACCTGACGCATGGCACCCAGAGTCTGGAGCCCGACGATCTTTGGCCGGCCACATCCGACGTCCAACTGTCGAGCGTTGGGCGTCAGGCGCCGGATGCGGCCGGTTGCCAGGCGCTAGACGTCGAACGTGGTCGGCCACCGGACATCGATCGCCGGACGGGGGGCACTAGCCGTCGAACATACAGAACATATTTTTTAAAAAAAATATTTATTTTTAAAATATATTTCAAATAAATAATTTACTAGAAAACAATTGTCAGAAAATCTTTTCAAGGAAAACATTTACATGGGTACCAAATAGACAATTGTGTTTTAATTTTTCCAATAAAGTTAATCATTGAAAAAAGAATTCATATGAATATATTTTACAAGTAACCAAATGGACCTAAAGTAGAAATCGCTATTTATATAAATATAACTTAATTATGTAAGCTAGAGTGTATTTACGTATATTAAAAGCTATGTCTTCACATGCACATTGACCTCTTACATATCAATGGTGCTTACAAATATGTAACAGTATATAACTGTGTAATTTTAAGGATATTTATGTAATGTTAAAAATATTTGTATAATTTTGAGGCTATTTTGTGTACATAGCACAATCTTGAAAACTTGTCATCTTTATAGAAAATACTTTAAGTAAGAGATCTAAGCTAGAGCAAATTTATATATCTTAGGAGTTAATTGTATATATTGATTTGTTATATACCAGCAATATTTGTGAATGTATAACACTAAATATTTGTGTAACTTTAAAAAAATTTGTATCACGTTAAACCTATTTGTGTATATAGCTTAGTTTGAAACTTGTATCTTCACATAGAACAACTTAAGCAAGAGATCTTTATTTGTCTAAACTGTAATTTAATTACGTAAATTAATAGTATTTACAAATGTTTAACACTATGTAATTGTGTTATTTTAAAAATATCCATATAGTTTTGAGAATATTTGTGTATTTTAAGGCTATTTATGTCATGGTTGGTTATACCATACCGTATTATACCGTAGTGATACGGCCGGTCCAACGCGTACTAGAGCATTCACGAGTCAGGAATTGTCGATCCATTAGATTCAAAATTGATCGATCGATTTTGTCTTATCGATCGATCAATTCACCTAGTGAGCACCCCCAGATGTCTAACAGGCCAAAGTTTAAAATCGATCGACCTATTTTTCTTGATCGGTCAACCAATTTTTGTCATGATGGTAATTTGGCATCCATTCTCATGGTCTCTTTGATCTTCAAAAAGAGATTAAAATGGTCGATCGACTTGATATTTTCAGTCGATCGATCAATACGATATGAATCAATCTAGATCATGTCAAAAAAATTCAATTTTATTGATACACACGGTACGACCAATCTTGATTTATGTCCATAACTTAGCCTTTAAAACTTCTCACCTTCACAGACGTCACAAAAATATGGGAGAAAAAAATGACATGGTACGTGATGACGTAGCAAGTTTGCTCATATGGGAGGCATATTTTTATAAATATATTAGAACCGAGTATACTTGAGTAAATAATTATTAAAATATAATTGTTTTTTTATTTCCTATTTTTTTGACCTATATGATATCACATGGACAGAAAGATGGCATAATATAAATCATTTTATCGTCACTTAGTTATATAATTTCAATCAATTCATCTCCATGTCCCTATCAGTCTAGCTATGTAGGGCATCAATGTTACTCTTTGCAAAGTTGTCGGCCAGAGTCTTTTATATTTTATAATTTTTTATATGTATCACAACAAGCATCATTTTTTTTTGCCTTGTGTTTACTTTCATTGGTTATTGTCAAAATAAGTGATGACATCGTGGTAACATGTTTATTTTGAACTTTGAAGAAAAAGAAAGATTTAGTACACTTTTGTATTACATTTTAAGTGTAATATGATATAGATAATAATCCATGTGATATCTAATAATTGAGTTGTCACTTTATCACTCTCCATATAAGTGGTATCACATAGATTCTTACCTAATCATATTACATTTAAAGTACAATACAAAAATATACTAAACTTTTCTCTTGAGCAAATCTCTTCGCAGATTGCTTGTTACTCTATCAAATGGATGAAATTGGATCCATATAGTTACTTATTTAATCTAGCTAGCTAACTATTGCGCATTAAAAATTTAAATCTAACAAACCACAGTCGAAGCAGCTAATCCTCACTCTCTAGGCGTTCTTTTAAATAAGAGAAATATTTATTGGAAGACTAATTTTGTAACAATGACGACGTGAATCTAAAAAGTAGTATTATTGATTCAAAATAAATGTTTCTCAAACTTCTCTGATTAATAATATTATTTTTTTAAAATCTATATAAATTATTATAAAATTAATCTTACCATAAATATTTCATTACACGTTTGCAGCTAGTTAATCCATAGCCTTGTGGATCGTAAAATGTTCTTCTTATGGTTATATGTGTATATAGAACCGTTTTGGTAGGTGGCAAATTCTTGGATGTGTCATAGGGTATCGGAGGGGGTTAGTCGTTACATTAGGTGGCATACTCTTGGATGTCATAGACATAGGGTATCTGAGGGGGTTAGTCGTTACATTATTTTGATCGCGCATAGGGGTAGGACTGTTCATAATTCGGTTCAAATTGAAAAATCGAATCGGACCGAAGTCTGACTTGAATCCCACACAGTTCAGTTTGATTTTATTTTTTGAAACCGAATATATATATATATATATATATAATATGTGCAATAATAACTCAAACATAATATAGGACAATTGGTTAGCGCGGGGTTGCCTGGTGGTGAAGGCGCCGTAGATTCAAAACTGGACTCTTACAACAGGTTTTTTTATTAAAAAAAAGTGTCAAAATTGATATTTTATGTAGAAAATATGTCAAAACAAATTTTGAACAACAGACCTCTTACTTGAGGGGCCAGTGCTTTAACCATCAAGCCAAGCATGCAGCTATGTATAAAAAGAATTAAATTTCAATTTAAACTGAACCGAACCGGTTCGGTTCGGGTTGGCCTTAGAATTCGATTCGATTCAGGTTGACCAAAAAATGAGCCAACCCGGATCGCACCGAACCGTGTTCACCCCTACATAGGGGTGGCAATGGGTCGGGTCTGAACCGGGCCTGAGTTGGCCCGGATCCAGCTCGGTCTCTAGCCGATCGACCCGGGCTCGGCCCGATCCAGGACGAAGCCCGATTTTTAAATCCCAGCCCGACCCAATTTTACCTTTTTAAAGATATTCTTATTATTTTTATTTATTTTGATAATAAAATTGATGTTCATTAAATCAAAACAACATAAAATAAATATTAGACTAATCTAGATAAACTTATTTCTAGTTGTTACAAATATAAAATAAATATTAAGTCATTAAACATAGTTCCATAACACAATTTTCAATCCAAAATTTTATAATATTAGAATTACCGCCGTGTCACTTGTTTTTTCAAAAAAAATTATTGGGCCACCGGGCCACCCGGGCTGGGTTAAGCCAAGCCCGGGCCTCGTCCAATCTTACTCCGGGCCGGGCCGAGCTCAAAATTTAAAAGTGATTAAAATATCCGGCCAAAGTCCGTATAAACTGGATCGGACCACCGAGCCTTCGACCGGGCCAGGTCGGCCCAGTTGACACCCCTAATAGCAAAGTAACTTAATTATGAAATATAATAGAGAATTTTAAATTTCAGAAATGAGGAAGATAATCTCTTTTGACCCTTTTAATTCCAAAGAAAGTAGATTTGATGTATGGTTCCTTTGTCTAGTGCAAGTATTCTAATATATTTCTTTGACTTATATATCTTGAATTAACTATTTACTTGTGCTACTGCAAGTATTGAGATTTTCTCATTTCTTTTTATATGGTTGGAGATCGCATGTCCCGTGTTGGGACATCACGTTCTCAGCCCCCACTTCCATAGAGTTAGACACATTTATGTACCTAGCTAGCTAGATGGGCATTTTCATATAGACTTTAAATTTCAGATTACAAAGACATCATTGATTTAATGGCTATAGATGATATATAAGTGAATTTATTAAAGTCTGAATAGTAACTTTTTTTAAATATAATAGAGACTTTTGGTATTCATACTTATTTGTTATTTGTTATTTTGATGATAGATTGACCCTGATCAGCTAATGTTTGTATGTGATTGTAAATTTTAATTTGCATGAGGATAGGTGGTGTCTTCGCTAAATGCAAATGATGTATTGTTGGTTATAAAAAATGGTGATATTTACTATTAGCTATTAGCAAATTGTAACAAGTCTTGTGTGTTAAATAAATAAACATGATAGTTGGCAACCATTGGCTATTAATAAATAGTGATTAATTGGACATTTGCAAATAGTAATAGCCAGTGACTATTGCATATTACCAAATAATTATCGTTAGTACTGTTGATTAGCAAATAATGATCGATAGTGTTGTTGGCCCACTACAAGAAAAAGCGGGATTATCGACGGACTGAATCCGTCGAAAATCCGTCGGTATTCCGTCGGAAAAAGCGCCTTCCGACCGCTTTCCGTCCAAAGCTCGTCGGAAACCTTCCGTCGGAAATACTTGGTCAGAAATTTCCGACGGATGACAATTCCGTCGGAATTCGGTCGAAACCTCCGACAGATATAATCCGTCGGTAAAGCCGTGAGTAGTTTCCGACGGAATTGCCGACGGTGTTTAGCCGTCGGTAATTTATCAGTTCCGACGGATACTTATCCGTCGGCCAATCCGTCAGTATTTTCCTACGGATTACCGACGGTCTTTTTCCGTCGGTAATTTATAAGTTCCGACGGATACTTATCCGTCAGAAAATCCGTCGGAAAATACACATATTTTTTTTAAAATAGGCAAATAAAAATGATTTGTCACATTGCTACAATGTCAAACCTGCTACAATATTCATTTAAAAATTTACATCTAACAATCAACATAAAATCATAAAATACAATAAATATAAATCATATAGAATAATGAATACAAAAATCAACATAGATCTGCTGGATCGTCTGCTGTCCCTGCCTCGTCATCGTCTGGAGCTGGATCCTATATTAAAACAAATTAAAATGAGAAACATTAATAATAATAAAAGACATACAGTATTTTCAAAATGAATTTAAAACATGTGATTATTTCTCAAGCTTAATACAATATTATTTTTAGATCCATCATTTTCTTAGGTATTTTTAGATCCGTCATTTGAATGCCCAACCCAATCCGGAGATCCAAATTGGATTTCGTTATTTCCCACACGTCACTTTAACCCACCCGGTCGTGTCGGAGAAAATGGCACGTCGATCGGATCCCTATTTGGGATTTTAGACCCCCAGGTTGCGTCTTTTAACCATTTTATATATGCTTGGCCGTGTTTTTAGATCCGTCCTTTGAATGCCCAACCCAATCCGGGGATCCAAATTGGATTCCGTCAGTTTCTACACGTCACTTTAACCCACCCGGTCGTGTCGGAGAAAACGGCACGTCGATCGGATCCCTATTTGGGATTTTAGACCCTCGGGTTGTGTGTTTTGACCCTTTATATATACTTGGGTGTTTTTTAGATCCGTCATTTGAATGCCCAACCCAATCCGGAGATCCAAATTGGATTCCGTCAGTTCCCACACGTCACTTTAACCCCCGGTCGTGTAGGAGAAAATGACACGTCGATCGGATCCCTATTTGGGATTTTAGACCTCCGGGTTGCGTCTTTTAACCATTTATATATGCTTGGCCGTGTTTTTAGATCCGTCCTTTGAATGCCCAACCCAATCCGGGGATCCAAATTGGATTCCGTCAGTTTCTACACGTCACTTTAACCCACCCGGTCGTGTCGGAGAAAACGGCACGTCGATTGGATCCCTATTTGGGATTTTGGACCCCCGGGTTGCGTGTTTTAACCATTTATATATGGTTGACCGTGTTTTTAGATCCGTCCTTTGAATGTCCAACCCAATCCGGGGATCCAAATTGGATTCCGTCAGTTTCTACACGTCACTTTAACCCACCCGGTCGTGTCGGAGAAAACGGCACGTCGATTGGATCCCTATTTGGGATTTTGGACCCCCGGGTTGCGTGTTTTAACCATTTATATATGGTTGACCATGTTTTTAGATCCTTCCTTTGAATGTCCAACCCAATCCGGGATCCAAATTGGATTCCGTCAGTTTCTACACGTCACTTTAACCCACCCGGTCGTGTCGGAGAAACGGCACGTCGATTGGATCCCTATTTGGGATTTTGGACCCCCGGGTTGCGTGTTTTTACCATTTATATATGGTTGACCGTGTTTTTAGATCCGTCCTTTGAATGTCCAACCCAATCCGGGGATCCAATTGGATTCCGTCAGTTTCTACACGTCACTTTAACCCACCCGGTCGTGTCGGAGAAAACGGCACGTCGATCGGATCCCTATTTGGGATTTTAGACCCCCCGGGTTGTGTGTTTTGACCCTTTATATATACTTGGGTGTTTTTTAGATCGGTCATTTGAATGCCCAACCCAATCCGGAGATCCAAATTGGATTCCGTCAGTTCTCACTCGTCACTTTAACCCACCCGGTCGTGTCGGAGAAAACGGCACGCCGATCCGATCCCTATTTGGGATTTTGGACCCCCGGTTGCGTCTTTTAACCATTTATATATGGTTGACCGTGTTTTTAGATCCGTCCTTTGAATGCCCAACCCAATCCGTGGATCCAAATTGGATTCCGTCAGTTTCTACACGTCACTTTAACCCACCCGGTCGTGTCGGAGAAAACGGCACGTCGATCGGATCTCTATTTGGGATTTTGGACCTTCGGGTTGTGTGTTTTAACCATTTATATATGGTTGACCGTGTTTTTAGATCCGTCCTTTGAATGCCCAACCTAATCCGGGGATCCAAATTGGATTCCGTCAGTTTCTACACGTCACTTTAACCCACCCGGTCGTGTCGGAGAAAACGGCACGTCGATTGGATCCCTATTTGGGATTTTGGACCCCCGGGTTGCGTGTTTTAACCATTTATATATGGTTGACCATGTTTTTAGATCCGTCCTTTGAATGTCCAACCCAATCCGGGGATCCAATTGGATTCCGTCAGTTTCTACACGTCACTTTAACCCACCCGGTCGTGTCGGAGAAAACGGCACGTCGATCGAATCTCTATTTGGGATTTTAGACCCCCGGGTTGTATGTTTTAACCATTTATATATGGTTGACCGTGTTTTTAGATCCGTCATTTGAATGCCCAACCCAATCCGTAGATCCAAATTGGATTCCGTCAGTTTCTACACGTCACTTTAACCCACCCGGTCGTGTCGGAGAAAACGACACGTCGATTGGATCCCTATTTGGGATTTTAGACCCCCGGGTTGCGTGTTTTAACCATTTATATCTGTTTGGCCGTGTTTTTAGATCCGTCCTTTGAATGCCCAACCCAATCCGGAGATCCAAATTGGATTCTGTCAGTTCCCACGTCACTTTAACCACCCGGTCGTGTCGGAGAAAACGGCACGCCGATCCGATCTCTATTTGAGATTTTGGACCCCCGAGTTGTGTGTTTTGACGCTTTATATATACTTGGTGTTTTTTAGATCCGTCAATTGAACGCCTGACCCAATCCTAAGTATATGAATTAATACTAATACTGACCTGAGCTGCTGGCTGTGTGGGGCGTAATCCCTGCATTATTGAGATGAACTGCTGAACCATATCGCTGAACTGCGTCTGTAGCTGTCCCCGCTGCGTCTCTATCTCTACCCGCTGCGCCTGTAGCTCTACCCGCTGCGTCTGTAGCTCTTCCCACTGCGTCTGTAGCTCTGTACGTAGCTCCTCCCGAATGATGCCTCTAATGTCCTCTACACCACTAACGGGCGGCGCAGAAGATGAACTCGCGTGTGCCGGAGGAGCGATCGAACTGGCATATGAGGACAACACTCGATGAGTATCCAGGCTGTCCCCAAAGCCGTACACTCGACCCTTCCTCGGCACTCCCGCTGCCTCGACCCAAGCGTCCGCATCCAAATCTGGCTGGGGAGTGCCCTCTATGTAGCGCTCCGCCATCGTCCTGTCGTACGTCTCCTGTAAAATAATTTAAAATTAAATTATTGAAAACAAATTACTTTAATATCATAATTGAATTCATAATTTAAAGCTTGACTTACAGCAATCGTGCGGGCACTGTCGGTAACATAGTCATCCGTCCCCTTCCGCTTATGAGTCCGGTCAAATAACTCGCGGAAAGTAGGGGCACGCTCCAGGTCGTGATGCTTAAAATTCAACAAAATTAGTTAGTTTCACAATAATAATCCATATATTATATGAATCGAACAATAAAATACTTACCAATTTTTGACTGTGGGTCGCATAAGATACGGATCCACTAGTATGCACATTCTTCTCCGTTGAGTTGCTCTGTTGCGTATTGCCGCCTGTGACCGCTGCTGCCATGGTCCAGCAGCCCAACGCGCGCAAAGGGACTCCCAATAGTCCCTTCGCAGCCAAACAGGGCCGTAATCCACCCAAGCCATAGGATCCCGGTTGCCTGTGGTCTTCATTGCCTTGTCCCGTACCTCCCACATCGACTTTCTTAAATTAGTCTGGGCCGTAATCTCCCAGACGGCTCGAGCCCGAGGGAGATCCTCGGGTCTCGTGAACGCGAACCTCCGCTGTAAAGAAATAAAATTAATCAACGTTCTGCAATAAACCCAAATTAATAATAATTGAATAAATGACTTCAACTCTTCTAAAAATAAAAATACCGTAAACATGTCAAATAATAAATCCCGGACTGGCACCGGAAGTCTCTCCATGCATCCACTGGTCCTGGAATATGTGCGTGGACCAGCGTCGTAATATAGCGGGAAGCAGAACTGGGATCTATCTTCCCCCTGCAATTCCACATTAATTTTCTACATGAAATGTCTATCCTAAATAACAATATAGTAACACTGAGATGATGAACTTTACCCTGAGATCCAGCATGGTTGTCGTCCTGGTAGCTGAGGCCCCTCCTCAGCTGCTGGATGCTGGCTCTCCACCTCTGTTGAAAACAATTTAGTACACTTTTATTGTATAAATTGCAAGAGACCAAACACTAATCTATTGAAACATATGTTTACCTTGTGGTGAGGAAGAAGACGAAGGTGGCACTGCTCGATGGTCGACAGGGAGGCAAATTTCATACACATTAGAAATATGAATTTCAAATAAACAACAATATAGAAATTTACCTGTCGCTGGGACGACGGGCGTGGACGGGAGGCAGTCCCTGCAAAATTTCATACACATTAGAAATTATGAATTTCAAATGAACAAGAATATAGAAATTTACCTGTCGCTGGGACGATGGCGTGGACGGGAAGGCAGTCCCTGCAAAATTTCATACACATTAGAAATTATGAATTTCAAATGAACAGAATATAGAAATTTACCTGTCGCTGGGACGACGGGCGTGGACGGGAGGCAGTCCCTGCAAAATTTCATACACATTAAAAATTATGAATTTCAAATAAACAACAATGTAGAAAATTACCTGTCGCTGGGACGACGGGTGTGGACGGGGAGGCAGTCCCTGCAAAATTCATACACATTAGAATTATGAATTCAAATAACACAATATAGAAATTACCTGTCGCTGGGAAGACGGGCGTGGACGGGGAGGCAGTCCCTGTAAAATTGTATGTACGTTAGTTCTCGTGAAATCAATATAACAATAATACCCATATGGTTTTTGTGTACATATCATATACCTGTCGCGGACCTGGAGGCAGACGTGGACGGGGAGGCAGTCCTCTCCAACGAACGTGGCAACCGTCCGACTGCGTCCTCCACGTACCATATCTCTATTGATACAAAAAAGATATAGCAAGTCATCAGCACTCAATTTGAAGTAGCAATTTATTATGAACATGTAATTAACAACAACACCAATTTCTTACAAAATATGCAGTATATTATCTATAATCATCATCAGATGCTGAAGACATGTTTAATTCAGCATCATCTTCATCATCATCCTGGAATTCATCCTCATCATCTTGGGAGTCTTCCTCCACATCAGACTCCACCTCCCGCTCAGCGACATTTGGGTCAACTTCTTCTTGTTCGTTATCCTTATGTAACACAATTGTTTCATTTATATCATGAACATTGTACTGCGTAGAAGCTGCCAACTCTCGTGCGTCACTTCGATCTGATTGGAAAAAGTTGTCATTAACACCTTCGAGCTCATCATCAGTCGGAGAAGCTCATACTCAGGAATAGTCTTGATTTCACTCTACATGCAGCCCACCAATCTCTTATTTGAGGGATGTATAATTTGAATAATAAACTTGTTGGGCTTGTGCCGCCAGGATGAATGGCTCATATGTACTCAATTTGGACTTATGCTTCACATCGATTAATCCATATGTTGTGTCATGACGAATAGATGTCGGGTCAAACCAATGACACTTAACAGAATACATTGTTGTCTTGTCCCAAAATTGCAGTTCAATGACTTCTTCGAGAATGCCATAATAGTCAATTTCATTTTCATTGTAGGCACTTCCCTTCACACATACGCCGCTGTTCATCGTAGACTTATTCCGTCCATAATCTCTCGTGTGAAATCTGTATCCATTCACAATGTAGCCTGGATAGACACGTACAATCTTCGAGGGGCCAAACTGATCTGTTGTACTCTTGAATCGGGAATGAAGCCTTGTTCAACCTATTATGAGATAAATAGACAAACATTGAATAAATGACTTCAACTCAGTCTGCATAAAAACATAACACTTATGTTTCAAAATAATTAGACACATACTCGAGATCTTAACCAAGTAGGAAAAGACTTCTCCCGTTCCTTTCAACCTGCACGTCAGTTAGACGTGGATTCCGTCGCAATATGACCGATTCAAACTCTCTGCAATGTAAATGTCACACAACCGTTAGGTTCTGCAGCAATGCACGCAAATGATGACGAATAAGCGTGGAGAGCTTACTGAATGTAGGGTCTAGTTCTTCGCAATTCATGAACACGTAGATCTCCGCAGCTACCAACTCTCTGTCTTGGAGTGCGCGAGTAGATGAAGATCCGAACGCCCGTCCGGGACACTTGAATACAGAGAGTCGGTCTGACACCTCGGAATCTCCACCATCATCATTACGTGGAGGTTGAGTGCGTCGGGTTCGTATTTCCGTGTCAAAGTACATCGAACAGAAGTTCGATATCTCCTCAATGAGGTACGCCTGAGTAATGGAGCCCTCAACTTGTGCTTTGTTTGCGGACTTTCATCTTAAGATCGTGCATGCACCTACGACAATAATTCAAATGCATACATAAGTAATATAAAAGATCGTCGTAATGGCAATAAATTGAGATGTAGAATATACCTCTCAAACGATACATCCATCGAAATTGTACTGGTCCTCCGACCCTTGCCTCATATGGTAAATGGATGATCAGGGCTCTCCATTGAATCAAAGAATGCTGGAGGAAATATCTTCTCTAATTTGCAGACTGTCTGAATTATATTTTGCTCTATATTTTGCAAGTCATGAATTTTGAGTTCTGATGCAGATAAAATCCTGAAGATTGACTCAGCTCAGTCATTGCTCCCCATATTTGTTTTGGCAACAACTCACGAAAAGCAAGAGGCATCAGTCTTTGCATGAAACATGGCAATCATGACTCTTCATCCGTATATTTTTCCCTCGTTGACATTTACACAACGCGCAATATTCGAGACATATCCATCCGGAAATCTCAATTGCTTTAACCATTGCAACACTTCCTAATCTGTCTGGCCCCAAGCACATATGCAGCTTTAGGTTGCACCACTTTTCCTTGAACATTTGTAGCTCTAGTTCTGGACATTTGCAAAGTACTTTCAAATCGAAACGTGCCTTGACGTTATCCTTCGTTTTACCTTTGACGTCCATAACTGTGTTGAACACATTATCAAAAACATTCTTCTCTATATGCATGACGTCTAGGTTATGACGTATCAAAAGTGTTGACCAATAAGGCAATTCCCAAAAAATGCTTTGCTTCACCCAATTGTGATCCTTCCCAAAGCCAGGGATTTGTCGGGTACTACCAGCCAGTTGTGTTACAGTCGGTAAGTTCTGGACCCGCCTCGCCATGTTTCCACCAGACACCCGTTCCATATCTACCTCCTCCATCACAGTTGTATTTTTCATAAACGAATCCTTTTGCTTTCGGAAAGGATGGTCACTGGGTAGAAACCGCCGATGACAATCGAACCAACAAGATTTCCCCCAGATTTCAACACAAATGATTTAGAATCCTCCATGCAATA
The DNA here is from genome assembly GCA_014218235.1 of Colocasia esculenta. Taxonomy (NCBI): domain Eukaryota; kingdom Viridiplantae; phylum Streptophyta; class Magnoliopsida; order Alismatales; family Araceae; genus Colocasia; species Colocasia esculenta. Next base: position 138,002,776 of record CM024758.1, on the reverse strand, counting down.
AGGACATGCCAACCTCCATGTGTGCTCCAGCCAGATAACATGCCGTAGGCTGGAAAGTCACTTATTGTCACATTAATGCAGCCTTCAGATTGAAATTCTGTTTTCTGGATGCATCATAAGACTGCACACCATCTGACCATAACAATTTCATCTCATCAATCAACGGTCTGAGATATGTCTATATTCTTTCCTGGACTTTTTGGACCCGGAATCAGCAATGAAAGGACAGATTCTCACGCTTCATGCACATGCCTGGCGGAAGGTTATACGGTGTTAGGAATACTGGCCAACATGAGTAAGATGCCACCGAGCCTCCGAAAGGATTGAAACCATCTGTGCATAAACCAAGCCGTACGTTGCGTGGATCCCTTGAGAAGTAAGGATGAGTACGGCTAAATGAGCCAAGCTTCACCATCGGCAGGATGACTCATTTCACCTTCATCGCGACGGACTCTTTCCGCATGCCATGTCATATGTCCAGCTGTCCTCGAGGACATGAACAATCGCTGCAATCTGGGTGTGATAGGAAAGCACCGCAATGACTTATACGGAACATCCTTCTGCTTTGACTTGTCCCCTCTCTTGGGCTTGAACCTATCATGCTTACAAATACAACATGATGTCTTATCTGCATCCTCTTTGTAGTACAGCATACAGTGATTCGGACATGCATCAATTTTCATAAAACCAAGCCCCAAATCATTCACCATCTTCTTCGCATGGTAAAGTCAGCAGGTAACCTCTCTGATTGAGGAAGCATGCTCTTGACCAGTAGAGAAGCCGGTCAAACCAACTCTCGCTCATATGAAATTCAGATTTCAAATTCAATAGCTGCGACACTGCAGACAACCGTGTATGCTTCTCACAACCATCCCATAATGGCTCATCACATCTCGAAGTAACTGATAAAATCTCTGAGCTGTATCATTCGGCACTTCTTCATTTGTTTGATCTTCATGAATATTGAACTCCGGACCAGCAGCATCGACAACCATGTCTACGTACGTACTTGTGGAGGCAAGTAATTAGCTGGTGCAGACGACTGAATATTCAACTCACCATGACACGACCATAACTCATAATGGCCAACAAATCCTCTCGTATACAGATGATGCTGCACATCCCATGTCGATATCCACTTTTCTGTTTTACAAGCCGAACACGGACATCGGATGTTACCCATCGGATCAACTGCTACTGATGAATTACTCATGCAAACTCAATAAAACTGTCAACTCCGTCTTAAACTCATCGGTCACAACTCCATTCACTATTCCACGGTACATCCATGACCGATTCTCATAAGACATTTTCCTACAGATTAATTTCATGTCCCGAGTTAAATCCAACACACCCTCACATCATTCAGTACCATACTATGATACATACGTTATATGGAGAGTCCAGAGCTAATGGGTGAAATAAAGCGTTGACGTAAAGATAAATGAAGAGTAAACATACATGAATATCAATAAATTTGAGCACTATATAAATACTTAATGGTATTGAACATTAAAACAACACAAACCGTGATGTCTTCATATTAGCCACCACCACTTGATCGTCTCTTATTCACCAGTTCTCAGTATAATTCCTAGGGAGTGAACTAACCACTGATATCCCTAAATATAGTTTGCCAAATACATCTCTTCGTACATAATGGGAAGACATAACTTTGAGAATAAACATGTACATACTACCACTACAAGAAAAAGCGGGATTACCGACGGAAATTCCGACGGATTATTTTCCGTCGGTAATTCCGTCGGATATTCCGACGGCAATATGTCAGTCGGAATATCCGTCGGTCGTTCCGACGGAAATATTTCCGTCGGAAATTTCCGTCGGTAATGAAAGATACCGACGGATATTCCGACAGACATATTTCCGTCGGAATATCCGTCGGTAAATCTACTATACCTTGTCCCATGAAACCCCCTCTTTCCCTCCCCGCCTCTCTCTCTCTCTCTCCCTCTCCTCTCTCTCTCTCCTCTCTCTCTCTCTCTCTCCTCTCTCTCTCTCTCTCTCTCTCTCTCTCCTCTCTCTCTCTCTCTCTCTCGTCGCCGCGACCCTCGCCGCTCGCCGCCTGCCGCGCCGCCGCCGGCCCTCCGCCCCGACCGGCCCCGCCGCCGCCGCCGTGCTCTGCCACCGAAGTCCCTCCCCGCCGTTATGTACACACCCTCGCGCCCCTCTCCCCCCCCTTCCCCACCCCCGCCACCGGCGACCCCATCTCCGCCATGGCGTCCCAGCCCCCCTCCCCTGCCGCCCCCCTCCCCCTCCCTTCTCCAACCGGCCAGCCCCCCTTCCCCACCCCTGCGACCCCCCCCCCTCCCCCTTCCCCACCCCTGCGACCCCCTCCCCCTCCCCCTCCCCCTCCAGTCCCAGTCCCCCCCCACCCTGCCACTACCCCTCTCCCTTCTGCGCCCCCACCGCCACCGCCCTCCCCCCCCCTTCCTTGTAAGCCCCCCCCCACCTCCGCCACTACCCCTCCCCCCTGCTCCCCTACCGCCACCGCCCTCCCCCCCTTCCTGTGCAACCCCACCCCCCCGCCACTACAGCTCCCCCCCTCCTACCCCCCACAGCCACCACCCTCCCTCCCTTCCTGTGCACCCCCCCCCCCACCCTGCCACTACCCTCTCCCTTCTGCGCCCCCACCGCCACCGCCCTCCCCCCCTTCCTGTGCAACCCCCCACCCGGTGATCCCCTCCACCTCTCCACAGTGCCTCCTCCCCTTCCCGTGACCCCCTCCCCCTCCACTGTTCCCCTCCTAGCTTGGCTACCCCCTCCCCCTCCCTTGCTCCCCCTCCTGGCCTGGCGACCGCCTCCCCCTCCACTGCTCCTCCTCTTGACCCGGCGATATCCACTACTACCTCTCCACAGTGCCCCACTCCCCCTCCCAAATTTTGGTGCACTATTGTAATGTCAAATATTTTCACATTATGTTTATAATGTCATATTTGTGTGATTTTTACATTATTATATAATTGTAATATATATATATATTTATATTTATATTATGAATTCTTTGTAAATTCTTTTAATTGTTTGTAGCAAGAGTCTTCTTCCATATAATGTGCTATGTAATCAGTTTATCTAGTGAATAGAGTTTGCTCCTTTTACGCTACTATTAAAAAAACATGAAATTGCTAAAAAGTATGAATAACCTGCTATTGTTAAAGTGCTATAGAATCCATGGTTTTGTTCAACCTCAAATGTTAGCAATTCTCCCCCAATGAAGTTACTAAAAAATGAAGACCCACCTACCCATTTGAACACAAGTTTCCTTTAAAGGATGTAATGTAGGTCAACATTCACATTTAATTTTGCATGTACATGGACCATAAACCATATTGAAAATATTAAAGTTCATGTTAAACATTTCCCTAGTAGACCCCTGACACTCAATTTCCATGAATTGAAGGGGATGCATGTACACTAAAAACTAATCATGAACACAAGTATAAACATAAGGACAAGCAACCAACATCCATCTTATTTGCATTGGAGTTGAAGAGTTCAAGGCATCCGAAGATGAACATTGTCCATAGGAGAAATGCCCTCATCCCCTCCCCCCTCCTAAGCCAGACCCTTCATGTAGATCACTTACATTGTAGCAACCTGGTATTTTAATAAATAAATAAATTAAAAATTAATTAATTAAAACTCATTAAACAAAAAGAAGTAATGGGCTTTGCTAAATGGATCATGTAAAAGTTATTGGGTCAAAGAGGTATTTTTAAAAGTTGAATAAAAGAAAATACCCTAAATTCGTATCTTTAATGTTTCCTAAAATGAAAAGAGCTATTAAATCATTAAAATAGTTAATATGAGTTGGAATTGGACTCCTAACCCTACCCAAATTGGCTAGGTACGAATTTGCAACCCAACCTAACCCAATTAGGAGGTGGAAAGCTTGGAAGGTTGGAAGAAATAGGGAAACTCAGAATTTAATAGGAATTAAGTTGTAGTAGGAATTGGAACACTAGAGGCTTACATACACCCTAACCTCTTCATGGCCGACCCTAATGCGTTGCTGAGGCTTGCTGGATGTGGAGGAGAGGCTAAAGGAAGGGAGAATTTGTCACGTCCTAATAAAAGGCTATTTATCGGGAGTGACAGAAAAACAGGCACAACAGGTAATATTTACTTATCCATTCATATCGTCATAACGCGGAAGTTTAATTACATAGATACTCCTCATAACAACTAAGTGAGGAGTAGATCAAAATAAACTTAATTTACACATCCCAATTTAGGAAATAAAATAGTACAAACTCTTCCTTCTAGATATTAGTTTCTTCTTTATGTTTAATTGTTCACTTTCAGTTTAATGATTAGTATTACACATCTATTTTTAACGTATTTCTTTAGTATTGCACATGTTTATGTATTTTTTAACATTTATTGTACATGTTGTATGACTTGTTTATTATTGCATTTGTTCACATATATGATTTGATTTAATATTCATTTCATTTTCATGTGCGTTTGAAATTTGATCTATGCATGTATAGTAATTTTTCACTGCACACACATCACGAGAGCGTGTTAAGCCCGTGTCAATGAACATTCCCGTTCAAGACTTTGAGATTGATGTGCACGAGTCTTATTTTCAATAATGAGAACGTGTATATCTAACTCAAAGTCTTGAATTGTCCCGTTTGGACAGTCTGTGAATGTTTGATCGGAGTTAGGTGGTCATTTATTATGTGATTGTATTATTTGTTGAAAATTTCGGGTGCGTCTACTCACTCCTCTCTGATATACCTTTATTGATTTAGAATATTTTCTTAACCACTTATTAGTAAGTGTTTAAGAAAATATCTAAATCAATAAATTTTTTTGGTATATCGGAGAGGTGTGAGGAGATGCTGCCGAAATTTTCAGCAAATAATACAAACACATAGTAAATGGTCATCTGAGTGCGATCAATATTCACAGATGGGTAAAAAGTGATAATCTTAATTATATATCCTACCTATTCATTTTGACTTACTCGAACGATGTGAGGGTCTGTTGGATTTTAACTTGTGACATGACATTTAATTTGTGTAGGAAAAATGTCTTATGAGAATCGGTCATGGATGTACCGTGGAATGGTGAATGGAGTTGTCACCGAGGAGTTTAAAGACGGAGTTGACAGTTTTATTCAGTTTGCATTGAGTAATTCCTCAGTAGCAGTCGATCCGATGGGTAACATCCGATGTCCGTGTTCGGCTTGTAAGAACATAAAGTGGATATCGACATGGGATGTGCAGCATCATTTGTATACGAGAGGATTTGTTGCCCATTATGAGATATGGTCGTGTCATGGTGAGCATGTTATTCAGTCGTCTGCACATGCTCATTACTTTGCGTCCACAAGTACGTACGTAGACATGATTGTCGATGCTGCTGGTCCAGAGTTCAATATGCATGAAGATGAAACAAATGAAGAAGTGCCGAATGATACAGCTCAGAGATTTTATCAGTTACTTCGAGATGCTGATGAGCCATTATGGGATGGTTGTGAGAAGCATACACGTTGTCTGCAGTGTCGCAGCTACTGAATTTGAAATCTGAATTTCATATAAGCGAGAGTTGTTTTTGACCGGCTTCTCTTACTCGTCAAGAGTATGTTTTCCTCATCAGAGAGGTTACCTGCTGACTTTTACCGTGCGAAGAAGATGGTGAATGATCTGGGGCTTGGTTTTATGAAATTGATGCATGTCCGAATCACTGTATGCTGTACTACAAAGATGATGCAGATAAGACATCATGCTGTATTTGTAATCATGATAGATTCAAGCCAAGAGAGGGGACAAGTCAAAGCAGAAGGATGTTCTGTATAAGTCATTGCGGTATTTCCGATCACACCCAGATTGCAGCGGTTGTTCATGTGCCCGAAGACAGCTGGACATATGACTTGGCATGCAGAAAGAGTCCGTCGTGACGACGGTGAAATGAGTCATCCTGCCGATGGTGAAGCTTGGGCTCATTTTAGTCGTACTCATTCTTACTTCGCAAGGGATCCACGCAACGTGCGGCTGGGTTTATGCACAGACGGTTTCAATCCATTCGGAGGCTCGGTGGCATCTTACTCATGTTGGCCAGTATTCCTAACACCGTATAACCTTCTGCCAGGCATGTGCATGAAGCGTGAGAATCTGTTCCTTTCATTACTCATTCCGGGTCCAAAATCTCCAGAAAAAATATAGACATATATCTTAGACCGTTGATTGATGAGCTGAAATTGTTATGGTCAGATGGGGTTCTCTGTTATGATGCATCCAGAAAAGAATTTCAATTTGAAGGCTGCATTAATGTGACAATAAGTGACTTTCCTGCGTACGGCATTTATCTGGTTGGAGCACACATGGGAGATTGGCATGTCCTTATTGCATGGAGGATTCTAAATCATTGTGTTGAAATCTGGGGAAAATCATGTTGGTTCGATTGTCATCGTCGGTTTCTACCGAGTGACCATCCTTTTCCGAAAGCAAAGGATTCTTTTATGAAAAATACAACTGTGATGGAGCAGGTGGATATGGAACGGGTGTCTGGTGGAAACATGGCGAGGCGGGTCCAGAACGTACCGACGGTAACACAACTGGCTGGTAGTACTCGACAAATCCCTGGCTTCGGGAAGGATCACAATTGGGTGAAGCAAAGCATCTTTTTGGAATTACCTTATGGTCAACACTTTTGATACGACATAACCTTGACGTCATGCATATAGAGAAGAATGTTTTTGATAATGGTTCAACACAGTTATGGACATCAAGGCAAAACGAAGGACAACGTCAAGGCACGTTCGGATTTGAAAGTACTTTGCAGACGCCCAGAACTAGAGCTGCAGCATGTTCAGGGAAAGTGGTGCAACCTAAGCTGCATATGTGCTTGGGGCCAGACAGATTAAGGAAGTGTTGCAATGGTTGAAGCAATTGAGATTTCCAGATGGATATATCTCGAATATTGCCCGTTGTGTAAATATCAATGAGGGAAAAATATACGGAATGAAGAGTCATGATTGCCATGTTTTCATGCAAAACTGATCCCACTTGCTTTTCGTGAGTTGTTGCCAAAGCAAATATGGGGAGCAATGACTGAGCTGAGTCATTTCTTCCGAATTTTAACAGCATCAGAACTCAGACTTCTTGACTTGCAAATATGGAGCAAAATATAATACAGACCGTCTGCAAATTAGAGAAGATATTTCCTCCAGAAGATCTTAGTATGTTTGTTGTCTTGCAATTATCGAACAAATAGTGTGCTTAATTGTCTTCAACAGAGGTCCAGGGTCCGCATGTAGCAGCGGATGAGGGGGGGCCCTCAGCTACCGGGACGGCATCCATGCTGGATCTCCGGGTAAAGTTGATCAGTTCAAATTTACTTTATTTGTTATTGATGTTATACATTTCATGTACAAAATTAATGTGCAATTGCAGGGAGAAGATAGATCCCAGTTCTGCTTCCCGTCATATTACGACGCTGGTCATGCCATATTCCAGGACCAGTGGACACATGGAGAGAGTTCCCGGTGTCCCGTCCGGGATCAGTTATTGACATGTTCACGGTATTTTAAATCTTAGATACTATCTGTCATTTATTTAATTACTATCCATGTTCGTGCAGAAAGCTGAGTAATTTCATTTCTTTACAGCGGAGGTTCACATTCACGAGACCCGAGGATCTCCTCGAGCTCGAGCCGTCTGGGAGTCTACTGCCCAGACTAATTTAAGAAAGTCGATGTGGGAAGCCCGGGACAGGCGCAAAAGAGCACAGGCAGTAGGGATCCTAGGGCTTGGCTTGATGACGGCCCTTCTTGGCTGAGGAAGGATTATTGGCAGTCCCTTTGTGAGCGATGGGCTGCTGGACCATGGCAGCAGCGGTCACAGGCGGCCATACGCAACAGATCAACTCATCCGGAGAAGAATGGCATACTAGTGGGTCCATATCTTATGCGACCCCAGTCAAAAATTGGTAAGCATAATATTGTTCAATTGTTTAGTACATTGATTTTATTGTCAACTAACTACGTCCGTTGAATTATAAGCATCACGAGCTCGAGCGTGCCCCTACCTTTCGCGAGTTATTTGATCGGACTCATAAGCGGAAGGGGACGGATGACTATGTTAGCGAGAGTGCCCGCACGATCGTTGTAAGTCAACCTATAAATTTTGAATTCAATTATGATATTAAATTAATTATTTTTATTATTTAATTTAATTTATTTTTGCAGGAGAGGTACGACAGACGATGACGGAGCGTTATGCAGAGGGCACTCCTCAGCCAGACTTGGATGCAGAGGCTTGGGTCGAGGCAGCGGGAGAGCCGAGGAAGGCCGAGTGTACGGCTTTGGGGACAGCCTGGATACTCAAACCAGTGTTGTCCTCATATGCCAGGTCGATCGCTCCTCCGGCACACGCGGTTCATCTTCTGCGCCGCCCGTCAGTGGTGCACAGGACATTAGAGGCATCATTCGGGAGGAGCTACGTACAAGCTACAGACCCAGCGGGAAGAGCTACAGACGCAGCGGGTAGAGCTACAGACGCAGCGGGTAGAGCTGCAGGCGCAGCGGGTAGACATAGAGACGCAGCGGGCCAGCTACAGACGCAGTTCAGCGATATGCTTCACAGTTCCTCTCAATAATGCAGGGAGTACGCCCCACACAGCCAGCAGCTCAGGTCAGTATTAGTATTAATTTCATATACTTAGGATTGGTTGGGCATTCTCCGACACGACCGGGTGGGTTAAAGCGACGTGTAGAAACTGACGGAATCCAATTTGGATCTCTGGATTGGCATGGCCATTCAAACGACCGATCTAAAAACACCCAACTTCATATAAAAGCCTTAACACGCACACCCGGGGGTCCAAAATCTCAAATAGGGATCGAATCGACGTGCCGTTCTCTCCGACACGACCGGTGGGTTAAAGCGACGTTTAGAAACTGACGGAATCCAATTTGGATCTCCGGATTGCCTGGCCATTCAAACGACCGATCTAAAAACCCCAACTTCATATAAAGCCTTAACACAACACACCCGGGGGTCCAAATCCCAAATAGGGATCGGATCGACGTGCCGTTTTCTCCGACACGACCGGGTGGGTTAAAGCGACGTGTAGAAACTGACGGAATCCAATTGGGATCTCCGGATTGGTCTGGCCATTCAAACGACCGATCTAAAAACACCCAACTTCATATAAAAGCCTTACCACGCACACCCGGGGGTCCAAAATCCCAAATAGGGATCGGATCGACGTGCCGTTTTCTCTCCGACACGACCGGGTGGGTTAAAGCGACGTGTAGAAACTGACGGAATCCAATTTGGATCTCCGGATTGGCCTGGCCATTCAAACGACCGATCTAAAACACCCACCTTCATATAAAAGCCTTACACCCACCACCCGGGGGTCCAAAATCCCAAATAAGGATCGGATCGACGTGCCGTTTTCTCCGACTGACCGGGTAGGTTAAAGCGACGTGTAGAAACTGACGGAATCCAATTTGGATCTCCGGATTGGCCTGGCCATTCAAAACGACCGATCTAAAACACCCAAACTTCATATAAAAGCCTTAAACACGCACACCCGGGGTCCAACATCCCAAATAGGGATCGATCGACGTGCCGTTTTCTCCGACACGACCGGGTGGTTTAAAGCGACGTGTAGAAACTGACGGAATCCCATTTTGATCTCCGGATTGGCCTGGCCATTCAAACGACCGATCTAAAAAACACCCAACTTCATATAAAAGCCTTAACACGCACAACCCGGGGTCCAAAATCCCAATAGGGATCGGATCGACGTGCTGTTTCTCCTCCGACACGACCGGGTGGGTTAAGCGACGTGTAGAAACTGACGGAATCCAATTGGATCTTCGGATTGGCTGGCCATTCAAACGACCGCTCTAAAAACACCCAACTTCATATAAAAGCCTTAACACACACACCCGGGGGTTCAAAATCCCAAATAGGGATCGGATCGACGTGCCGTTTTCTCCGACACGACCGGGTGGGTTAAAGCGACGTGTAGAAACTGACGGATCCAATTTGGATCTCCGGATTGGTCTGGCCATTCAAACGACCGATGTAAAAACACCCAACTTCATATAAAAGCCTTAACACGCACAACCGAGGGTCCAAAATCCCAAATAGGGATCGGATCGACGTGCCTTTTCTTCTCCGACACGACCGCGGTGGGTTAAAGCGACGTGTAAAACTGACGGAATCCCAAATGAATCCATTGGATCTCCGGATTGGCCTGGCCGTTCAAACGACCGATCTAAAAACACCCAACTTCATATAAAGCCTTAACACGCACAACCCGGGGGTCCAAAATCCCAATAGGGATCGGATCGAAGTGCCGTTTTCTCCGACCGACCGGGTGGGTTAAAGCGACGTGTAGAAACTGACGGAATCCAATTTGGATCTCCGGATTGGCCTGGCCATTCAAACGACCGATCTAAAAACACCCAACTTCATATAAAAGTCTTAACACGCACAACCCGGGGGTCCAAAATCCCAAATAGGGATCGGATCGACGTGCCGTTTTCCCTCCCGACACGACCGGGTGGGTTAAAGCGACGTGTAGAAACTGACGGAATCCAATTTGGATCTCCGGATTGACCTGGCCATTCAACGACCGATCTAAAAACACCCAATTCATATAAAAGCCTTAACACGCACAACCCGGGTCCAAAATCCCAAATAGGGATCGGATCGACGTGCCGTTTTCTCTCCGACACGACCGGGTGGTTAAAGCGACGTGTAGAAACTGACAGAATCAATTTGGATCTCCGGATTGGTCTGGCCATTCAAACGACCGATCTAAAAACACCCAACTTCATATAAAAGCCTTAACACGCACACCCGGGGGTCCAAAATCACAAATAGGGATCGGATCGACGTGCCGTTTTTTCCGACACGACCGGGTGGGTTAAAGCGACGTGTAGAAACTGACGGAATCCAATTGGATCTCCGGATTCGCCTGGCCATTTCAAACGACCGCTCTAAAAACCCCAACTTCATATAAAAGCCTTAACACACACACCCGGGGTCCAGAATCTCAAATAGGGATCGGATCGACGTGCCGTTTCTCTCCGACAAGACCGGGTGGGTTAAAGCGACGTGTAGAAACTGACGGAATCCAATTTGGATCTCCGGATTGGTCTGGCCATTCAAACGACCGATCTAAAAACACCCAACTTCATATAACGGATCTAAAATACTATTGTATCACAAGTTTTAAATTTCACTATTGAAATAATAATGTCTTTTATTTATTATTAATGTTTCTCATTTTAATTTGTTTTAATATAGGATCCAGCCCAGACGATGACGAGGCAGGGACAGCAGACGATCCAGCAGATTTATCTTGATATTTGTATTCATTATTCTGTATGATTTTATATTTATTGTATGTTATGATATTATGTTGATTGTGAGTATTTGTTAAATTTATGAATATTGGTAGCAGGTTTGACATTGTAGCAGCAGGGTTCACAAACCATTTTATTTCTTAATTTTAAAAAAAATATATGGTTTAATTTCCGACGGATTTACCGACGGTTTATTATCCGTCGGAATTACCGACTGTATATCCTCGGTAATTCCGTCGGATATGCTGACAGATGGTTTCCGACCGAAAATGTGTCAGCATTTACGGACCGGTATACCGACGTATTTTCCGACGGATAAACCGTTGGTAAATACCGACTGTGTTTCCGACCGATAAATCCGTCGAGTTACCGACCGAATTCCGACGGATATGTTATCCGTCGGAAATTTCTGACCATCTAGTTCCGACGGATCATTTCCGACGGGCTTTAGACGGAAATCGGTCGGAAGGGCTCATTTCCGACGGTATTCCGTCGGATTTCCGACGGATTCAATCCGTCGGAAATTCCGCATTTTCTTGTAGTGTACCACACCAACTGCGTCGTAAGATTACAAATATCGCACTCCTTTTTCATCTTGAACAATAACAGATAATCCACTTTTATTTTCTAAACTTTGTCTTTCTTCTTCCCGAATATCTTTATGATTTTCGTCATCTTCTCTTCACCAAAAGTAAACCATCATGCAATCTTCGAATATCGAGCGGAATATTTTACGTTCAAACAAACAAGTACTTTGATACGTTGGACATTTGTTCTTCTTTGAGTCTAATTTCCAATTGCGAACTCTCATCACTAATTACAAAAAAAATTATAACATTTTATTCATGAGTAATTTAAAATATGAAATTAAATCATAATATGGTAAATATGAAAACATCTCTCAAATGGCTACAAATAAACATACGAATGTTGAATGATTAACTTGCAGTGTGAATTTGTGAAAGTAAACAATATGTTTAACAAAGAAAGTCATTGCATTGTTTATTTTCATGTCAAGCGTAAAAAATAACAGCGAGCAAGATAAATAAAAAATAACTTAATTTACCAAAAGCTTTGAATATAAGCAATTAGGAGAAGGAACTTGTAGGGAAAGGGGGGCGACAGGATGGGAAGGGGTGCTGGGACGGGGAGGGGGGCATCGCGCAGGGGCTTTATCATTTCAGCTGCTTCTTTTTTTACGTCAAGATGACTTTTCTTAGTAGCCCAGCACTCTGCTCCATACAATGTGGTAAGTTTGGCTATCATTTTATATGATCAATTTTAATAATGGGAACAATTTCCAATGTGCAAACATATCTACATTAAAATGAAATGCACCAACTTAGAATAGGGATAAAATGGGAGGGTGCAAAATGGTTCTTGCACTGTGCAGGCCCTTTTTTTTTTGCTTCTGTGATGATATGTACCCTCCCATTTTCCACCATTACCAGTAGATTAGTTAATTCATCACTTGTTCAATTAGGTTCAATTTCTTTCTTCTTATCAAATTTTCACTGGTTGGAGACATGGAGTAGATGATCCAGAAAGGAGTTGTTGGGAAAATGTAAGCTTGTTAGGTTGAAGAAAATGAAATAATTCAGTAAATCTGTGGGAGGTTAACATCAAAAAGTACTTTAAGATGATATATTCAGTTAATCACTTGTGAGGTTAACTTCAGGTCATGCATGTGATTATGAAAGTTAGTTGGCTTTTAGGCACAACTATAATTTCTATAGTCCTCCTATGTATTTCCCAATCTTATACATTGGAATAACAGAAAAACTACTTCTCCATCACTCTATTTCTATGAAATGTAAATGTTGGAATAAGAGAAAAAGTAATTCTCCATCACTTTATTTCATTTCTATGAAATGTAAATATTTGGAATAAGAGAAAAATTATTTCTCCATCACTCTATTTATATATTCCCCCAGTGGGAAGGGGAGGGGGGGCGGGTGCAGGGGGGAGGGGGGCATCGCGCGGGGGAGGGGGGCCGGGTGGGAAGGGGAGGGGGGGGTGTGTGTAGGGGAGGGGGGGCCGGGTGGTGGGGGGGGGGCATCCGCAGGGGGGAGGGGGCCAGGGGGGAAGGGGAGGGGGGCCGGGTGCAGGAGGGAGGGGGGCCTGGGTGCAGGGGGGAGGGGGGCATTGTGCAGGGGGAGGGGGGGGCGGGTGGGAAGGGGAGGGGGGGGGGTGTGCAGGCAGGGCGGGTGGGAGGGGAGGGGGGCTGGGTGGGGGGGGGGGGCATCCCGCAGGGGGGAGGGGCCAGGTGGGAAGGGGAGGGGGGCCGGGTGCAGGAGGGAGGGGGGCCGGGTGCAGGGGGGAGGGGGGCATCGCGCAGGGGGGAGGGGGGCCGGGTGGGAAGGGGAGGGGGGTGTGTGCAGGCAGGGCGGGTGGGAGGGGAGGGGGGCCGGGTGGGGGGGGGCATCCGCAGGGGGGAGGGGGCCAGGTGGGAAGGGGAGGGGGGGGCCGGGTGCAGGAGGGAGGGGGGCCGGGTGCAGGGGGGAGGGGGGCATTGCGCAGGGGGGAGGGGGGCCGGGTGGGAAGGGGAGGGGGGTGTGTGCAGGCAGGGCCGGGTGGGAGGGGAGGGGGGCCGGGTGGGGGGGGGGCATCCCGCACGGGGGAGGGGGCCAGGGGAAGGGGAGGGGGGCCGGGTGCAGGGGGGAGAGGGGGCATCGCGCAGGGGGGGGGGGCCGGGTGGGACTCACTGGGGAGAGGGGCGCGCGGCGAGCGGCGGCGAGCGGCGCAGGGGGGGCGGCGACGGCGACCGAGAGAGAGGAGAGAGAGAGACGATGAGAGGAGAGAGGAGAGAGAGAGAGGAGAGAGAGAGAGAGAGGAGAGAGAGAGGAGAGAGAGAGAGAGACAGAGAGAGAGAGAGAGAGATGAGAGAGAGAGAGAGAGAGAGAGAGAGGAGAGAGAGAGAGCGGGAGAGGGAAAGAGGGGGTTTCGCGGGAAAGAAGGTATAGGAGCTTTACCGACGGATATTCCGACGGCAATATGTCTGTCGGAATATCCGTCGGTATGCTTTCATCACCAACGGATATGTCTGACGGAAATATTACCGTCGGAACGGCCGACGGATATTCCGACGGACATATTGCCGTCGGAATATCCGTCGGAATTACCGACAGACAATAATCCGTCGGTAATCCCTCTTTTTCTTGTAGTGGCCATTGTAAAAACGACGACAGTGGGTAACGTTGGATATTAGCAAACGACAGGGATAGTATTGTCGGTTATTATACAATGACGACAGTGAGTAACCGTTGAGTATTAGCAAATAACGACGGGTAATACCGTCGACTAATATTATAAGGACGACAGTGTACAACGTTGGACATTAGCAAATAACGATGGATAGTATCGTCGGCTATGTACAAGGACGACAGGGATATTATCATATTAATGACGGAAGCACCATCGGCTATTATAAAATTAGCGACAGTCCCAACCGTTGGCCATTACATTTAAATAAAATTAAAAAAATAGTAGGAAAGATGACGGTGCTTCAAACTCTACAGTTGGATATCCGTCGGCTATAATATAGCCAATGGCAGTATAACCCACTGTTGATAGGCGACGATTGAACCGTGGAGCATACATATAGACGACGGTAATAGTCTTAACGGCACGAACATATTACAGTGAGCATTGGACTTCTTTTTACTAGTGAAGGTTAAAGTGGGATACAACAACGAAAAGATTTGGATTTACCTACCTAGCTCACGGGGTGGGATAATTTGCTACTCTAGTTAAGCCAAAAAAGTGCTGTATCTTTCTAAATGTCATGATGGCAGTGGTTGCTTTTTATATGAGGTAGGATTTATCTAAGATTTGAATTATTTCAATCTCATTTTATTTCTAAAGTCGTAGATTAATTTTTGAGTTATCCTAAACAAGGTTAATTTATCCTCATCCTTCTATCAAAGTGACTTGAGCACAATTTAATTTGATTCAGTTTGAAGAGAAATTTTTAAAACCAAATCGAACTCAACCCAAACTAAATCAAATCAAACTAAATCAAATTAATTCAATTGATTTAGACTTGAACAACAATTGATAATCTCACTATTATAGGTTTGCATATTTAAAAGACAACTAACATACCACTATTTTTATTTTATAAATTTATTTAAAATTATATATATATATATATATATATATATATTCGTACAAATAATAATGTTGAGACAAATCAATAACATAGCTACTAGCAAGATACTAAGTGACTAGTAAAATTGTTACTAACTTGACAAAATACAATGATACTTTAATTAAAATGTGAAATCAGTTATTGCTTCTTGCCTTATATATAATCAAATATCGAATTATGATCTGTTGCAAAGTTGTGAAATTGAGTGCAAAAGTATTATAGAAATAAGCCAATAAAAGATTACATGAAATAAAGATAAAAAACCTACAATAAAAAAGGATAGCAAATAACATGCTGAATAAAATATTTAAAAGTTAAATAGTAAAAAAATATAACTTTTTATCAGCAAAAAAAAGAGTTTGACTTAACCAATTCCACAAAATTAGGGCTATATTTACATAAATTTGTCAACATTATCTTTAAAATCAGATCTTATAGTTCGGTTTAATTTTTGGAAATTAAAACTGAACCATCGAATTTTTAATATGATTTGGTTTTAACTCAAATTAAAAATTTTAAAATTTCAACTCGAATTGAACCGAATCAAATCTACTACGAAAAAATAAAAAACTTTTTTTTAGACCACCTACTACGAACACACGCAATTGGAGCCAACTGTTCTCTCTCTCTCTCTCTCTCTCTCTCTCTCTCTCTCTCTCTCTCTCTCCTCTTCTCTGTAAGTCGCAGCCCCTCTCTTTTCTTGGTCTGCTTTATCGTTTCATCGAAAGGCGGAAGCTTTTCCGGTGAAGGCTGCACTTGTCACGAAACCGAGAAAGCCGGCAGCTGCAGAAGGGCAGAGCAGGGATCTGCAAACCGAGACAAAACAAAAGCCTGGTACATTTCTGCATCCCTTCTCGATTGCAAATGCCCCGAAAGACCCGCCCTTGTGCTCTTTCCTTTTGGCGAGTTCCGCTGTTTCTGTTTCATTCATTTCTGCACCTTCTTGCATGCTCCTTTCTGCTTCCGCTTCTTCCTCGCCCTCTTCTCCTTCTGGGCCTGGGTTTCGGTGGTGCTCTTGGGTAGTTCTTGTTGACCCCGTGGGGTTGATGGGTTTTGTGTGCGGTGGATTGATGCGCTGGCTCTGAGTTGTGCGATGTTTGGTGTCTCCAATGGGGATGTCGGTATGAGGAATTCCTTACTTCTTTCTTCCCCTCTTTTTCTACGTTTCTTGAGTTTCCAGGCAGGAAAGATGGTCTTTTTCCCCTTACTCCTCATTGAGACTGGAATTTTCTCTTTTTAGCATCGTGATTGACGACGAAAGGAATGAGTAGTTGGATGAATCCCTTTCCTTACAAGTGGAGGAGGATTTTCTCCGGATTTGTTCTCTGGGCTTGTTCAGGAATACGAGATTTGGAAGACTCTCTCTCTCTCTCTCTCTCTCTCTCTCCAAGCGGGTTGGCATGCCTGAAGTGGACGGCCGCGGATGGAAGGGAAGCCGAACGTGTATGCTGCCCCCAGCGCCGGCAGAGGCAGTCCAGGTCCTCTCTCTTTTTCTCTCTCGCTGGCGCCGGAGGGAGCCGGGGATCTCCTCCCTCCGGCGTGCCCTCCCCTCCTCCCCCGGCCCCCCTGTTGTTGGTTTCTTTCTTTATGGATTTTGATGAGTCCGGATGCGTGCCTTCTTTCTCTCCGTTACTGGGGTACCCACATGGTTCCTTCTCCATTGGTTTTCCTTGGGTGCATCTAAAATCTTCAGGTCGCTGCATAAACAGAATGGATTCTGCTTCAAAGTCCTCAACTTGTTTTTTATTTTTCTAAAGTTCTACGTGAATGGAGATTCTTGATTCTGACTT
Source organism: Colocasia esculenta (assembly GCA_014218235.1). Taxonomy (NCBI): domain Eukaryota; kingdom Viridiplantae; phylum Streptophyta; class Magnoliopsida; order Alismatales; family Araceae; genus Colocasia; species Colocasia esculenta. Next base: position 137,985,474 of record CM024758.1, on the reverse strand, counting down.
CCCATGCTTTCTTCTTGGAGACTTGTAGTGTCAGTTACTTCCAGTTGATTGTTCCAAATTTGTTCATTTCGCTGTGGTACTCATCTTCCCTTCTTTTTCGGCTTTTGTATTCCAATATCTGAATGGATTTCCACTTCCGGAGAAATAGAGGAACGAATTTGATCACTTTCATTCTTAAAAGCTAATGGATTAAGGTTTGTTCTCAGCAATTCTTCTTTCTCCTCATCAGCTTATTTTGCTATCCTTGTTCCATGGATTCAGGAAGAGAGGGGAGCTAGGCCAAAGTTACTGTTTTGATACTTGATTTGAGCATGCAAAAGCTGTTTTGATTTTATAAGGGATTTGTGTGCCAATTCAATGAATGCCTTTAGCTGTGACTATCATAAGATCTTCCAGGCGCCCAAGAGTTTTGCCTACAGATGTGCCGTTTTGCTGCTTATTGCCCTTGCACTTAGGACTGTTGTGCTTTCTTCTTTCCCTGGTTTCAGTTGGCTTGAATGGAAAGAAATCTATTGGCTGCCTCAATCCTCTGTCTCTGATTTGGAGTTGCCAGTAAGACAGGACAAGTTCTTGGAGGTTCCTCAAATTGTATGGGGATTGAACAACCAGAAGATTGCATTTGCAAGGGCTTGTTTGACAGCAAGGCTTCTGAACCGCACTCTCCTCATGCCCAGCTTGAGTGCTTCTTTGTTTTACAAGGAAATCGACTTATTGGAACCTATTGCATTTGATAAGGTTTTCCAGTTTGAAAGGTTTAACTCCCTCTGCAGTGGGTTTGTCCGGCTTGGCAGAACATCTGATCTTTCTAACAAGACCAAGCCTTTTGAGCTCCGGAAGGGTAGTGGGAGGAAATGGACTGCGGAGAGGGATTTGGACCAATTGAGACAGTTGAGAGAAGATCCTGAGGTTATTCGCATTGTTGGCAAGAATCCCTTTCTCTGGCATGACCATTGGTCTGTCGAGGAATACGCAAGGATCTTTGAATGTTTGACCCTGGTGGATGAGATTTCAAATGAAGCATCCAAGGTCATATCTAAGATTAGAGAGATAGGCCATGAGGCAAGGAGAAACAGTGGTGTTCCTGCGGTGGGTTCTGATTTGGATGGCCTGTCCAACAAGCCCGAGCCATACATGGCTGTCCATATGAGGATAGAGAAAGACTGGATGATCCACTGTAAGAAGCTTGAACAGAGACTTAATATCACTGAGATCTGCAGCAGCAAAGATGAAATTAGGAGTAGAGTTGCCAACATCCCTGGATTGAAGCAGCCTATGGTCGTCTACATTGCAGTCGCGGACAGTCTTTTGGAAGACAGTTCAATCTTGGATGGATGGGAAGACGGGTTGCTTCCATATGAGAAGAAGAAGCTGGGAATGTGGGATACATATGGAAAATACCCTTATCTCATAAAGTCGGCAATCGACTACGAAGTGTGTTTGAGAGCTGATGTTTTTGTGGGCAACAGTTTCTCAACATTTTCCAGCCTCATTGTGCTTGAGCGGACACAGAAGCTGTTGAAATCTGGGGTTACACAGCCATGTGGCCCACGTGTAAGTTTGGCTTCTTATGCATACAATATTTTGGGGGAAGCTGGGGGTCCTCAGAGATGGATGACAGACATGTCTGGGTTCAGCCTCCAGGCCATAAGCTATGGGACTAACAAGATCTCATGTCGAAGATGAGGTAGGAAAGTTTTTGTCTTTTTTCCTTTTTGTGCTCTTCAGGGAGGCCAATAGACCAGCAGTGTGATCTTGGTGAATTTGAGGGGATGGATAACAGTACATAGAGTTGAAAAGCTTGGTTAGGTAGAGGAGCATACATATGTTGAATCAGGAGTATTGTTTGATATAGAGGAAGTAGAGATGTTCAACAGGAGCATTCTTTGATTCTTTCTGTAAACCAATCAAGGGACCTGTCACCAGATAGATGGGTTGTTTAATTTCCACATTTTGGGTTCAAAGATTGAGCTGGATTATTTTCTCATCATGTCATGGATAGTGGATGCCATTACTGCCATGTCTGTAAACTGTGTAAACACATTTCCTGCGGCCTTCGTGGGCAGGTGATGTGCCATTTCGATGTCTGAACAGAATGAGGGTGGCCTCAGCTCTGATAGGCTCATGGGAGTCCCATCTATCTGTTGTCAACCTATGTTTTCTCACATTAACCAAAGATGTAAATTTTTCTTGTTTTGATATGATTGCTGATGCTTGCAGTTCATGCTATGCTCTTTTTCCACCGTTTTTGCTTTTTCTGTAGCATCTGCCCGTAGGTTGACTATATCTGTCTGTAGCTTGGGATGCCGCCGAAAACAGTGACCTAGATATTCTCTTTTGCCCACTGTTTTTAAATTTTTGATTACGAAAATTGTTTATTGCAAAACTCATCTTTGTTATAAAATTGTTTGAGAAATAATCAAAGAAAATTGTTAGGTTCTCAATTAATAGAATTGTTTGTCAAATAATTCATTTCAATTTTATTGTAAGACGTTATTTTACAATAAACATTTTCTAGGTTTATATGAGATAGGTGATCAGTATGATTCAGAAGGATAATTAAGGATTTGTATAATCTTATTCTAATACCCCACACAACGTTGTTAAGAATATTCTCCATATTAAGTATAATAATCTTATTTACTTTTACTAAAAGAGAATCTAAAAGAGTTGGGTATAATATATAATATATATATATATATACTTTTAATAATGTGAAGTGATCTAATGGTCACAGATTGGACTTTCTGTCTTAAATCCAACTACAAACAGTATATAAGCCATTAATACTGTATATGTTGGTAACTCTCCCTCGTATCTTTATAACATTCTCCATCTCTGGCCTGTTCCCAGGGCAGGAGAGTTCGAGTTTGTTCCCATCCGGTGCAAGCTGTACCGCTCCACAGACACTGTTTAGGTCGGGACCATCTCGGGTGTTTGGGTCTTGATAAGAACCCAACAGGCTAGGGAAGCGCGTGGTCCACCACCAAGGCCAAGGGGGGTTGCTTGGTTTGACATAAAAAGTAGGGTAAGGTATTTACTTAGTTGACATTAAAAAATATGGCGGCTCAAACCGAGGCAAGGCCCTAAACAAACAACCTATGAATGATGAAGGATGGATACCCACTCCCAACGTTTGAAGTCTAAACAACGATCTACGAAGATGGGAAGCACATTTTTTGAAAGGATGGCCAGAAAATTTTGAAAAGAGAGATATTTGGTGTAAACCCTGATTTGTAACGAGTGTTGTAAATTTAATGAGGATTTGCCACCTCATGACATGGGGTATTATAATATACACATATCATGGGTGTCAAACCCCCATTAAATTTGTAATCTGTTGCAAATTTTTGATTTGCAACAAGATTTTTCCTTTTGAAAAGAGAGATACTTAGTGTAAATTTGGTTTGTAACAAAGTTGTAAATTTAATGAGGGTTTGTCACCTCATGACATGGGATGTTATAATAATATCTCATGTCATAATCACCAACCTTAAAGAGTGGGTGGCAAATCACCATTAAATTTGTAAATTTTGTTGTAAATTTTTGATTTGTAACAAAAAAAATTTTTTGAAAAAGAGATACTAAGTGCAAATCCTGAATTGCAACAAGTGTTGCAAATATTAACACCAGGTTTTGCCTCGTTCGTGGGTCCTCTGCAAGGCTCAGGTTGTCCCGGATTTCCATGGTTGACGACTGGGGAGTAGCATGGAAGAGACGTTGGACGTCACCTCACTTGTGCCCCTCTTATTTGTTTGGGGAAAGTGTACCCGCCGCTTGCCTAAATAAAACTATTCACGTGATGTCACGACGGGTAGAGGTCAGGACACTAACGTGGCTGGCAAATGAGGCGGGTGTGGACGGTACGTTTGGTTATTTATCTATTTAAAATTCAGAGTCAATTTAAATTTGAATTCGCTTAGTCTTTTTTTAAGCAGCTGCTGCAGTGGTTAGGAGAAGGGAGACGGGCAAAGTGGAGGGCAAGGGTTTGAAACCGAACCCGAGCCCGCAACCTCCCTCCCGCAAGGGGGGAGGTGCGCAATCCGCCCACAGGTGGTCTTGAATTCGCTTAGTCGTTCGAATAAAATATTTGATAAAATAATTTAATCAAATAATTCCATTATTAATCAGATAAGAATGTTGTGGTATCGGCATCGGATGTTATCCGACCTGATATAACTATGGATTTTTTGAATTGTAACTTAAAAATTTGAAGGCTACTGAAATTATGTTTGTTTCTTTTCTCATAATTTCGCACACCGATACATTTGAGAAGAATTCTATGGTTAAGCATAAGATTCTTTTTTTTTCATGATGTTTCTTTAAATTTTTTTATTTAGGTGTATCTTTCTTTCCAATGTCACTTTAGGCTGGCTCTTATTTGTTAGCTAATAATTATATTTTATATTTATTATAACTTTTTAGTTCATTATATATATATATATATAAACTATGAATATATAATATGTTTATACCTAATCAGATATCTGAATGTAGATAGAATTCGACTATCCAATTACATCTAATCGGATAGTCAAATATATCAAGTATCTATTGAATTTACATTTGGATAGTAGTAAAAATACATTAATATATGTGTTAGATTCAGATATCCAACTGAATATAATCGGAAAGAATTCCAATATCTCAATATCCATTTAGTATCCACTTCGTTGACAAGTCTAGTGAATGGATTTCAATTGTGTTTTTACTTTTTTTGTGTGCAACATTTCTATAATTTTATGTGTGCATTAGCAACTAAATATGGAGGGTTCCAACCGTAATCTTACTTTATATGACTTCCGTACGTACAAAATTAGTCTTTATGACAATAATAAAATATAAAAAAATAAGATGATGACTAGTATGGAGCAGCTCGCGTTCTAGATACATAAGGTGGCTACTGGGGCTAAAGATTTAAAAGGAAATTTATAGGGAATATTCAAAAAGTAACACTTATCTCAAACTGTAACATTTAACTAGTGTTTACTCAACTTTACACGACACAACTATGTAATCAATTGATATGAGGGTGACAAGATATAAAAAAATTAAAAAAATCCAATTAAAAGTGTGCTACACCTTATACATATTAAAAACAGCTGTACGACTCTTTCACAGTCCTGTGTTCAGTAATCCCGTAGCCGGTTCCGGTCCTGGGTTTGCTGTTGGCACTACAATTTTTGTTGGAGGTGGTGATTATCACGTTTCAAATGTTATGGCTTATCTAAAATTAACATTATTCTAAAACTTATTTTATCATGAAGGAATAGTAGCCAGTCCCTGCACGGTGAAAACAAAGAAGGCACAGTTTTCACACATTTATTCTAATTATAAGAAAGGTAAACAAATATATATTCGATTTATCAATCTATGAAAGCAAAAATGATCATAGTCTTATTTACACATTGTTTTGCCTGCAAAAATGTAAAATTTTCACGAGTGCCTCAACCTCAGCAGTTCAATGTCAAATATGAGAGTGCCCAATGTTGATCCCTCCCCATTACTTATACGAGTTGGATTGAAGATGGTTGTAAACAGCCTTTGCCGATCGAAATACTGCAAGATATGAGGACCAGCAAGCGTACTTAGTACTCAAATGATCCAACAAGAAAATCCATTGAACATTTGTCCTTGCTATTAGCCAAATTAAACATTAAACAATGACCACCACCATACTGTAGGAACAAGATCATAAAAATCGATAGAAAACATAAATATAGCATAAGAATTCGTAACTTAAAGATGCATAATAGCAGTGTAAAACGTTTCTATCATGCAGAACAGGTAACAGCATGGATGGTTCCATCACATCTCATTTTAAGAGAGATTATTTCATCTCACTTTATCCATGTGTATGATCAATCATGCACCAATACGTACATTAGGTGGGATGGGTTCTTGTGATGTGTTTTGATATCCTTGAGAAGGTGGAATGACGACACGCCGAATGCCTCCTACTCTCATTGACCTCACTGCCACATCGATGCCTGAAATCACCTGTGGAAGGCAATTTCAAAAGGATTTAGTGTTGGCTTATTCCGGCCAAGTTCTAACTTGCACGTAACAAATTTAACATATCAGGCAATTCCATTTCAAACATAAATTTCAGTGGGTAATAAGGATGCCCTTGTATGAACATTTCAAAAATAAAGATTAGAAACATTGAAGTTACCATATAAGCGCTCTGGGTTAACGATTGTCACATGAAAAAATGGCAAATATGACATCGTTCCTAATTCGTAGATGGAAAATGTTGTGGATATGCCATCACGGTTAACTTCTGTTCAAAGAAAGTAAATATTCCTTCCAAAGTTCCGTTTTTTTCCGTTAGTTTAATAATTTTTTTTAAGAAAATGCCCTTACCATATCTTCTTTAAGATTTTGAGAATGAGACCTAGGTGCTAGGGTGATTTAACCCAGGGGCAAATCAGAGATTTCCTTTCATGGAGTCAAACCCATGACTAAATGGATGAGGAATAACACCAGGTCACGGATATGACATATCCACAACATTTTCTATTCTATTTACTAGTGACATATTTGACAATATTTTAGCAAATGACATATTTATCATTTTTTGTATAACAATGATTTCTGTGCAAAAAAAACATTACTAATTTACTATACACTACAGGACCCACACCCTACCCATTTAGCTTTCCCTTGGGATGGACGAATGCTTGGCTAGCAACATAAAGAGACTCACATGGCCTCTTGAACCCACTTCCAAGTACCTAAGGCCAAGCAGAGATGAGCAGAGTTTCTAAAGTACTGTCAGTGACCATTGTGCAAATATCCATCTTCCAGTCATGGCCTCCCTTCATTGGTGAGGGTGCATCCTAGAAATCATGCACTGCTCACAAGTCAAAGGCATGCACAACCTACCAGTATGTTTCTTCTCTAAGTTAGCTAGCAAATGACATCGACACTTCTTTCATGTAAGGAGATGAATGCTCCTATAAAAAACAAAATTTTGGTTGTGTAGTCCAATGGCTAACCCACTGGGAGAAGTCCCCCCCAAACCCGGGATCGATCATGGGATCCCACCCACCCCCCACCCCCGGTGTCCATTGTACTACAAGTGCATCATTGTGAGAATAAAAATAAGACTCATTAGAAAGAATCAGTTATGTGATGATGAGGCACTTATTGAGCCGACTAAATCTGGAAATAATCAATGTAGAATTTCCACCGAATTGCTACTGGGTTAAGGGTATAACATGAGAGGATAGATAGCTTGCAAGCCTGAGTACTTGTCATAAAAATCGTGGGAGCATTCATTTGGACAGGGAAAAGGAACATAATGAGGCTACAAGACACATATCAAGTGCGAAAATTGATTGAGAGAGTATATTCTAAACATCTGGAGAAATAAAAACTCCAACTAATAATTTCACGGGTGGCAAGATATGTGAAAGTTGATTGGAAAAATAAAAGCCAGAGAAGTTTAAAGAGGCATTTTGTGCATGCTACAATTAGGACCATTCTTTCCTGATGGTTTCCTCCCCAATAGAATATCCAGAGTTCTAGAGTTCAAATGGAGCTATAAGCTAATGGTAACTAAAGAGAAATCACCTCTTCTCCTCTCCCAGTGCTATTGCAGTAAAAGGTAAAGGAAACAAGGAGCTTACTTTGCCTGATCCAACGACAAACACGAAGGGCGCTGCATCACCCCCCTCGTCCTTGTGGTCGTAGGTCGAGTCGAATCGCCAACCCCGCTTCGCCGCCAGCCTCCCGTAGTAATGAATGGCGACCTTCGTCCATGGCAACAACCACAACCTTGCAAAATTATCTCTTTTGGCATCGGAGAAATGGGGGTAACCCATGATAGCATTACTCCAGGGTCGAATACCTGGTCGCCGTCCGCCGGGACCTCTCCGTCCCCGGTCCTGAGGTCCAGCGCCTTCACCCCGCCGGACCCTTCTATCTCGAAGAACTCGGGCGCAGCCCGGGAGGGAGAAACAGCCGGAACAAACAGGACTTGGGCGGCGGAGAGGAGGGCCAGGGCCCGCCTTGAGAGGGCAGGCGGCGCCGATGGGGAAGAAGGAGAGGAGGTAGCAATGGAAAGGAGACAGGAAGCAGGACGCGGAGGGAAGGGGATCCCGGTGCGCCCCCGACAGCGGAGGTCGGCGGCGGAGGAGAGCAGAGACGGGGGTGGGAGGGAGGCGGACACGGCGGCGGATGGCCTCATCATCTCACTGCGAGGCGGGCGCCCGCTCCTGGCGCCACCGTGGGGCGGGGGGTGCGTGGCAAGTCCTACGTGAAGAGTGTTTACTTAATGGTACCTGACATAGTTAATAATATAATTTCAAACCTCTATAGGAGTACAATTGCCATTGCATCTTGGGCGATTTTATACTTGATAGGCATGATTCATGAATGCGGATGTTGGGGATAAAAAGGTGAAGTGGGAAAATGCAGGGCTAAAAGTGTAACAAAAAAACATTTGGTAGTGATACTGAAAAATTGCTCGTTATACTATTTACGCCGTCTGTGGGAATCGAACCCACGACCACATGGTTAAAAGCCATGCGCTCTACCAGCTGAGCTAAGACGGCATATTGTTGTTGACGGAAGCATTATACCTAAGTTGCATGTGCGCATCCCGGCACACGTAGCGTGGGTCCTACAAGTGCTACAGTATTGCCAAATCTATCCCCTTGTGTGTATGGGATAGATGCTCCTAGGCGAGCAGCAAGTATTTTTCCTAAAGAATCCTTGAAAGTTGGAGTGTGTGATAAAGTTGTCCACTGGAGAGATTCTCTGAAGCTGAAAAGATTGCAGAAGTGGTGAAGTTTTGTTCGGACAGGCTTTACAGAACCCGCCGAATATTTGATTATAGACTTTCGCAAGGTTCAAGGACAAAATATACGATTGAACTTATAAGAGATATTTCTGTCAGATCGGGGATATTAATAGGTATCACCTTAAAAACAGACTAAGGTACTTCCAAAACTTTAACTTTGATTTAATGTGCATTCGTACAAGCACACCCAAGAAAGTGAAACGAAGGACCAAGTGGCTCAACAGTGGATGGCTAGTTCTTGCAGATGTGAGGCCTTAACAGGGATTCCATTCAAGATTATCATACAAAACTTTGATCCTGATCTATAAGTGAAATACCAGATGAAAGGCAATTGCACTGGTAAGCATCCCTAGTGAAGATAAAAACAGGGAAAAGCAAACTAGAGCTCATTCATATGCGTACCTTTTCATCTAAAGGACTGTTTCAAAGAGTGGCCACTGACCAATAGTTCTCCACAAAGTTGGACTAAGAAATAAATTTCCCATAAAATTTTAATTATAAGGAAACTACTTTTTGTGATTTTTTTTTTTTTTTGTTTTATAAAACGGGATTCCGACACTCCCTTCGTGTGCAAGGAAGTGCTCTTTCCCAAGCATTGTCCGAAAATATATTCCTTGATTTCAGACAATCAATAGTACTGGTATGTAAAATGCAAACAGAGGTGATCAGAGAAGCCTCTTTTCCTTTGCTTATTTTCCCTTCTTACATCCAAGGATTAAGTAACTATTTTTCCCAAACCTTGGTTACGTGTGGATTTGTTATTTGTGTTCTTGGTAAACGAACTTGTTGATGAAGCATGACGAGAACCTTTCTATAGTAAACTTGAGACCCACCAACTCACTCATCATACACATTTTAAAATCTGCAGATGGCTTCTGGTTCAAGTACTCTAAAAAACAAAAAAGTGAAGATTTTGAAAGGATTTAGGATCACTTGTTACTTGATATTGTATAGTCTCCATGACAAAGATATGGGTCTGGCTCATGTGACTTCAAAGCAAAAGGAGTTCATCAGTTCAATTAGAACTCAACTGTGTAAGAATATACTTTTTGTATCAATAAAAGGTACACGCTTTGGACCCCTTGACTAAATTACATTGCAGAGTGTTTAGCGGTGGAGTATCGAATGCTTTAACGCCGGCCAATAGACTCTTTTAATAACTACTGTATTATATAAACACAAACGTTTTGTTTGGTACATTACATAAACTCGGTTAAATTCCACCTTTCACACATATATAAAACTTAAACCAATGGGATTGCAAATTAATTCCTTGGATAATTTGTTACCCATGCTTCCACTTTCTTAATATTGTGTACACATGAATAAGCAATCTCGGAATTAGTATTAATCCATCTTTCTCTCTGTTTTTTCTTAACAAGTCGCTAATCATTTTGCCCGTGGACAGGTTCTGATTACACAATCCAGTGAACTACACCATGAAAGCGGCTATCCAAGTCATTTATTTGTTTCAACGTAAAATCTCATGTGGATACAATTTTTGGAAAATTTTTATATAATAACCTGTTGGGTATCATTGAAAAGTTAATCTATGAAAATTGTTTACCTAAAATTATAAATTTTGACATCTTTGATGAGACTCCATAAATTATTTTCTTAGATTTCTCTTTCATATAGGATTTTCATTAGTGTACTACAATCTCCACTCTAATTGTTAGTGTCCGATATTTGAAACTTGAAGGTCGACGGCTAGCAACCCGGTGCCCGACATCCAACGTCTGGCGGTTGGCGTTCGGCCCTCTGCGTCCTGCGCTTGGCATTCGGCGGCTACGCTTGGCATCCGGTGTTCGACGATGGGCGCCCGACGTCCGACGCCCATCACTTGTCGTCCGACGGCCGGCTTCCGGCGCCTAGTGTTCGGCTTCCGGTGCCTAGCACCCAGCGTCCAATTTCTAGCTGTCGGCGTTCTGCAGCTGGCACTCGACGCCCGGCATCTGACACCCAGCAGGGGACGTACGACATCCAACACTCAGTGCATCTAGCGCCTTACGTTGGGCGACCAGTGGGTGGTGGCCGGCGCCTGGCGTTTGGCGTCCGACCGCCAGCGTTCAACTTGTGCGGCGTCCAATGGCCGGTGCCCTACTATCAAAGCCTAGCGTCAGGCGTTTGGCGGCCAACGCCCGACGTCCAACTTCCTGTGCCCGACGCTCGACGTTCGACTTCCGACGGTCGGAGGCCAGAGTCAGGCGTACAACATCCGACGTTTCGCAGCTTGTGCCCAACGTTAAGTGTCCGACATCAGACATCCGGCACCTAGCGATCGGCGTCTGGCGTCCAACGCTCGGTGCATCTGGCGCCCTACATCGAGTGATCAACAGTTGACTTTCAACTCCCGACGTCCAACGTTCGGCGACCTACGCTCGATAGCTCATGTCAAACAGTCAGCGATCAGGTGGTCGACATACTGAACATTTTTTTTAATTTTTATTATTTTTTAAAAATATTTGTAATAAATATTTTATTAAAAAACAAATATCATAAAATCTTTTCAGAGAAAATATTTATGTGAATATTAAATAGAAAATTATTTTTTAATTTTTATGTAAAAATTAATTCTTAAAAAATGTATAAATATATTTTACGGACCTTCGAAAACAGCCTTTGCGAATAAATCTGTCCCTCCTATAGCAAATCCAACTCTCTCTTTCGTGGTTTGATATGCAGATAGAAGTGGCACAGGGGCGGATATATAGAGAGGTATTAACTAGTGAGATAAATAGTTAGAACTTTTTTTATCCGGATTTCTAATCTAATTGGGTAAGGGCATTATCAAGTTTAGACAGGAAAAACTTGTTATGATAGAAAGCAATATATCCAGAATGAAACAGATCGACAAACTTAAGATTGACAAGTGTGGTGGCGTTTTCCTATTTGGGCTAAAGCCAAACGGGTCTCCACCGGAGAAGATGGGGAAGACGAATGCCGGTGCGGACAAGAGCCTGCAAAACCAGAACTGGATCAGGGGGGCCCGGTTGAAGAACCGGGGGGAACCTCCGATGCCAAAGTCAGTATGAGACTTGAGAGGCTTGAAGGAAAGGGGGTTCTCATGTGTGAGTTGCGCGAGGGCGAGTGTGAGCGTCCGGGAGCGCGTACCCCTGTTTGGAGGTTACCTGGGCTTTTTATAGGCGAAGGTGCAGAAGGGGTGGGACGGAACGTCCCTTGATGTCGCTGGAAAGGACGCGCCGGTTGGCGCCCTTGGCGGGGAGTTACGTGTTAAGGCGCCCGTTGAGGGGTTCGGAAGTTAATGCGCTGCTTGATCGTGGGGCGCGTGCCGTGTAGCCGTTATAACTTCCGCGAGGGGGCGAAGGGCTGCTTGGATTCTCCTGAGCGGAAGGTACGAGCAGGTAGCCTGCTCGGTAGGCTAGACCTGCTGTTCGGTAGCTGAGCCCGCTGCTCGGTACCTAGTATCGGGCGCTGCTTATGCCAGCGGGTCTATGGTATGATTCCTGCAGATCTTGTTCGGTAGATAGTGTCTGAACCGAACAGGATGAGGGGTGTCCGGAGACTACCCTTGGAGACCTGGAGGGTGCTCGGCGCGGAGGCTGCTCGGTGCTCGGGTGCTTTGGTGATTGCGGGCTTGAGCAGGAGCTGCCTGATCTGCTCGGTAAAGGCAAATCCTATTAGAACAAACCGTGTAGTGCTCGAAAACTGCCGCTAGGACCCTTGGACGCTTAGCAGCTGAAGCGTGTCGGAAGCCGGTTGGCTGAAGCCATGGACACGTGGCGCGAGGGCCATAGACGTTTTGCTTTGCTGGGTCTTGATGGGCCTAGGAGGCTAGAAATAGCCTCTACACTTGCCCCCCACCCTCTCAAGTCCGCTCGGATGTGATCGTGAGCACTTGAGAGGGGAATGTCTTCATGCCTGCGGCGGAGCAGCCGGTCGATTACGACGAGGCGACTCCTTCCTGAGAAGCGCTTGTAAGCGAGGTCGGAGGTCGCTTTGGCGGGCGGGGCTTGCCGAATTGGTGGCAGGCAAGGTGGATTCCGCTGGTGTCTAGAGGCTCGTGGGTTCCGCGCAGGTCGAGCTGAAGAGCTCGTCAACCTGGGGTTGTACCGAACACCTCTGTCTTATGACGGGTATCACGCTGGTCTTCTGAGCTGAGGAGCTCGTGACCAGGGGTTGTACCGTTCGCCCGAATTCTTTAACTAGCGTTGTCCTTTTTTCTCTCTTTTCTAGTCATGTTCCGTTCGAATCGGAATTCGTCGGTGTCTAGAGGCTCGTGGGTCCGCGTAGGTCGAGCTGAAGAGTGTTGGCCCTTTTAGTACGGCAGCAAGCTAACCTAGAGGGGGGGTGAATAGGTTTTTCTGAAATCTGAAATAGAAACTTAAACACATAAATTAACACTTAAAGGTTTTGTTAGTTTAGTGTGATAAAGAGTAGCAGTGCGGAAGTAAATAAACAATCACACAAATAACACAAGAGTTTTATCTTGGTTCGGCCCTTCCCACATAGAAGTCCTACGTCCAGTCCCCAAGCAACCTCTTGGGATTTCACTAACCAAGGGTACAGTCCCCCTCAAGGATACTACAACACCCAGCACCCCAGCTGGTCTTCTTCTCTTTCTCGGGCAAGAAGGCAGCCCACTTCTCTTACAGGTAAAGAAGCCAACCTCTTGGTACAAACCCCAGTGCGGTTCTACTAGACACAAACCCCTAGCTGGGTTACACACTGTATACAGTCCTACAGTTGGAGAAAGATCTTTCTTAGAAAAGAAAGAACAAAGTTGAGAGATGGAACAGATGAAAACCAACCAAAAGAAACTCTCAGCTAAAAGACTCTCTCCCCCAGATTACAAGATGCACACAGAGAGAGTGAAGAGAGGAGAAGGAGCTTGAATGCTTGAGTGCTTCAGATGCTTGAACACTTCTTCTTGGGCTCAGGCTCTTTCTCTCTTTTCCTTTGAGTGTATTTGGAGTTCAGGTTCTTCACTGGTTGTACACTCCTTCAAAGATCTTCAGGAAAGCTCTCTTACTTTTCTTCAGCTTATGCTTCATCTTTTATAAGAGCAGCTTTTGAATAGATCCGTTGAAGAGATCCGTTGGAGTTCTAGCTGTTGCTCATGTTCTCTTTCTTCTGATATTTTGTGGTCTACGAGGTCTGCAAGCATAGGAGAAAGTGTTTAGTTAAAAGAGTGTTTCTGTCAAAAAGGCTCATACCTCTATGTTTCATGTTGCCACCCAGAAGTAGTAAGTAATCCCTTTTTGTTGCAGGAAAGAAGAGATCTAGAAAGATAAGCAAAAAAGATTTCCTATCAGAAAGATAGAGGATTACGCAAATCAAGAATATTTGACTTTTTCACTAGATGCCAAAAAAATATTTTGGAATATAAAGGAAATCTATGTTTAAAAGATCAAAACCATGTTTCACTTATGAAATCCATGTTCTTTCAAAAGAATCCATGTTTTACAAAGGAATCCATGTTTTACTTACCAAATCCTTATGAGAGCGAATCCTTATAGCAGTGAATCCTTATGAGAGCAAATCGTTATGACACTTTGTGAACTGAAATCAATGTATGTTGAATGAACATCGATTTATCGTTTTAGTGCAAATCACACATCAATAATGTCATAAAATTATATTTATTAGAAATCATGATATTTAATTTATTATTAGAAAAATCATGGTATTAAATATATTTAATATTCAATTAATCACGTAAATTTATATTTATTAAGAAAAATATGATATTAAATATTTTTAATAATAATTAATTAAACATAAATTTTGTTATCACCAAAATAAAAGGGTAAAATATAGTAGTGGTTCAACAATCTTCCTCTTTTTGGTGATGACAAAATTATGAGAATTTTCTGACAAAATACGTAAAGCATAGAAAATACAGAAAATTCAAAGATAATGCATACTCTCCCCTTTTTTGTCACAAACCAAAAAGGAAGGTTCTTACTATTGCATTCTCTCCCCTTTGTGAAAGAAATTCTTACCATTGAGGGGTTCAACAATGATTGACATAAATGAATATCTCCCCCTTAGTCTGTGCTCCCCCTGAATGAGAGACTCCACCTGAATGAAACTTGTAAATAATTGTTTGTAATAAAGACTAATTCAATTTTTGTGACTACTCTTTCTTCAGATGTGATTTGAATGAAGAGTCTGCAGTCACTCCTGCCTTGAGCATCCTTGGTTTTTGATGCTCCAAGGCTAACCTGCAAATAAATTACTCAGTAGTAGGTACCCAAATCTTTTTGGGTCCTTGATGGTTAGATACATAAAAGTATCCTTTCGAGATCCATACTAGGTGCCTTGTTGTGCAGGTGTTTACTGTGTGTCCTAATTTACTGCAATGAGAACAACAATGAATGTAATCTATTTTGCAGTTCTTATTATTTTTATGATGTCTGTTTAGAACACAATTTTTGAAAACTTTTTCTTTTACATGGGCCTTTTTCTGGGGCATCTTGGTTTCTTTTACAAATTTGGTAGTGGATATTTTTCTGGAGTCATGGCTTGTTTTCCTTTTTCCGGAGGTATGTATCCAAACCCTTATTTGTTATTTCCAGATTTGATCCTTTTAAGCATAGGGCTAAAGATGTTTTCCCTTCAGTTAATTTTCTAACTGATTCTTTTAAATACATATTTTCTTCAGTTAGATTTTTTAATTTTTCTTCTAACTCTAACTTCTCATTATTCTTGCTTTTCAAATCTTCATTTAAAAGATAATTTTTATCTTTACATTCTTTTAATTGTTCTTCTAGTTGCTCCAATTCGGATTTAAGATCAGAATTGACGTTTTCCAAGCAAGTAGAGTTGTTTTTCAGATTTTTTAGTTCTTTTACAACCCTCTTATGTTTTTCATATAGTTCATTAAAGACTTCTTCTAAGTCTTCTGATTCTGACCCTGAATCTGTGCAAGAATTAAAAAATGAGTCAGAATGTACCTCATCTAGTCCCACCATGAGGGCTAGATTTACCTGCTCCTTTTCGGAATCTGAGCTTGATGATTTTGAGCTTGTGACCTCATCATTTTCCCAAGCAGCCGCCATAGCTTTTCTTTTGAATTTCTTGTGCTGCTTCTTGGATTTTTCTAGTTGACCAGTCTTCTTGAGTTTAGGACAATCTGGTCTTAGATGTCCAGATTTTCTGCATTCATAGCAGACTGGTTCTTTTTCTTTTCTCTCCTTCTTTTGAATCCTTCTTGGTCTATTTTTCTTCTTCTTGAGAATTTTTTGAAGCTTGGACAGTACATCATCTACGTCACTGTCTTCAGAATCTGCATCTTTGGAACTAGAAGAAGAAGAAGTGGAAGGAGCAGCTGCAACTTTAAGAACATTAGTGCATTTTTTCTTGATGAGCTTTCAGATAGTCGCTCCATATTAATTTCATGTGCCATGAGGGAGCCTATTAAGTTATCAATAGATAATTTGGTTAGATCATGGACCTCTTCAATAGCAGTTACTTTAGGTGTCCATGAGATAGTTAAAGACCTAAGTATCTTTCTAACATTTTCTTCGTCAGATAGGTTTTTACCAAGAGAGCTTAAACCAACTACTATGCTCGAAAATCTATTATATATCTGAGTGATATTTTCATTTGGAAGTATTTTAAATTGCTCATATTGTGAGACAAGAATATCTATCCTAGTTGTTTTACTTTATCTGTTCCTTCATAGTTATCTGCAGTTTATCTCATATTTCTTTAGCTGATTTACATGCAGATACTCTACTAAATTCTATTTTGGATAAAGCACAACATAAGTAGTTCTTAGCTTTAAAGTTTAAAGATAATTTACTTTTATCTGCTGCTGTAATGGCAGTAGTGCCTGGAATAGGAATAATAACATAATCACCTACCTCGATTACCTGCCACAGATCAAAGTCTGTGCCTCGAATGAAGCATTCCATTCTCATCTTCCAATATTGGTAGTCCTCTCCATCAAAGAATGGAGGTCTGGTGACTGATTGACCTTCAGCATATCCTTGAGCTGCCATGGATCTTTGCTCTAAGATCGTTGGATCTTCTTGAAAGTTCAGAGACCCGCTCTGATACCACTTGTTGGCCCTTTTGGTACGGCAGAAAGCTAACCTAGAGGGGGGGTGAATAGGTTTTTCTGAAATCTGAAATAGAAACTTAAACACAGAAATTAACACTTGAAGGTTTGGTTAGTTTAGTGTGATAAAGAGTAGCAGTGCGGAAGCAAATAAACAATCACACAAATAACACAAGAGGTTTATCCTGGTTCGACCCTTCCCACATGGAAGTCCTACGTCCAGTCCCCAAGCAACCTCTTGGGATTTCACTAACCAAGGGTACAGTCCCCCTCAAGGACACTACAACACCCAGCACCCCAGCTGGTCTTCTTCTCTTTCCGAGCAAGAAGGCAGCCCACTTCTCTTACAGGTAAAGAAGCCAACCCTGGTACAAACCCCAGTGCGGTTCTGCTAGACACAAACCCTAGCTGGGTTACACACTGTATACAGTCCTACAGTTGGACAAAGATCTTTCTTAGAAAAGAAAGAACAAGCTGAGAGAGGAACAGATGAAACCAACTAAAAGAAACTCTCAGCTAAAAGACTCTCTCCCCCAGATTACAAGATGCACACAGAGAGAGTGAAGAGAGGAGAAGGAGCTTGAATGCTTGAGTGCTTCAGATGCTTGAACACTTCTTCTTGGGCTCAGGCTCTTTCTCTCTTTTCCTTTGAGTGTATTTGGAGTTTAGGTTCCTCACTGGTTGTACACTCCTTCAAAGTTCTTCAGAAAAGCTCTCTTGCTTTTCTTCAGCTATGCTTCATCTTTATAAGCAGCTTTTGAATAGATCCGTTGAAGAGATCCGTTGGAGTTCTAGTCGTTGCTCATGTTCTCTTTCTTCTGATATTTTGTGGTTTACAAGGTCTGCAATCATAGGAGAAAGTGTTTAGTTAAAAGAGTGTTTCTGTCAAAAGGCTCATACCTCTATGTTTCCTGTTGCCACCAGAAGTAGTAAGTAATCCCCTTGTTGGCAGGAAAGAAGAGATCTAGAAAGATAACAAAAAAGATCTCCTGTCAGAAAGATAGAGGATTACGCAAATCAAGAATATTTGACTTTTTCACTAGATGCCAAAAAATATTTAGATATAAAGGAAATCTATGTTTAAAAGATCAAAACCATGTTTCACTTATGAAATCCATGTTCTTTCAAAAGAATCCATGTTTTACAAAGGAATCCATGTTTTACTTACCAAATCCTTATGAGAGCGAATCCTATAGCAGTGATCCTTATGAGAGCCAAATCGTTAGACACTTGTGAACTGAAATCAATGTATGTTGAATGAACATCGATTTATCGTTTTAGTGCAAATCACACATCAATAATGTCATAAAATTATATTTATTAGAAAATCATGATATTTAATTTATTATTAGAAAAATCATGGTATTAAATATATTTAATATTCAATTAATTACGTAAATTTATATTTATTAAGAAACACATGATATTAAATTTTTTAATAATAATTAATTAAACATAAATTTGTTATCACCAAATAAAAAGGGTAAAATATAGGAGTGGTTCAACAAAGAGCTCGTCAACCCGGGGTGTTGTACCGAACACCTCTGTCTTAAGACGGGTACCGCGCTGGTCTTCTGAGCTGAGGAGCTCGTGACCGGGGTTGTATCGTTCGTCCTTTACATAAATCGATAGAACAGCGGAGAGAGAAGTAGGACGCTAAGCAGAGAGGCTTTTGTAAATAATAAGCCTTTAGTTACATGTCAGGTTCTCGGTATGGTTGCCATGCCGAACGTAGACAGCTTGTAGAAACCTCTTCCGAGAACCCAAATGACCTGATAAGGTCCTTCCCGTTTCGGGGCAAGCCCGCTTGCTCGGCTCGGCTGACTGCCAGACTTTCCTCGCACGCAGCGTGGCGTTGGGTGATGAAGAGGAGGTCAGCGAGGGTAGGCGGTTGCTGGACCCCGAGCGTCCTCTGAAGGAAGCCGTCGCGAGTGCCTCGGATGAGGGCACTGGTGGCTAAAGAGACGTCGAGGCACGGGATGCGAAGTGCTTCTGTCCGAAACCGCTGGATGTAGTCCCAGAGTGCTTCGTCCTTCTTCTGCCGAACAGACAGAAGAGATACCGCGGTGCGCGGTTGAGACATTCCGGACAGGAAGTGATCCCGGCCCGGAAGGATTTTTTCAACTGGTGGAAGGCAGAGATGGAGCCTGCGGGGAGGGCTTCGAACCATGCCCGCGCAGCCTCCTTCAGCGTGGTGGGAAAGACCGGCATTTGGCCGCGTCTGATGCTCGTGGAACACCATGTGCGACTCGAACCCATGGACGTGGTCCGCTGGGTCAGTGGTGCCGTCGTAGGGCGCGATGGAAGGTAGAGGCAGTTTTGGGGAGACCCAGGCCTCCAGGATCCGTGGTGAACGGGGAGTGGAAGTCCAGGTCGTGGTCCCCAAGAGTCTGCCTTCTGCCTTCCGGATCATCGCGTCCATGCAGCGCTCAAGGTCAGCGAGCGGCGGAGGCGTCTGACCAATTCTGGTCGGCAGGCGCTGAGCCCTCGCGCCCGACACGTGGGCGCTAGAATCGACGTCGGAACACGTAGGGGCCTGAACCGCTGCGGCACGGAGGGGTGAGTTGGCTTGCCGTACTGGTGTTCGGCGTGCGAATGGGGGCAGTTCTGCATACTGCTTCTGCGGCGCTGGAGGGGCACGAGACCGTCGGTGAGACGACTCCGCTAGATGCTCCGGTGGCGGGGGAACTGTCAGGGCCGGTTGTCTGGCCAACTGGGCCTGGAGGCCCTAACAGATTCCTGTCAGATGTTACATCTGCCGCTGGAGCTCTGCTATCTCCAGGGCGGTCGCAGGTACTGCAGCAGTAGAATTGTCATCGGGTGCACCAGTGGGGGCGACGCGGCGTCGACAGGGGGACTCGACGCGCAGCGACGTTCGGCGCGCGGCTGTCGAGACCTCGTCACCCTGTTGCTGTGGTTCTGGTGAGAGGAAGTCTGCGAGCCATGGCTGTTGTCGTTCCCACAGACGGCGCCAAACTGTGGTGGCATTTTTCTGTTTGGGCTAAAGCCAAACGGGCTCCACCGGAGAAGATGGGGAAGACGAATGCCGGTGCGGACAGGAGCCTGCAAAACCAGAACTGGATCAGGGGGGCCCGGTTGAAGAAACGGGGGGAACCCTCTGATGCCAAAGTCAGTATGAGACTGAGAGGCTTGAAGGAAAGGGGTTCTCGTGTGTGAGTCGCGCGAGGGCGAGTGTGAGCGTCCGGGAGCGCGTACCCCTGTTTGGAGGTTACCTGGGCCTTTTATAGACGAAGGTGCAGAAGGGGTGGGACGGAACGTCCCTTGATGTCGCCGGAAACGACCTGCTTGATCGTGGGGCGCGTGCCGTGTAGCCGTTATAACTGCCGCGAGGGGGCGAAGGGCTGCTTGGATTCTCCTGAGCGGAAGGTATCGAGCAGGTAGCCTGCTCGGTAGGCTAGACCTGTTGTTCGGTAGCTGAGCCCGCTGCTCGGTACCTGGTACCCGGGCGCTGCTTATGCCAGCGGGTCTATGGTATGATTCATGCAGATCCTGTTCAGTAGATAGTGTCTGAACCGAACAGGATGAGGGGTGTCCGGAGACTACCTTTGGAGACCTGGAGGGGCTCGGTGCTCGGGTGCTTTGGTGATTGCGGGCTTGAGCAGGAGCTGCCTGGTCTGCTCGGTAAAGGCAAATCCTGTCAGAGCAAACCGTGCAGTGCTCGGAAATTGCCGCTATGACCCTTGGACGCTTAGCAGCTGAAGCGTGTTCGGAAGCCGGTTGGCTGAAGCCGAGGACACGTGGCGCGAGGGCCATAGCCGTTTGCTTTGCTGGGTCTTGATGGGCCTACGGGCCTAGGAGGCTAGAAATAGCATCTACAACAAGTTATGTATGCGATAAAAATCAAACGAGAATTTTCAAAACAAAATAAACAGAGTAAACCACAAGAAGTCATAAAATTTTTACGTGAATCGATCAAACTTACGTCTATATATAAGAAGAGCAAAAGGATTTCTTTAGGTGTAGAAGAAATACAAGATGCAAAGATTCTCTTACAACATCATGGAACGATCTTCCCCAAACATAGCATAGCACCAATCTTCTTTAACTAAAAAAGGAGTTTTCAAATCGACACCACCAAAGAAAATGTAGTCGCCACAAGCCCTCTAAAAATCTTCAACCCGTTCTTACGAAAGAAAACTTGAGAGGGTGTTACCTAGAGAAAGAGGAGGCTTATGTGGGTGCATTTTCTAAGTGGGATCCATCTTAGCTCTTTTTTTTGGATTAGTGGGTATCATGGATCCACAAAAGGACAAAACGGTAAAAAGAAAAAAAAAATCCTTGACCAAGTCAAATTATATACCTTTTGACATGCTCAAATTAAAACTCCTCACAAATTTCTTCTACAATAAAACAAAAAACCTCTCTAAGAGAAAATACCACCTCTCCTTGGGGCCTTTTCACCTAAACATGCACAAACATAAGCCAAGTCCAGACAGTGTTGGAACTTGACTACTAGTAGTGGCTTCATCATCATATCAGCACCATTTTCCTACAATAGTATCTTCATGAGTTGAATGTCGCCGCTTGCAATAAATTCTCTGAGTTTGTGGTATTTGATGTCAAATATGCTTCGTTCTGGTATGATATACATATCTTTTACAAGATAGATAACACTTTGACAATCTCAATGCAAACTGACACTCTCCTAAGTAATCTCTTGTTCTTTCACCAAGCTTTTAATTCGACATCCTTTGTAGCCGCCAATCAGCACTATACTCAGTTTCTACATTTAACATACCATGATATCTTCCAGCATGACCTTCCAACTGATTGCACCTCCACCTAGAGTAAAAAATAACTCAACAGTAGATCTCCATCGGTCAAAGTTATCTATATAATTTGAGTCAATATAATCAACTAGAAGATCAATACTATTAGTGATCTTTTTGAAATAATAACCAACAACTGACAAGTCTTTTAGATAACACGAATCCACTTCACGACATTCTAATTATTTTTTCCTAGATCTGTCATGTATCTACTAATCACACAATTTGCTTGAGCTAATTCAGGCCTCATGCAAACCATAACATACATCTGACAACCAATAACAGAGGCATACCGAATTTTAAGTATTTCTTGACACTCTTTTTCTGTCTGAGGATATTTTACAATGATAATCTAAAATATTGAACAAGAGGTTGTGTATTACAACCTTAGCTCATTCATTTTGAATTTGTCAACACCTTCTAAATATAACTCTTTTAGGTTAACCATAGCTTTTCAGCGAGCCAATCTCTTTGGATCTCCATGTTTGTGGTTGTTCTATCATCTCTTAGCTCTTTCATCTTGAATTTCAAACTAAGTTCACGTTTCAACTTAGAAATTTCGTGTATATGCTTGTAGGCAATAAACATATCAACAACATAAAACATCAATAGAATAATAAAACCATCATTGAGAAAATAAAAATGCACACAACTATCATACTTGCTTCTATTGTAACCATAAGTCACCATAAAAGTATCAAATCTATTGGACCATATATTATTGTGGAGTCTAACTCAAACCATATAGAGATCTTTTCAGTTTGCACACCAGCTTCTCATTGCATTTCTAAATAAATAATCTAGTTGCAACATATACATCTCGTCATCAAGACTACCATGTAGAAATATTATCTTCACATTAAACTAATCTAATTCTAAATCCCACATAACCATTATAGCTAGTATGACTCTAATCAAACAATAGGCAATAGATGGAGAAAAAAAATCTCATTAAAACCAATTCCTTTCCTTTGAGCATAGCCATTGGCTACTAATTTGGCCTTATAATTCACTGGTCCTTTTCATATGGAACCACCTTCTTTCTATACATTATTTACAACCACTTGGTTTCTTTGGGAGTCTATTAAATCCCAAACTCATTTTTCTCAAGAAAATTCATCTCTTCTATCATAGCATTCAGCCACTTATCGTTGTACTTACTTTCTATTACCTCCTTAAAAGTTAAAACAACAACATACATAATAAGAAAAGTATGTGCAACAATATCTTGAAATTCCAATAACAATTTAATATCGCCTTTAGACTTCTTTTAGCAATAGAATAAGACTCATCTTCAATTGATTATACATCCTCCTCGTCTTAATGTGAAGAATCCCCTGAATCAATACTGTCAATAATATGCTCATCACTCAATTCCACATGGACAAAGTTATTGGTTTCTTCTCACCTTGAACATGTTGCTAAAATTTTTTCAACATTGTGCTTAGTCAAAGATCACATTTATTGAGCTCCACCTTCTATATGTCAGGATTCGAGATCTTGAATCACTTCACATCAACTTTGCATCCCAAATAAATACAATGTTTGGATTTAGCAATAAGTTTTGTCCTCTCATCATCCTACAACATAACATAAATAAGACAGCAAAAATATGCAAATCTAAATAATTAGTTGGCTTACCATATCAAACTTTTTATGGTGTCTTGACTCCTAATGTTATAGAAGGTGACATGTTAATAAGATAACACATTGTATTAACTGTCTCAGCCCAAAGTTGTTTTGCTAAATTGGCAAACAACCTCATGCAATGCGCTCTCTCTAGTAATATTTGATTCATCCTTTCAACCACTCCATTTTGTTGTGACGTATTAAAATAGTTTAATACCAACAATACCTTCTTGTTTGCATAAATCCTCAAACTCTTTTGACGTGTACTCACACCATTATCAGTCCTTAAAACTCTCATTTGCTTACCTATTTGCTTCTCAACTTTGGCTTTCTAACTTTTGAACTTCTCGAACACTTCACAATTCTGCTTCAAGAAGTAGACCCAAACATTTTTAGACATAAGTAAAGTAACAAAATATCGAGCTCCCCCCTGAGATGTTATTGGTGCTTTTTCCCAAACATCTTAATGAATATACTCAAGAATATATTTGTTTTTTTTATGAGAAGTAACAAATTTAACCTTGCACTGTTTGCTAAGAACACAAAATTCACAAAAATCTAATTTGTAATATTTAATATCCATAAGTAATTTTTTATTATGCAACTCTAACATCTCTCTTTCACCCATATGGCTAAGCCTTGCATGCCACAACAAAGTAGCATCATCATCAAAAGATGATATGGCACCATCCCATATCAAGTTTTTCTAAGCAATTTGTATGGCAACCAATCTTTAATCCCTTCCTAACAATAATCAAGGCACCTTGCAACATCTATAATATGCCATTAGTGCCTTTGAAGGTGCAACTAATTAATGGCATCAAAAGCACTTAGGAAAATATACAAATCTAGCACTGTCTGACCTCAATCAATTTTTAACCACCTGATCAAATATTTGATTTTAAAGTTTCTATCCCAATAGTTTTACATTATCTAATATTACCCATGAGAACTCTCCCCCATCATGCGATGCATAATGTCAAATTAATCTCTATGAGGGTATATATGGCCGGAACAATCAGAATCGAGAATCCAACCATCAAAAGAGTCTATGCCTAAGGAGATGGTCAAAATGTCTCTATCTTTCTCCGAATCAGAAGCAACACTAGCCTCTCCAGGCTCTTTCTTCTTATTTTTAGACTTCTCTTTTAACTTGGGAGAATTAACTTTCTAATGACTTTCTTCTTTGTAGTAGCGACACTTATTAGTTATTATCTATCCCTTTGGACTTGGATTGGGACCAAAATGTCTTGCCACTTTTCTACTTTCGACGACCTCTTTCCTGACATGAACTCTTGATCATTATCAACTTTCACATCCACTAGACTTGTTTCTGATTTCATTGACAGTAAGGTAGATTTGATCTCCTCCATTTTCAGAACTTCTTTACCATAGAGGATTATGGTCACCAAGTGGTCATAGGATCGTGATAAAGATGAATGAAGAAGAAGAGTTTGATCTTCTCCTCCATCTTAATCTTAACATTGTAGAGCTAGAAAATCAACTTATTGAAAATATATAGTCATGTGCTTAAGAAAGTCATCCCATCAATCATGCAAATTATAGAGTTTTTTTTTTCAAATAAAATTTATTTGTGAGTAACTTTGACATGTAAAACTTTTTTCATTTATTCTACAAATCAATAGTAGTCTCGACATTGACAATGTTATACATTACCTCATCAGTCAAACATAATTGTACAATACTCATTGCCTTTAGATCTAACTCATCACAATCATCATCTTGCTTTCCAGACTTCTCCTTCCTGAGAAATACCTTGTGCAAATCATTCTGTACTAGAATAGCTTTCACCATCTTCTATCATAGATCGAAGTAAATTTTACCGTCAAATTTTCCCACCTCAAACTTGTGATCGATATCTTGACAACACTAATACTTGATAGAGTCACATAGAATGTAGCTTTGATACAAAAAGTTATATCAGAGAGTATAAATCCTGAGTGAAACAGATCGACAAGTAAGTGATCAGCAAGTTATATATACGGTAAAGATCAAACAGAGAATATTCCACAACAAAATAAATAGAGTTAAACCACAAGAAGATAACAAATTTTCCGTGATTTGACCAAGCTTATAATATCCAAATAGTACAGAGAGTTCACTATGATATAGAATACATATAAATGAAAAGATAGTCTTAAAAGTGTTCTCAACTCGCACACCACAAGAGAAAACGTAGCCGCGGCAACCGCCGGAAGAAAAGAAAAAAGAAAAAAAAAATAAAGATCAACACGTTCTAACGAAAGAATTAGAGAGGAGGCGTGCGTGGGTAACTGCGCTCGGGCTTTAGCTCTTTTAAGGGTCAGCCGGACCCACAACAGGACAAGTTAAACAGCCCACAAAGTCTGATTGACCAAGTCAAATTACAATAAAAGCTGTGTCTTCCGAACCGATCTTTTTTGGTGTATCCAAGAAACAAGACCCAGCCTAATCTATCGTAACTACGGGTTATCGAATTAGCCTTCAGTTGAGCATCAAATAGTTAATCCTCTCTTCACGGTATTCATAGACCAAAACGGACCACAGTGTTGGCTTAGTATCAAGTAAGGTTCCAGGCACAATCCTGTGTCTCTGTCCCACAGGCAGAAGTAGGTCTTTCCCTTCGCCTTAAGCATTGTGAGGTCTAAAATTTAGGATGTGTTTTTCTTGATGTTGTGTGGCGTGATCAAACAGATTCTTCTGAATGGGGGCCTAAAATAACTCCCCAACAGAACCTTCCTTTGAGCTGAGAGGGACATCTTTGAACCAAGAAGGAAAAGGACGGAACCAGTGAGAACGTCGATGGAGGTGGAGTAGTTGGACATTGATGAGGATGAGGTCCCCAAAGAGGACTAATCCCTTGCCAGCTGATCTTTATTCCCTTCGCATATATCTCTAGTCGTTACTATTGAGTGCCCCTACAGAGCTAAAGTCCAAGTTGACATTGTTCATCTCTGAATTGATGTAAGGGGTTTTCTTTTCTTTCTTACAAGTTATCTTTGCCAAATTTGAAATCATATATATATATATATATATATATATATTAATTATTTGAAGATTTTATATGGTTGCACAGTACCATTATGTCTCCCAAATGCATAGAGATTATCTTATTACGACTCTCTCTCTCTCTATATATATTATATATATATATATATATATATATATGGGAAATATTTATTGCACGAAAGAATTTGAGTCCCCTTGTGTAAAAAAGACTCGTGCCATGCAAGGACCTTGCCCACGTGACATTCGGGTCTCCCAATGGTGGCCGCTCTTGCAAGGTGTGCCTTCTCTTGCAATAAGTGATTTTTCTAGAGGAAAGTTTAGTGCATTTGACAATTATATTTTTCACATATTTTAATTTTTTATTAGCCAATGTACTAGGATACACTGTGCCAATCTAATAGAGAGGCCAAAAGTACAATACTAATCCTGTCTCTTCTCTGTATAGATACTATGGGAGATCCATTGTGAAAACATTCCTCACAGGGACGAGTGCATAATTCTGATCTTGACAACGACATATTTGCAAAAAAGCCTTGGGACCGGAGGCATCCCACCACCTGCAGACTGCAGTGCAGTCTGAAATAATCGCCGGTTTTTCTTTGGGGAGCTTTCGTAGAAGAATATGTCGACGCCGCCAGGTGTCTCATGATGACGGCAGGTAGGGGACGGCAACCGGCGGAAGATTTGACGACGAGCGAATACGTCGTAACAAGCAAAGGTGGCGTCTTCTCACGCGTCTTCTGGTGGGCTCCACGACACGGGAGAGACACCTCGAAGAAGCAACCGGGCAGGCTATATACTCCCATGGCATGATCCCATCCCCTACATGCCGGCTTCTCCCCCCAACAGAAGCCCCCGTCTGCTTCTCTCTCCACACCTCCTTGGACGCCATTCCCCACCTTTGCTTCTTCCTTTCCCGTGTTTCAGGTGCTGTTGTTTCTGCAAACATGAGCTACCAGGCTCCTCCCGCAGGTATATATGCTCCTCTCTTCCTGTTAAGATTTCCCTCTTTGGCCTCGGAGAATGGTTATACAATAACAGGCAAGTGTTCAGGATGGTCTGTGGATAGGTCTTCGACATATGGGTTTGTTGGGTAGTGTCCCAGCTGTGGGTTCTATCCAACATCATATATAGCTTCGCCCATGATGTGTAGCTCAGTTTGATTTCTGTCTTTCCTTGCTGTGGTGGTGATGATCCAACTAGTTTCTTGTTCAGTGTACCCACCGCCGCCTTCGAACGCGTACCCTCCTCCCGGGCAGGCCTACCCGCCGCAGCCCGTCGAAGGGTACGCCGCGCCGGCCTACGTCGCACCGCCGCCCGCCGGTTACCCCTCGAAGGACGGAGCTCAGTACCCTCAGCAGGGACCTGCAGAGACCAAGGACAGGGGTGATGGGTTCTGGAAAGGATGGTGGGTCTTTGCTCTCCCAATTTTCCATTCGTTTTTTCATGTTTTTTTTGGGTATCTGGTTCTCAGTTTCTGATTTTATTATTATCCCCCTTCCTGAGTTCTGACCAGCTTTTAATTTGTTGCCTTGTTTCTCTCATGGCCATGCAGCTGTGCTGCCTTGTGTTGCTGCTGCGTGCTGGACATGTGCTTCTGAGGCCACAGGAGGGCTCCTGCAGCTCTTGATGTTTCCATGTTCCGTTTGGTTTTGTTGTAATTCATGGGGAGGTCTTTCTCCAGTTGCCTCTCCCGTGATGGCATATTCTTTCCTTGTTTTATGTTGCTGGATTCTCTGTTTCTATGGTCTTCGTTCTATACATTATAGACATATTTGATATTGTTCATTTGCTTCCATTCTCCCTTTTTCTGGTTCTGGTTGTCATCGCAATCGCATCATGATGTTAAATATTTCATCTTGCAATTGACATATTTCGTTTTTTGGGGGGTTGAAAACTAACTTGTTACACTATCTTTTAAAAATTCCTTAAAATCTTACTCCCAGTGAAATTTGGACCTCATACCGCACCTTGCATCTCTAATTCATCAGCGAGTCTCCTCCATTCTTTGTCTGGACAACAATTTATATGTTAATGAGACCACCGAGCTTATGCTAATCTTCTTAGGCATTTGTTTCTCAAATCGAACGGGAGAAAAGAGTGGCCACGTACAAGAATAGCGCCATAACCCTTTTTATATAGCATAAATTATGGCTTGATTTCATGTTCAATGAGGCATGCATAGCAAAGATGCATCAAGAAATTTACTACTCGCATTTGAATTTGTATATATATATATATATGAGAAAGATTTATTGCACTTTTACATTGTACTTAAAGTGTAATGTGACTAGGTAACAAGTGCATGTGGCATCTAACAATTGGATTGCCACTCTCTCACACCTCATGTGAGGGGTGCCACATGAGTTTATTGCCTAGTCACATTGTACTTAAAGTGCAATGTGAAAGTGCAATAAATCTTTCTCTCTCTCTCTCTCTCTCTCTCTCTCTCTCTATATATATATATATATATATATATATATATATATATATATATATATATATATATATATCTTAAATACTATACAAGAAGGTTATTCATTTTAACGGCATATATGCAAACCTAAAATCATGAATGATAAATCTACAACTTTTATTATAGCATTGATCTATATGTAACTTTTGCTTCTTAAAAAAGAATAATTTTGGGTGAGAAATACTTAATATCCGGCTGTCTAAATATTAAAGTCACGCTCGACTAATGGGATTATGGGTGGGTGTCCAAGCAATTAATATGTATTTTTTTACTAGGTCTCCAGTTAGAGAACATTTCTCATTTTAGATACATTCATGGATTACCTTAGAAGCAAAGGCTAAAATGGCATCAATGTGTGTCACACGGCTGCACTCAAACTTTAGTTTCATGTACGAAACCTGGACACCTTATAATTGTAAGAACAGGAAGCTAACTAAGGATTTTTGGATGAGCATATGTTGTAGAATTCGCTTCAAATTAATGTGGGCCTCCATCGTTCACTCCATTCGCATGTATAATTATGGAAAATTTGAAGAAAATCATGGTTTCATGTAAAGGTAAAATAACACAAGTGGTACATAAAGTTTGATCGTTCAGATAGGGTCCATTCATCTAACCCACCAACCTACTAAAGTGAGGCTAGGCCCGCACCAAGCTCATCAATGGCCTAGGCCTAGTCCTTTGCGATCTCCACTCCTCAAACTTGCCATCTAAAGATGGCTTCATAATCTGTCGACGTTGAGTCCTCCGTGAAGCTATATCGTGGCCTCTGGATGGTGCATGGCATCCCACTCTCACTGCTCAGCGTGTCCTTGATGCACCAAAACATGGTTCGATAGTCGTACGACAAATCTGCAAAACTGGCGCATGCCCCTTTTCGGTTCAGGAGACCGATCACCTTGCACAATGCTATCTTCTTCACTCCCTTATAGCTCATCAACATGACTGGGAAATGAAGGATGCACCAAGGAACCCTTACACAGCTCTAACTCTCTCCACTCTCCTATGGCTTGTCTACATAGCTAGGTAGGGAGGAAAGGCACTTTGGGACCCCTGACTGATGTTTAAAAGAGATACAGTGGCCATGCCCTTTGAGGGAGCATAAAAACAACTCCGGTCACAAAAAAATGGAAGTCAAAACTCTCTAAAACCTTAACTCTTTCTTCCCCTATTCTGGTCAGTTCTCTGACTTGAACATCGAAGGGTTTTCCCCTATGACCACTCCTAAGGACCCCCTAATCGTTCGTCCAACCTTGCAAGTGTGAGACAACATTCCTCCTCAACAAATAAATTCAAAAATTTATGGGGACTAGACAATGGAGGTTTGTCAAGCATTTTATAACCATTACACTCTTCAGCGCCATCTATGGAAAACCTGACAAGAAAGGCTCATTCATCTTGTCCACCAACCCACTAGATGAGGTCAAGCCCCCCTTGCCCATCCCCAACAGTGGCCTACCTGAGGCGAGGTGGTTCTGGGCCTAGCCCTTTTGGACCTCCATCCTCAAGTCTACCATTCAAAGATGACCTCATAATTCATCAATGTAGAGTCCTCAGCCTCCTGAAGCCACGTCACGACCTCCCTCTACATGGCACATAGCACTCCATGCTCACCGCTCGACATGTCCCTGACGCACTAGAGCATGGCTTGAGCCGAATGACACACCCGTGGAAGTTGTGCATGCCCTCATCAGCTCAAACAAGCAAACCACCTCGCACAATGCTATATCTCTCACTCCCTTGCAATCATCTACACTCTTAGGAAAGAAGGGATGCACCCAAGTAACCCTCGCACGGTGCTAACTCTCACCACTTCCCTATGACTCATCTACGTGGCCGAGATAGGAGGAAAGGCACCTAGAGAACCCCAAGATGATGCTTAAAAGAGATACACTAGCAACGCCCATGGGGGAACATAGAACAACACTAACCATAAAAAATATAGGCGAGAACTATCTAAACCCTAACTCATTCTCTCCTCATATTCCAGTCAGTTACCTAGCTTAAGTGTCGAAGGGTTTTCCTACAAAACCACTCTTGGAGCCCTCTGACCATTTGTCCAACCTTGCAGGTGCAATTCAATGTTCCACCTCAATAGACAAATTGAAGAGTTCGTAGGGATTGAATTGTTGACCATTTTCTAATCACTGTACTCTTTGGCACCATCTATAAGAAATGCGACAAGAAGCCATGGCTTCACATGGAAACAACTAGATCATGGTGAGTCATTGTGGTAGTGGGACTAGCTCCGAAGTGCCTTTGTGGAATGTGCAAGCCAGCAATGACTGGGGGCCCCAGCTGCAACCTCCCATAGTAGTCTCCATTGAAGAGCTGATGGTCATGAAGGCTCAACTTTAGGCACTGGTGAAGGCCTATCAAGGTCTCCTTGACAAGCAGGTTACTTAGGGTCATGTTGCTAGGCCACTTCCCTTAGGAAGAAAACCCAAAACTAGGTCACATGCATAGCGAGAAGAAACCTTTACCACTACCTCCGCCTCTCCTAACTCTCGTCAGGGGGTCCCTTTGCACTTCAATCATAGCATTGCATGATGGATCTCACGTAGCGATGATCTCGAGTGTGAGCTTGAGGAGAAGGCTCACTACCTGATAGCATCATCCATGCAGTACGGGCTTAGGGGCTCATAGAATATGACATCCACTTCCAGGCCTCATTTACCTAGGAGATCTTGGAGATGTCAATTCCCTCGAAGCTCCAGCTGCCGCCTTCCCTGTTCGATGGCTTCATTGAACTTGCCACCACCTTCACAGTATTGAGTTCACTTGGTATTCCATTGGGCATCGAACACTGTGAAGTGTCTAACCTTTACCACTATCTTGCTGGATAAGCTTGAGCATGGTTCGAGTCCCTCCCTATTGGATCCATCACTTCTGGAAGGAGGCCCTTGGCATCCCCTACCTCGATGCTAGCCTTGCCACTACTACGATGGCCCAAAGCACATACAACACCATCCTCTGATATACGCTAGGGGTGGAAGCCCTGTTGCCTAGTTAGCAAGCCTAGAAGGGAGGTTGAATAGGTTGCTTTGAAAGTTTTTGCAGCTCAAAATAAATTATTAAACAAGATTTCTAGTGTTAGTTGATAGCGCAAATACACACACAATGCATACGATTTTATCCTGGT
This sequence comes from Colocasia esculenta, assembly GCA_014218235.1. NCBI lineage: Eukaryota > Viridiplantae > Streptophyta > Magnoliopsida > Alismatales > Araceae > Colocasia > Colocasia esculenta. The sequence goes on along the minus strand of CM024758.1, from coordinate 137,953,593 downwards.
TCATCACTGATTCTCTCCTCAGTCTTACGTCCAGTCCCCAAAAACACTTGGGGTACAATCCCCTTAAGGACACTTACACACCAACTCAGCTGGTCTTCTCTTCACAACACAGAAGAGGAACATACAACACCCTGATGCCACTAGTCTTCCCTTCTACCAATGGAAACAATGCTTGTACACATAAGTCTTCTCTTCAATCGAAGAGGCACAACCTAAATCTTAGAAGAGATTAGGAGAGTCCCTAGACCAAGCTCAAGATACAAAATTAATAGACTTGATCTGAGACACAATCTAAGGGGATCAGAGATTACAAACTAACCCACTCTTAGACAAACAACAATCTCTCTCACAAAGGAAAACAACATGAACACAGAGTAAAGAGAGAGATTGTGTAATACCCTCGAATTTTAAATATCGTGATTTACTTATAAATTCTTATTTATGCAAACCGCAGACTTAAATTGAGATATTTGGAATTTAGGGTGTGTTAAGACACTTTATCATACCCAGATATCACTTTCGGTCGTGCGCACCCCGACAGGGCGACACTAGAAAACTGTAACGAAAATGAAATCTAAGAACATCATAATTCTTAGAAAAATGTGGTGATATCAAATATGCACATTAATCACGTCTAATGTTCCGGACGCGGATAAGATCTGAAAAGGGGCGTCCGCTGTATTGGCTGCGAATATATGAAGCTCAACAGACCCTTCAAAAGAGACCTCAAAAACCTTAGAAAAATCTAGAAAGAATAGGAAAATCACTCACGAAGTTAGTTGAGAAGATCCACTTCGAGGCATCGTGGTATAACATGAATTTTACTCAATCTGCTGTCAAATTGGCGTGTCTACAGCTGCCTCGCTGAGTGTCTACTTTGCAGGGGAGTGAAGCGGAGGGACACAGAATGGAGTGTAATGGAGCGAAGTGAGATGAAGCGTAGTGGAGTGGAGTGTAGTGGGAGCAGATTAAAAAGTAGACACCAAGGTGTGATGAGACACGCCTCAGCAACACACGACAGGAGCTTTCGTCGATTCAGAGTGAAGTTGTTCGGGGAAAACTTAAGAGAAAACTAGATGCCTTAGACAGAAAAAAAAGGAAGTGTGTGCGTGGGCACGGGAAGGAGGGAGATCAACTTCCAACGTCGGGGAAGTACCTAAGGACACAATCCATTAGGTTGCACTATTGGGGGCGTCTGCCACTGCTGGAGGTGGATCTCTGGGAGTAACTGAAAATAAAGTAGGTATCCAAAGTCCAAAGCAACTGAGTTTCTTAAAAGGACGATCGTTAAACAACAACACAATGAATTGAGTATTTGGCTCGGAATGGAATATTCCATGTTATCTGTGATTTAAGAACAAGTGGCTCTCTTCATTAAAACGAGAGTGATGATCTGGAGTTATGCTCAAAGTCCTATATGATGCATGCTGGGTTAAAAGAAAAACATAAAACAAAGAAAAATATAAAATAATCAAGGATAATATTGTTACGTTGCGGAAGTCAGGATACCGGAAGGAACATCGTCCTTCTACAGCGTAACGGCCTATCTCAAGACGTAGGATTCTTCTGGAACTATCATTGTTTTTGGCGGAGGAGGTGAACTCAAATTCCAGTTTCATCAGAGCCTCGAGGTCCTTGATGTGTTCTAAAAATATATCATATAGTAAATGCAATATTACAATACCGAGGTAGGAGGTTGTCGAGGATATTCACGTGCTGCGTGACAAAAGAAGCGGTCCAAAACCTGCGCTCCAAAATTTGGTTAACATCGACAAGCAACATATAATATGGAGGAAGTTGTAAATAATGTCACTTGTAATTTGCGGCCAGGGATAAGGACGCTATTCAAAGGTGTTTGAAAATTGAATTTTATTGTTAGGAATCCCTTTTTTGATATGGTATGCATTTTGCAAAAGGTAGTTTCATGAAAAGTCAGGCGCCTACGCTTTTGAACACCAAGAGGCATTCGATTTGTGGGCGACTGCAAATCTCTCCCAACCTTCAGCAAAGTGCGAACATTTGCTATCATCGCCAATTCAATGCTCCTGGCTTCCAGAGAGGGCTCAAGGGTGTGACCCATGTCAAATTCTCTCTGATAAAGTAGTTGGTGAGCCTCTGCTGTATTATGTGGCGAAGCCAGAAGCAAGATCTTGAAGAACTTGAACTTCCGAGGCCGGACATGTTCGTTCTTCAGTTATGGTGAGAATAGAATGACCTATCACAAGGACTGAACTTCATCCGGAAAAGAGTAACGTAAAGCTCGATGAAGCAGCTTTTGTGGCGTAAAAGGGGTCATTATGGGTAATAGGGATTTTCCCTCAAATTTTCTTACTTAGGAGACAGTGAGGGTCTTAAGTCCTTCTTACCGATCGTAGTATTGGAGTGTATCTTCGACTTTGAATTCTCTCGGTGCACTTTTTGCATCTCCTTAAATCGACGTCCAGTTAGGACGCCACTTTTCTTCTTCTTCTTCTTCTTCTTCTTTTTTAATTAGCGTCCGGCCGCCCAGATGCCTGTTGATGAAGAATCGCGGCCACTGTTTTGGATGTGATTAGCGCCGATAATTCTGATTGAAGGTTTTGTCTTTCCTATCCAATGAGAACATGGGTGACTGGGCATCTGCAGGAGATAATATATCTCCGGCATTCTTGCTACTTTTTCCCATGCATCCCAAATTTTCCCTCCCTTTTTAAGGTAAGAGTTCTCATTTTGAACTAAGGAGAGGAAAGGGAGATTTTGAGAGAGAGGAGCATCCTTGAAAATGGAGCATGGATCATCCTCCCGGAGATCAAGAGGAGAGTTTCAAGGTTAAACCAAGTAGAAGGGCACATCTGTAAGCTTGTTCAAGCAAAGATGGTGAGTTGATGACTTTGATTTTGCTTTGTTTTAACATGCTATTGATGCTTTGTTTTGGTGTTCTTCCCTTTTGTTTTCTTCCTTTTATTACCCCTTCCCAAATGGCTTGATCCTATCTTCCACCGACCTAAACCTCTCTACCTATGCAGGATTACCCGCTCTTCCCGGCAACTGGTGCTTCATGCGCCTCCCCTGGCTTCAACAATGACCTCCGCCATTAGCCTGTACATGAGTGCCATCCTTAGGCGGTGGGGAATGAGCAACCTTATCGTCCACGCAAAGAGATACCACGAGATCCACCTTGACTGGGCGGCTCTTGGGGCATTGATCGAATTATGGCATCCTCAAACCCACACATTTCTCTTCCGAACCTTTGAAGCCACTGTTCTTTTGGAAGAGGTTGAACTCTTATTAGGTTTGAAAAGGATGAAGCAAGGCGATGAAGATGGAATGGCAAGCATGACACAGTATTACACGAGCAAGGCGGTGCTTGAGAGCTTCATGGATCCGGGGGAGGCACAAAGCGTCCGGGCCCCACAAGGGATAAACCTCCAAAAGTTGGCGGCTTGGACAAAGAGGGAGATATCGGGAACGAGGGATGACGAGAGGCTTGAACTGGTGATGCGGGGGTTCGCCATCTGCGTGGCGGGCGCACTACTCTTCCCTTCGATCGACAGCGTCTTGGAGGAGGATCAACTCGGCGCGGTGTGCGCCATCTGGGAAGGGGAGAGGTTGGGACCGGCGGTGCTAGCCTTTCTCTATAGCGGGCTCACGGCGGCGAGCTTGGGTAGGCCCCCTTATGGATCAATGCTTTTATTAACCTGTTGGACTGACCTACACTTTAAGTTTTCTTTGAGCAATGATGCTGCGAGCTCGTCCCGGATCTTCTCCAAGAGTCCGCTTAAGCACTTGGATCACCTTGTGGGCTTAGAAGGGCGCGTGGCTAACCGAGCGCCACAGCTCAAGACGCGGGCATATTGGCATGACTCCTCCGAGATATGCCCGCCGAGAGCGCCTTTACTTCTACTCCGGCGCCACTTCTCGCCCGAGATGTGCGGACTCGACTAGCACCTGGTGTGGATTTGCGGTTGGTTAGAGCATCTAAATTTGTTCTACAATCCACACCGCTGCCTACCTCAACTCGGGATTCCACGATGTATTTTCGAGGGACCATCACCTCTTGCCGATTAAACGACGCGACAATGGCACTAATAATGATGACGAGAGAGGTGAACACAATCAGAGCTATGTAGAAGATCTGCACCTCAGGAGGCCGGTCCTAAATGTGACGGAGATTGAAAATGACTGGATGAATTATGTAAGGGAGCTTAGAAAACTATGGCCGAAAGTGGCATTTGTAAACGGCGTGATTGAATCCTAATGAGAATAAATTGTTTCCTTAACGCGGCCGAGAATGTCCCTTGAATAAGATCATTTCTTCCAAACTGCATGAATTTTCTCCTCAAAACAAAGCCTCGGTTGGCCCTCATAACCGCGTCCATTACAAAGGACGTCTTTCATATGAAAAGCGTCCACTACTGTGGCCGCGAATCAATTTCCAAACCGCGCACGACAATTAGGCTTGTCTTCTTCCTATGATGTTCAATGAGAGGGCTAAAGAGGTAAAAGAGTTCAAAATAATCAAGTTCCCTCCATTGGAGTGCTTGTCCACTCTTATGCGGCACTGCCAATTTGGTAGCGAAGTTAGGAGGCAATATCCTGAAGAACATGAACATGCCACAGTGGACGCATGTCCCTAAGTTATGGCGAGGTCTTACCCTTGCTTTGACTCCTTGATCCCTTTAAACGTCGTCCCCATATGCTCGCCTTGTTGGCCAACAAAGCTCTTCTTCTATAAACTGCAACGTCCCAACCGGCCGCCTTCCAAACTTTATTGGCGTTCACATTACCCCACGTGTTTCTAAAAAACGCGCCCACTTTAGCGTACGCCTTTTCGATTGCCCTTTCAAATTCAAATGGCGCGCCTCTCGGACTCTACGCCGGTGCAATGATTGCTCCTTAATCGCAACGAGAACATCAGACGCCTTTCAAGATATATTTCCAAAGTCGCGTCTATGTCCATGGACGCTTCTTAGATTTGAATTAAAGCACCTAAAAGCTGCCAAGGTCATGATGACATTCTGAATCACGGCGTACGGTCCGACCGTAATTAAAACAAGAAGCGCGTTGCCCTGCTTGGCCACGATTTTGGACATTCTTGAAGGCAGACAACAGCCGGGGGGGACTATTCCGGCCATTTGCCACCGGCGCCCCCCCTTTTTCTTCCTTCCTTCTCCTTCTCTCGATTTCTCCTTCAAACTTTCCTCTCTAATCACTCTCTCCCTCTCCTAATCCCTTCTACCCGATGGCGAGATGGCGGAGCGAGGGAGGCGGCGGTTCGCCGGAGGTGACGGCGGAGGCGACGGTTGCGGCGGCCACGCCGGGACAGGAGAGACGGCAGAGATGGTGGAGGAGATGATGGCGGCCTCGGGGGAACTCGCCATCATCTCGGTGGGTGAAGCGGCGGTGGCGGCGGCAGTCGCGGTGGGAGGCGACGAGGAAGCGCCAGAGAGAGAGGAAGAGGAGGACGAAGAAGACGAGTCGTGGGAGGAACGGCGACGACAGCGCCGCGGCCGGGATATCCCCCTTCGGCCGGAAACGGTAAGTCCTTTCTTCCTCCTCTTGGTTTTTTTTTTTGGGGGTAGAAGGGAAGGGAAAAGGGGGAAGGCGGTCGGCGCCGGAGAAGAAGGGTGCAAATCGCGTCCAAACAGAAGGGCGCGATTCATACCGAAGAACTGCGGTGCATTATACCGCCACTTTTTAGAATAGAAAACGTGGTCGAAGCGTTGGTCGCAATTTGAGATTTGAAACGCACCCCTGTTTTGGACGCATTTTAGGGGTGCACCCGGGACTGAAAATGTGCCTTAATTGTGCACAACTTGAATTCCTAGATGAGTTCTGACCTATGTTTTGAATTGTGTGTGCATTGCAGGAGTGATGAAGGCGCGGACGATGTGGCCTCTTGTCCTGGCGGCGTATCAGGGGCTCCCAGACTTCCAGAGAGAGAGAGTCCAGGGGATGGGGTTTGTGCCGGTCTTGGAGATCGAGCCCTTTTTTCATTGACCCACCCCTGATCTAGGCACTGAGGGATAGGTGGGATAGGAGGAGCAGGGCCTTCCTGTTCCCCTGGGGCCATATGGTCCCGAGCTTGGAGGATGTAGCTGGATCACCGGGGTGGACGGGGGCGGCGAGAGCGGCATCACTTATGCCGACTACACCGAGCACACGCAAGACCTCCTGGGCTTGGACCCCCAGGGCGATGAGGACGGGGATCGGAGGATGGTAGCACCACAAGAAAAAAGCGCCATTACTGACAGAAATATATCCGTCGGAATTTCCGACGACTATTCGATGGCTAATCTTTAGTCAGAAAATCCATAAGAACTTCCGACGGACATATTTCCGTCAGAAATATCCGTCGGTATTATAATTTTATCGACAGATATTCCGACGGAAAATAGTCCGTCGGAAGTTCCTTCGGTACATCTACCTTTTCCCTCCCGCCATCCTCACGAAACCCACCCTCTCTCTCTCTCTCTCCGCCGCTCGCCGCCGCGCCGTCGCCGCTCGCCGCCGCGCCCCTCGCCGCCTATCGTGCCACTACCATCCGCCCCGACCGGCTCGCCGCCGCCGCCGTGCTCCGCCACCGGTGCCACCATACCGCGCGGTATGTACATCTCAATTGAATAGTGTGATATTTATATGGTCATTTAATGTGCACGAGATACTTAGACAATCTAAATCATGTATTTATTATATATTCTTATCGTCTCCGTAGCTCAATATGTTGTTTATATATTTATTATATGGGTTATCATTATTAAATATCAAATTTGAATTAAAACTATCTAAAAAATCATATTACACATAAAAATTTTTTAAAAAAATGTTGCAACTGTACCATATTTATGTGGTATGAATAATATGATACGATTCGGATTGTACCGTATCAACAAAACTTGATGTGATTGAATTGCACGGCACAGAAAATCTTAATTTGGTAAGCCGACGGAATTTTTCGACGGAAATATGTCCGTCGAAAAAGCCGTCGGTATATCTGACAGTGATATTTACTGAAATGTCTGTTCATTAGTCTGAGTATAGATCGTAGGAATTAGACCTAGAATAATGGGAAAATCCACTTGTTAGATCTCAGACTGTGGAGACTCGCGAGTCCATAACTAATTTTTGGCTTGTCTCAGAGATTTGCCCTAGGCTGATCCAGTCTGGATTGGGATTAGATTGGCCGATCCAGTTGATCTACCAGAATCATGAAGATGGATGACGCACCTAACTCTGGAAATAAAATAGCATGTTGGAGTTTTGGCGAAAACCAATTAGAACGCATGATTATAGGCCTTTGCACACAATCGAGATTCTCCATATAGAATGCCAATTCTACTTGACTTCGCGACCCCCTATGTGGATGCCAATTTGTTTAAATTGGTGACACACACTATGGACGCCAATGATATGACTATGTCCTCTATCACCATGACATTATGCTTGATCATGTCCTCATAGTTCAGTTTATTGTTAAAATGATAATGTGAATTTGAATGAAAATGTCTTGATGATAATGTCATACTTATAATCATGCTTAGCCTTTAATTACCTGCTTATTCTACTTTATACATGAAAAAGTATGTTGCATCCATCCTGATAAACTTGTCTTATTTAGCTACTTTCTTGATTTTTGACCTTGACTTATTTAGTTATTTTTGGTTTTGTCGAGATTGACTTACTAAAATTATTGTATGCATAGTTAGGAGAGTTTTCCTTACGGCTTTGTCGGTTAAAAGGGTGCAACTCTTTCTTTTCTGTTAGAAAAATCCTGTGAACGAATCTGCTTCTTTCAGGTACACTTACACGCTTGTTATCAATTTTTTTCTAATTATGATGAGAGTTCGCGATTGGAAATTAGACTCAAAGAAGAACAAATGTCCAACGTATCAAAGTACGTGTTTGTTTGAACGAAAAATATTACCGATGGATATTCGAAGATTGCATGATGGTTTACTTTTGGTGAAAAAGAAGATGAAGAAAATCATAAAGATTATTCGAAAGAAGAAAGACAAAGTTTAGAAAACAAAAGTGGATTATCTGTTATTGTTCAAGATGAAAAAGGAGTGCGATATTCTGTAATCTTACGACGCAGTTGGTGTGGTAGTATGTACATGTTTAGTGGAAAAGACTGGTCAAAATTTGTGGAAAATAAAGTGTCAAAGAACTTGACATTCTGATAGTTATGTCTTCCCATTATGTACGAACAGATGTATTTGGCAAACTATATTTAGGGATATCAGTGGTTAGTTCAAAATCTAGGAAATCTAATGAGAAGCTGGTGAATAAAGAGCCGATCAAGTGGTGGTGGCCTAATATGAAGACATCACAGTTTGTGTTCTTTTTAATGTTCAATACCATTAAGTATTTATATAGTGCTTAAATTTATTTGATATTCATGTATGCTTACTCTTCATTTATCTTTACGTAACACTTTGTTTCACCCATTAGCTCTGTGACTCTCCATATAACGTATGTATCATATGTATGGTACTTGAATGATATGAGGGTGTGTTGGATTTTAACTCGTGACATGACATTTAATCTATGTAGGAAAAATATCTTATGAGAATCAGTCATGGATGTACCGTGGAATAGTGAATGGAGTTGTGACAGAGGAGTTTTAAGACGGAGTTGACAGTTTTATTCAGTTTGCATTGAGTAATTCATCAGTAGCAGTGGATCCGATGGGTAACATCCGATGTCCGTGTTCGGCTTGTAAGAACAGAAAGTGGATATCGACATGGGATGTGCAGCACCATTTGTATATGAGAGGATTTGTTGCCCATTATGAGTTATGGTCGTCTCATGGTGAGTTGAATATTCAGTCGTCTGCACCAGCTAATTACTTTGCCTCCACAAGTACGTACGTAGACATGGTTGTCGATGTTGCTGGTCCGGAGTTAAATATTCATGAAGATCAAACAAATGAAGAAGTGCGAATGATACAGCTCAAAGATTTTATCAGTTACTTCAAGATGCTAATGAGCCATTATGGGATGGTTGTGAGAAGCATACACGGTTGTCTGCAGTGTCGCAGCTACTGAATTTGAAATCTGAATTTCATATGAGCGAGAGTTGTTTTGATCGGCTTCTCTTACTCGTCAAGAGTATGCTTCCTCAATCAGAGAGGTTACCTGCTGATTTTACCATGCGAAGAAGATGGTGAATAATTTGGGGCTTGGTTTTATGAAAATTGATGCATGTCCGAATCATTGTATGTTGTACTACAAAGATGATGCAGATAAGACATCATGTTGTATTTGTAAGCATGATAGATTCAAGCCTAAGAGAGGGGACAAGTCAAAGCAGAAGGATGTTCGTATAAGTCATTGCGGTACTTTCCTTTCCGAAAGCAAAAGGATTCTTTTATGAAAAATACAATTGTGATGGAGGAGGTAGATATGGAACGGGTGTCTGGTGGAAACATGGCGAGGCGGGTCCAGAACTTACCGACTGTATCACAACTGCCTGGTAGTATCCGACAAATCCCCGGCTTTGGGAAGGATTACAATTGGGTGAAGCAAAGCATATTTTGGGAATTGCCTTATTGGTCAACACTTTTGATACGACATAACCTGGACGTCATGCATATAGAGAAGAATGTTTTTGATAATGTGTTCAACACAGTTATGGATGTCAAAGGCAAAACGAAGGATAACGTCAAGGCACGAATGGATTTGAAAGTACTTTGCAGACGTCTAGAACTAGAGCTGCAGCATGTTAGTGGAAAAGTGGTGCAACCTAAAGCTTCATATGTGCTTGGGGCTAGACAGATTAATGAAGTGTTGCAATGGTTGAAGCAGTTGAGATTTCTGGATGGATATGTCTCGAATATTGCCCATTGTGTAAATGTCAATGAGGGGAAAATATACGGAATGAAGAGTCATGACTGCCATGTTTTCATGCAAAGACTGATGCCACTTGCTTTTCGTGAGTTGTTGCCGAAGCAAATATGGGGAGCAATGACTGAGCTGAGTCAATTCTTCAGAATTTTATCTGCATTAGAACTCAGACTTCATGACTTGAAAAATATGGAGCAAAATATAATACAGATAGTCTGCAAATTAGAGAAGATATTTCCTCCAGCATTCTTTGATTCAATGGAGCACCTGATCATCCATTTACCATATGAGGCTAGGGTCGGAGGACCAGTACAATTTCGATGGATGTATCTGTTTGAGAGGTATATTCCTATGTCTCAATTTATTCACATTACGACGATCTTTTATTTTGTCGTAGGTGCATGCACGATCTTAGATGAAAGTCCGCAACAAAGCACAAGTTGAGGGCTCCATTACCCAGGCGTACCTTATTGAAGAGATATTGAACTTTTGTTCGATGTACTTTGACACGGAGATCCGAACCCGACGCACTCAACCTCCACGTAATGATGATGGTGGAGATTCTAATGTGTCTGACCACTTTCTGTGTTCAAGTGTCCCGGGCGAGCATTTGGATATTCTTCTACTCGCGCACACTCGAAGACAGAGAGTTAGTAGCTGCGGAGATCTACGTATTTATGAATTGCGTAGAACTAGACCCTTACATTGAGTAAGCTCTCAACACTAATGAAATACATCATTTGCGAGCAATATGCAGTACTTAGAGGTTGTGTGACATTTACATTGCAGAGAGTTTGACTCGGTCATACTGCAACAGAATCCATGTCTGACTGACGTGCAGGTTGAAAAGGAACGAGAGAAGTCTTTTCCTACTTGGTTAAGATCTCGAGTAAGTGTCTAAATATTTTGAAGCATAAGTGTTATGCTCTATGCATACTTAGTTGGCATAATTTGTCATTGTCTGTCCCTTTTTTAATAATAGGTTGAACAAGGTTTGGTTACTGATTTAAGAGTACAAGAGATCAGTTATGGGCCCTCAAGATTGTACGCGTCTATCCAGGCTACATTGTGAATGGATACCAATTTCACACAAGGGATTATGGACGGAATAAATCTACGATGAACAGCGGCGTATGTGTGAAGGGAAGTGCCTACAATGAAAATGAAATAGACTATTATGGCATTCTCGAAGAAGTCATTGAACTGAAATTTTGGGACAAGACAACAATGTAATTCTCTTCAAGTGTCATTGTTTGATCTGACCTCTATCCGTAATGACACAACATATGGGATTGTCGATGTCAAGCATAAGTCCAAGTTGAGTACGTATGAGCCATTCATTCTGCCGGCACAAGCCCAACAAGTTTATTATTCAAATTATTCATCCTCAAATTGAGAGATTGGTGGGCTGCATGTAGAGTGAAATCAAGGCTATTCCCTGAGTATGAGCTTCTCCAGGCTGATGATGACCTCGAAGGTGTTAATGACAATTTTTTCCAATCAGATCGGAGTGACATACGAGAGTTGGCGGCTTCTACACAGTTCAATGTTGATGATATAAATGAAAAAATTTGCTTATATAAGGATAACGAACAGGAAGAAGTTGACCCAAATGCCCTTGAGCGGGAGGTGGAGTCTGATGTGGAGGAAGAGTCCTGGCATGATGAGGACGAATTCGAGGAGGATGACGAAGATGACGCTGAATTAAACATATCTTCAGCATCTGATGATGAATATAGATAATACCCTACATTTTGTAAGAACTTCGTGTTGTTGTTAATTATATGTTATTCAATAGCTACTTCAAATTTGAGTGCTGATGACATGTTATATCTTTATTTATCTCAATAGAGATATGGTACGTGGAGGACGGAGTCGGACGGTTTCCACGTCCGTAGGCCGAGGGTCCGCGTCCCCGTCCACGACTGGTATATGCATATGTACACACAAGAGTTTTTATTATTATTGTTCATATTAAATTCATATTTTCTAACTTACATACAATTTTGCAGGGACTGCCTCCCCGTCCACGCGGTCGTCCCGGTGACAGGTATATGCATATGTACACACAAAACTCTACATATTATTATTTAATTTAAATTCACGAGATCTAACGTACATACAATTATGTAGGGACTGCCTCCCCGTCCACACCAGTCGTCCCGACGATAGGTATACGTATATGTAAACACAAAACTCTATATATTATTGTTCAATTTAAATTCATATTTTCTAATGTGTATATAATTTTGCAGGGACCGCCTCCCCGTCACCCGCGAGTAGCGCCACCTTTCCCTTCTTCCTCACCACCAGGTACATGTATGTTTCCATAGATTAGTATGTTTCTTTTCTTCCAATTTATACAACAATAGTGTACTTAATTGTTTTCAACAGAGGTGGAGAGCCAGCATCCAACATCGGATGAGGAGGGGCCTCAGCTACCGGGACGGCAGCCATGTTGGATCTCAGGGTAAACTTGATCACTTCAAACTTACTGTATTTGTTATTTATGTTATACATTTCATGTACAAAATTAATGTGCAATTGCAGGGGGAAGATAGATCCCGGTTCTGCTTCCCGCTATATTACGACACTGTCCACGCACATATTCCAGGACCAGTGGATGCATGGAGAGAGATCCCGGTGCTCGTCCGAGATTTATTATTTGACATGTTCACGGTATTATTAATTTTTACTGTTCTGTCGTCATTTATTTAATTACTATCTCTGTTAGTGCAGACAGTTGAGTAATTTTAATTCTTTACAGCGGAGGAACGCGTTCACGAGACCTGAGGATCTCCCTCGAGCTCGAGCCGTCTGGGAGTCTACTGCCCAGACTAATTTAAGAAAGTCGATGTGGGAGGCCCGGGACAAGGCAATGAAGACCACAGGCAACCGGATCCTATGGCTTGGCTGGATTACGGCCCTGTTTGCTGAGGGACTATTGGGAGTCCCTTTGTGAGCGTTGGGCTACTGGACCATGGTAGGAGCGCTCACAGGTGGCAAAACGCAACCGATCAACTCATCGGAGAAGAATGTGCATACTAGTGGGTCCGTATCTTATGCGACCCACAACCAAAAATTGGTAAGTATATTATTGTTCAATTGCTTAATACATTTATTATTATTGTGAAACTAACTAATTTTGTTGATTTGTAAGCATCACGAGCTCGAGCGTGCCCCTACTTTTCGCGAGTTATTTGATCAGACTCATAAGCGGAAGGGGAGGATGACTATGTCAATGAGAGTGCTCGCACGATTGCTGTAAGTCAAGCTATAAATTTTGAATTCAATTAAGATATTAAAATAATTTGTTTTCAATAATTTAGTTTTAATTTATTTTGCAGGAGACCTATGACAGGACGATGGCAGATCGCTATGTAGAGGGCACTCCCCAGCCAGACTTGGATCCTGAGGCTTGGGTCGACGCAGCGAGAGGGCCGAGGAAGGGTCGAGTGTACGGCTTTGGGGACAGCCTGGATACTACTCCAGTGTTGTCGTCATATGTGAGTTCGGTCGCTCCTCCGGCATACGCGAGTTCATCTGCTGCGCTGCCCGTCAGTGGTGTAGAGGAGATGAGAACCCTCATTCGGGAAGAGCTACGGACGCACTTCGGCGATATAGTTCAGCAGTTGATCTCAGCCATGCAGGAAGTACGCCCCTCACAGCCAGCCCCTTAGGTCAGTATTACTATTAATTTCATATACTTTGAATGAAATGAAACCACTAAAGAATGTCAAAAGGGAAAAAAAAGAAATCTAAATTATTAACCTAACAGAAGTGTAAATGGCGTTGAAATGACGGATCTAAAAGAAACCTGAGTCTAAAGGGTCAAAACACACAACCAGGTGGTCCAAAAACCCAAATAGGGATCTATCAGCGTGCCGTTTGCTCCGACACGACCGAGTGGGTTCATTGACGTGTGCGAACTGACGGAATCCGATTTGGATTCCCGGATTGGGTGGGCATTGAAATGATGGATCTAAAAGAACCCAAGTCTAAAGGGTCAAAACACACAACCCGGGGGTCCAAAATCCAAAATAGGGATCTGATCGGCGTGCCGTTCGCTCCGACACGACGGGTGGGTTCAATTGACGTGTGCGAACTATCGGAATCCGATTTGGATTCCCGGATTGGGTTGGGCGTTGAAATGACGGATCTAAAAAAAACCCAAGTCTAAAAGATTAAAACACACAACCGGGGGTCCAAAATCCCAGAAAGGGATCTGATCGGCGTGTGTTTGCTCCGACACGACCAGGTGGGTTCAATTGACGTATGCGAACTGACGGAATCCGATTTGGATTCCGGATTGGGTTGGGCATTGAAATGACGGATCTAAAAAAAACCCAAGTCTAAAGGGTCAAAACACACAACCCGGGAGTCCAAAATCCAAAATAGGGATCTGATCGGTGTGTCGTTCACTCCGACACGACCGGGTGGGTTCAATTGACGTGTGCGAACTGACGGAATCCGATTTGGATTCCCGGATTGGGTTGGGCGTTGAAATGACGGATCGAAAAAAACCCAAGTCTAAAAGATTAAAACACACAACCCGGGGGTCCAAAATCCAAAATAGGGATCTGATCGGCGTGCCGTTTGCTCCAACACGACCGGGTGGGTTCAATGACGTATGCGAACTGACAGAATCCGATTTGGATTCCCGGATTGGGTTGGGCATTGAAATGACGGATCTAAAAAACTCAAGTCTAAATGGTCAAAACACACAACCCGAGGATCCAAAATCCAAAATAGGGATCTGATCGGCGTGTCGTTCGCTCCGACACGACCGGGTGGGTTCAATTGACGTATGAGAACTAACGGAATCCGATTTGGATTCCCGGATTGGGTTGGGCGTTGAAATGATGGATCTAAAAAAAACCCAAGTCTAAAAGATTAAAACACACAACCCGGGGCCCAAAATCCGAAATAGGGATCTGATCGACGTGTCGTTCACTCCAACACGACCGGTGGGTTCAATTGACGTGTGCGAACTGACGGAATCCGATTTGGATTCCCGGATTGGGTTGGGCGTTGAAATGACGGATCTAAAAAAAACCCAAGTCTAAAAGATTAAAACACACAACCCAGGGGTCCAAAATCCCAAATAGGGATCTAATCGGCGTGCGTTTGCTCCGACACGACCGGGTGGGTTCAATGGACGTGTGCAAACTGACGGAATCCGATTTGGATTCCCGGATTGGGTTGGGCATGAAATGACGGATCTAAAAAAAATCAAGTCTAAGGGGTCAGAACACACAACCCGTGGGTCCAAAATCTAAAATAGGGATCTGATTGGCGTGTCGTTCGCTCCGACACGACCGGGTGGATTCAATTGACGTGTGCGAACTGACGGAATCTGATTTGGATTCCCGGGTTGGGTTGGGCGTTGAATGACGGATCTAAAAAAAACTCAAGTCTAAAAGATTAAAACACACAATCCGGCGGTCCAAAATCCCAAATAGGATCTGATCAGCGTGTCCTTCGCTCTAACACGACCGGATGGGTTCAATTGACGTGTGAGAACTAACAGAATCTGATTGGATTCCTGGATTGGTTGGGCGTTGAAATGACGGATCTAAAAAAAACCCGTCTAAAAGATTAAAACACACAACCCGGGGGTCCAAAATCCTAAATAGGGATCTGATCGGCGTGCCGTTCGCTCCGAGATGACCGGGTAGGTTCAATTGACGTGTGCGAACTGACGGAATCTAATTTGGATTCCCGGATTGGGTTGGGCGTTGAAATGACGGATCTAAAAAAAACCCAAGAAACGACGGATCTAAAAATAGTTTCTAATTCAACTTGAGAAATAATCACATATTTTAAATTTAATTTTTGAAAATAATGTATGTATATTAATTTTCTTATATTAATTTTTTTTAATATAGGATCCACCTCCGGCACCTGACGATCACGAGGCGGGGACAACAGACGATCCAGCAGACCTGTCCTGATTTTTTGTATTTATTATTGTGTATGATTTTATATTTGTTATATTTTATGATTTTATGTTGATTGTGAGTATTTTTGAAATTTATTAATATTGTAGCAGGTTTGAATCATTGTTATTTCTCTCTTTTTAAAAAAAAAAAATTACAGAACTTTCCGACGGAATTTCCAACGGATAGTAGTCTGTTGGAAAATATATATTACCGACGAAAATCACCTGTTGGCATTTCTGTCTAAAGTTCTGACGGATTGTTTTCCGACGGATTTGTTGGTCGGAATTTACCGACGGAAATGCCGATGGAAAAGTCTGTCGGTCAATACTGACCCAATTTCGACAAAGCTTTCCGACAGTTTCAGTCGGAAATTTCCGACCCATTTTTCGACGGATATTTCGGTCGGTATTTTCGACATATTTCCGACGTAATTTTTTGCCGTCGGTAATTTCTGACCAGTTATTTCCGACGGATCAGTTCCGACGACTGTTCGACGGAAAGCCGTCGGAAATAACTGTTTCCAACGGCTTGCTGTCGGATTTCTTACGAATTGTGTCCGTCGGAAATCCCGCAATTTCTTTTAGTGTAGGGTGGGTCGCCCTCCTGGAGACACTGGGGCTGGCCGGGGTGCGACAGA
>CM024758.1:137729106-137937090 GCA_014218235.1 Colocasia esculenta | reverse complement strand
TAAAAGACTGTTGACTGGAAGCTTCCAAGTGTCAAGCAGTCTAACGTAAACAAAGCGTAGAGACAACGGACTTCTCAACATTCAATTTCAAACAAGATATAATATATATATATATATATATATATATATATGCAAGAGTGAAACTCCAGAGCAGACAACTTTTAGAGACATTGCTTCCAAGCAACAGTGTTCAAGTTCTCTGCGAGTTCTCTAGAAAAGAGACTAGCTTCAGCTCTTTGCTCTCTATGTTCTGTGTAGATTCTGTGATAGAGAGCCTTTGTACTAAGAAGACATTGTCCTGCACATCTTGTTCTTCTTGGTTCTTGCTTCGGGTCAAGCACTTGTTCTATTAGCTTGATCTAGGGGCACCCCTTCATTTCATTTTGTGCCTTGTTCCCTTCTGTAGGAAGGAAGACCTGGTGATATCCAGGGTGGTGGTGTTCCCTTCGTTTAGAAGGAAGATCTGGTGGGTACCAGGGTGTTGTTCCTCTTCGGTTTGTGAAGAGAAGACCAGCTGAGCTGGGTGCTGTAGTGTCCATAGGGGGACTGTACCCTAGATAGTGAAATCCTAAGTTGTTGTTTAGGGACTGGACATAGGAGTCCTAAGGAGAGGAGGTCCGAACCAGGATAATTCCTTGCGTTGTGTGATTGATTTTTTGTGTGTTTGTTGTTTACACTAACCTTCATCGAAGAATATTTTGTATGCATGTTTTAAGTATAGGTATTAGGTAAATAAAATTTTAAAGACCCATTCACCCCCCCTCTGGGCTCGTCAACTGGGGCAACAAGTGGTATCAGAGCGAGTCTCTTCGACAAAGAAGAAGATCCAACGATCTGAAGAGTAAAGATCATGGCAGCCCAAAGTCACAATGAAGGTTAGTCTGTCAACCGACCACCATTGTTCGATGGAGAAGACTATGCTTACTGGAAAATAAGAATGGAGTATTTTCTACAAGGTAATGACTACCAGATATTGTCCATAGTTGAAGAAGGCGATCTCCTAGTCACCAATGAAAGGCAAATTGGACAGATGATGACTAAAAGAAGATTTCTTTAAACTGTAAGGCTAAAAGCATTTTTGTTGAGCAACTGCCTCTAAGAAATCTAATGACTTTCGTAGATTTTATAAAACTATGTTTTTACTATGACAAATCTTTAAATATATATTTTATATAACAAAAATTATTTTTCAGGAAAGATATCCTAAAATTTTCTAAGGCCACAACTATCTCTCAACATACTGAATCCGACTACCATATTCAACTCTTTCAGAATAGCAGTCAGAAATCAGTCCACATTGTTTACATAGTTTCGACTCATACGTCAAATACCTTTCTTCAGCATTCGACTCATATAGTCGAATACCTTTGTTCTGCATTTGACAGTCGAATACCTTTCATCAGCATTCGATTCATACAGTCGAATATCTTTCTTCAGAGATTCGATTCATACAATCGAATACCTTTCTTCAGCATTCGATTCATACAGTCGAATACCGTTCTTCAGCATTCGATTCATACAGTCGAATACCTTTGTTCTGCATTCGACTCATACAATCGAATATCTTTATCTGCATTCGACTATACTGACAAATTTTGTACTTTGTACTTGTTTCACACACTGTCAGTTCTATATAAACATCATCAAATCTAGTTTTTGTATTTTCAACAACAAGATTGTTGTATGCATATTATCTTAATAACTTCAAAAATTATTATTATATTTCTGACAGGATATTGACATGAAGCTCTCAAATTAATTATCATGTACTAAACATGTTCTAAAAAGTGTCTCCTTAATTTCTCAGTACTGATGTCCCACTTTGCCTTATTGTTAGCTTCACAAGACACATAGCATTTATGTAAGACTCAGACGCATGGCATCTGACCATCTCACCTACCACTGACAGACCCATACTTTAACTTTTTGTTTGTCTGTCTGCTATCTGTAATACTGGTGGGATACGAGGTTCCATAGTTTACTGAACTTTTCTGACCCACCTACCATAAGGGTATGGAGATACGTTTTTTCTTTTGTCTCGTCCTTGCAGCAGGCATTTATTGAGCATATGTCTAGCATGCCTCTCCCTCAGCTATGTGCTACAAGAGCTTATCTTCTAGCTGTTAACAAAATAAAGACCTCGGGAAGAAGCTATTTTGAAGACCTGCTGGGCAATATCTTCAGGACACAAAGAAACCCAAAATTCCTCCTCAAACGGCCACAAGCTTCAACAGCCATCTTCTCAAACGGTCATAATTTGAAGACTATAAAAGGAGCTCAAGAGGAAGAGAATTTACATACATACAATATACTGAGAGATACATACAGTGATACATAGAATCCACAAGTATTTCAAGTCTCATTCTCCTACAGAGCCATTCGACTTCCTCAAGCTCTCTGAAGCCTTCTTGCTTGATTTCCTTCAAGAATCTCCTTAAGAGAAGTTCTGTTTGTGGGTGGCAATTGTACTCAGTTTTCAATTCTTGCTTAATCCACCCCTTTTTACTTCAGATAGGATTTAGAGTCAATTCTAAATCTGTTATATCCATCTAAAGTATGTGTGTTTGTGCTCATTTTGAGGCAAACACACTCTGTCAAATTTCCTTGTATTTGTGCAGAAGTCTTTCTCTGCACTTTGCCCCTCTTGTGTAGGGAAGGCCTTGGTGAAAGGCTTTGTTGTACCCCTGTTTAGGGAACTTGCTAGGGAGCAAGTGGGTGTTGTAATTCCTCTCAAGGGTGAGAGAAGGCCAATTATTGGCAGCTTAGTGAAATCTCAAGTGGTTGGCTTGAGTACTGGATGTAGGACTTCCATGTGGAAGGACCGAACCAGGATAAATTTGTGTTCAAATTTCTTGTGTGATTGTTTCCGCCAAATCTACACTTGAATCACACACATCACTTTGAATACTAACTTGTTTATTAGTGCTGTGATTTTCAGAAGATTTTTTAAAAGGTCACAATCCTATTCACCCCCCCTTTAGGACTGTTTGCTTGCCAGTTCGATCCAACAATTTTGTGTTGTACTCTCAGCAAGAAAGAATTCAATAGAGTGTCAGCCTGCAAATCCGCAATGGAGATGTGGGAAAAATTAAGAATCACTTATGAAGGCACGGACAAGGTCAAGGAAACCAGGATTGACATTCTGGTAACTCAATATGAAAGGTTCTAGATGCAGCCAGGAGAATCTATAACCCATGTTCAGTCGATTCACAGACATTACAAATGGGTTGACTGGACTAGGGAAGACTTATGAAATGGGAGATATGGTCAGGAAGATTCTTAGATCTCTACCCTCTACATGGACTCCTAAAGTGACAGTTATTGAGGAGGCAATGATCTAAAGAGAATGTCTCTGGAAAAACTCATTGGGTCCCTTATGGCTCATGAGATTAATATGGAGAGATTAGGAGAATCCTCTAGTAGGAAGAAGAACTCAAATGCACTCAAGGCCGACGAAGACTCATCAGAAGAATCATTAGACAACAGTGAGAGCAGCAAGGACAGTGATGATGAATAAGCAATGCTATCCAGAAGACTGCAACGGATTCTAGTAAAGAAGAAGAAGTTCCAATCTGGCAGAAGGCATTTCAAGAAACACAAAGATTTCAAGAAGTCAGAAGGAAAAGAGCAGAAGAAGGCTGAGCTGTTATATTATGAGTGTAGAAGCCAGGACACATCAGGGCAGAGTGTCCAAAACTCAAGAAAACTGAATTCAGGAAGAATGACAGTTCAAGAAAGTTCAGAAGACATAAGAAGAAAGCCATGGCAGCAGCTTGGGACAACAGCAGTGACTCAGACAGCGAGTCAAGTTCAACCAGCGAGGAAGAAGAAAAGGCTAACCTAGCCTTCATGGCAGACGTCACAGAAAAGGTAACCTCTGACTCATCCTTTGATTCCTGCAATGATCTGATTCAGATAACTTAGAAGACACTTTTAATGAATTATATGATAAATATAGAGAAATATCTAAATTACTAAAAGCTAGTAAGAAAATGTTACATGTCTAGAGAATACCATTCAGACTTAAAATCAGAAAATGAACACTAGAAAAGCAACTTAATGAACTCAAAAGAAGAAATAATTGCTATGCGAAAATCTAAAAGATAAAAATGAACAAATAACAAAATTAGAAAAACAAGAAAGTTCAAATAAACTAAAAAATGAAATCAAAATTTTAACAGAAGAAAATGATAAACTATCAATACCTTAGAAACATTCACTAATGGTAAGAATTTTCTAATATTGAGAGGTGCTAGACGGTCAGGAAAAAGGAAACATGGTCTAGGCTATCCGCCTCCAGATAATGAAGACACAACAGTATACCCTAAGACATATCCAACTCCAAAATTTGTACCTGAACAAGACATAGCATACAAAGCTCACCTTAATATCCTGAAAAAGTAACTAGAACAACATACTGCAGTCACTGCAACAAATTAGGTCACAATAAGACTACATGTCCAACTAAATATAAAAGGTGGATAATCAAAGGAAAAATGTGATACTAACCAATCAGGACCCAAAGAACTTGGGTACCTAAAGCTTTGTTTTTTATTTCAGGAAAATCTTCGAGCATCCAAATGGTATTTGGATAGTGGATGTTCAAGACACATGTCAGGAATAGAAGATTATTTTCTCATCTAGTAGCTGAAGAAGGAACAGTCACCTATGGAGACAATGGCAAAGGGACTGTTATTGGTACTGGATTTGTTGGCAGTAATGGAAAACCATAATAGAATATGTTCTTTATGTAAAAGGTCTGAGCACAACCTCATAAGCATCAGCCAGCTTTGTGACAAAGGCCATCAGATTAAGTTTCAAGAATCCAAGTGCAGTATCTTGAAGGATGGAGCAGTAATCTTCAAAGCCAACAGAGAAAAAAATATGTATGTGCTCTATCTTGAAGAACTCAAAGACCAAGACATCTGTTTAGCAGCCAGCAAAGAGCAGTCAACTGAGCTGTGGCACAGAAGATTGAGCCACTGCAGTTTGGACGGCATGAACAAGCTCAGAAAGAGAAGCCTTGTGGAAGGTCTGCCAAAGGTCAGCAATAAATTGGATGGAATCTGCAGACCGTGTGCAAAAGGAAGCACACTAAGAGTTCCTTCAAGTCAAAGACTATGGTAACCACCTCTAACCCTTGGAACTCCTTCATATGGATTTATTTAGGCCAATGAGGACCACTAGTCTTGGAGGAAAGAACTTTGGCTTTCTTATTGTAGATGACTACTCCAGATTCACATGGGTCACGTTCTTAAGCACAAAGATGATACATTTGAGGCTTTGTCAGCTTCTGCAAGAAGGTGCAGAAAGACAAAAGTATTGCATTATTGGAATCCGGTCAATCATGGAGGAGAGTTCCAAAATGAAAATTTGCGAGATGAGTTCAGACGAAGAAAATTCTAAGAATTAAGGAAAAGACTACAAGACGAAGAACACCAGCACAAGAATGCTGCGAGAGGAAGAATATAACCTTATTAACATGGCAAGAACTATGCTGTCAGAATATGCTTTGCCAAGGTACTTCTGGGCTGAAGCAGTGAACACAGCAAGCTATATCATTAACAGGGTAATGATCAGGCCAATCCTGAAGAAGATAGCTTACGAACTTTTCAAAGGAAAGAAGCCAAAGATCAGTCACTTCAGGACATTTGTTGTCCTTGCTTCATCCACAACAATGGCAAAAGAGATATGGTAAGTTAGATGCCAAATCAGATGAAGGCATCTTCATGGGGTACACTTCTGAACCCAAAGGCTATAGAGTGTTCAATAAACGCACTTTATTAATAGAACAGTCTGTACATATTATTTTGATGAAACTAACCCTTTCTTGAGGAAGGAAGAAGATAGTGACATTGATGATGCAGATGAATTGTCTAAGAAATTAAAGGATACATCAATTGAAGACAAGGATGATCCACCTCTGAAGACCTGCAACAAATACGTTACACATGAAAATCTTCCAAAGGAGTGGAGATACAAAAAGGATCACCCACCCGAGAACATCATTGGTGATCCATCCGTAGGGGTAAGAACAAGAGGTAATGTAATCCCTTGTGATTATCTAGCATTGGTTTCTCAAATAGAGCCTAGGACAGTCAATGAAGCTCTTACTGATGAATCTGGATTTTAGACATGCAGGATGAACTGAACTAGTTCAAGAGAAAACAGTATGGTCACTTGTTCCCAGACCATCAGACCATCCAATTATTGGCACCAAGTGGGTGTTCAGAAACAAATTGGATGAGACTGGTGTGATCTTAAGAAACAAGGCCAGACTGGTAGCTCAAGGATATTACTAAGAGGAAGGCATAGATTTCGACGAAACCTATGCACCTGTAGCTAGACTTGAGGCTATCAGAATTTTACTTGCTTATGCATCAACTTTGGATTTAAAACTATTTCAAATGGATGTCAAATCTGCATTTTTAAATGGTTTTATCAAGGAGGAAGTTTATGTGGAACACCCCCAGGTTTTGATGACACAGAATTTCCTAATCATGTTTTTAAACTTCATAAGGCATTGTATGGTTTGAAGCAAGCACCTAGAGCCTGGTATGAAAGGCTTAGCTCTTTTCTTTTAAACCATGGATTCAGTAGAGGTCAAGTAGATAACACTCCTTTTAAAAGTCAAAAGTCAACCATATACTACTTGTTCAAATTTATGTAGATGACATTATTTTTGGATCTACTGATGAATCCCTTTGCAAGTATTTTGAAAAGTTGATGCAGGAGAATTCGAGATGAGCATGATGGGGGAGCTCAAATATTCCTTGGACTCAAATCAAGCAAGGAAAAGATGGGACCCACATCTGTCAAGCAAAATACACCAAGGAGCTTCTGAAGAAATTTGGATTCGACAATGCCAAGCCACTGTCAACACCTATGAGCACATCAACAAGGATGGACAGTGACAAGAATGGTAAGAAAGTAGATCAAAAGAACTACAGAGGTATGATAGGTTCTTTACTTACCTAACAGCTAGCAGACCTGATATTTTGTTTAGTGTATGTATGTGTGCTAGATATCAGTCATCCTAGAGAATCACATCTGATTTCAGTTAAAAGAATCTTTAGATACCTATCTAACTCATGACTTAGATCTGTGGTATCCAAAATCTTGTGAAATTAACTTAGTAGGATATTCGGATGTTGATTATGCTAGATGCAAAATAGATAGAAAAAGCACCAGTGGATGTTGTCAATTTTTTGCAGGATGTTTGATATCATGGTCCTCCAAGAAACAGATCAGTGGCACTTTCTACAGCTGAAGCTGAGTATGTTGCTGCTGGAAGTTGTTGTACACAACTCCTGTGGATCAAGCAACAACTTGAGGATTATGGATTACATATCAAGACAATTCCGTTATTATGCGACAACACCAGTGCAAAAACCTCACCAAAAATCCGGTACAGCATTCAAGGACCAAGCATATTGAGGTTAGATATCATTTCATTCGGGATCATGTAGCAAATGGTAATTTAGAAATTTCTTTTATTGATACAAATGGTCAGTTAGCCGATATCTTCACAGAAGCCTTACCTAAAGAGAGATTCACCTCTCTTAGAAGGGAATTGGGCATGTGTAATTTGTGAAAAGATTCTGTTTAGAACTGAAACATAAATTTTCAGATTTAAGTACGTTTTCTCTCTCGTTGGCATTAAGCAAAAGAAAATTCTATATCTTCCTTTGGCAGTTCTCTTTTATAAAGTCTTTCAAATTGGTCAAATACTTTTGTCATTTTCTACCTCCCTGTTTGGCGCCTCACTTTTCGATAAAGCATTTAACTCCTTATTCCGAAATCAATGAGGAAACATTCATCTCCTACCTTTACCTTTTTTTTTTCTTTTCTTTCGCTTGCCCGAGCCGATACCCTAACGACTCCGGCATCGACTCTCTACAAGTTTGAAGTCTCTCTCTTCTTCCCGTGAAGAATTTCTTGAAGGCTTTCTTTCCTACTTCCATCTCCACCCTCTAGAAACCCTTCTCCACCCAATCCATGGCCGCATCAGTTGTTTCCGGCAGTCTTGGAGGCTACAGCGCTGAGTTTCTCACAGTCGAGCAGCAGGAGAGTTTTACTTTTGTGAAAACTAAGCTATGTGGAAATAAGGCAGTAGATGTTGTAGATCTTGAGAAGAATGGTATGCACACATAGTGGCGGCTATGAACAGGATGCAGTGGACGGAAATCTCAACCTTCTCAGAGGTAAGCTATCCATACCTCGTGAAGGCCTTTTATGTGTGTTTGCGATCAGAGGCAGATGGGTCCTTGCAATTCTCTGTCAAGGGAGTCCAGATCAAGATTGACCATGAGCTTCTGAAGACCCTATTTGGTGTGAGCACATCTGGTCACAGTGGGATCCACTCTGTGGATACCCAGGCAAAGGGTCTAGGAATTGTTGGTCCAGATTTAGGTTGAAAGATGGTAAATTGATATCAATCAATTGAATGCATTCAATCGCCTTCTACACTTTATAGTCTATCAGATTTTGGCTCCTAGAAATGCTACCTTTTCAACCTGTACTAAAGAGATTCAGATATGATGTTTTGGGCAATTCAGAACCAGGAGGTAAATATGGCTGCAGTGATTATTGAAAGAATGAAGTTTGCTCATGATCAAATTTGGGATACTAAGAGCAAGTTAAATGTATCCTTGCCCTATGCCCACCTGCTCACCAAGATTTGCAAACATTATGGCATACATCTATCTAGAGAAGTAGTTGAGAAGATGGGCCAAGCAATTAGGTCCAGAAATTTGAGAAAGAGTGGCTTTTCAGCAGTAATGGAGTATGGACCAAAACCTCTGTGGCTGAGGGTGAGGTCATAATTGGCGAAGCCCAAGAAGTCCAGCAAGAGGTACCAGCAGTAGCAGAACCAGCCGCAGGAGCACCAGCTGAAGTTGCAGCGGCAGCAGAAAAGGCACCAGAATCATCAGCATCACTTGCAGTAGAAGTGGAAGAGTGGGTGCAGAGGAAGCTTCAGTAGTTCCAGCAGGAGCAGTAGTGGAAGAAATTGATAGAAGAATTGAGGGCATTCCTCCTGAGATTATTGTCCATGTTGGATAAATATCAGAGGAACCTCTACCCTCCTCCTTAGTAGCTTCGGTGCTTCGAGATGTCCTAGATTCCATCCAAAGCACCCCAGTTATTCCAGAAGGTGATGGCAGTTCTGTAGAAGAAGCTATGGCATCAGGCCACTTTGAAGAAACTGTGTTAGAAGATGCTCCCAGCTAGGGGGAGCGAATTGTTAGTGGGCCTCAAATATCTGAATTCGTGGTAGTGGGCCACACTGTTGAAGAAGCTATGGTTGAAGCTCCCATTCAAAAGGAGCAAACAATTGTTCAAGAATATGTTGTTTTGGAAGATGCTCTCATTGAGGGGGAGCATTCAGTGACAGAGGAAATTCAAGAAGAGACTGGTGTGACATCAGGCCACACTGATTTTCCTATAGAAAAAGAAGATCCAGCCCAAGCAGCAGTAGCAGCAGCAGCACACACTGATATTCTCTTAGAAAGTGTGCCTACTGAAGAAGAAAATTTAAATGTTGGTGAGACTCAAGGGGGGCACACTGAAGGTGTTCCTGTGAATGAAAGATCAGATGCAGACCATGCTAACTTTGAGGAGCCCGTTGGCAGGGCAAGCAAAAGGAAGAGAATAGCACTCAAAAGGCTAAGCAAGATAGAGAAGAAGGTAAATTTGAAGCCTGTCATTAAAAGGTTGGATGCTCAAGGTGAGATCCTGTGCTCAGTACAGTCAAACGTGAATTCCATTCTTATGAGCCAGACATCAACCTCCAAAAAATATCTCAGATAAGAAATGCCATGAAGTGGTTTAATAAGGAATGGGCACCATGAAGACAATGCTTTCTGAGATTTTGAAGGCAGTTGGACCTAGGCCATCAGGGCCGAAGCAGCAGCTGAGGTCAGTGAGCAAGAGCCTTCTCAGACTAGGCAGCAAGTAGAAGAGGTCGAGCCATCTGGGCTCATTGTGGTTGAACCAGCAGGTCTGTCCAAGCCTCAGGCAGTTCAGACAGAACCAGCAGGGCCAGTGATCTCCAAGGATGTGCAGTCTGGTGTAGAAGATCCAGCAGTTGCTCCTGAAGCCCCTGAGCCCTCATTCCTTACAACATCAGCCCCTTCTTCACCACCATCCTCATCCACAGCACCTCAAGCACCACCCACTTTTAAACAACTATGCCCCGCACCATATCCTCACCAACTCCTTTTCCATCTCAATCTCCCTTCTTTCCTACCTCTTCTCCAATCATTCCTCCACATCCATCTGTCATTGCAAATCCTCCAACTTTCTCATCAGCTGGAGCCTCCTCCTCATCTGGTCATTCTTTCACAAGACCTTATCCCACCATTACTCCAAGATCATTTATTCATCCTCCTACTCCACCTCATCCATTACATTCATACCTGAAAACCCACAACTTGCCAGCGCTTTTTTCACCCAAGTTGAAGATGAGTTTGAACGCTCAACACTCACCTCAGTCCTGACAGTTGCCACTCATGTTCACAGGCCTATTCCCCCAGTCCTGTTCAGAAAAATAGGAAACTCTCCACTTCTGTAGCTATACTCTCTACACCCAATTTCCTCCTCTTTGGTTCTCCCTTACTGTTGAAAACCGAAGGAGACAAATCTACTGTGAATATCTTCAAAAATGCATTCTTTCCACCACTTTTGGCATTCCCCATCTCAACCTAACTGATCACCTACACATTATTCTTCCTTATTGCCATATGTCCAAAGCCGACCAATCAAAAATCTTTCATCTGGCTGAGTGCAAGACTGAAGATCAGTGGGCAAAAGGGCACAAGTCTCTCTACAATAAATACCTCACTGCCAGAGCAGATAGCATTTCTCGTCGAGGTCACCCACTCACTCTCTCTGAGTGGTTTGTTCTTCATCATCAAACTCTCTGGGCCCAGTTCATTCTTAAAGAAATCAGAATAGCAAGGTATTTTCAGCTTTATAGCGATTACTGCTATCTTAACAAGATCCCTGAGGTACAGTTTGGTCAATTCCATGGAGCTCTTGCTCTCCTCCGGACAGAACACCCTGTAAATTGCTCCTTCAAAGTGGATTCACAACCCTCAAAATGCCTGATATAGTTTTCCTTCCCAAGTTACACTCCTTAGTGTTTGACTCCTCCGCTGGCTCTCATGCTTTTGAGAGATTTGCTCATATAATGGGACGACTGTCAGCTAAGCAGGGTCGCCTCCCCTCATTTCAGAGATTTATCTTCAGAGAATATCACTTGGGCCACCTCTCCTCTGAAGTTCTAGCTCCGTTAATTTCCGAATGTGAAAGGCTTTCTCCCACAGACTGGGAAAAGCACTACCATCAATCCGCTCTCCAGTTGGAATCAGTAAATAGTTCCTTGGTCAGGGCAGGCAAGCCTCGTCTATCTGCTGAAGCCTTCTTGGACCTGAATTCCATTAATCCAATTCAAGAACTGTATGTTCAATGGGCTTCAAGGTATTCAGCTTTCATCTCTTTGAAGAAGGACCTGCATGATCACCAGATCTTCTATCCTATCACACTTGATTGTTTCCTTCAGCGTGCCAGTTTTGGAAGAGCAGTCACTTCAGATTTACTCTTGACAAGGATCAGTATGCGCTCTTCTTGGAAGATCAGCGGCAGCTTTACATTAAGCGCATGATCCCTCCATGGGTGACTCCTTTTCTATAGAGTCTGGGGTTTTCCAACAAATTTTTGAAGACCAGGAGGTTAAGGCTTGGGCCATTATTTCTCAGCATGCCTCTCTTCTTTCTCCTCTAGTCTATCTTCCTGTACCTCCTCAAATTTAATCCAATATATTTGGTTATGTGCTTCTCTCTTACATATTTTTTCCTCTTCTTTGTCTCAGTTTATCTTTTTGCTTAATGACAAAAAGGGGGAGAACTACCAAGCTTTTCTGAAATACATTTCCAAAAGCTTTCGATTATTCATATTTTTTGTTAAGTTTTGTCATCACCAAAAAGGGGAGATTGATGATCAGTTTGTCCCCATGTAATTTTACTTAATTATATATTTATTTTGGTAACCATGTCAAAGATTACTAACACATATTCCATAAGACTTGAGCACAGGAAATACTACAGGAAACCAAGCAAATTTGGTAAGTATTACCATTCTGAAGCAATATTAAGTTCAGCATGAAATTTCTCTAAGTCCACACGACTTTCCTTATGCTACACATCGTTTAGATTTAAACAGAAATCGTTCCCGTAACGATTTGCTCATCGCAACGATTCTTTAGTCATCGTGACGATTTGCTCATCGCAACAATTCCTTTAGTCATGTAACGATTTGCTCATCGCAACGATTCCTTTAGTCATCGTAACGATTTGTTCATCGCAACGATTCTAAGTCATCATAACGATTTACTCATCGCAACGATTCCTTTAGTCACCGTAACGATTTGCTCATCGCCACGATTCATGTAGTAATCATAATATTTTGCTTCGCGCATCGACTTCTTTAGTAATCATAACGATTTTCTTTGTGCAACGATTTCTTAAGTGTTCATAACGATTTCCTTAATGAACACAACGATTTGCCTTCTACAACGATTTCTTTATCCATCACAACGATTTTCTTGTAACTCATAACATTTGATTATATCATCTTGATCATAACAATTCTTTTGTAGAAACATAACGATTTGATACTAAGTTACAACGATTTGGTAGTTAGTGCATAACGATTTCATAAGTCATGAATGCATCGATTTTATGTTTATAACGACTTAATATTTAACAGCGTTGAATAGTCAAAGTCTTCGCACATATCTTTCCGACATCTGTGCATTTAATGAAGACTGAATGTATCTCTGCATGCATGCAGACGATATCATCCATTATCGTGCTTACTCTGTATCCATCTTTTAGATACAGCAAAATGGCATTACTATTTCAATGAACTCTTGCCCTAACGTTAACTGACAACAAGAGACAGCCAAGTTGTCTACTATGTAAGCTTGAAAATGTGTGCAGGTCCCTGAAGACATTCTGTCATACAACGTTGGACCATATAGATGCCAGAAGATCCTATCTCTTTGCGTGCACAAATGGATAAAAGACTGTTGACTGGAAGCTTCCAAGTGTCAAGCAGTCTAACGTAAACAAAGCGTAGAGACAACGGACTTCTCAACGTTCAAATTTCAAACAAGAGATATATATATAAGCAAGAGTGAAACTCCAGAGCAGACAACTTTTAGAGACATCACTTCCAAGCAACTGTGTTCAAGTTCTCTGTGAGTTCTCCAAAAAAGAGCCTAGCCTCATTCCCATTAGCTTCAGCCCTTTACTCTCTGCGTTCTGTGTAGATTCTGTGATAGAGAGCCTTTGTACTAAGAAGACACTGTCCTGCATATCTTGTTGTTCTTGGTTCTTGCTTCGGGTCAAGCACTTGTTCTATTAGCTTGATCTAGGGGCACCCCTTCATTTCATTCATGTGCCTTGTTCCCTTCTGTAGGAAGGAAGACCTGGTGATATCCAGGGTGGTGGTGTTCCCTTCGTTTAGAAGGAAGACCTGGTGGGTACCAGGGTGTTGTTCCTCTTCGGGTTGTGAAGAGAAGACCAGCTGAGCTGGATGCTGTAGTGTCCATAGGGGGACTGTACCCTAGATAGTGAAATTCTGAGTTGTTGCTCAGGGACTGGACGTAGGACTCCTAAGGAGAGGAGGTCCGAACCAGGATAATTCCTTGCGTTGTGTGATTGATTTTTTTGTGTTTGTTGTTTACACTAACCTTCATCAAAGAATATTTTTGTATGCATGTTTTAAGTACAGGTATTAGGTAAATAAATTTTTAAAGACACATTCACCCCCCCTCTGGGCTCGTCAACTGGGGCAACAATTTATTCACGTTCGATACAGTGGACGTCGTTTAGGAGGGTTGATCCGCAGGAGGGGTGAAGCCGACGCGTATCACAGCTTTTCTGTCACCTACTATATTTTTGATTCGCATCCTATCCAGCAGCCGATATTCAAACCTAAACCTAAGCCCTAAGCCCTAAGCCCTATGTCGCCGCATTTAAGAGCTCCCACGTCTCGAATCATGACAAATATAATCGAGTCCACTTAAGTCGTTGCATTCAAACCTTCCATCAATCAGATCGATTTTGTCAGAAGATCGATCCTGTTAGAAAATGCAGCGTTGTACCCGACGCGATTCTCGAAATAGCTATAGGCTATGATTGGCAAATCAAGCGGATCTTTTAAATAGCGGCACTTTAGTCGGACGCGATTAATCATATAGGCGTCCACCATCTCCAACGCGATTTAAGTAATTTTTCCTTATAAATAGACCCTCGTGGCCATTGTTTTGATCATTACGGAGGCATCACTGTGAAGCCCTGCCGGATCGAAAACCCAACTCCGAACCAAGGAAGAGCACCCCTCGTTCCAAGCCACTCCACACGCTCAATCCTTGGAGTTAGGAGCCCCCGGCTTCTTCATGCACATTGGTGCGGGGCGGAAGGCGACCTCTCCTCCCACTTCGTCCATTCCACGCAACGGCTCCATCGCCACCTTTTCTCCCTCCTTTCTTCATGTCATTTTTATTCTCTTAGCACATTCATCACACTATCATCGACACACACATCATTTCTCCTACCCCACACTTTTAGGGGTTTAACACCGCCCCACGAGGTGTGTTAACTCCCATGCAAGTATTTTCCATTTTACTTCACTTGATGATTGTGCCACACCTCCAAGTATAATATCTCTTTCACTTGTTTCTTGTTGTGTCCTCCTCTTACAAGGTAACCTTGGAGCTAAATCTCCTTTGCCGGCCGGTGGAAGGAGTAAGAAGAGCCCGTACACACTCTCCTGCGATCTTCGGGTGAAGGTAAGTACCGCACTTTTCCTTTTCGCCCGTTCCTTCAACACCCTCTTGTGTCTGGCGATCCACCTCCATCTGTGCACACATGCACTTTTGTTTTTCTTTCCACCCCTTTTCACCACTTCTTTTCATAAAATAATAATAATAATATAATAATATCTTTTTCTTTAAAATCATCTCTTTATGGGGTTGTGTTTTGAAAAAAAAAGACACGTCTACACTATGCACCAATGGCTAGACTAGAGGCAATTCGGATTTTACTTGCTTATGCATCGGCATTAGATTTAAAACTTTTTCAAATGAATGTAAAATTGTATTTTTAAATGGATATATAAAGGAGGAAGTCTATGTAGAACAACTCCTGGCTTTGATGATGTAGATTTTCCAAATCATGTTTTTAAACTGTATAAAGCACTATATGGTTTAAAGCAAGCACCTAGAGCATGGTATGAAAGGTTAGTGTATTTTTATTAAACCATGGTTTCATCAGAGGACAGGTAGATAGTACATTGTTTATCAAATCAAAAGTCAAAAGTATATTACTTGTGCAAATTTATGTAGATGATATAATATTTGGATCTACTGATGATTTTTTGTGCAAGTACTTTGAAAAGCTAATGCAGAGAGAATTGGAGATGAGTATGATGGGCGAGCTCAACTATTCCTTGGATTACAAATCAAGCAAGGTAAAAAAAGGCACACATATTTGCCAAGTAAATACACCAAGGAGTTATTAAAGAAATTTGGATTTGAAAATGTAAAACCACTGTTGTCACGCCCCGACGCGGAATATCGGAACGTGAGGCAGTTGCAAGTAAAGGGTATAGAGCGAATACTAGACATCAAACCATTCGAAATGAATAATACTAAAGCAAATCTTTCTTATTAATGACTTTTCAAATGTCTAATTACAACCACTAATATCAGAGCAATCTATAGGGCCCGATTACATTGAAATAAAAGCAAAAGACTGAACTTCAAATTTAACTACTACAATGCTAATCATAGTGCTAGGACGCTAGGGTACTCATGACCTCACTCCAGGTCGTTCCCGTCCTCTTAAGGTATGGTTCATCCTCGTCTCACTGAGAACACAAGACAAATAACGCAGGGTGAGCGATAACGCCCAGTAGGACTTAAATCTCAGGATCAAGCATGCTTAAGTGATTAATGTCTTATAAGCAGGATAACTAGAGAGGATAACGAGAAACGTATAGCAAGTACTGGTACACATAACGAGGAACAATAGCACAATGCACGAGAGTATAGCACGACAAGTTTTGATATCGAATTGGCCGTATAACAAGATAACAAGTAAAGTTGCACTTCAGTGCACAAGTCACGATAGCAAGTGTTGGTCGATATTCTTCAACCACGAGATTCAAGTAAACCAATAATTGACTGTTGATTAATTGATTGCCATATATCAAATCTTGCGTGTTCATGCGTTAGGTGTATGCCATCACCCAGATCATTAGACCCTCGCGAGTTATAGCCTTTCAGGTGCTCCTCCCAAGGACCAGACGGGGCCCTTATAATGTTGCCTAGCATAGTCATGTTTTTATCGTAGATAATCAATTTAATGGCAAATAGAGTACCAAGAAATAGATGAGAGTACTAGATGAATAGACGAGATAGTAGATTGAACGTGAATAGATGAGCGAGTCGAGTATAGATGAGAGCTAAGGGACAATGCACGTAACTTTTCGAATAATAGGTGATAGTAACAGTTGCACAACACACCCACATGGTGTTGGCAGTCAGGTGGAACTCACGATCTTCCCGCTGGCCATGTTATGCACAAGTCCAGAGGTCCGACGTGATTCAAGATGAGAGCGAACTTCTAGTAGCCGTTTGGATCATATCGATCCCTAAGGGTGTAATAGGTGTTAGGGTACAACCGACTCGTCGACCATGTGGAATCATGGACAGAGGAGACTTACGGAGGCCTTGAACAAGGATTCACTAGTCCGGTGGAAGGAGTATCCGATAGAGAGTTCGTCCAAGTCAAGAAAGAGGGCAATTATAGAAACAAGTGCTCGACGTTCTAGAGGAATTCTAGAACAGTGGAGCGTCGAGATCGGTGTTTCAAAACAACACGAAAATCGAGGACAAGTTCATTTACAAGTAAGACAATTAATGCATAAATTACCAGATATATTATGTCACATGTTCATGCCAATTAAGCATATTTGGATGGTTCCAATGTGTGCATGTGTCATGAAATTGTAGATAGAAAAGATGTCGTGAATATGTATTTAAAGCATTCAATATAGCTCCATGTAAAATAAGTGTTTTTACTGCGTGTATGACTGTTAAAAGGCGTAGAAAGTGAAAGTAACAAATTTTATAGGTTTTCATGCAAAATCCTATGAACGCGACATACCCATGTAAGGGTTGCGACAGGGTCATGAGGGAACGCGACAGGGTCCCATACGGCTCGCGACAGGGCTGTCTGCTCAGGCGGCCAGAACGCGACAAGGGCATGAAGGGAACGCGATAGGTTCTGGCAGCAGATAGCGACGCCAGATCTGTCGCTATCTGATCGCGACATAGGTACTATCGCGACGGCCTTGTGAACGCGGCCTATCGGGCCGTCGTTGTTCACAGGGTCCGTGCAGAGTCCGATAAGGAAAGGACAAGGCATTGGATTGCGGGCCAAAACCCACCTATTTGACACAGGTGATTCAAAAAATTACAACTAATTGTATAGTCAATGAAAAATCATGAAACTAGTTGCAAAAGACCTAGACATGCGTGTGGTACTTACAATAAATAGGAATTGGAAAACAATCAGGGTGACATGTATTAATCACGTGTATTCATGATGAACATGAAGCATACATAGTTGAGATCACGATTAAATTTGCAAGATAGGATGAATCAAATTTAGGGCTTTTAGGGGCAAAAGATGCCTAACAGCAACAGTCCCTACAGTAAAAATCTCGTAGTATGGGGTTGAGTATACAAGGAGATCAAGAGTTAAGAAGAGGGTTGGTCATGTACATTGCAGAACATGAAAAATCAAGAACTAAAGATATGCTCGATGGAAAATTATGAAACTTGAGGGTTTTTTCCTGATGTATGGAACAATCTACAGACGAAATATCAAGATTTTAGCTTGTGAGAATGCCTACCTTTGATCATTTTCCTCTTCTACGGCTAGAACTTGAAGAACGGGGATGAGAGCTTGAAGGTTCTTCTCCCACGAGATCTCCTCCTCCTTGGCCTCTCCTCCTGGTCCAGCAATCCTTGGCATGAGATGGGCTGGCCATGAAGGTTTTAGGAGAGTATTTATGCTAGTTATGTTTCTAATTCATAATAGTACTTTAACTCTTATTTAATTCCGAATTTCCTCCTTTCCTAACCTCCTCCCAAGCTTTCCACTTCCTATTTGGGTTGTATGGGAGCTAAATTCATGGCCAACCTTTTAGGGTAGGTTTAGGAATCCAATTCTAACTCAAACTTCCTATTTAATGCATTAAATACCCCTTTTCTATTTAGGTAATAATTTAGTT
Organism: Colocasia esculenta; assembly: GCA_014218235.1. Lineage (NCBI taxonomy): Eukaryota > Viridiplantae > Streptophyta > Magnoliopsida > Alismatales > Araceae > Colocasia > Colocasia esculenta. The sequence continues at coordinate 137,918,721 of CM024758.1, read as the reverse complement.
ACGAATTAGGGTATTTTCCCATTATTCTTATTTTTAAAATCCTTATTTTGGCCCACTAATTGCTAATGGGTCTATTTAACCAAGCCCATTATTTATTGGAATTTATCTTATAGGTTTTCCCTTTTTAATTAGGGAATAATAGAGTTATAATTTTTATTGCATTTTCTTATTTGAATTTATTCATGGGCTATGAGAGGTCCATTGGTCCAAACCCAATAATGGTTATTCATTTCATGATGTGAGAGTCTCTCCGACATGTTCATTTAATTTATGGGCGCGTTAACTTTCTGTGTTAACAGTTTTCCAACTAGTTTCTAAATTTAGATAATTAGTCACATTGTGACGTACGCTTGGCCAATTGGATTTTCGTTGCACGTATTTCTTCGTGGAACACTTAGGAATAATATTTGGGGTTGATTTATAATTTAAGGAATTTTAGATGTGTTCTTGCACATACAAAATGGTACGTAGATTTCTATTATTTCGTTTAAAGAAATTATTATTTCAAATTTTTAAATACTGAATTTTTCGGGTTGCTACCACTGTCAACACCAATGAGCACATCTACAAGGTTAGACAGTGATAACGATGGAAGAAAGTAGATCAAAAATTTATAGAGGTATGATAGGATCATTGCTTTATTTAACTGCTAGTCGACCTGATATTCTATTTAGTGTATGCATGTGTGCAAGGTATCAGCTGATCCTAAGGAATCTCATTAATTTTTTTAAAAGAATCTTTAGATATCTAGCTAAAACTCATGATCTAGGTCTGTGGTATCCAAAATCATGTGAAATTAGTTAGTAGGATATTCTGATGCTCGCTATGCTGAATGCAAGGTAGATAGAAAAAGCACCAGTGTTAGTAGTCAATTTCTTGCAGGATGCTTGATTTCATGGTCCTCAAAGAAGCAGAATTCAGTAGCACTGTCAACAGCTGAAGCTAAGTATGTAGCTGCTGGAAGCTGTTGCACTCAACTACTATAGATAAAACAACAGCTTGAGGATTATGGATTGCACATCAAGACCATCCCATTGCTGTGCGACAACACCAGTGCAATAAATCTCACCAAAAATCCAGTCCAGCACTCCAGGATGAAGCATATAGAGGTTAGATATCATTTCATTAGAGATCATGTTGCAACTGGTAATATACACATTCTTTTATAAATACTTTAAATCAGTTAGCAGATATCTTTACAAAGGCCTTACTTGAAGAGAGATTTACGTCTCTTAGAAGGGAATTAGGCATGTGCAATTTATAACAGATTTTTTTGCATATAACTGAAATAATAAAAACTTTAGAATAAGGTTTTCTCTCTCCTAAAATCAAGAAAATCCTTTATTGCTTGCATCATAAAATGCTATGACTTTTCGGGATGAATTCTTTATTATTTCCATTATCTTTCCTCTTTTGTCATTATCCACATTTAATTCTCCGTCATTTCAAAAAGCACATTTATGTCCTGCCAAAGCGCGAAATCCATGTCATATCGATTTCATCTTTTTCTCTCCTCTTTTTCGACTTGCCTGGAGCGATAAACCCTATCGATTCCAAACCTCTCTCTCTCTGTGATTTCATAGAATCCCTCTGTTCCCGCCAAAATTTCTTGAGGGCTTCTGTTCCATTCCTCCCCACGATCCTCCAAAACCCCTCCTTGTTTAATACCATGGCGGCTTCTGGGGTTTCCGGCACTGTTGGTGGCTACGCATCGCTTTCCTCACAACAGAGCAGCAGGAAAGATTTGCAGCAGTGAAGACAAAGCTGTGTGGCAACAAGACAGTGGATGTTGCGGATTTAGAGAAAAATGGAATGCATAGTGTGGTAGCAGCGATGCAAAGGATGAAATGGACAAGGATGGTGACTATTTCATAGGCAAGCTATTTAGACCTGGTAAAGGCTTTCTATACCTGCCTGAAATCCGAAGAGGACGGGTCCCTTACCTCCACAGTGAAAGGTACCCCCATCCACATAACATATGATCTTTTGGAGAGTTTGTTTGGAGTGTCTACCATTGGTCGCAGTGGGGTAGATAGCATCGACATCCATGTCAAGGGTTGGGGATAATCGGAACTGAGTACAAGTTGAAGGATGGCAGATTGACATCAACCAGTTAAATGCTTTCAACCGGATTTTGCATTTCATAGTTTGCCAGATCCTAGTACCAAGAAGCGCAACTTTCTCCACTTGCCCTAAGGCAGATTCAGATATGATGTTTTGGGCTATTCAGAATCAGATATTAATATGGCAGAAGTGATTATTGAGAGGATGAAGTTTGCAACTGCAATGATTTGGGACAAGAAGATCAACTGAACGTCTCTCTACCATATGCTCACCTGTTGACAAGGATTTTCCAGCATTACAACATAAATTTGAATGGTGAAGTGTCAGAGAAGATGGGTCAAGCTATCAGGTCCAGAAACTTGAAGAATAGCGGCTTTTCTCTAGTAGCCGGTGTTTGGACAAAAACTTCAGTTGCAGAAGGAGAGGCCATTATCGGGGAAGCTCAAGAATTTCCTCAAATTCCAGAGGCAGAGGGAGAAGCAGAAGTGAGGGTTGAAGACCCTGTCGTAGAGGTTCCAGCTGTCCCAACAGTCCAAGAAGAGACAGCAGAAATCAGAACAGAAGAACCAGTGGCAAGTGCTAGTAGAATTGAAGCAATTCCTCCCGAGCACATTGAGCCCGTAGGGCAGCTATCAGAGGTTGAGTCCCCTTCGACAGTTGTTGCATCAATAATTCAAGAAGTGTTGGAAACTGTCGTCAGTATTCAGGGGGAGCAAGAAGAAATTGTTCCAAAAGTTGTGGCACCAGGCCACAGTGAAGTTCAGATGGAAGATGCTCCTGCTCAGGGGGAGCCTGAAATTGAGAAGGAAGCTGAAATTCAGGGGGAGCCCGCAGCTAATGCCCCTGCCGATCAGTTCCAGGAAGGTGTTGTGGAGAGCACCTCGGATGATGATGACAATGTGGAGCCAGTTGCTAGCACAGGTGTTAAGGGCAAAGGTGTGGCCACTGAACTTCCATTACCTACAAGGAAGGCACACCGGAGGTCGAAGAAGAAGGTTCATGTGCACTTGAAACCAGTAATTGAGAGGTTAGATGCACAAGACAGATTCTGTGCTCTGTTCAATCTGATATTCCTCAATTTTCATAAGTCAGAGCACTGGAGTAAAGGAAATGGCTATGGTAAAGGCAGTACTGCGAGGAATGAGGAATGAGTGGTGGAGCATGAAGCAAATGATAACAAATCTTTAGATTTAGTGAGGGCGCAAGTTTCCACTCCTGTCCCTCCTGCTCCCACTTCTGCAGTGCCTGAGAATAATTCAGGGCCATCAGGGCCAAATAATGCAGAAGAAGCAGTCCGGCCATTAGGGCCAGTTGGTGTTGAGGGATCAGAGCCATCAGGGCCAAAAGTTGCTGAGGAATCGATGCAGTCCGAGCCTTCACAAGAAGCTGGGCCACCAGGGCCATCCTTTGAGCAGTCAGGGCCACCAGGGCCAGTTGGGGATGAGTCAGGGTCATCCCGACCAGTGGAATCTCAGGCTGAGCAAGTGAGAGCTGAAAAGACTATAGAACAGGTTGTGCCCCCAGAGCCACCTTCTTCTCCTCTTCAGACTTCAGCCCCTCCTTCTCCACCTTCATCCTCCACTACTCCTCCAGCTCATGCCACCTTTAAAGAACCTCTTCCCAAAAACATCTCATCACCTACACCATTTCCTGCCACATCCTCCTCTTCTCCTGCTTCCTCCACGTTTATTCCTCCTACTTCTGAGGCACCTCCAGCACCCTCCTCAGCTGGAGCCTCATCTTCTGGTCCCTCATCAGCTGGACAATCTGTCCACCTCCTTCTACTTCTTATTCTTTCCTTCTCCTCCTACGCCTCCCTCTTTTGTTACCATTATTCCAGAGGGTGCCCAACTTGAAAGTCACATTATACAGGACATCAAAGATGAGTTTGAAGTAGCCATACTTCGCTCAGTCCTGTCAGTTGGCACTCACATTCATAGGACAGGCTTCTTCCAGTCATGTTTCTAAAAAGAGGAAACTTTCTTCAAACCTTGCTCTTTCTTTTGAACCCATTTTCCTCCTCTTTGATTTTCTCTCACTGTTGAAAATCAAAGAAGGTCTCTCTATTATGAATTCCTTCAAAAAATATTTTTGCCACTATTTTTAGACTTCCCCACCTCAACCTCACTGAACATCTAATGTTGTTCTTCACATCTCTTCTCTTTCAAAAGCTGATCAGTCCAAAATTTTCTTTATGACTGAGGCTAAAAATGAAGATCAGTGGGCTCGGGGCCATCAGTCTCTATACAGGAAATTCATACTTGGCAGATCTGATCGATTTCCACCCAGGGAACACCCATCACTCTCTCTGAGTGGTTTGTGATTCATCACAAGAATACCTGGGGTCCTTTATCCAGAAGGAGATCAAACTTATCAGATATTTCCAGATGTTCAATGATTACAGATATCTCCATAATTTGCCAGAGGTTCAGCTGGCCAATTCCGGCAAGCTATTTCTCTTCTTAGTCACATACTGCAGCCTCCACCTCAATCCAAGTGGACTTCGCCTCTTTGAAAATGCGAGATGTTGTGTTCCTGCCTCCCCTTCATTCTTTGGTAATGGAATCTGCTGTGGGCCCAATCATTTTTGAAAGGTTTGCCCGAGTCATGGGCCGCATTTCCGTTCAGAAAGGGAATTAGCTTGCATTCCACCGCTTTCTATTCTGGGAATATCATCAGGGCCACCTCAAATCTGATGTTCTTGCCCCTCCTCTATCTGAATGTGAGCAGCTCTCTCCAACTGATTGGGAAACGCATTACCCCCTCACTGCTCAGCAGCTTATTGATCTCAATACCTCTCAGGCCAGGGCGAATAAAACCTCTTACTGCTAAAGATTTTCTAGATTTGAACTCCATTCCCTTGTTCAAGACCCTTTTGCCATCTGGGTCGAGAGATACAAGGTTTATGTCTCTTTGAAAAAGGAACTGAAGGCAAATCAGATTTCTATCCAATCTCAATTGATCAGTTCTACAGCATGCTAGTTTTGGGACCTCCAGCTCCTACAAGATGTCTCTGGCAAGAATGAATATGTCAATTTCTTAGAAGCTCAAAGGCAACTTCATGTCCAGCGGATGGTTCCTGTTATGGGATCTTCATACACTATTGCTTGTGGTGTTTTTCAAATTCATTTTGAAGACCAGGAACTCAAGGCTTGGCCCATTATTACCCACCATGCCTCTTTCTTGTCTCCTGCCTTCCATCTTCCTGTACCCCCGCAGTGATCTAATATAGTGTTGCTTGCCTCCCATTTATCTTTCTTCTCTTCTTTCTTTGTCTATTTTGGTTTCTTTTTACTTAATGACAAAAATGGGGAGAAAATAAAACATTATGAAATACATATCTACATTATTTAAACTTTATTTAGAAATTTTCATTAAGTTTATTATAGCACATTACATATTATGGTTGCTATGTTTTGTCATCACCAAAAAGGGGGAGATTGATGATCAGTCCATCCCCATATAATTTTATTTATTATAATTTCTTTGGTGATTAACAAAACCTTAACAAATATTTTCTAACAATCCTTTATGAAGTTTATCCACAGGGAATAAGTCAACCAAAAACTGTAAGTTATTCTATTACACTGATAGTTAAATTCAGAGCATGAATTTCTTCCAAGTCCACATCGATTTCCTTTGTAAAAGAACGATTCTATCGCTACAACGATTTCATCTTATAACGATTTGATAAGTGAGTATAACGATTTCGGCTTCACAACGATTTCATAAGTGAAACATCGATTTCGGTCTCACAACGATTTCATAAGTGAAACATCGATTTTGGTCTCACAACGATTTCGTAAGTGAAACAACGATTTCGGCTTCACAACGATTTCATAAGTGAAACATCGATTTCGGTCTCATAATGATTTCATAAGTGAAACATCGATTTCGGTCTCATAACGACTTCATAAGTGAAACATCGATTTCGGTCTCACAACGATTCATAATTGTAAACATCGGTCTCACAACAATTTCGTAAGTGAAACAACGATTTCAGCTCACAACGATTTCATAAGTGAAACATCGATTTCGGTTCTCACAACGATTTCATAAGTGAAACATCAATTTCGGTCTCACAACGATTTCGTAAGTAAAACAACGATTTCGTAAGTGAAACAACGATTTCGTAAGTGAAACAACGATTTCGGTCTCACAATGATTTCGGTCTCATAACGATTCGTTAAGTGAAACAATGATTTGCTTGAACATCGATTTGCTTATATCTGTACAACGATTTACTTGTACTCGATTGCTTATATCTATACAACGATTGTTTAAACATCGATTTGTTTATATCTGAATAACGATTTGCTTGTACATCGATTTGCTTATATCTGTACAACGATTTACTTGTACAACTATTTGCTTATCTGTACACGATTTACTTGTACATCGATTTACTTATATTTGTACAACGATTTGTGTTCACAACGATTTGCTTCTACTTAAACAACGATTTGCTTGAACAATGAATTGTTAACACAACGATTTCATAATTAGAACATTGATCGCATCGACTTCATGAATACATCTATTATTCTCATGATATTCATATATATTTTCAAATATCAAGGAGTTTGAACTCTCCCGCGAATATCTTTGTTTCCTGCATTTATTGTGACTGTACACATCATCTGCATGTCGCATATCTGAATGCTTTCTACACCCATGACACAATAGCAAATACTTTATCAGGTGACAAAATAGCATTTCCATTTTGGTGTACATTCTTACTGCATGGTTTCTAACATTGACTGACAAGCATAGAGACAGTCTAGCTATCTATGGTTTGGCATTTATTGTGTGCAGATCTTTGCCAGTACCAAATCTTACAACGTTGGATTACTAGAAGCTGAAGGATATATGGATGAATCTTCTCTTTGTGTGCATGGCTCCAGAGCATTAATTAGCTGCAGGTTTACCTGTTGTACACCTCAGACCATGCAGTCTAACGTGCGTCTAACATAGAGACAACGGCCACTTCAACGGCTATATTGTTTTTCAAGAGAAGATATATAGAAGACTGAAGACTCCATGAAAAGAATTTTTGGTGCGATAGTGCTTCACTGAGAATCATCTACAACTTGCGAGCATCAGAAAGAAGAGCTCTTATTTTACTCCATCTTTTCTTTAGCTCTTAGCTCTCATCCTTTCATTGTTTAGACATTTTTGAGAGCTTATTGTTTGAGAGATTTTTCTAGTTCAAATCTTTCTCTCTCAGACTTTGCCTCCGATCAAGCATTGTTGTAAGCTTGGTCTAGGGCCTTTCACCTTTAAACACATTATTTTTGTGTGCTCCTCTTCGGACTGTGAAGAGAAGACCTGTTCAAAATAGGTGGTTGTTTTTCCCTTCATTGAGGAAGGAAGACCTGTTGTATCAGGTGGTAAGTTGTACCTCTTCTGGGTTGTAAGAGAAGGCCAGCTGCGGCTAGATGTGTAAGGGTCCTTAAGGGGGACAGTACCCTTGGTTAGTGAAATCCCAAGTTGTTGCTTGGGGACTGGACATAGGACTCCTTGGGATAGGTGGTCCAAACTAGGATTTTGTCTTCATTGTCACTAACACTAACTATCGATCGTAGTGTTTTTGTGTTTAGCATTTTTATTGACAGGTTTCAATCTAAAAGAATTTTTAGAATCCCATTCACCCCCCCTCTAGACTTGCCAGTTGGGCAACAGGTTAATGCCTCTTCGGGTAGAGAAGAGAAGGACAGCTGTGGCTAGATGTGTAAGTGTCCTTAAGGGGGACTGTACCCTTGCTTAGTGAAATCCCAAGTTGTTGCTTGGGGACTGGACGTAGGACTCCTTGTGACAGGAGATCTGAACCAGGCTAAAATTCATGTTGTCTGTGTGATTGATCTTTTTGTGTTTCTTTTATACTAACTCTAACCATCGAACTTAGTGTCTTCTGTCAAAGTATTTTTTATTTAAAGGATTATTCTAAAAGAAAATTTTAGCATCCATTCACCCCCCCCCCTCTGGGCTTGCTATCTGGGCAATAAGTGATATCAGAGCCAAGTCTCTTCAAGTAAGTAGATCTCACGATCTGAAGAGCAAAGATAAATGGCAGGTCAAGGTCATACAGAAGGATAATCCGTCAACAGACCTCCTCTATTCGATGGTAAAGACTACAACTACTGGAAGACAAGGATGGAGTTCTTCCTTCAAGGACTTGATTTCCAACTGTGGACAATAATTGAAGAAGGAGATCTCAAAGTAACCAACAGTAAAGATAAATGGACAGATGAAGACAAGAAGAAGCTATCCTAGAACAATAAAGCAAAGAGCATCTTATGTTGTTCACTGAGCAAAAAGGAATTCAACAGGATATCAGCATGCAAGTCTGCCAAGGAGATGTGGGACAAGCTGAGGCTCACGCATGAAGAAACTGACAAGGTAAAGGAAACAAGAATTGATATATTGGTAGCTCAGTATGAGAGATTCCAAATGCAGTCTGGAGAGTCCATCTCCAGATGTACAGTCGCTTCACAAGTATTACCAATGGACTGGCTGGGCTTGGAAAGACCTATGAGACTGGAGACATGGTAAGAAAGATATTAAGATCTCTACCAACTTCTTGGACTTCAAAGGTAACAGCAATAGAAGAGCAAATGATCTCAAGAGAATGTCCCTCAAAAAACTCATTAGTCTCTAATGGCTCATGAGATCAACATGGAAAGGTTGGGAGAGTCCTCCAGCAAGAAGAAACACAGCAATGCTCTCAAGGCTACCAAAAGACACTTCTAAGGGCGAATCAGAAAGTGATAGAGTAATGAGAGCAGTGAAGATGAGGAAGTCTTTCTCTCTAGAAGACTGCAACGCATTCTAGGTAAGAAGAAATATCAGTCAGGAAGAAGGTATTTCAAGAAAGGTAGACATTCAAGAGATCTGAAGGTAAAGAGTTAGAGATCTGAACCCATATGCTATGAATGTAAGAAGCCTGGACACCTCATGGTTGAGTGTCCAAAATTGAAGAAGACTAAATTCAAGAAAAAGGACAACATGAAGAAATTTAAGAAGTACAAGAAGAAAGTCATGGCTGCTGCATGGAACAATGAAAGTGACTCAAACAGTGAGTCAAGCTCCAGCAAAGAAGAAGAAGAAAAGGCCAACCTAGTCTTCATGGTAAATGTCGACGACAAGGCAACTTCAGACTCCTCTTTTACTTCATGCAATGAATCTGATTCTGATAGTTTAGAAGATGCTTTTAAAGAGTTATACAGTAAATATAAAGACGTTTGCAAACAATAAAATCTTTCAAGAAAAATATGCATGCCTTGAATAACCAACTTGGATTTAAAATCTGAAACTGGACAACTAGAAACAATTTCTGAACTAAAAAGAAGAAATGAACTACTATGTAAAGATGTAAAAATGAAAAATGAAAACATATCAAATCTACAAAGTCAAGAAACATTAGTAAACTTAAAATGAAATTAATACACTAACAAAAGATAATGAATACTTGACTGCAACAATGAAAAATTTACAAATGGAAAATCCTCTTAAATTAAAAGAGCAAGAAGAACAGGAAAGAAAAAACATGGTTTAGGGTATACTCCACCAGATAATGAAGAAACAGTTATTCATCCTAAAATTTATCCAACGCCAAAATTGTAGCTGAACAAAATCCTAACTATAATCAAACAATATAAAATAATAAGCCAAACAAGGGATAAACATCTCTCTTGTTGCTCATTGTAACAAACTAGGTCATACTAAAATAACCTGTACAACCAAACATTTTAAATGGATTCCGAAATGAAACTGTGAAGAAGCTAACCAACCAAGACCAAAAGAACTTGAGTACCTAAATCTCATTGATTTATTACAGGGAAGCCTTAGAGCATCAAAGTGGTACCTGGATAGCGGGTGCTCAAGGCATATAACAAGCAACAAAAGACTGTTCTCGTATATCAAAGATGAAGAAGGTACAGTAACCTATGGTGATAATGGTAAAGGGTCAGTAATGGTTGCGGATCAATTGGAAGCCAAGATAAAATCCTGATAGAAGATGTTCTATGCGTCAAAGGACTCAGCACAACCTTCAGTATCAATTAGCTATGAGACAAGGGTCATCAGATCAAATTTCAGGAATCTAAGTGTCTGATCATTAAGGATGATACAATTTTTTTGAAGCTTGCAGAGAGAAAAAATGTATGTATTACATCTAGAAGAATTGAAGGATCAAGACGTCTGTCTAGCAGCAGCAAAGAGCAGAATGCTGAACTTTGGCATAGAAGATTAGGACATTGCAGCTTGGACGAATCAGAAAACTCATCAAACATGATCTAGTGGAAGGTCTACCGAAGATTAATTCAAGACTAGACAACATATGTGAACCAAGTGCAAAAGGAAAGCATGCAAGATCCTCTTTCAAATCCAAGACAGTAGTCACTACCTCCAACCACTAGAACTGTTTCACATGGACTTGTTTGGAGCAATGAGAACAACTAGTTTGGGAGGAAATAATTTCGGATTTGTTATAGTTGATTATTATTCTAGATTACTTGGGTATCATTTTTGAGCATAAAGATGACAAATTTGAGAGCTTTGTAAAGTTCAGTAAACTACTTCAGAAAGATAAGAAGTACAATATCATAAGTATCTGATCAGATCATGGAGGAGAGTTTCAAATGACAGGTTTACAGAATTTTGTGATGATCTGGGGATTGAACACAATTTCTCAGCACTAAGAACCCCTCAACAAAATGGAGTAGTTGACAGGATGAATAGAACACTTTTGTATATGACAAGAACAATGTTATCTGAGTACAATCTTCCAAGATATTTCTGGGCAGAAGCTATAAATACGGCTTGCTACATAATTAATAGAGTCATGATCAGATTAATTCTGAAGAAGACTGCATACAAATTGTATAAGCAAAAGAAGCCCAAGATCCGTCATCTCAGAACATTGGATGCCCTTGCTTCATTCACAACAATGGTAAGAGAGACATTGGTAAGTTGGATTCCAAATCTGATGAAGGTATTTTTATGGGGTACACTTTTAAACCTAAAGGTTATAGAATTTTTAATAAGAGAAGTTTATTAATTGAACAATATGTGCATGTTATTTTTTATGAGTCTAACCCTTCCTTGAGAAATGAAATTGGTAGTGATGATGAAGATGCAGAAACCTTCCAAGAAAGAAGAGAAAAGAACAACCATCAACGATGATGAAGATCTACCCTTGGAAGAACTGCAACAAAAAGATATCATCCATGATGATCTTCCGAAGGAATGGAGGTACAAAAAGGATCACCCAATAGATAACATCATTGGAGATCCATCAGTCGGAGTAAGAACTAGAGGTATCATTATTCCTTGTGATTATTTAGCATTTATATCTAAAATAGAGCCGAAGACAGTCAATGAAGCACTGTCTGATGAATCTTGGATTTTAGCCATGCAAGATGAACTTAATTAGTTCAGGAGAAATCAAGTCTGGTCCCTTCTTCCAAGACCATCAGATCATCCTATGATTGGCACCAAATGGGTGTTCAGGAACAAATTGGATGAAGCTGGTGTTATCACTAGAAAAGGCTAGACTAGTTGCTCAAGGATATTCCAAAGAGGAAGACATAGATTTCGATGAAACCTATGCACCAGTGGCTAAACTAGACGTTATTTGAATATTGCTTGCCTATGCATCTGCATTAGATTTAAAACTTTTTCAAATGGATGTAAAATCAACATTTTTGAATGGTTTTATAAAGGAGGAAGTTTATGTAGAATAGCCTCCTAGTTTTGATGATTCAGATTTTTCAAATCATGTTTTCAAATTGCATAAAGCATTATATGTTTAAAACAAGCACCTAGAGCATGGTATGAAAGACTCAGTGCATTTTTATTAAATCATGGTTTTACTAGAGGTCAAGTAGATAGCACATTATTTATTAAATCAAATGCCAAAAATATATTACTTGTGCAAATCTATGTAGATGACATTATTTTCAGATCTGCTAATGAATCTCTGTGCAAGTATTTTGAAAAGCTCATGTAGGGAGAATTTGAAATGAGCATGATGGGAGAACTCAACTACTTCCTTGGATTGCAAATCAAGCAAAGCAATGAAGGTGCTCATATCTGTTAAGCAAAATACACCAAGGAACTGTTAAAGAAATTTAGATTTGAGAATGCCAAACCACTGTCTGTTGCCTAGATAGCAAGCCTAGAGGGAGGGGTGAATGGATTGCTAAAATTTCTTCTAGAATAATTCCTGTAAATAAAAACACTTGACAGAAAAACACTAGGTTTGATAGTTAGAGTTAGTGTTAAATAAAGACAAAGAGAACAAGCACACAGACAATAGGAAATTTTATCCTGGTTTGGATCTCCTATCCCAAGGAGTCCTACGTCTAATCCCCAAGCAACAACTTGGGATTTCACTAAGCAAGGCTACAATCCCCCTTAAGGACACTTACACATCCAGCTGCAGCTGGCCTTCTCTTCCCTACCAGAGGAGGAATTGACCCACCTGATGCAACAGGTCTTCTCTTCACACCCGAAGAGGAACACTCAGAGAAAATGAGTAAAGAGAGACATGCCCCAAGACCAAGCTTATAATCACTGCTTGATCTGAGGTGAAGTCTGAGAGACACAAGATCTTTTCAACCCAAGGACTCTCTCAGAACTCCTGAAGCTCTCAAAGGCTAAGCAATTTGCTGTGGAGAGCTAAGAGCTACAGAAGGTTTGAATGAACGAGCTAGCCCTTCTTTTCTTCCAAGATATTTCAAATGCAAGCTCCAAAAGTTCTCCAGACGGTGGAGAGAGAATTGCATGGAGTCACCGGTCTTCTATTTAACTTCTTTGAAATAATTTGATCGTTGAAGTATCCGTTGTCTCACATCTTCATGCACGTTGGAGAGATGGTCCGAAGTGTGGAGCAAGAAGTCCTGCAGCCATTAATTTTAGGGAAGACATTCACACACAAAGAAAGATTGTTTGAAACTTCTAGATTATGTCAAGTTGACAGGTCCATCTTGTAACGTGTGTTTCTACCGAAAACCCTGCACATAATAAATGCTGACACATAGACAACTTATTTTTGTCTAAACTATCAGTCAACATTAGTAGTCGTGTTGTATGAAGATACACCAAAAGGGAAATGCCATTTTGTCATTATGTAAAGAGTGACTTTGTGTGTCATAAGCAAGATATAACGTGCAGAGATTTGCCGCAATAAATGCTAGAGAACATAGGATACACCATGCTTTCGCTGGAACATTTGAAACCCACAAAGATTTGAAAGTGTATTTGAATATCATGTGGAATGAATACTTTAAGAAAGAAATTAAATAAGAGTATTCAATAACTGTCTAAAACATAATCTTTAATAGAGAGTTGATGTATGATGACAGTCTGTGTATAGAGAGAGTCGATGTTGATATCAAATCGATGATATAATCATAAAACACGTGAAAATGTAATCCATGTTAAAATCAAGTCGATGTGAACATAATCCATGTTTGAATGTAATGAAATCAATGTTCTATATAAAGTCATTGTTTAACTGAAATCGATGTGCATATGAAATCATTGTTTGAAACGAAGTCATTTGTTCAAGTAAAATCGTTGTTTCACATGAAGTCGTTGTTCTACTAAAATAGTTGTTTAAGTGAAGTCGTTGTATTAAATGAAGTTGTTGTTTCATATGAAGTCGTTGTTCTACCGAAATCAATTTTTAAGTGAAACGAAGTCAATGTAGCAACCGAAATCGTTGTAGCAATGAAATCGATGTGGAAGTTGATGTTTAAGTGAAACGAAATCATTGTAGGAACCAAATCATTGTTTAAGTGAAGCGAAATCGTTATAGCAACCAAATCGATGTTTAAGTGAAGCAAAGTCGATGTAGCAACGAAATCGATGTTCTGACTATGAAGTCGTTTGTAAGATAGAAATCGTTGTTTTACTTATGAAGTCGATGTTAGAATGAAATCGATGTTTTACTAAGGAAGTCGTTGTTTAAGTGAAACTGATGTAGAACTGAAATCGATGTTCTTCTAAGGGAGTCATTGTGAGCTATTATATGGAAGTCAATGTATACTTAGACAAAAATATACACTAAGCTTCAGATGACAGTGAGTGTAGATAACTTACAGATTTTGCTTGAATTACTGCCTGGATAAACTTCAAAAAATGTTTGTTAGATGATACTTTTTAGGGTTTTGTTAATCACCAAAAATATATATAATTAATAATAATTTGTATGGAGATGGACTGATCATCAATCTCCTCCTTTTGGTGATGACAAAACATAAGGAATTTTATACTTAAAAAGAGCTGAAATAAATTTACGAAAAAAATATAAGGCATGTATTTCAGAATAGCTTTTCTCCCCCTTTTTGTCTTGAAGCAAAAAGAATTAGATAGACAGAAGATAAAATGAGAGAAAGACAAAGATAAATGGAGCCAAGAATGTCATTCATTACAATGGGTAGGCATGTAGAAGGCAAGAGACAATCTAGAAGCATGGCCAGTTATAAGCTGCCAAGCTTGAACTTCCTGCTCTTCAAAAAGATCCCTAAAGATACCCCAACTAATATCATAAGAGGGCCCCATCTCTGGACTAAGTCTCTTGATGTGGAGTACCCTCTGCTCTTCTATGAACTTGGTGTACTCCTGATTGCTGAAGATGGACTTGTAGAGACATGAGGTTCCAAAACTTGCATGCTGAAGGAATTTATCAATGGAAATAGGATAATGGAGCTTGTGAGCAAGCAAATCCTTCTTCGAGGCTATAAAGATTTTGTACCTCTCAATCCAGGTAGAATAGAGATCTGAAACCAGATTTATGGAGTTGAGGTCCATGAATTTTTTGGAGAGAAAATCAACTGATTTGACTTGTGCAGGGAGGAATTCAGTTGCTTAAGCTGGAGGGCTGCCTCAGGATAAGCTTTGCACCAGTCAGTGTTGACAAATCTTTCAGACTCTGAGAGTATAGGTGCTAAACCTGATGACTTGATGAATCCTCTTTGATATTCTCTGAAGATGAATATATGTAAGGCAAGAGGAGTTCCCCTCTGAACAAATATCGTGGCCATGACTCTTGCAAATCTGTCAAAAATAATAGGACCCACCTCAGATTCCATAATGAGAAAGTGAAGCTTGGGGAGAAAAGCAATATCAGGCATCCTCAGAGTAGTAAAGTCAACCTGAAGAGGGGTGTTGACTGGATTCTCTGTGCAGAGTTGAGCTATGGCTACCCTGAATTGACCAAGCTGAACTTCTGGTAGGCGATTGACAAAGCAGTTAGTCTTGGTACATTTGGAATTGCCTGATCAATTTGATCTCCTTCTGAATGAAGGGACCCCAAGAATTTCTGTGCTGGTAGACAGACCACTCAGATAAGGTGAGAGGGTGATCTGAGGGTGGAAAGATGTTGGACCTGTCAACCTCAAATTTTCTGTAGGGTGATTTGTTGGCCCTAGCCCACTGATCCTCAGTCTTAGACTCAGCAGAAGATAGGATTTTTGCTTGTTCAACCTTAGGAAGAGCATAAGTAGGAAGAATGATATTTAGATGTTCAGAAAGGTTAAGGTAAGGAAGACCAAAAGTGGATGCAAAAGTGCACTTTTGGAGATATTCAGTATATAAGGTTTTCCTTCTGTTGACGACAGAAAGAGAATACCACAAAGGAGGAAAGAGAGTTTCATTGGAAGGGAAAACAAGGGCTGAAGAGGTCTTTCTTTTCTTAGGGGCAGGACTGGATGAAGGTTGGGAATCAGTCCTGTGAATGTGAGCAGAGACAGCAAGAATTGTGCGGAGGATGGCTTCTTAAAACTCATTCTTGATGTCTTGCACAGTATGATGAACTATATTGGCACCCTCAGGAATGATAGTTATGAAAAAGGGTGGAGTAGGTGGATGAAGAGAACCAAAAGATGAAGTAGGAGGAGGCTGAGTAGATGGTCCAGCATATGAGGGACCAGCAGAAGAGGATGAGGCAGGAGGTGCCTCAGAAGGTGGGTGAGGAATGGAGGAGGAAGAAATAGGTGAGGAAGAGGATGCAGCAGGGAAAGGGGTAGAAGAAGATATGTGTTTAGGAAGGGGTTCTTGAAGGTTTCAGGTAGGGGTGTAAACGGAACTCGATATTCTGATATTCCGACCCGATTTTGATAAAAATTATCAGTTTCGGAATCAGAAAATGATATCGATAGCTTATCGGAATCGATATCGGATATTCTGATAAACTATCAGAATCGGAATCAGAATTGAAAAATAATTAGAATCATAATCGGTATCAGTTATTTCAATAAATTATCATAAACTCAAAAGGTAAAATTATGGTAAACACATTAGCTTATCAGAATTTCGGTTCCGGTAATGTTATCGGAATCGAAACGGAATTGGAATTAACCATTCCGAATTTTATCAGAATTGGAACCATATTTCGGTTATCGGAATCGGAATCGGAATCTGTGTTTCCGGTTCCGAACCCGACCCATTTGCAGCCCTAGTTTCAGGTGCAGGAGGGGCTGTGAAGGATGTGGGTGGAGAGGAAGGGGCTGGAGTCTGAAAAATGGGAGGGTCAGAAGGCCCTGGGGGCACAGCAGCTTCCTCTACAGATACTTGAGGCCCAGTTGGCCCTGCCACTGACTCCATTTGCACATATAACCCTGGTGGCTCTGATTCCTCAACAGATGGCCCTGATGGCCTGGCAACTAGCTCTACTGGTTTAGAAGGCCCTGGTGGCCCTAGACTAACCTCTGGTACAGACTGAGTGGGAGCAGGAGGGGCAGGAGCTGATAAATGCCCCCTCACAAAATCTGATAAATCAATCACCAGCTTCTTTAAGCTGCCCAACTCACTTCTCATCTCCTGGAGCTCAGATTTGATGCTCCAATCTCCTTGGTTCCAGTGCTCTGACTAATAAAATAGGTGATACATCTGATTGTAAAGAGCACAGGATTTCCCCATGAGAATTCAGTCTAGCAATGACTGGCTCCATGTGCACATGAATCTTCTTCTTTCTTGATATGTGGTGTGCCTTCCTGGTGAGCAAGGGAACTTCAGAAGTAACACCTTTACCTCTACCTCCTGAGCCAACAGCTGGCTCCACATCATCATCTGAGGTGCTCTCAACTAAACCTTCCTGAAACTGATCTGCAGGGGCACTAACAGCATGCTCCCCTGAATATCGGCTCCTCTAGAATTTCTGGCTCCCCCTGAGCTGGAGCATCTATCATCTGAACATCTTCAGTGTGGCCTAGTGCCACAACCTCTGCAACTATGTCTTCATGTCTCTCCTTCATTGCAATTTCTACCTCAGGAACATGGGGATTTCTTCAGTGTGAATATCTTTGAGCTCCCCCTCAATATGAGCAGCACCTTCAGCAACTAATTCTTCAATAATGGTAGGTGCAGGGACTGTAGGAGGGATTACTTCTTCAGTAGATCGCCCAAAAGGCTCAATGAGATCTGGTGCAATATCCTCAATCCTTCTTTCAGGTGCAGGAGGCTCTTCTTCTCTGACAGCAACCTCTTCTTCTTGAATTTGAGGATCTTCAGGGGTTTCTCCAATGATTGCTTCACTTTCTGTCACTGAAGTCTTAGTCCATACATTTCCAATAAGGGAAAATCCACTCTTCTTTAGGTTTCTTGATCTGATTGGCTGACCCATCTTTTCCATCAATTCTCCTTTCAAATCTATCTGAAGGTGACTGAAAATCCTTGTAAGTAGATGGGCATAGGGAAGGGACATTGCTAATTTGTTCTTCCTGTCCCAGATGGCTTCTGCAGCAGACTTCATTCTTTTTATAATCACCTGAGCCATGTTTATTTCTTGCTTTTGAACGGCCCAGAACATCATGTCTGCATCTCCCTTAATGCATGACGAAAAAGTGGCACTTCTTGGCACTAAGATCTGACAAACTATAAAATGTAGGATTCTGTTGAAGGCATTAAATTGATTGATGTCAATCTTCCCATCCTTTAACTTGTATTCTGTTCCTATAATCCCTAGCCCCTTGGCATGAATGTCACGGATTCCACCAAACTATGCTCGACTGTAGACACACCAAACAACCTCTCAACAGATCATGAGTGATGTGAATGGATGTACCTTTGACTGTGGAGGTGAGAGATCCATCTTCCTCTGTCTTCAAACAAGTATAGAAGGCCTTCGCCAGATGCGGATAACTTGGTTCTGAGACAATACACATCCTTGTCCACTTCAACCTCTGAAGGGCTTCAACCACACTGTGCATCCCATGCTCTCCAGGTCTGCTAAATCCACTGCCTGTTCCCACATAGCTTGGTCTTGACTGCTGAAAATATTCATGTTGATCGGCGTAAGAAAGGCAATGCTATAACCACCTACGCTGCCGGAGCTCCCAGAAGCGGCCATGGAAACGAGCAAGGTAGGGTTCTGGAGGATCGTGGAAGAAGGAGGAACAAAACCCCTCAAGAAATTTGAGCGGGAAGTACGGTTTTCTTCGAAAGCACAGAGAGGGATGCCGGAGTCGATGACGGTTTCACAGGCTTTCGAGTCGAAGGGATAAGAGAGAGAGAAAGTGAATCAGTGAGGGAAGGATTATGGATGTAACGGAGGGACATAAAGGCGCTTTTTGAAAAGGCAGAGCAATGAATGCGGATAACGACAAGATAAGAGAGGATATCGCAAAAAAAATGGATTTACTTAAATCTAGCGAGGAAGGATAATTTCTTATTTTGAAAATTATTATTATTTTTCAGTTACGTACAGATATATCTGTTACAAATTGCACATGTCTAGTTCCCTTCTAAGAGACGTAAATCTCTCTTCAGGTAACTTTTGTAAAGATATCTGCTAACTGATTTTGAGTATCTACAAATGAAATATCAATATTACCATTAGATACATGATCTCTAATAAAATGATATCTGACCTCTATATGTTTCGTCCTGCAGTGTTGTACTAGATTTTTGTCAGATTTATTGCACTTGTGTTGTCACACAGCAACGAGATAGTCTTGATATGCAACCCATGGTCCTCAAGATATTGTTTAATCCATAAGAGTTGAGTGCAACAACTCCCAGCAGCTACATATTCAGCTTCAGCTGTTGATAGTGCTACTGAATTTTGCTTCTTTGAAGACCAGGAAATCAAGCATCCTGCAAGAAATTGACAACCACAACTGGTGCTTTTTCTATCTACTTTGCATCCAGCATAGTCAGCATCCGAATAACCAATTAACTAGTTTCACAAGATTTAGGATACCATAGTCCTAAGTTATGAGTCTAAGCTAAGTATCTAAAGATTCTTTTAACAGATATTAAATGAGATTCCTTAGGATCAGACTGATACCTTGCACACATGCATACACTAAATAAAATATCAGGTCTACTAGCTGTTAAATAAAGCAATGACCAATCATACTCTATAAAGTTTTTGATCAACTTTCTTACCTTCCTTATCACTGTCTAACCTGGTGGAGTGTTCATTGGAGTGGACAGTGGTTTAGCATTATCAAATCCGAATTTCTTCAATAGTTCCTTGGTGTATTTTGCTTGACAAATGTGTGTACCTTCATTGCTTTGCTTGATTTGTAATCCAAGAAAGTAGTTGAGTTCTCCCATCATGCTCATCTCAAATTCTCCCTGCATGAGCTTCTAAAATACTTGCACAAATATTCATCAGTAAATCCAAATATCATCCACATAAATTGCACAAGTAGTATATTTTTGACTGATTTAATAAACAATGTGCTATCTATCTGTCCTCTAATAAAACCTGATTTAGTAAGAATGCACTAAGTCTTCATACCATGCTCTAGGTGCTTGTTTAAACCATATAATACTTATGCAGTTTGAAAACATGATTTGGAAAATCTAAGTCATCAAAGCCAGGAGGCTGTTCCACATAGACTTCCTCCTTTATATCCATTCAAAAATGTTGATTAACATCCATTTGAAAAAGTTTTAATCTAATCAGATGCATAAGCAAGTAACATCGAATAGCCTCTAGTCTAGCCACTGGTGCATAGGTTTCATCAAAATTTACGTCTTCCTCTTGGGAATAGCCTTGAGCAACCAGTCTAACCTTGTTCTAGTGATAACACCAGCTTCATCCATTTTGTTCCTAAACACCATTTGGTGTCAATCACAGGATGATCTGATGGTCTCGAAATAAGGGACCAAACCTGATTTCTCCTGAACTGATTAAGATCATCTTGCATGGCTAGTATCCAAGATTCATCAGACAGTGCTTCATTTACTATCCTCGGCTCTATTTGGGAAACAAATGCTAAATAATCATAGGGAATGGTATTACCTCTAGTTCTTACCCCAACTGATGGATCTCCAATGATGTTGTCAATTGGGTGATCCTTTTTGTACCTCCATTCCTTTGGAAGATCATCATGAGAGATATCCTTTTGTTGCAGTTCTTCCAAGGTGGATCTTCATCATCTTTGATGTTTGTTTCTTTCAGCTTATTGGTAAGATTATCTATATCTTCATCATCACTACTACTATCCTTTCTAAGGAAGGGTTGGATTCATCAAATATAATATGCATAGTTTGTTCAATTAATAAAAAAAATTTATTAAAAACTCTATAGCCTTTAGGTTTGAAGTATACCCCATAAAGATGCCTTCACCGGATTTGGGATCCAACTTACCTATGTCTCTCTTACCATTGTTGTGAATGAAGCATGGGCATCCAAATGTTCGGAGATGGCTGATCTTGGGCTTCTTTTGCTTGTACAGCTCATATGCAGTCTTCTTCAGAATTGGCCTGATCATGACTCTATTTATAATGTAACAGGCTATATTTATAGCTTCTGCCCAAAAATATCTTGGAAGGTTGTACTCAGACAGCATAGTCCTGGTCATATCCAACAAAGTTCTATTTTCCTCTCAGCTACTCCATTTTGCTGTGGTGTTCTTGGTGCTGAGAAATTATGTTCAATTCCATATCATCACAAAATTCTACAAATCTGTCGTTTTGAAACTCTCCTCCATGATCTGAACAGATACTGATGATGTTGTACTTCTTATCTTTCTGAACAAGTTTACTGAACTTCACAAAACTCTCAAATGTGTCATCTTTATGCTCAAGAAATGATACCCATGTAAATCTTGAATAGTCATCAACTAAAACAAATCCAAAGTTCTTCCTCTTAGGCCAGTAGTTCTCATGGTCCAAACAAGTCCATATGAAGTAGTTCTAATGGTTTGATGGTAGTGACTACTGTCTTGGATTTGAAGGAGGATCTTGCATGCTTTCCTTTTGAACACAGTTTACAAATGCTGTCTAGTCTTGAGTTTATCTTAGGCAGACCTTCCACTAGATCATGTTTGATAAGTTTTCTTATTCCATCCAAGCTGCAGTGACCTAACCTTCTGTGCCACAGTTCAGCATTCTGCTCTTTACTTGCTGCTAGACAAATGTCTTGTTCCTTCAACTCTTCTAGATGCAGTACATATAAATTCTTTTCTCTGCTGGCTTCAAAGATTGTTGCACCATCCTTGATGATCAAACACTTGGATTCCTGAAACTTGATTTGGTGACCCTTGTCGCACAGCTAACTGATGCTGATTAGATTGTGCTTGAGTCCTTTGACGCACAGAACATCTTCTATCAGGATTCTATATTGGCTTCCAATGGATCCGCAACCAATACTGACCCTTTTCCATTATCACCATAAGTTACTGTACCTTCTTCATTTTTGATGTGCGAGAACAGTCTTTTGTTTCCTGTCATATGCCTTGAGCCCACGCTGTCTGGGTACCACTTTGATGCTCTAAGGCTTCCCTGCAATAAATCAATGAGATTTAGGTACCAAGTTCTTTGCGTCCTGATTGGTAGCTTCTTCACAATTTCTTTTCGAAATCCATTTTAAGTGTTTGGTTGTATAGGTTATTTTATTATGACCTAATTTATTACAATGAGTACAGCAAGGGATATTATTGTTATCCTGTTGGTTTATGGTTCTTATTGTTACTTGATTTATAGTTAGGATTTTGTTCAGCTATGAATTTTTCGTTGGATAAATTCTAGGATGAATGGAAGTTTCTTTATTATCTGGTGGAGTATATCCTAAGTCATACTTTTTCTTACTGATCTTCTTGCTCCTTTTAATACTAGGGAAGATTTTTCGTTTGGTGAATTTTTCAATTGTAGCTGTCAAATATTATTATATTTTGTTAGTGTGTTAATTTCACTTTCAAGTTTGCTTGTGGTTTTCTATTTTTTAGATTTGTTATTTTTTATTCTTATCTTTTATATCTTCGCATAATAATTCATTTCTTCTTTTTAATTTGGATATTATTTTTCTAATTACTCAGTTTCAGATTTTAGATCTGAGTTAGTTATTTCTAAGCAGGCATAATTTTTCTTGGTTGTTTTTAGTAGCTTACAGACATCTTGTATTTACTGAATAGTTCATTAAAAGCATATTCTAAACTATCTGAGTCTGATTCATTGTAAGATGTAAAGGATGAGTCAGAAGTTACCTTATCATCAATATTTGTCATGAAGGCCAGGTTGGCCTTTTCTTCATCTTCTTCGCTGGAGCTTGACTCATTGTCTGAGTCACTTTCGTTGTTCCATGCAGCAGCCATGGCTTTCTTCTGTACTTCTTGAATTTCTTCATGTTGTCCTTCTTCTTGAACTCTGTCTTCTTTAGTTTTGGACACTCAACCTTGATGTGTCCAGGCTTCTTGCACTCGTAGCATATTAGTTCAGATCTCTTGACTTCTTTGCCTTCAGATCTTTTGAAGTCTCTACTTTCTTGAAATATCTTCTTCCTGTCTGGTATTTCTTTTTAGCTAGAATGCGCTGCAGTCTTCTGGAGAGGAAGGCTTCTTCATCTTCACTGCTCTCATTACTTTTATCACTTTTAGTTTTGCCATCAGAAGTGTCTTCTTTGGCGATGGGCATTGCATGCTCTGCTTCTTCTTGCTCGAGGATTCTCCCAGCCTTTCCATATTTATCTCATGAGCCATTAACGACCCGATGAGTTTTTCAAGTGACATTCTCCTAAGATCGTAGCTTCTTCTATTGCAGTTACCTTTGAAGTCCAAGAAGTTGGTAGGGATCTTAGTATTTTCCTTACCATGTCTCCGATTTCATAAGTCTTTCCAAGCCCAGCCAGACCATTGGTAAATTGAGTATTTGGATCCTTAACCGATGCTCAGATACCATTTTGTCACGTCCCGACATTTAATATACCTATAAATGTCGGAATGTGAACGATAAGAAATCAAGAGTAAATTTTGAATTATTCGAGTAGAAAATTGCTCGGGGCTTCACTAAATAAAAATTTATTAACTGTCATTCTACAGGTATTACATGATTCTCAATTTACAATTCAAAAGTAAACACCACAAAGGTTGATCTCTCACCCATAATCTCGATGTCCGCCTTCTAGAACTGTAGATTACCTGAGAAAAAGTAGGATTTGATGAGCTACTAGCCCAGTAGGATTCAATCTTCTAATCAAAAGGACTATGATAACCAAAGAATAGACAAGAAACTTAACTGTTAGCACTGCTAAATATCAAAGATGATTGGATGACCATGTCAATAGATAACAATTGTAGAACAGGAGTACTGAACAAGATTGCACGGTCAAGAATTCAGAATAACAACCACATTCTAGTTCAAATACATATCCAACTCATGATAAAATAACATGATAACTAATCAAGCTTGTATGATGCAATGCCAAACATCCACAGATCCTTTATTGTTTTGTACGGCCACTAAACGAATTCGGGTGCTCCTCCGGGACGGACCAGACCCCCCCATTGCAGGCATATATCTCAAATGAGTCCAAAGACCCACAATTGTCATCATAATTCATTCTTGTAAAAGATTCAAGTGGGGTACACAATTCTCAAGATCTCTTATAGAGCAAAGGTCCAGGATTCAATGCCAAAATTTACAGAAGATTGTAGACATGTAGGATTCAAATATACTTGAGTTGTTCAAAGACAATCCATATTGGAATATGGATGACATTTGAATGATCTTTCTCAGAGATACAGTAGTTGGAATCCAAGGAAATAAGGGAAACACTAGTTTGGGTTAATACCAAGTGTCTCACCTTTGGTTAGACATGAAACAGATCAAGTTGAACACCTCAGACAGGTGTATGTCGACAGCCAGGGAGTGGCTGTCGACAGCTACTGTCCTCCAGAATCAATTTCTGGGACCTGAACACTGCCTGTCGACAGGCCAAGGTCGACTTTCGACAAGTGAAGGCCAACTCTCGACAAATGAAGGCTATCTGTCGACAGCTACTGGTGTTTCTACATTATCTGGGTTCTGGAAGCATGAACCCTATCGATAGTGGGTTTTCTGGCTATCGACAAGTGCAGTCTAAACTTTCAGAAATGGTTGTGCAACTATCAAAATACCCATCTAAGTGTTCCTATGATTCTAAGCATGGTTAACAACACCTAATGGGTCTGATTTACACTTCTAAGCACCACTTTAAAGGAAAGAAATAATGGAATAGAAGAAATACAAAATGTACACATGGATAGCTAGAAACTTAGGAAGGAGAACTACTGGAAGAACAACTCTTCTAACACATATCCCTATATCTAACAGGAAATTTTCCACAAACACACTTGAACATGACATGATCTTTAGCTAAAACAAGCTTATAGTGGATAGAAAAACAATCATAAGGATGCTTTCAGAATCTAAGCCAGGGTATAACATGGTAACACTTTAATCTCAAGCTTTTAATCAAGGATATGAGACAAGAAGGAGGGAATAAAGAGAGAATCCTACATGGAAAGTTTACACCTAAAGACATGAGTGTGAATTTAGAGACATGAACTCAATGGAAAAAAAGTAATCAAGAGAGCTTATTGAACCTCATGACAATGTGAGGTCAAAGTAGATGCTTGAACTTCCAGACTTTAAAAGAAGGAGAAGCAAGAGAAGAAGACAAGAGGAAAGAATCCTACATGGCTTAGGAAGATGAAGGCCTTCTCTTCTCCTCAACGAAGGAGCCCACAGTAGCAGGGAGATGGAAACTTGTAGTGCAGCCACGGCAAAGCATCAACACAACGGCAAGAACAGCAGTAGCACAGCAGCAGGAGCAGGCAAGAGCAGCAGGAGCAGCAGCAGCAGCAGGAGCAGAGCAGGAGGGTTAAGCTAGTGGTGGAAAGATCTTACGAAGGGTGAATGAGAGTTTATATAAACTCTCAAATCCCATGCATGTATGGCACGTAGGCCATACATGTGTTGCGGTAAAACCGCACTTACCCACCCAAAGCCACGTTCACCATGCAGCCCCCATGACTTACACGTAGGGTAAAACGTGTAGCCCTTCTAACCCAAGTGGTAATAAGCCTTACGTAGCCAAGGATACGTAAGCAAAAAAATTAAAAAAAAAATGTTTGCCGTAAATAAGGGATAATTCAGCTGGTCCTTTTGTCCCTATGTTTTTGTGTCTAAATGGTGTCCATTCAAGTTGAAATTTCAACCATAAGCTAATAAGAAGGTTTTACAAATTATGGTGATTTTAGTTTAATTTTTAGAATTTATTTTTCACCCAGAAAATCATTGTGTCGACTTAATCTTGATATACCGGCGTCAATAATTCTGGATATTTACATTTCTAGTATCAACACATTTTCTGAAAATTATGATGTTTTCGAATTTCAATTCCGTTACTGAATTCTAGTGGCGCCCTATCAGAGTGCGCACATCTGAAGACAGTACTGGGTTACTTTAATAATGTAAAAATATTCTAAAATAAAGATAATTAGATTTCTTGTAAGTATTTATGTCTTTTATGAAAATTAGAATCTTCTCTAATTTTTTATATCATATTATTATTTTGGTATTAAATTTTGGGGTGTTACAACTTCTGGGAGTTCCAACAGTGTGGGTGGCTACAGCGTCGCCTTTCTCACGGCAGATCACTGGAAAGATATTCAGCAGTGAAGATCAAGCTATGTGGGAACAAGGCAGTAGATTTGGATGATTTGGAGAAGCATGGTATGCATAGTGTGATTGAAGCCCTTCAGAGGTTGAAGTGGACGAAGATTTGCACTATTTCTGAACCAAGCTACCCGCATCTGGCAAAGGCATTCTACACATGTTTGAAACACAAAGAAGATGGTTCTCTTACCTCCCTGGTCAAAGGTAAATCTATTCATATCACTCATGACCTGTTGGAGAGGCTATTTGAAGTTTCAACAGTAGGCACAGTCTTGTGAATTCCGTAGATATTCATGATAAGGAGCTCAGGATCATTGGAATAGAGTACAAGTTGAAGGATGGTAAGATAGATATAAACCAGTTCAATACTTTCAATAGAATTTTGCACTTTATAGTCTGTCAGATTTTGGTTCTCAGGAGTGCTACATTTTCCCTCCTGCACAAAAGGTGATGATGATGTGATGTTCTGGGCTATTCAGAAGCAAGATTAAACATGGCTCAGATTATAATAGAAAGGATGATGTCTGTTGCAGAAGTCATTGATTTGGCAGCCCTTCGGATTATTACTAGCAAGCATCGAGACAGGAGACGATTGATGGAGATGATTCTCCTATTGTGTGAATTCGAAAGACCTCGCGTTGGCCATAGGACCTCTTCGTTGCCTGGAGTCCTAGAAAAGAAGTTGTAGTTAGAGAGATGAGCCTATGCACAATCCCTATTGCCGGGCCGCATCCTCTTCTGAAGGTGTATCCCTCCTCCAGTTCCTGCACCTACTGTTATTCAAGAGTCAGTTGATGTTCCCTTGGAAGAATTGCTCACACGGGGGGAGCATGAAGATACTCATATTGAGGAAATCCCTAGTGTTCCTATAGTAGAAGCTGCTGTAGAAGAGAGTCGTGAAGAAATTATTCCAGAAGTTGTGGCACCAGGCCACTCTGAAGATGTTCACATGGAGGATGCTCCTGCTCAGGGGGAACCTGCTGCTCAGGGGGAGCCTACTGCTAGTGCCCTGTAGATCAATTTCAAGAAGAATTGGTTGAAAGCACTTCTGATGATGATGATGAGCCAGCTGCCGGCTCTGGAGTAAAAGGTAAGGGTGTTGCCAAAGATATTTCCATGCTCACCAGGAAGGCACACCACAGATCTAGAAAGAAGAAGATTCATGTTCATTTGGAGCCAGTCATTGCCAGAATGAATGCTCAAGGAGAGATCCTGTGCTCTTTGCAATCTGATGTCACCTCTATTTTTCTTAGTCAGAGCACTGAAGCCAAAGGAATTAGAGCAGTAAAATCTGAGCTCTGGGAAATGAGAAGTGAATTGGGGAGCTTGAAGAAATTAGTCACAGACCTGAGAGGGTGCACTTATCTGCTCTAGCCCCTCATGTTCCAACTGAATCAGCTCTAGAAGATGATGCTAGGCCATCAGGGCCTCCTGAACCAGAGCTGTCAGCTGAGAAAGTTGCAGGGTCATCCGGGCCATCTATAAGGAATCAAGGCCACCATCCATCAGTGGAAGAGTTTGGGCCACCAGGGCCATCAGTGGAAGAATCTGGGCCATTAGGGCCATCTGTAGTTGAAGATGTTGGAGATGGGCCATCCGGGCCATCAAAGCAAGTGGAATTTGTGGCAGGGCCAACCGGGCCTCAAGTTATTGTAAAGGAAGTTGCAGTGCCCCAAGGCCTTCTGATCCTCCTAGTCTTCAGACTCCATCCCCTTCCTCTCCACCTACCTCCTTTACTACTACCGCCCCCTGCTCCTGAACCCTCCAAGAAACCTCTTCACAAACCTATTTCTTCTCCTACTCCTACTCCTTCCCTACTGCCTCCTCTTCCTCACCTATCCCTTCCTCTTACATTCCTCCTCCAACTTCGGAGGCACCTCCTGCCCCTCCTCTTCTGCTGGTCCCTCCTCTTCTGGACCATCTACACTACCTCCTCCCACTTCATCTTTTGCCTCTCTTCATCCACCAACTCCACCATCCTTCATCACTCTCATTCCTGAGGGTGTCAGTATCATTCGCCATACTGTGCAAGACATCAAGGATGAGTTTGAAGAAGTCATCCTCTGCACAGTTCTCTCTGTATCTGCCCACATTCACAAGACTGATTCCCAACCTTCTTCCAATCCTGCCTCCAAGAAAAGGAAGACATCTAAAGAACTTGTTTTTCCTTCATCTCAAGTTCTCTTTCCTCCTTTATGGTACTCTCTTTCTGTTGTCCACGAAGAAAAAATCTATATTCTGAATATCTCCAAAAGTGTACTTGTGCTGCCACTTTTCATCTACCCTACCTCAATCTATCTGAACATCTCAAGATTATTCTTCCCATCTCCTTATACCCAAGCCTGACCAAGAAAATCCTCTCTTCAGCTGAGTCCAGACTGAGGATCAGTGGGCTAGGGCTAATAAAGTCATCTACAAAAAAGTTGAGGTTGCCAGGGCCAACACTTTTCCACCCTCATACCACCCTCTCACCCTGTCTGAGTGGTTTGTCTGCCAGCACAGATCAACTTGGGGTCCCTTCATTCAGAAGGAAATCAACAGGTTAGGCATTTCCAGATGTATCAAGACTATTGCTTTGTAAATCGCCTTCTAGAAGTTCAGCTTGGCTAGTTCAGAGTAGCCATTACTCAGCTCCGTATAGAAAACATCAATGTCCCTCTTCAAGTTGACTTTGCAACTTTGAAGATGCCTGAGGTTGTTTTTCTCCCTAAGTTACACTTTCTTCTTATGGACTCTGATGTGGGTCCTATTATCTTTGAGAGATTTGCCAGAGTTATGGCAAGGATTTTTGTTCAGAGGGGAGCTCCTCTTGCCTTTCACCGATTCTTATTCATAGAATACCAAAGAGTTTTCATCAAGTCTCTATTTTAGCTCCACTGCTAGCAGCTAGCAGAATCTGAAAGATTTGTCAACTCTGACTAGTGTAGAGTCTATCATGAGGCAGCCCTTCAGCTTGAGAAGATGAATTCCTCCTTATCCCAGTCAATCAATTGACTCTTACTCCCGAGCAATTCATGGATCTCACTCCCTCAACTTGGTCTCAGATCCTTATTCTTTGGATTGAAAGATACAAGTTTATTTGCTCTGCAAAAGGACTTGTCTGCTCACAAGCTTCACTATCCTATCTCCATCGATAATTCCTTCAGCATGTCAGTTTTGGATTGCTGGTTTCTACTAGTCCTCACTTAGAAATTAGGAGTACACTCACTTCATTGAAGAGCAGAGGCTACTCCACATCAAGAGACTCAGTCCAGAGATAGGCCATCATATAATATTAGTTGGGGTGTATTTAGAGATCTTTTTGAAGAGCAGGAGCTAAAGCTTGGCAGCTTATTACTCGCCCGTCTTCCAATCTGTCCCCTACCTTCTACATTTCTGCCTCCACTAATTATGAAATTTCCTTCTTTGGCTCCCATTTATCTTTGTCTTTCTTTCTTTTTTATCTTCTGCTATTTAGTCTTTTTGCTTAATGACAAAAGGGGGAGAAAATATTCTGAAATACATACCTTAAAATTTTCCGCAATTTTACTTCATTTTTTTATGTATGCAACTCTTTATGTTTTGTCATCACCAAAAAAGGAGAGATTGATGATCAGTCCATCTGCATAAAATTTGTTATTTATTATATGTATGTGTGGTGATTAACAAAACCTTGAAAATTATTAACTAACATCATTTTCTAAAGTCTATCAACAAGCATCAAATCCAACAAAATCAGTAAGTTGTCTACACTTACTGTTCTGTGAAGTTCTTTGCATATGTTTTGTCTAAGTATACATCGACTTCCATGTAAAAGCTCACAACGATTACTATTTCACTGAACATCGATTTCACTTAAACAACGACGTCATACTTAAACATCGATTTCAGTTCTACCTCGACTTCATACTTAAACATCGATTTCGGTTCTACATCGACTTCACAATTAGAACAACTATTTCAGTTCTACATCGACTTCACACTTAAACATCGATTTCGGTTCTACATCGACTACATAATTAGAACAACGATTTCGGTTCTACATCGACTTCATACTTAAACATCGATTTCGGTTCTACATTGATTTCATATAAATCAACGACTTCGTTTCAACAACAATTTCACTTAAACATCGATTTCGGTAGAACATCGATTTCATATGAAACAACGACTTCGTTTCTACAACGATTTCACTTAAACATCGATTTTGGTAGAATAATGACTTCACTCAAACATCGGCTTCATTTCTACAACGATTTCTCTTAAACACCGATTTCGTCAACGACTTCACTTAAACATCGACTTCATGTGAAACAACGACTTTACTAGAACAATGACTTCATTTCTAACAACGATTTCATATGTACATCGATTTCAGTTCAACAACGATTTCGTTTAAACATCGATTACAACAACGATTTCAGTTAAACAACGACTTTGTACAGAACATTGATTTCATTACATTCATACATGGATTATGTTCACATCGACTTTGTTTTAACATGGATTACATTTTTCACATGGATTATGGTTATAACATCGATTTCATATCAACATCAACTCTCTCTATACACAGACTATCTCTAAACATCAATAATAACGGTTATGTTTTAGACAGCTGTTAAATATCTCTATTTAAATTCTCTTCAGACATTCTTAAATACATTCCACATGATATTCAAGTATAATTTCAAATCTCTGTGGATTTTAAGTCTTCCCGCGAATCATGTCGTATTATGTGCTCTCTAGCATTTATTGTGTTGGTACAATATCTCTGCACGATATATCTCTTTGCTTTCCACACTCATGTCACATAACGTAACGCTTTAAATGATGACAGAATGGAATTTCCTGTTTAGTGTGTCTTCCTATAGCACAACTACTAACGTTGACTGACAGTTTAGACAAAGATAAGTTGTCTATGCTTCAGCATTTATGTGTGCAAGTTTTCGGTAGAAACGCACGTTTCAAAATGGAACTGTCAACCTGACAGAAACAACAAGAGATTCAGACAATCTTCCTCTGTGTAGTGTCTATTCCAACATTTAATGGCTACAGGTTCTCTTGCTCCACACTTCGGACCAGACACTCCAACGTGCATGAAGATGTGAGACAACGGATACATCAACGTTCTAATCTTTCAAAGAAGATAAATAGAAGATTGGTGACTCCATGAAGTATACATCTCGAATCCTGAAGAACTTTCGAACAGCTTGAAAATCTTAGTCACACAGAAGAAGAAGAGCTCGCTCATCCACTCAAACAGTCTTTGGCTCTTAGCTCTCCACAGAAACCTGTTTAGCTTTTGAGAGCTGTGTAGATCTAAGAGAGTTCATTGTGTGATAATCTTTGTCTCTCAGACTTTGCCTCAGATCAAGCAGTTTCTATAAGCTTGGTCTCGGGGCCATCCACTCTCTACTCATTTGTTCTTGAGTGTTCCTCTTAGGCTGTGAAGAGAAGACCTGCTATTGAGTGGGTGGTTATTCCCTTAAGTAAGAAGGAAGACATGATGCATCAGGTGGGTTAGTGCCTCTTCAGGTAGAGAAGAGAAGGCCAACTGCGGTTGGATGTGTAAGTGTCCTTAAGGGGGATTGTACTCTGCTTAGTGAAATCCCAGTTGTTGCTTGGGGACTAGACGTAGGACTCCTTATGACAGGAGATCCGAACTAGGATAAAATTCATGTTGTCTGTGTGATTGATCTTTTTGTGTTTGCTTTATACTAACTCTAACCATCGAACTTAGTGTCTTTTGTCAAAGTGTTTTTTATTTACATGATTATTCTAAAAGAAAATTTTAGCATTCCATTCACCCCCCCCCCCTCTGGGCTTGCTATCTGGGCAACAAGAGTTAGACGTGCATTCGAACTCTGATCGTGAGGAGTAGATTTAGTTATCTAGTTAGTTCTTATTTTGCTAATAAATTATATGCATGGGATGGCTCTTAAATCATATTGGATCGATTATCAATCTTGGTATACTTTTCTTTTACTACCATACATACTCTGATAATTCTATTATGGTTATGGACATTATGTTATAGTTGGGTTGGTTATTCATTATGGTTCCATAATAATGAAGTTTGTGAATGTCTTACTCTCAACATATAGGAAACCGATGGGTTTATCCCATTGTGACATGTCTCCTGATCCGATGTGAATTGGTCTAACTAGACTAGGTCAAGGGGCATTATGGTTGATTTCGAGTGTTTTTCTCTCCATGCCCACTATATATTTTTGATAATCAGAAACACTTACTTCTCTCTCTCATCTATTTCTCATCTTATTTCTTGGAACTCTATGATCATTAACTGATTGTCTAGATATTACATAAGATTATGGATCCACAACTAATCCCCGGCAATTATGGTCCAGTCTGGTCTTGAGAGGCACGCCCAAAAGTGCATGTGCCCATGAGAGTTTATTGACCAAGGTGTCTGACATTACACCTAAGTACTTGACAAGCTTGATTAATCTATGACAATCACCCTCTTGAATGCGTGCTTGATAAAGTTATTGACGTGTACATGTTTCCTTGATGGATATTTACTTGTTATATGGCTAAATTCTATCTCTTGTTACATATTACATGAAATCTTGTTGGCTATTACTTCTTATCGTCGTGTTCTTGCACTCCTTATCAACCTGACTCATACTTAGTTACTCTGCTTGTTAAATTGTTAATCACTTTAAGCACTGTCTTGCTAATGAGATATAAATTTTACTAAGCATCTCGCTCACCCAATTACTACTCTACATTTCAGGTGAGTCTGACGATGACGCACACAGACGGTAGGGCTGCCAACGATCAAATTTGGAATTGGAAATGAATGTTTCCGCTTCTGCTTCCTATAAGAAATTTTAGAGTTGGAAACGGAAATGGAAAAGGGTGTTTCCGCTTCCACATCTATTTCTGCTTTTAGTCGAAAAATGGAAATGGAAATGGAAATAAAACAGAAACATCGAATGCAACAATGTTTATATAATGAGAATATATTTAATTTTACAAGTACATTGATTATTGAATTTATAAATAGTTTCAAATGTCAATTTAATAATCTATTAGTATAGATAACTAACAATAAAAAATAAATATATATCTTCTACCATATCTTCTTCATCACATACATTATAATGACCATTACTAAATGAAGTATGACAAAATCAATTAGTATAGTAACATCATATAGTTATATATAATGATTGAGTAATAAATAGTCGATATATATAGGTATGAAGATTGTCAGAAAACGAACTACCATAGATGATAGAATGAGAGAGTGACCACTAGTCACTAATTAAGACAGGATAAACAACGTTTGCATATAGATTGGAAGTGGGGGGATAGTGAGTTAAAAATTTAAGAGCCACAGCTTCGAGGTTGAGGAGCTTTTATTGTAAAAATATTATATAACATATTTAAAAAATATCAAAATTGGAAATAGAAAAGCATATGCAGAATTGGGTGTTTCAATTTTCACATCCTATAAGAATTTGGATATCCATTTTCGCTTCTGCTAAGCTATCGAAAGGTTCTTTTTGGAGTTTTACATCCTATAAAAAATGTAGAAATAGGTCGGCTGAACGGAAAATAGAGATCCGTTGGTAGCCCTAATAGATGGAGAAGGTCAAGAGTGACGAGCGACCTGACTGTTTGTAGTAGCATAGAAGAGCTACCCTAGAGTTTAGTAGAGTCTAGTCTAGTTTAGTTAGTTTGCTTTAGTTTATTTCCAATGTATGTGTCATGATGGGCCCTAAGTATTGACTCTAAATTAGTGATTGTAATAGACATTAGTGATTTAATTATGAATAAAATTGTCAATTGATTATTGAAGTTATTTCATTGCCCAACAATTTGTAATTTCTTTAGTACTCGCTTTGTTTACTCGCATCATATACAACTATCCATTTCGAAATTTCACGTCGAGGTATGACACGCACAAAGCCTATCGCTAATCGATTATGTCCATAGAGATATGAACGTCAATCGATTATATTGTGGTATGAAAATACCAAGTCCATAGACAAGCAATCGATAATCAATTAAGTTATGACACTACGAAAAGTTTAATTCCACAAAGTATGTGTGATAATTGATTATATTTTCCATCCATAAAGTTTTTGAGAAAATTCAAAGTTCACACACAGTGCACGTTAATTGATTATGTCTCAATCTATGTAGTCGACATTGATAGTATCTTCATTTGTGTAAAGTTTCTAAAGTCACAGAGACTGATAATTGATTGTATTGCTTCTCATGAAAATCCGTCTAAGTCCATATAGTGAAATCGATAGTTGATTATGTTTCTCGCCATGAAGTTTTTCTAAGTTCACACAGTGAATGAACTAATGGATTATGTCTTCATCAATGGAAAATTTTTGAAGTCCACACTTGTTGACATGATAATTAATTATGTGTTCAGCGGTGTGAAAATTTCTAAAGTTCATATAAAGACCTAGTAGTCGATTATCAGTCTGAATACACAATAATTGATTATGTCTTTCTCTGTGTAGAAGCAACTAAGTCCACATTACTAGCACCATAGTCGATTATGTTTGACTTTGTATTCTCAATAACCAAATATAATTCAACATTGAGATTTTTCTAAGTCCACTAGATATGTGATAATCGGCCATGTATTTTCTCTAAGACAAGTGACTAAGTATAAGCTTCCTGAAAATTGATTTTTTTATGATTAGCAAGTTAAAGTAATTTTGTTTGAATATCTGAAATAGTCATTATTTTGACCATTACACTACACATTGTATAACCATTTTTTTATTAAATAAAGTCTTTGATAGCATGACATGAAATATCTTTCTAAGTCTAAATAAAATAATTATTTATCATTCAAATTCAGACCACTCAATCCCAAAAGAGGTATGATCTGACATCTTAATGCTAATATTGTAAGATCAATTTATTATGGACCCTGACCTATTTCTAGAACTATGCATGTCTATGGAAATTTTCTTTTCTATTAGACAGGTATGGTTGATGGATGAAAATGCAAGAAGATTAAGCATTGGCATCAAAGATCAAAATCCGTGTAGCAAATTCTACAATTTTCTGTATATTTTTGATAATGGGCCAAGCATGAAAGGAATGACACGGTTTAAAAGAAAACAAAAAATAATAATAATAAAATCCTCACAAGTAGACTTGAAATCTAAGACAAGAAGTGTTAATGGGCCAAATAAAAATGAGAACACTTTCATAATTTTCTTTTATGAGCCTAAATCCATTTCAAACAGTCTGTCTAAAAATTCATCATGGATCATGAAAAGCAACTGTTACTACCTCTAGAAGATTCCTTCTAACAACTTGGGGGTAAAAAGGGAAAAGCATAAAAAGAAAACCTCCACCTCACCACCTCCAGAAGATTCCTTCTAACAACCTAGGGGTAAAAAGGGGAAAATCATTTAAAAAGCTCCACTTTACCACCTTGAGAAGATTTCTTCTAACAACCTCAAGATAAAAAGGGAAAAATTAGAAAGAGAAAAGGCTCCAGCTCACTGCGTTTTGAAGGGTCTGCAATGATTCCTCCTAACGGCTTGAGGACAAAATGGGAAATGACCAATAAAATTTTCCACCACCAACCAAACATATTCCCCCCTTCCTCTACACCTAGACATCATGTTTACAGGTGTTTGGTTGCACTTTTTTCTATCTTTTTTCTCTTAAAAATTGACACAACATAATTTTTTAGATAAAAATAATTTTTTTAAAAAAAAAATGTTCCCAAACACCCTATTAGATAAAGAAGAGGGGAAGAAGGATGAAGAGAGAAAAAAAAAAAAGGGAGGAAGTGTTGCTCTGAGAGGTCGGGGGAGGTGGAAGCTCTGAGAGAAGGTTTTGAAAAAGAGATCAGGGGGAGGAAAGGAGAGAAGAAGAAGACGAGGAAGAGCAAGGGAGATCGAGAGTTGAGTTAGAGGACTTCATCTGATCAACTGAAGCATGGTGACGGCAAGGTGTGATCTTCCTCTCCTCGAATATAAGAGGGAGAGAGTTGAGTTAGACTAAGGGAGATGGCAAGGTGATCTTCCTGATCTCCTCTCCTCTTCCCTTTCTTCTTCTCCAAACCCATCTCTGTTGCTACTAATCTCCCTCTCTCAGCATGCTAACTCTAATAGACTAAGGGAGAGGGAAACAAATTCATCTTCGCACTTGTGTTTGTCTGTAGATCTTGGCCTATTCGATTACCTTGTTATTGACTTCAACTCTGTTAATTTCACAATTGGCCTGAGCTAGGAAACCTTCGGATCGAAGCTGTGAATGTTTGGTGCGTTGAGATGATTCTCGGGAACAAAGGAATCCAAAAGATCATGGAGAAATAATGTTGAGTTGCAGAGGCATAAAATGTGGTGGTGTTTTTCTGTTTGGGCCGGAGCCAACGGACCTCCACTGAAGAAGATGGGGAAGACGAACGCCGGTGCACGGAAGCCTGCAAGACCAAACTGGATCAGGGGCCCGGTTGAAGAACTGGGAGAACCCTCCGATGCCTAAGTCAGTATGAGACTTGAGAGGCTTGAAGGAAAGGGGGTTCTCGTGTGTGAGTCG
Organism: Colocasia esculenta; assembly: GCA_014218235.1. Taxonomy (NCBI): domain Eukaryota; kingdom Viridiplantae; phylum Streptophyta; class Magnoliopsida; order Alismatales; family Araceae; genus Colocasia; species Colocasia esculenta. Next base: position 137,882,226 of record CM024758.1, on the reverse strand, counting down.
CACGAGGACGAGTGTGAGCGTCCGAGACGACGTACCTCTGCATGAGGTTACCTGAGCCTTTTTATAGGCGAAGATGGTGAGGAGTGGGATGGAACGTCCCTTAACCACGTCGGAAAGGGCGCTCCGGTTGGCGGGGAGTTATGCGTTGAGGCGCCCGTTGAGGAGCTCTGCAGTTATTGCTCTCTTGAACGTGGGCGCGTGTGGCGTAGCCGTTATAACCGCCGCGAGGGGGTGAAGAGCTACTTGGATTCTCCGGGCGAAAGGTACCGAGCAGGTTGTCTGTTCGGTGTCTGGTGCCCGGAGGCATAGCTTGTGCAGGCGAGGCTGCATCGCGCTTCGAACAGGGTCTGCTTGATGAGTTAGACCGAACAGGCCGGGGGTATCCGGAAATCACCCCTGGAGACCTGGAGTCGTTGGGCGCGGAGACTGCGCGGTGCTAGGTGCTCGGTGCTCGAGCAGGAGTCGCTTGATCTGCTCGGTAAAGATACATCCTGTTCGAGCAGCTTTGGGCGATGTTCGGAATTGTCGCTGGGACCCTTGGAGGTTTTAGTAGCTGAAGCATGCTCGGCAGCCAGTTGGCTGAAGCCAAGGACACGTGCGCGAGGGCCTAGCTGTTGTGCCTTGATGGGTCTTGATGGGTCTTGAGGAGCCTTGATGGGCCCATGGACCTAGGAGGCTAAAAATAGCCTCTACAACTATCATGAGGGTCAGCCTGAATTTTCAAGAACCTTTATGTTCAAAATTCCCTGACCCCCCCTATGGGGAGATGCTGTTGGAATTTTGACTGTTCAAAAAGTCTTTAAGTCAAAAGAAAACAAAGATTTGAAAACAACAGAAGCAAAATAATAAATGAGAAAAAATAAAGCACAGAGAAAAAAAGTTAAGTTCTGAGCCTTTTATACTTCAATTAAGAATTCACATATAAAAATATACAGAAAGCAAAAAAAAAACATAAAAAAAAAGATCAAAGTAGAAAAACACAATACACACTTAAAATTTCGAGTTTTAGACATTTTAGTTAAAAATGATAAATAATAGAAATACTTAAAAATTAAAGAAATTTTAAAATAAAATAATACAAAAGAAGGGTAGCAACATTTTAAATTTAAACTTAATATTTTCAACCAAAAATTGAAAAAAAAAAAAAAGAAGAAAACATAAGAAATGTAAAATCAACAAAAGTCACAAAAGTCAAAACAATAAAAAATACACAAAGAGAACAAGATAAAACCAACATCCATTATCGATGATTGATTAAGTACTAGTAAAACAATTTTTCCACTACGAGTTAATCAGTTACATTTTAGTGTTCCTTAGTAAGTGACATTGAATGTTAACCATTCACACTATCAACAATAGATTAAGTAGTGGGAAAGCAATGTTTTCCATGTATGTTAATCGATTATGTTCCACGTGGCGTTTTTTATAATCGATTTTCACAGTTAAGTCCACTAAACGATTATGCTTCAATCTGATTGTTGAAAATTTCCATGTTGTCGACATTGATTAGTGGCAAAATAGTGTTCTCAACATAAGTAATGGATCATGTCCACACTATGCTTATGATAATCAATTAAGTTTTTTGTAATAAGGGCTTCGTATTGAAGGATAATCAATTATGTTGCATGAAAGCTTCAAAAAAATAGCTTAAGCCTACATACATGCACATTTCAGTCCATATGGTCAATGATCGATTATGTTTTCGATCGAGAAAGTTTCCAAATCTCCATGGGGAGGCTATTAATCAATTATGTCTGATGGTTAATCAATTATGTCTTCGACTGTGTAAAATTTTCTAAGTATTCAGGGAGATCGTTAATCGATTATATCTGATGGTTAATTGATTATATCTTCAACTGTGTCAAAGTTTCTAAGTCAATATTGTAGGGAGACTGTGAGTAGATTATGTTTGATGGTTAATCGACTATATCTTTGACTATGTAAATTTTCGAAGTCTAGATAGAGAAACCATTAATCGATTATGTTTGATGGTTAATCGATTATATCTTCGACTGTGTTAAATTTTCTAAGTCCATAGAGAGATCGTTAATAAATCATGTCTGATGATTAATCAGTTATATCTGCACCTATGTAAAATGTTCGAAGTCCACAAAGGGAGACCAATATTCAATTTTGTTGCTAATTGATTAAGTCTTCAATAGTCGAAAAGTTTTACCAAATTGGATTGAGTTTTCATGGAAGATTTTTTGGGTCATAATACATGATCAAAAATCACAAAATAAATCTCAAATCTTCTAAAAGTCAAAAATGAAATAAGCAAATTCAAACTCAATAAATCCCTAGACCACATAATCCAAGTCAAAAAAATCAAAAATCAAAATATGAGATTATGCATGCTCCTTTTTTAAATTGTCCCATTTACTTATGAATGTATTTTGTTGCTCTTTTGCCTATGTATCACAAGCACAATGATATACTTGAGCATTTCCATTATATTGGTGTTACATGTAAGTTCTAAATGAATAAATTCATTTCTGGTTATCATTGTTATCATTGCAAAATTCCATCTATGTTTATCAAATTTGTCTTCTTCAAATAAATTATTTTCAAGTGAGAGTGTTAGGCTCCAAAATTTTCAACTGATTAATCAAGGGTTTCTTACACCTCATGTGTGGGAATAGGGTCCACCGAATTCCCAATTTCTTAATTTCTCGGTTAGATCTATATGCATGCACCATATTTTTACTAGTTACAAGGGATATTTTACACAAGAAGAATGAAATGATTTGTTATAAATGTCAAGGCATTGGACACATGAAATCCGAATGCCGATATTTCTAAAAGGCAGAAAAAGGGGAAGAACTGAAAGAATAAAGTCATGGTCGCCATGTAGAGTGATTCTGACCAGTCATCCTCTGAAGTCGAAGAATCCAAGAAGGAGGAGTGCGGTCTTATGGCTATTGAGGATGAATCTCCCAAGGTAAATTCTGATCGCGAATTTTTTACCCTTGAGGAGATGTAATCCATATACTCTATTTTGCATAAGAAATATAAGAAAATTAAAAAATAAAATCAATGATATCCTACATAATGAATATTCTTGTGAATCATGTGATCTTTTAAGATTACAATACAATGTTCTTCAAGATAAGAATGATTCCTTGCAAAACAAAGTAACACTGTATAAAGAGGAATTTGAGTACATGACACATGATAAGGGATTTTTGGAAAATTTAAGCATGCATAAAAAGCAAAATAATTCTCTGAAAACTAAAGATGAAGAACTTAAAAATAAATTGCATGTTCTTGAAGAAAATGTTGAGAAATCTGAAAATAATGTTAAAAAGTTGCATAAAACAATATGATTTGAAATCCATTGTTTCTAGACTCATAAAGGGGAAGCAAGAACTTGATGAGGTACTTAATGTTAAAGTTAACACTAATAACATGGATTAGGCTATTCTCCTAAAAGTTAACACTAATAGACATGTTTGTGCTTGCATGTCTATCCTTTGTGTGCTTGCATGTATTATATATGTAAATACACCCTCCTTGATTCCTTCTATGGCCAATACTCTTTTTCTATTCTTATTGCACTGGCTTGAAACTTAATGTGCATTCATTCAGTCATTAAGGGGGAGAATTATGCCTTGGTTGTGTGCATACATTAAGGGAGAGCTAAATAGTTATGCATTTAACTTGATTCTCAAAATACACCTGAAATTAAGTCCAACACACTTATGCACATGATTATGATTATTGGATATCACCTTGATGAGTGGTGAAAATTTTTCTTAACACTCTTACGATACTTAAAATCCACCTGGTTTGTAATAACTCATGAGGAAAAAGCTACATGTCCTAGATTGAAAGAGAAACTAAGCTTAGTAACCAGGTCTTTCAACTAAACAAGTGAGAAGCCTCACGTCAAACGGCAATACTTTTCTCATAAATGAAAGAAAAGAAATGAAACAAAAATCTGACATCAATTGCTTTAAAAAAAAAAGGGACGGTAGAGTGATAGCTACCAAAAATCTAGGGTCTATCATGCATGGGTAAGATTGAGAGCATATATTAGTGTTAATTAGAATTTCTATTTATCCTCATGTGTGATGTCTTTTAATCATATCTCACACATCACTTATTATGGTTTTAAATTTTGAGTGTGTCTTGAGAACTTAATTGAATACATAAGCTATGACATGGCTAATTCTTAGTGCATGCACTCCATCATCCTCCCCATAGTAACTTCTGAACATACATACTTTGTACTTGAGTCAATTGCATCTCTTAACCCTATTACCACCCATTTTTGGATATTGTCAAAATGGGGGAGAGAATATGTAGATTTTATATTCTGGTTTGGGGGAGAGTTTGTGTATAAAAGAAAAGGCGAGAGTTATAGTAATAAGTATTTTTGAGAGGGGGAGAAATATTCAATGACTGTGAATGCTTGCATGCATGTGTGTTATGTAAAAACAAAATAAACAAAAAGAAGGAACAACAAATTGGTATCAGAAATCTAATGTTGTGTTTTGTGTAAAAAATCTACAAGTATTTTGTCATCATCAAAAAGGGGGAGATTGTTGTACTCTATAGATTTTGATGATCACAAAAACACTAATTCTCATTTATGTTGATAAGATCACAAAGCACCAATTCTCATTCATATTGATGACCCAAGTGTTTGATTTATTTATATTTATATTGAGAGTTTAATGTGTGTACTGAGTGTACAAAAATACAGGTCAAAAGACTTATAGGCCGACCTGTTGAACTGTGTGTCGACCTATGTGTTGACCTACTGACAAAGTGTGTCGACCTATATCAAGCGTGTGTCGACCTGTGTCAACCTACTGACAAGAGTGTATCGACCATGCTGACAAGAGTGTGTCGACACACAAGGGAAAATCGATCGACCAATTTTGTAATTTCGATCAACCGATTTTCTCAGTAACTTGGGTTCTGGGACAGTCCAAAAATTGAATGATTGATCCAAAGAAAATGGTATATCGATTTTGGTGACGAGGTTTCCTAATCTGAACGACTCTTTCCTTGAGTAGGAGTCTTGCCCTAGTTTGCACAAGGATGCCTCTTAGATGTCTACCAAGGGTCTTTCATATAAATACAGATTGTTTTCGAGATGTCTCCAAGAGATCATCTCGTACCCTAGCTTTCAAGAGAGGGTTGTGCTGCCCAGAGAGAGCCAACAGAAGCTTTGAACATGTAGAAGCTTGTGTTGGTTAACTGCCATCGACTCCCTTAGGGAATCGCTGCCACTATGTTGTTATGGGGCAGCATAGTGACATCGGGCTGGAAACCCAACCCGCCGCAGGGGTAAAACCCTGTGCGAAGCCCCTCATGCCGACACAGCGTTGACGTGGTGCTTTGCACTTCCGCCTTAAAGATTTGGCTACCACCTTCACTACCAGCTCGAGCTTTTGGTGCAACGGTAAGGGGCTCGGTCCAACAAGTGGTATCAGAGCGAGGTTGTGGGTTCGATTCCCCCGGGTGCCGCTGGGGGGGAGTTTGTTGGTTAACTGCCATCGACTCCCTTAGGGAATCGCTGCCACTATGCTGTTATGGGGCAGCATAGTGACATCGGGCTGGCAACCCAACCCGCCGCAGGGGTAAAACCCTGTGCGAAGCCCCTCATGCCGACCACAGCGTTGACGTGGTGCTTTGCGCTTCCGCCTTAAAGATTTGGCTACCGCCTTCACTACCAGCTCGAGCTTTTGGTGCAACGGTAAGGGGCTCGGTCCAACAGCTTGGAGAACGAATCTTCATCGTCCAAAAGCCTTTCAGACGTTCCAAGGAGTTGCTGCTCATCTGAAAGGTGTGGACTTTAGGGCTGTATAGTTTTCGGTTCAAACTGTTGAACCGAACCGAACCGAATTGTTCGGTTTGGTTCGGTTTCACATCACAATTGGTCGGGTCAATGAACCGAACCGAACCGAAGACCAAAATCCGGTTCGGTTCGGGTTCCTCATTACAAAAATTGGACTGGACCGTTTGAACCGAAAACCAGCCCACAACCTAAATCCATATGGACCATACCCTAACATCCTAATGCGTATTTGCCCACTTCGGAGGTGGGGTTGCTCAGTTGCTGTGGCGCTGCTTCGAGTTCCTGCTTGCAAGGCCGGCGAAGGCGAAGGCAAGCCGACAAGGCCGCAAGGGCCAACCGGCCAAGGCGAAGGCTGCAGACTGCACGGCAGCGGCAGACGGGGACGGGCCGGACGGCGGACGGGCAAGCGGTGGCGCAGAGAGCTGTGACGGACGGAGACGGGCCGGACGGCGGACGTGCAAGTGGCAGCGTAGCGAGCTATGACGGACGGGGACAGGCCGGACGGCGGACGGCGGGATGGGCAAGCGGCGACGCAGCGCGAGCAGTGAGCTGTGGCGAGGAGACCACAACAGACGGCGGCGAGGAGGCGGGGTCTGACGGTGGCGAGGAAGCGGGGTTTGACAGAGGGACGAGGTCGGGTTCTCTCATCTCATCTCTTTTTGTTTTGTTTCTCTCAGACCCTCTCTGTAATACCCCAGAAATTTCATTAATTAAAAATTTTAGATAAATAAAAATTCGTCAATTTATAAAAACCAAACTAGCTAAAAGATACACGTCATTATTGCATGAGTAGAAACTCATGTAAAAATTCTATAAAAATAATAGTTGTACCTTAAAAATTATTCTCTAATGACACATTAAGAAATTTGGGCATAGAAAAATACCGGGCCATGATTTAGAATTTATGTGACTTATCATGGTAAATAAGAATAAATTGAAATATCCATTATTACATGAGCCAAGTAGATTAACAATTGAAATAAAAATTATGAGTAGACTCAAATAATATGTGGGGATAGTCCATAAAGAATTGGACCAATGGACAACTTATGACCTATGAACAAATGCAAGTATGGAAATAGTAGATAAATAATTTCCGTATTATCATAATGATAGAACTTACGTACCACTATCGTACGTGAGAAAACACATTAGAAAATTCCGTAAAATTATAAACCATCCTCAAATATTATCCCTAAGCATTTCATGAAGGAATTCGTGCAACGAAAAATCGTATTGGTTGAATGTACGTTACACGTGACCAAGTTACCCGAATTAGAAAACTAAGTCGGAAATCGGCTATTTAATATAGCAAACTAAAGTAAAATATATGTTCAAGGCCAAATCACAATTATTGGGCCAATAGGTGGCCAAATAAAAAGGAAATAATATTTAAAATTCGTATTAACCCAATACCTATTAGTAAAATGGGTCATTTAAGCTTAACCATGATTAGTTGGGCCATTAATCATGACCCAAATCTAAGCCCAACATGAGAGCACGAATTTGCTCCCTACTACTTACTCATTGGGATTGCTTTAGGATGGCAATAGCTCCTATGGTAGTTCTAGTCATGGTAGATTCCTATTACAAGATTTAGAAACTCCAAAACTCGGAATTAAGAGAACCTAGCCTTATAAAACCATCTTAAGACCCTCTATGACCAACCTTAGCATGCTCCTTTCGTTGCTGGACATGGGAACAACTCCCAGGAGCAAGGAGGACGACCCTAGGGCTTGGAGTCATGAAGAACATCTTCCCCAAGCCACTGCATCAACCCAGGAATCTGCAGGGAGTTCTTAGCGTTCAAAGGTAGGCATTCTTGGGTCAAGATTAAAGAAAAATAATACCATCTTGTAGAGCTTCGAGTCTATCTTCATTTGCTTCTGATTTTACTAATTTTCATGGAGTATACTTTGTGTATTAGTCGTTCTCCCTAAGTCGCGCACAGTTAGGGCTTTTCCCGTTCTTCTTATTATGCACACGATTTGAGACAGAATTAGACTAAAGCATCAACATCAAAGTTCTTCTAATTGTAGTCACGATCATCTTTCATGTTTAATGTTTTGTCTAAAAGTCTTTAGTTAGAGAGTTTCATCACCCGTAGGAGAGTCATGCATAATACTGTGTTTTTCGGTTTGCAGTTAGCCTTAGGTTCTTCCAGTTTTTCTTGAGATTTAAGACCGAAGTAGGTCAAGCCTCCAACATGAAAGTTCTTTTATTAGTCATATGGTCATCTTTCATGTTAAATGTTTTGCTTAAATGTCATTATTTAGAGAGTTATAAACTTCGTAATAGAGTCGTGCATGATACTGCGTTTTTCTGGTTGCATTTAACTTTAAGTTCTTCATGTTTTTCACAAGGAAAAAGACCGAATTAGGTAAAAAGTTTCCTGGTCATCTTTTATGTTAACGTTTTGTCCAAATATCAGTAGATCTCATGTTACAAGCCTAACATGTAAGTCGCAACGAAGTCATGCATGTTTAGGGCTTTTTTACGTTCTTCCTGTATTGCATGCATTAGAGATGGATTCAGACCCATCCCACAACACAAAAGTTCTTCCAATAGATGTCCTCGACATTTTATATTTTGAGAGTTTTGTCTAAAGGTTAGCATATAGAGAGATATAGGCGTTTCATGAATATCACCCCTGTGTCAAAACATGGTAAGTCTGAACCAAGAGCATGCCAGATCCCTCGGACTCAGGCGCAGACCCTGTGAACGCGACGGCCCATATGTCACGTTCTGAGGTCGGGTCGCGACAGTACTTCTGTCGCGTTCTGGTCGCGACAGTACCCCTGTCGCGTTCTGCCTGCCTGATCTGATGACCCCGTCGCGATCCTTGCAAGACCACGTCGCGATCTCATTTTTGGGCCAGAAAACCCATCTTGTGCAAGTCTCGATGTACCACCGTAACTTCCATATCATGTTAACGGTCTTAATTACAGAAAAATGAAGTTGTAAGTATTGGTTGCATTTTAATATAATAAAAGTCAATCACTTGATCTTTCATATCCATGATTTCATGACACATGCACACACATTGAACCATCCAAATATGGCTTAATTGGCATGATATGATACATAACATATCTGGTAATTAATGCAATTAATTACCTTATTTTAAGAAGTACTTGTTTACAATTCGTGCGATGTTTTGGAACACCGATCCCGACGCTCCACTGTTCTAGAACTCCTCTAGAACGTCGAGTACTTGTTTCTATAATTACACACTCTCTTGACTTGGACGAACTCTCCGTCGGATACTCCTTCTGCCGGACTAGTGACTCCTTGTGCAAGGCCTCCGTATCTCCTCTGATCATGGATTCCCACATGGTCGACGAGCCGTTGTACCCTAACACCCATTACCCCTTTAGGATCGATATGATCCAAATGGCTATTAGAAGTTCGCTCTTACCTTGAATCACGTCGGACCTCTGGACTTGTGCATAACATGGCCAGCGGGAAGATCGTGAGTTCCCACCTGACTTCCAACACCATGCGCGTGTTGTGCAACTGTTACTATCGCCTGTTTACTGTCGCATTACGTGCATGTTCACTAGCTCTCATCTGTACTCTACTCGCTCACCTATTCACGTTCACTCTACTATCTCATCTATTCATCTAGTGCTCTTATCTATTTCTTGGTACTCTCATTGGCCATTAATTGATTGTCTAAAGATAAACAATATAACCAATGCCAGCGCAATAGGCCCGATCAGGTCCTGGGGGAGCGCCCGAAAGTGCCATTTGCCCGCGGGAGTTAAATGATCAGGATGTCGGCATTACATCCAAGTGCCATACTATCAAGATTAATCTAAGACAATCAACACAAAGTGCTATATTCTCTCGTCGTCTTTTGACAAACCAAGTGCTATACTCTCTCTCGGCTATCTTCGGATAACCAAAGTGCAATTACTATCTCGATTGACAAGAAAGTTAATCAAAAGTGCTATACTATTTCGATTGATAAGAAAATCAATCAAAGTACAATTTACTCTCTATATGGCCAACTACTTTCTCTCTCCTTGCTATACATGTGTCGCGCTATTGCTTGACGTTGACGTTTTGCTATCGTGTCGTTGTTGCTTCTATCGTGACTCGATCTTATTCATTGTACTATACTTGATTCATCTGCTATTTGAACCATGATACTGTGCTCTTACTTTCTCGACTTTACATAACTCTCTCTATCATTAGTTACTCTGCCTTAAATGCATTAATTACTTAAAGCATGCTTGACTCATGAGATTTAAGTCCTACTGGGCGTTGTTCGCTCACCCTGCGTTTTTGGTTATTGTGTCTCAGGTAAGTCGGACAATGACGTTAGATGCACCCATGGGACAAGACCCGAGTGTTGAGTGACCTGGAATTAGTTGATGAAGATACTCTAGTACAATGGAGTCTAGTAGATTTGTTTTTAGATTTCTTTCTAATGTAATGGAGTCAATGAGCTATATGTTTTTTGGCTCTGGATTAGTGGTTGTAATAGTCTTAGTGGAATTTCAATGAAATGAAGAGTTTTATTCCAATTATTGTTCATTAGATACTCTGATTTATTCAACTGATTGTACATGTTACTCTACTATGTACTTCGTTCACGTCTCCCCCGATTTATTCCGCTGCTAAATTGGAGGGGCGTGACACTCTCTATCTACTCTCTCTCATACCCTCTCTCCCATGGCCATGGCAGGCGGCCGGTGAGGAGATCGGGATTTGACGGAGGTGAGGAGATCGGGGTTTGACGGCGGCGATGGTTTGACGGAGTCACAAGGTCGGGTTCTCTCATCTCGATCTCTCTTTGTTCTGTCTCTCTCAGAAAGACCCTCTCTATCTACTGTCTCTCATACTGTCTCCCCATGGCCACGGCAGGCGGTGGCGACCGGCAAGGAGAAGGGGGTTTGACGGCGGGTAGGAGGCGAGGATTTGACGTTTGAAAATGTAAGTGACGGGGTCAGATTTCCCACTGCTCCAATAGTAGCTTTTCCTTGCTCATTGCTATGTTGAACTAATCTTGTTTACCCATGCCTCATGATTCATCCACCAGACATAGAAGTAGCTCTGTGCGTGGTGGGTTCACATTGTCATGCTTTCAGTTCCTATACCCAAATACCGTTTCCTATGAGTTTACCTTATCACCTTTGTTACTCCTGTCTCACAACTAGATGACTATAGATGACTTCTTGCTCATTTTTCACTTTTTCTGATATTGTAAACTGCTTCAATGATTCTTGTTTGAGTATATGGCCGAGACCTACTATTGCTTGTCTATTCTACCCATTGGGAGGTTTTTATTTGGGGTTTCTTTCAGTCTCCCCTGTGATTCACATTTTCTTATGCTTGCTCATTGTCAATATAATGTTCATGTTTTAATAATAATATCGGAACATCAGCTCCTTCACTACAAAAAAAAGGTTTTCAAGGTTTAAATTATCACATCACAGTGATAGGAGAATTTTGGGCATGTCCATTTTAGGCCTTATAGTTTTTTTTTGGGTCCTGTGCATCCACAGAATGTGTGGGTTGGGCAAATTCCTTCCTTAGATTGAGACATATCACTTTCCAAGTTCTTGCTAGTTTATTTCCTTCCTTAGCAAATAAATGCAATAACATCAATTGCATTGTGATCACTGTATGTTGGTCAATAAAACAAGTAATGTTTATCCTATTTTTGGAAACAGAAGTTTTTTTTGATAGCACATTCTTTATTCTTTTCAGTGCATCTGTGTAAACAAGGAGGATAAGGCTAGCTGGTTTTATAACAGGGTGGCCCTCCTGGTTTTATAAAAAAATGTGTTTCCTCTTCTCTAATTGGTTAAATGTTCATATCTACTAAGCAAAGATGCATCATGGTTTCTGTGAAATGGTATGAGCTGAATTAGCCCACAAACCAGTAATACAGTTGGAGGTCCGAGCACTTCCAGGGGAAAAAAGAAAAATATGCATCCAAGATCAGATGTTTGGGAACATTTCACAAGAATTGAGGGAGAGAACAAGCGTAAGTGCAATTAGGGTTGTTCACGATTCGGTTCGATCCAGTTTAGACCTCTTTTTGAAGAAAACCGAACCGAACCAAAATTTTATTCAAACCAAACCGAACCGAATCGGTTCGGTTCGGTTGAACCGAAAATAAAAAAAAAAGCCTAAAATACACGCACAGGGCATCATGGGTTCGAACCATGACCGCCCCAAAGGAAGAAGTGCGCCTAGCCACTGGGCTAGGTGCAATTTTATGTTATATTTATTATTCAAATTTATTTATTTATTATATATTTTCGGTTCATTCGGTTTCACTGTGCAAAATCGAAACTGAACCGTGGCACTTCTCAAACCGAACCAAACCGAACCGAATTAGCCGGTTCGGTTCGGTTTTTCGGGTTGAACCATATTATGAACAGCAATTACTGTGATCATATTTACACTTGTGACTCAAGCTCATGTGGCACAAGCACTTTAAGAACGCATTTGATTTGAGATGCAAGAAATATCCCAACAGTAGAGCCAATACTTGTGAAGATAGACAAACACACAATTAGCATTCAGACATCAATGGTTAATGAAGGGGTAGATGGAGAGAGCAAAACCACATTGACAAGTTGGAAATTTGATCAACAACAAATTAGAAAAGCACTGGCCTACATGACTATTATTGATGAACTTCCATTCAGATTTTGAAGGGCAAGGGTTTAATATTTTTGCAATGTTGCACAGCCTAAGTTTCACATTCCTTCAAAAATACAATTGCTAGAGATTGTTATGAAATATATGTTGGGGAGATGCTAAAGTTGAAAACTTTCATGAAATCTAATTGTAGAAGAGTTTGTCTTACTACAGACACATGACTTCCTTGCAGAGAATCATTATATGTGTTTGACTGCACATTTTATTGATAACAATTGGAAATTGAATAAGAAAATTTTGAATTTTTGTCCCATTTCCAGCCATAAAGGTGAGGCCATTGGTAAAGCAATTGAAAAATGTTTGAATATTTAGGGTATTGAAAATGTTATGACTGTGACAGTTGACATGCTAGTCCCAATGATGTTGCTATTGTGTATCTTAAGAAAAGAATGAACAATTGACAAGGAAGTGTCTTAAAGGAGAGTTTTTGCACATGAGGTGTCTTGCCCACATAATGAATTTGATTGTTAATGATGGCTTAAAATTGACAACTGCTTCAGTGCTTCGTGTTAGAAATGTTGTGAGGTATGTAAGACAATCTCCATCAAGACTGCAAAAATTCAAAATTTGTTGTTGAAGAAGAAAAAATACCAGTAAGAGTCTATTGTGTCTTGATGTCCCTACAAGATGGAATTCACATATTTGATGTTAGACACAGCACAAAAATTTCAGAAGGCATTTGAGAGGTATGAAGAACAAGATCCATTTTTCGTTACTGATCTTAATGAAAGAGATGGTTTGGGGAAGCCTCAAGAGGAGGATTGGGTGATAGCTAGAAATTTGACCAAGTTATTGAAGACATTTTATGATACTACTATAAGATTTCAGGTGCTTTGTATGTCACTTCCAACACTTATTTGCATGAGCTTAGCAATGTTGAGTATCTCTTAAAAGAATGGTGTAAAAGTGATGATTATGCATTGGAGATATTTCATTTAAGATGAAAGAAAATTTGATAAATATTTGGAAATCCTAAAAAATTGAATCTCATGATGTTTTTTGCTGTTGTTCTTGACCCACGATTCAAATTGGAATATGTTGAGTTTTTAATCATGAAATGTTTGATGTTGAGAAGGCTATGACATTGAATAAGAAATTGAAGACATCTCTTTTTGCTATGTATGATGAGTATAAAACATGTAGGAACATCAAGTGGACAACAAAGGAATGTGGTTCAAGTGTCAACTCCAGCCTCAAGTTCTAATGCAACCACATTGAGCGATATGTCACTTTACCATAACAAGTACAAGCAACACAAAGCTGAAAAAAAAAACTGGAGATGTGAAATCTAAACTTGTGAAATATTTGGAAGAAGATACAGAAGAAACATGGGGACATTTGAATATTTTATCATGGTGGAAACTCAATAGTGCAAGATTTCCATTCTTTCATCAATGGCACGTGATATTTTGGCTATTCCTATTTCTACCGTGGCTTCTGAATCTGCATTTAGCACTGGTGGTCGTGTCCTTGACGCATTTAGGAGTTCTTTGTCTCCTAAGATAGTGGAAGCTCTCATTTGCACTCAAGATTGGATTCGAATATCAAAAGATCGGGTCAATGTTGAAGAGAAATTGGATGATATTGAACAACTAGATAAAGGTATGTATTTATAATGTATATATAAGTGTTAACTTTTGTTTATTAATGTATATTTTTTTTTCAGAATTGTCAAGTGTTACTTTGGCACCCATGTCATTGACATTGTATGAGCATTAATGATGGAACGATGTAAATTGTTTACACTTTATCTAGATGTTTTTCTCTCATTTGCTTTGTTATTTGCTAATCTTTTGCTTCTTTATTTCAGAAAGGGGAAGGAACATCAAGTACACAGCCTATGCATTGCTTAGCAGATGCTTTTTTTTATAGATGTTTGTCTTTGAGGCACGTTTGCACACCCAGAATTTGGGGGATTATTGACTTATTATTATGTATGTTAGATAATTTATGTATGTGGAACATCATGCCTACAGCCTGGGCAGATCAGTTTACTTCATTTGCAGATTTATGTATGTTAGATAATTTAGCAGATGGTTTGTTATGGATGTTTGTACTTTTTACTTCATTTTCAGATTTATGTATGTAAGACAATTTAGCAGATGGTTTGTTATGGATGTTTGTACTTTTTACTTCATTTGCTTTGATCTCAAGAATGGAACTCCTAGTGCAGATCCTTTTTCTTTTCTTATCTTTTTTACAGGTGCACCGTCCATGATAGAAGAAGTTCTTTAGGAAATAAAAAACGTGAAGTAGTGTGGTGTGACTATATTTGTGGTTACAATGGATTTTGTGGTTACTTCATTTGCTTTTACAGGTGCTTTGATCTCAAGATGTTCCTAATTTTTATGCTTAAGGAGTAGTGTGGTGTGACTATATTTTGTGGTTAACAATGGATTGAGGAAAAGAAACAAATAAATAAAAAATATGGAAAATTACAAAGACATGTATGATAGTGACTCCTGCACATACAGGTACATGATCCATATGAAATGAGACTGCGCTTTATCAGTTTTTCTAGTTTTCCAGAATAAAATTTCCATTTTAAGGAGTTGTTTTTAATACATTGTGAGAGAGGAGGTTGGCCGCTTTTAGCATTTCTCTTTTGCCCATTTTTTTAATTTAAAAAAAATCCACAGTGGTGAGCAGAAAACACTTAAACTGACAAGTCCAATTCAAGGCCCATAAGGCCCAAACCGAATTGAAGAAACTGAACCGAACCGATTCGGTTCGGTTCAAAATGGTTCAAGCATGTCATTCGGTTCGGTTCGGTTCAAGGTCCATTTCGGTTCGGTTCGGTTTTATAAAAAAAAATGTAAAAACCGGACCAAATCGGACCATGAACAGCCCTAGTGGACTTGGTGCTACGTGTTGCAAGACTTTGATATGAAGCTTTCTACATCGGCCAGATTTGCACTGCGACATCGTCGGGCAAAGACGATTATAGAGGCTGACTTTCTGTGACAGAGGGAATCTATACTTCTGTGTTTAATTGATATTCTCTTGTCCAAGCTTTTTCTTTTGTTCTTAATTGAACCATAAAACATTGTGTGTGTGTGTGGTGAGGGTTGTGCACTACACACTGGGTTGTCTCGTCCCTCAACACGAGGTGGGGTTGGAGTGTTCCCGAAAACAATGGTGTGTGTGTGTGTGGAGGGTTTATCGGCTTGTACCCAGGGTAATAAGTTAGTGGAAATCCTCACGGGATGTGGGGTAGTGGACGTAGGCACACACTTGGTGTATTGGCCGAACCACTCTAAAATCCTACATGCACTTTGTGGTTCAATCCATCTTTTCTATCTTTGTTCTATGCACGTTAAGATAGTGGGTTTCGTCTATAAACCGATTATATTTTGTTGTGCATTTTGCTTAATAGATTTGCTTAGTTAAATTTAATATGTTCTATGTTAAAGAATTTTTAAATAAGTGATAACCAATTCACCCCTCCCCTCTTGGTTGATCATAGCACATACATGTTCCTTCAAGGATTATTGATCTTCAAGATCTTGTAGTTGACTTGTGAGAATGGGTAGCAAGCCTTGGGTAGGTCAAACTAATTCGGTCCGTAATTAAAGGATTGTAACTTGTCTCCTTAGGATTTAAATAGTAACATTAATATTGTTGACTCCTTTATCTCCATGATTATATATTTTGGTGGTAACAAAACTTATCAGAATATTTCTCTATTTATCTAAATCATGTGTTTTTACCTTAATATCATTTGGTTAAGTCTGACAACAGGAGATTCAAAGGAAATAAATAATACTTCAAGGATCACCATTGTAAGTATACCAAGATTTCTAAATCCACCAGATGGTGTTCAATTGCTTGTAAGTTTTTGTTGTCATTCATAATTTCACTCATAAGTTCATGTTTTTTATCACTGATAATCTTTTCACAGTTTCAATGGAAGTCAAGTTTCATATTCCATAGTTTTAGAACATCATTATCCAAAGTCATGCATGTTTTCTTTCTTGATCAGTCGAAGCTAACTTCGTCATATACGAAGCCAACTTCATCATATCCGAAGTCCACTTCGTCATATCGAAAGTTGGCACTTCGTCATGCATATTTTTGGTCGTGTTCAGTCAAAGTTCAACTTTGTCATATGAAGCAAACTTCATCATATCCGAAGTCTTATACGAAGCTTCAAATTGACTGACTACATTGTTTTCATTCTATACGAAGTTCACTTCATCATATCCGAAGTTACACTTCGACCGAAAATGTTGTTTCTTGACCAATCAATTATTTTCACATACTGATTGCTGAAGTCAGACTCCGACTCTTTGATAGTCAAAGTCAAACTCTGACTCTTGGACAGTCAAAGTTTCCACATACCGATTTCTGGTCCCACTCCAACTCTTGGAAAGTCGAAGTAGATATCGATTGATGAACAATCATACTCTGACTCTTGGACAGTCAAAGTTCTCTCATACCGATTGCTTCACATATTGATTGTACTTAAACATCGATTGTTTTATATATCCATTTCCTTATACTTAAATATCGATTGCTTTAGATATTGATTGTCTTGTATTTAAACATTGATTACCTTTATACATTGATTGCCTTCACAAACATCGATTGTCTTGCATAAACATCGATTGTCTTGTACTTAAACATCGATTGGCTTTATCATATCAAATGATATTTCAAATAAAATATTTATTATCTTTTTCAAGCTATTTTCCTTGATAAAATTATATTGATAACAATGCATATCTTCTGATCAAGGAACTTTCTGAAAACATCTTTGATAAAATGATTAAAGTATTCTCAGACATGTTTTAAATGTCCTTAGCGTTTGAAATTTAAATCTCCCGCCGTCTATTAAATATTCAAATAGGTCTTTCATACGCATAACTTGTTGTTGGATATAGCTCCCATGCAGTATGACTTTTTGACTAACTGCCTTTTTGATGATAAGTCTTCTAATGTTTTATGTGTGAACAGAAAAGAACATATCTTTCTTGAAACACATCTTCTCATGCCCTTCTCTGCTCATAGTCAACACATCGAGACCTGCTATCTATGCCCAGCTGAAACATCTCCCTCCATTCCAAGTATCCAGTAGGCACAAAGAAGAAGCCATTAGACAAGGAGAGCAGAAGATGATGAGTCTCAACAGATCTGTTCAAGCTGCTCCATAAAAGGATGAAGCCTTGAAACTAAAGAAAAATATAAAAAGTAGATAAAACATGAAGATCTTTCAAAGAGTGTACATCCAGTTGAAGCGCGCGACATTGTTGACTGTGCATTTTCGTTGTCCAGAGTCCTCGCACAAGTCAATATGGCACTTCCTCTAAACTGTCTCACAAACTTAAAATCACAAAGATGACTAATATGATGGTGAGAACAGGTCATATCCACAGAGAGGCTGAATAGAATTTGAATTAAACTACTTTGACTTGAAATCATTATCGACAATGCGTTAAAAGTGAATGTGTAAACGACACTGATCCAATCCTCACAATCTTGACAAATCAAACTTAATGAAAGAGCAAGCTGAATTGAAATGAAAAGAAGTGATATCAATGTACCCTCTCCATTGAGGGATGAAGCAAGTAGACAAAATGTGAAATAGAATTAAACTAAGCTCGCACAAAGATTCAACTATAATTCTGAGATGACTAAAGTTCAAGGAAATAAAAGGATGACATAACCAATTTCTAATACTTCCACTGTAGAACAGAAATTAGAACAACCTCTCTCAGACCAACGGACAGACAGAAGAAAGAATACAAATAATTGCAATCGTCCTCCGGTTGCCTTTATAGACACAGAAGAATGGAAAATTTTCACGGGATCAAACCCTTCAGCACAGAAGAAATGAAAGAACTAATCTAACTATCCACCCAACGATTGAAGTGCAGATGAGAACCTCCCAACTCTGACATCAAAACCAAGAACAGCAAAGGAAATTGCTACCTCTCCTGCCCAACTCACACAAAGAGATAACAAAATCCAATGCACAGCAGCCGAATTCCCTCAAATGCTGAGAACCTCCCGGATGCCAACAGAACACAGAACAAGGAGAACATTGGATCAACTAAAGCATAAAAGAAATGATAGAAACGTCACTGGATCATCCACAGTAGAAAAAAAAGAAAACAAAAACAAATTAACTCAGATCACTTGCAGAAAACTAAAAGAAAGATTACACTCACCATCTGAATGAACACAAAGAAGAACAAAATGGAACCCAGCCACAAATCGAACCTCCCCAAATCTGAACACTCCACTGGCGAGCCCTCTCCTTTGAAGAACAGGAAGAAGCTAGAAATCCGAAATGCCGAATTAACCAACACTCTCATGCTCAACTCAAGAACACTCCTCAGGTTGAACCAGGAACAATAAGAACAGCTAGAGACTAAAAAAAAATATACAGAAACTACTAAATCTCTCCCCTGGCCGAACCAGGAACCCTTCAACCCTCGCAGCTCTGCTGCTCTGCTCAACAGGAAAAATACAAGTAAGAACAAGAACTGAGAAAAGAACAAGCAGAGAACCGGCCTCTCCCTCACTGTTCTGCCAAAAGAAAATACAGGGAAATGGAATTAAAATCCTAAGAATTCCTACCCAATTCTCCCCGGCCAGCCCCGGAGAAGAGGACCTCGGGTCCTTTTATAGCCTCAGGACCTCTGCTCTGCTCTGCCCCAAATCGCCTCCGCACGGGCACCAGGATCGCCAACGTCGCACGACCTCCGCTCAGCACCGCATCTGGTCCAGCCGGCCTCACCTACCATCGCCAGATCCGCTTCCGGCCACCTCAGCACACAAACCGCCAGCACCCATCGCGCCAGCACACCTCAGCAGAGCTCCTCAGCAAAGCTTCGCCCGCCCAGATCTGCTGCTGTGCAGATCCGCTTCACACACCCGCTTCCATCTTCCATTGCGCCAGCTGCCGCTCTGCACCGCCAGCCGCCCTGGTTCAGCCCTGAGCGCACCTGGTTCAGCCCGTCCCTGCATCGCACAGCCCTCCTGGCCGCACCAGCTCCATGCGCAGCACACCCGCCAGCCGCGCTTCTGCTCCAAATCGCCTCCATCGCCAGCGCACGGGCCGCACACCTCAGCTGCTAGCCCTTGCTGCTTCACATGCCCAAACCCCAGCGCGCAAGCCCTGGCCGCCATTTGCTGCTCACCATCTGCTTGGCCCAGCCGCACCATGGCCCTGGCCGCATGGCCATCTTCTTCACACCGCCTCAAACCCCATCGCCTGCGCTCCACCCTGCACCAGCCGCCTTGCCCTCCATCGCCAGCGCACACCAGGAGCCACCTCAGCACTGCGTCAGCGCCCTCCGCCGTGAGGTGCCCAGCTGCTGCACAGCTCTTCATCTTCCCAGCTCTGGACACCAATCGCCTCTGCACATCTGGCACTGGCCGCCCAGCAGAGCTCCCCTGCACACCTCATATGGCCCTTCCAGGAGCTTCGGATGGAAAGCAATATAAAGAGATGGGAAAGGTTAGGATAATATTGAATTTAAAAAAATAGTTAAAAATGGGAATGGGTTTGGCATCACGTGATTAAAAGGATGATATTGGGATATTAAAATGTTTTGTTTAATGGGAGTGGATGGGATATTGGCATGATGGTAGTGGTTGTGTGAAATGGTAAATGAGTTTTTAGGGAGGGTATGTGTCATGATTATATTGGGTGAATGTTATTTATCAAATTTATTTACACACTAATATTTACAAGAATCAAAAGATGTTTAAACTAAAAATTATTTATATACAATGTACAAAAAATATTTTTATTTAGTAAATTATTCAAAATTCATTGATTTTTATTAAATGAAATTTAACTATGTGTTTAACTCGAGAATTTAACTAATATGCTTGAAAATTTATTAATTGATGAAAATGAGAATTAATATCAAATTGCATTTTATTTACAGACAAATGATGTCTAAATTCGACTACATGTACGAAATTTAACACGAAAAATTAAGTAGTTATCACCAGTGAGCATCCAACTCTATACACACTCAAAGCAAGAGAGGAAGAGCTTGAGCCAATTCAAGCAGAAGCATACAACTTGTCTTCCTTCTTCCTCATTCTCTCTCTGTGTGTCTTTGTGTATTTGCAAGAGAGAGAGTTGGGGGTTTAGCCTAAGGAGAGTCTTATCTTGTAAACTCTTTCCTTTTTAGGCTTAGTCTCAGATCAAACTTTTGTTTATCTTGAGCTTGATCTAGGGACTTCGGGTTCTTACTTTTGTGTTGAGAAATAGTCATCTTCTGTTGAGAAGAGAAGACCAGCTGTGCTGGGTGGTGTGTCCGACTGTGGGATTGTACACAGTGTATCTCTTCGAGTTGGAAGAGAAGGCTTGTTGTGCAAGTGTTCCCCTTGTTGAAGGGAAGACCAACTTGTGTCTGGTGGTGTAACCACGCTGGGATTTCCTCTAGCATGTTTGCTTCTGAGCCTGTAAAGAAGTGGGTGCCTTCTTACTCAGAAAGAGAAGACCAACTGGGGTGTTGGGTGTTGTATGTCCTTAAGGGGATTGTACTCCTGGTTAGTAAAATCCTAAGAGTTTGCTTGGGGACTAGACGTAGGACTTCCATGTGGGAAGGGCCGAACCAAGATAATTCTCTGTGTACTTGTGTGTACTTGCTTCTGCGCTTTTAATTTCCATTGCACACGGTTGTTTATCCTAACCAAAGTTTTATTGGTGATTTGTGTTTTAGTTTTTCAGATTTCTTATTCACCCCCCCCCCCCCCTCTAGGTTTACCTTGCTGCCTTAACTAAGTGGGCCAATAAATATTTAATTCCTCATCAACCAATGACGTTATGACTACGAGGTATATAGTGGGTGCACACACCATATGACTTGATAATCATAACAGAGTTGGTGGATTAGTTAGTGAATGTGGAGGACCGCATTCTTCTTAAGTGGGGGAGGGTGTAATACCCCAGGTAATAAAGAAAGTATGTAGGCATTATAATAGTTCGAGGAAATCCATATCTATAATTATTAAAATTTTAAGGTTTAAAATGTACAAAAAGGGCATATGCATAATTTTTAAAATTTTAGGACTTAAATTGTAATTTTAAAACTCTCTAGAAGTGTCTGTAGAGTTCCCAAAGAATGTCATTTTATGAAGATACCAAATTTGTAAGAGTAAGAATGGGTATATATATAATTTTTAAAACATAAGGTTAAAGTTAAAAAGTGAAAATTATAGAGACTTAACTAAAAATATCCTGGAAGCTTCAGGAAGGCCCTAGGGGTGCCTCCTTTGGATGCTCCTAGAAAACCCTAGGCATCTCATCCCTTGGAAGCTTCTGGAGAGGGCTAAGGTGGCACCATCCTGTGGGCCAACGTCCTTAGGGCTCCCGCCTTCTAGTGCCTATAAATATCCCCCCATCTCCTCCACCTTCCATCCGTCCATGCCAATGGTTAAGGAGTTCAAGCAAGGAGGAGGAGGAGAAGGGAGAAGGGAGCTTAGCGTTCAGTGCTTCTCCAGCCATCAGGTTGGTTCATTTGATCTTTTCTAAGTCATTTGTTAGTTATTTTTCCTTTTTGTTTAGCTCTTTTCTATCCTGATACTTTGTTAGTTTATTTAGTTTTATTCCTTTTCTATAACGGAACTCTATCGATTTGTTTCCTTGAGATCCTTCTCCTTGCCAGTACTTTGTATGATTGTTTAGTCAAATCCTATGCCATACCAGGACTATGTCAAATTGAATTCTCATATTTGGGACCTCACCTATGCTGAAACTCTGTAGAACTGAAGTCTCATTATCATGCCCTTCCTAACCTGAAACTTTGCCAGATTGAATCCCCGCCATTGTAACTCTCCTATGCCAAAACTCTGTCGAATTGAATTCTCGCCATTGCAATTCTTTTTACCTAGAACTCTGCCAGTTTAAATTCTCATTATTGCAACCCATCTATTCTGAAACTCTGTCTGTTTGTATTCTTGACGTTATATTCTACACTAACCTAAAACTCTACCGAATTATATTCTTGAAACCCTACCAATCTGTATCCTTGAATTGTCAGCAAGTATTTAAGTGGAGTTTTAGACCCATGTGATGACCTTATGTCAGTCAGGGGGCTCTGATCTAGTCCCGGGAAGATCCTAAACACTTGCAGTGTCCAACTAGTACTAGCTAGCCAAGTGATGGCCTGATGTTGGCATACACCATATATAAGTGAGTGTTTGATTTACTTGCTGAACAATTCATTCACATGTGTGCTATTCGTGAAAGTGCTCAATGTTTACCTTCTTGAATTATTCAGTACTTGATTAACTTGTTGTACAATTCATTCTCATGCCTGTTATTTGTGAAAGTGTTTAGAAGTGTTACAAGTGCTGATCTCTCTCGTGCTATCCTATTAAGTGAATTTTCTATGCTTACCTTGTCAATGAACTGTACACTACTATTACTGAACTCTTATCCCTGTCTCATTATTGTTATCTTACTTTGATCAATAATTAAACATGATAACTACTAGCTTATGCTTTAGTGAGATTAGGGTAACCTAATGGGCATTTTTATGCTCATTCTAAGTTTTCATATTTTAGAAATTTCAATTGTAAAATAATGTGGATTGGAAGTGTGTTAAGTAGCTGAGCCCTCGTAATATAAGTGAGTTTCTCTTTCACTATTATTTGTTGCACCTTAGTATTTTTGCTACTATCGGGACCTGACATAATCCTAGCCCTCCTCAACTGCTCTTCCATGAGAAGCGACTCTACATTTTGCATAGGGTGGCCCAAGAGCTAAAGAGTGAAGTCCATGTCCCCATGACCCAGCCAAGGAGCTACATTGTCACAAAACAGGTGATCACAGGTGAAAGTGAAAAAGCGCCACTCTCCATTCCGATCTACATGGGCCATAATCATGAAGTTGTTCCCCCCAATCCTGATCTTGGAATAACGGGGGAAGAAGGTCAAAATTTTCTTTGACACGTGGGCCTTGAAGTAATATCAGGCAACTGTGGTGGATTGGATGTTGAATAATTGCCTGAAGATGTCTATAGTGGTGTGATTCCAAGCTCATGACATTAGATGAGAAAGCAGTGCCAAAGTTGCTAAGAGTTCGGTGTGAGCTGCTCCTCAGCAAGCTAGTAGGAGTGGAGAAGCTAAGCAGTGACCTATACTATGGGAGGTGGAATCCAGCTAGCAGGTGCTCCAGAGGAAGGGTGAAGTGGCCAGGAAAGGTGGATAAGATGTTCTAGTTCCCATGGGGAAAGAAGATGTGGAAGGTATGGGAGATCTCATAGACCTTGCTGAGGCCTTCGATGACCCAATATGACACTAGGTGGGGAGCTGACTCACGCTAAGGACAAAAACCAAGAGCAGTGGGCTCTACCACCCTTTGGATGATAGGAGAAGTAACAGTGTACAAGAAGAGGAAAAAGAATAAGAATATGATGAAGATGGTGAAGGAGCGAGTGCGATCTTCTTTCCCCTCACATAGTTCAGACCTATAGTAGCAGAGGAAGCTTACCCAAGTAGGGCATACTCGCAGGCTGTGGGGAGGAGACCAAGTAGACTGATGGTAGGAAGAGGTTGGGAACTTAGGAGAGGCCTCAATTTATAGGAGGCCAGAGGGAGTTGTTCCCCACACCCGGAAGATGCATCTTCGATGCTTCCCCTCATCATGATCCAGGGGCGATGCAACTGCAATTCCTACATCGTGATCCTTCAACCTATTGATCCATCACTGACATAGCAATCTAGTAGTCGCCATCACCCTCAGCAAATGGTCGCCTATGGCCTGACCTCTTATAATGGCTACTTGTTTCTAGGAATTGAGGGGCGAGAGTGGCAACTCTCGACAATTGATCTACAACGGTACATGCTAGAAGATGAAGCCACCAACAGACATCAAGATGCCAACTCCACTCTCTCTATCTCTACCTAGGCGAACTCAGGCCTAAGAATAGGGGGGTGTGTGGAGGGGAAAACTAGGTCAGCCTGATAGGGTCTATTTATCCGGTCCTCAACCCACTAAGGCAAGGCCAGACGGCCGCACGGCATGCCCCGATAGTCGCACGGCACACCCGCGGAAGTGGTGTACGCCGATTGTCAAGTCAAACAAGCAACCCGCAAGGCACTAGCTCCCTCGCTCCCCTAGAGCTCCTCAATAGTCGAGGAAGGAGGGACAAGCCCAAGGAACCCTCGTGTGACACAAGCTCCCTTAGTCACATAAGGCTACATGGTCGGGACCCCCCCCCCCCAACTTATGCTTAAAAAGGATACACCACCCACACCCTCCAAGGGAGTACATAACATCTCTAGCCAAAGGAAACATAGGCTGAAACTCTCTAACCCTCACTCTTTCTCTCCCTATATTCCGACTAGTTCTTTGACTTGAGCATCGAAAAGTTTTACCCCATGACCGCTCCCAGATCCCCCCCTACTATTCATCCAATCTTGCAAGTGTGAGTCGGTGTTCCCTCTTAACAAACAAATTCAAGAGTTCATAGCGATCAGATGTGGAGGCTATAACACTTAACAAGTGTTGTTACATTCATGACAAACACCTTCATTTCCCTGAGGTGATCCCCAAGACTTGCAAGCAAATAAGAGTTATCAACAATATAACCAATCTTTTATAAGCAAATACGGCTTCCAACGTTTAAAATTTCGAGTTAGAAATGGATGTTTCCGCTTCCTATAAGAAGTTTAGATCAGAAACGGAAATAGAAAATAGTGTTTCCACTTCCACATCCATTTCTTATTTAAGTCCAAAAAATAGAAACAGATCCAAAAATAAAACGAAAACTTCTGATGCAACAACATTTATATAATGATTAATGAGAATAATTTATAAATTCACAAGTACATTGATTATTAAATTTATGAATAATTTTAAATGTAAATTTAATTATCTAGTAGTATAAATAACTAACAACAATAAATAAAAATGTATCTTCTACCATATCTTCTCCATCACATATATTATAATGACCCTACTAAATGGAGACAGACAAGATCAAATTAGTATAATAACATCATATAGTTAATAGTTGAGTAATAGATAGTCAAACTATATAAGTAATGAAGACTGCTAGAGAAAAAAACTACTATATATAATAAGATAAGAGAGTGACCACTAGTTATTAATTGAGACAAAGATAGACGGTATTTGAATATAATTGGAGGTGGAGAATATGAGTTAAAATTTTAAGAGTCAAACTTAGAGATTGAAGAGCTGTTATTGTAAAAATATAATATAATATATGTTAAAAAATATCAAAAACAAAAAACAGAAAAGCAATATTTCTGCATTCTGTAAAAATTTGAATATATATTTCCGCTTCTACTAACTATCAGAAGAAAAAAATTGAATATATATTTCCGCTTCTGTAAGTTATCGGAAAAAAAAAATTGAATATCTATTTCTACTTCTGTTAAGCTATCGGAATTTTTTTTTTGAAATTCTACATCTTATAAAAAATACGGAAATGTCTCAGCTAAACAAAAACATATATCCGTTGACAACCCTATAGGCAAATAGTATCATGAGATGCATAAACTTATCTGTGGCTTCCGCCATTATTTCCAATATATGTACAAATGTACGAGCTTGTTGCGGGGAACATCTCCTTTGTATAGCTTCTACCAGGAATGACATAAGCACCAGCGTTCCCTTTACAATTATATATCAACAATGTTACATTGAGGGTGGACTCATTATATTCTCCACAGTTGTGGTGGCTTTCTCTCACCATCATGGAATCAGCAACCCGTGGTGACACTGACCGCCCGGACTTCCACATGCCTCTTTCCATCACCTTCAGGATAAACAAGAACAGTGGCCTGGACATCTGAACGGGACTTGTCCATGCCGGTGCGGGAGACGGACAGTGTTCCGCCAAGAACTGTCGAACCGGTTACACTGCTGTAGGTGTCAACTTCCTCCGAGGATATGATCTCCCAGCTTCTTTTACCGCAGTAACCTTCACATCTTTCTGGCAATGGCTCTCAATCTCAAACTCCGTGGGCAGAACGACATAATCGTTCAGCGGGTTGTAGAAAGGATCAGGTTCTCCTGCTTTCAACCAGTGCTTGAGTATACGAAACACATGCCGGTCGCAGATTATGCCCCGGTGATCTGCAGGGACGCCTACTCTGGCTACAGCGTCAAGCCCATCAGCCTGCAGAAATACTAATGTATTAATTTCAACCTCTTTATTGAGGAAGCCAAAAGAAAGTATTCTGAACATCTTCATCGAACCAAATTCGACATCTTGAAAACAAGGATAATATGTCTACCAAACTATGTACATAATAATCTTCATATGTGCCATCTGGCATACATACTGAATCTCACTAGTTATGTCTGCAGCCTCAAATACATGAATGAGTTGAAAGAGGCATAGTCACATGAAGAAAAATAAATTCTTGATCCGATGGAGTTGATTCTTCATGGCCGTCAGAAGTGCTGAACCTCCCTAGCTAATATCTATTAAGTTGATATTGTTGCACTCGTAAGCAGAAACAGCGGTGGAAGACCACTGTCTCCTAGTTGCTCCGCAAGGGCAGTTCAACTGAACTGGGGTCCATGTGAATGAAAAGTAAAGGGAGGCTGATATAATTAAAAAAAAAATGGGGGCAGATTCATGGAATGTATGGTTAAGATTATTCTCCTTGAGAATTATCGTAAGAACGTATATAAGAAGAGATTTCCATAACATCAACTGTCCCATGATTTAGCTCATGTTCGAGACAGCAATGAAGGAGCAAAGTCAGCAAAGCCCATATGAGCCGCAACAAATGTAAAATTTGACTAGAATGAGAACTTCATATGCAGAAAAAGGTAATTTCCTTTATCATCACTGCAACGTAAAGTCAAAAGAAGCATGCCTTCATCGCTGACTGTTAGAAATAGGACAGTTAATACAGTACAAAGCATCCCAAGAATAAAGTAATGACAATTAGTTAGTAAACATTGGGAAATACCTTAGATGACTCTGTCGGAACAGTCCCATCCCCATCAACACAAATATATTTTGGCTGAAAAAATGGAGAAAGTAATTATAGAATATCGGCAGATATATAATCTTCTTCAACAGCAGTAGCACAGAATCTTATGAAACAAAAAAGGATAGGAAATGAAGAACCCGTACAATAAGCCAAGCCAACCTTAAAACCAGTTTTGAAACAAATGTCCCAAGGTAAAATGTAAGACGACATAAATCAAAGCGTGGTCCCTTGTCACTTACCAGAGAACCACACCCTAGAAGCTTATACAGCTGTTTCTAGGTGACCCACTTGACAGCTTAAAAACTCAACACGAGAATTGTTCAGGCTCTCATAGCAGTAGATTCTTTTACCCATTCAACTATGCTATGGCCTATGTGTTTTCCATTGTGCTCATGCGCGGTCAAGTCTTATAATTTATAGGGAGAATTACCAATCAGACCCTACTTTTTGGGGACTTATTTTTAGGTCCCTCGTTTACATACTTATAGTTACAGAGATAATATGTAACTACATAGTTTTTTAAAAAACTTACATAGTTGTCAGGGACCTAAAAATAAGTCTCCAAAAAGCAGGGCTGATTGGTAGTTCTCCCTAAATTATATGATAAATACAAATGAATCAGACATGCATGCAAACATGCAAGGATAAAGACATGTACATTGGCACAAACCCACCTACTGAACACGGGCATACACATGCATGTGCATGATGAACTCGGAGTAGATGAGATATGGAATTAATAAATGAACACAAGCATGCATGCACACATGCAAGGGTATAGACATGCACATTGGCACAAACCCACCTACTGAACACAGGCATACAGCGCATGCATGTGCATGATGGACTTGGAGTTGATGAGATATGGTATGGAATTAATAAAAGGTCCATAGGTATTGTTCAATTATTTTACATCAGAACTAGAGTTGTCCTCCATGTTACACATTAGCTAAAGGCCTAAGTGAAACATATAGCAATCACAACGTTGCTGCAATTATTGTCAATATCTAAAGCATACAAATTATAGAATATTGCACAAAATTCCATTAGGTGCACATTGTGAAGACATTTCAGACCAACATCATCGTTGTCCTGAATCGCTGTGCTATTGCTTTATATAATCACATGCCAGAGGCATCCATCCACTCGAGCAGCATAGATGCAGTTATCATGAGCCATATGCTGCTATAGTACATATGTATTGATAACGTAGCGTCTTTACTGTGATTTATTAGCCCCCCGACTTCATCACCTATCCATAAAGAGCACAGTTTAGAATCTTCCATCAATACTCATGCAGATTTTGCTGTGGGGTTTCAGAAGAAGTTGTTAGTCAGTCTTTTAGCATATCCAACCAAGTAGCAGCTGCATAGCCCATTGTAAGGCACTTTTGCAGACTGCTTCTCAGACACAAGCTACACAAGCACTAGGCCAAGCACATGGTATTTTTCCCCCGTAATAAAAAAGGTAAGATAATATATTAACACCACAAAGAGAGCCATTTGGTGAAGGTATGCCAACCTCTGCTGTCAATAGCTGTTGCAGGTTCAAAATAGGTGCTTCTTGACTTCCATAGCTGCAAAGAAAAGAGCAACATGGATGAGAAGAAGACAGAGACATCTGTCAATAGATGTCATTTTCATTGTTACAAGCTGGCAAATTTAGGTATAGGCGGTAGCTTGCAGGATAGGGGCCGTATACATGTCTTGGGGTGCAATGTCTATATACTCATTGACAGCGATAAGCTAGGACTATTAGTGTAGGTTGAGGGAACCTACCATACACTATGAGGTGTCTCAAAATTGATCCCGTAGATATTATAGAACTGAACGTTTTCAGGAACCTTAGCACGAGAAAGGACTTCATGAGTCTCATAAGCCCATTTCAAGATATCTAGATTGAATGGCAAAGGAATTTGCATGCCATTATAGCCAACCTAGAACGATGACCAAAAGATAATGTTAGTTGCCAATGCCATCAATATAATCAGATAAAAATCATCATTCATTGATACTTCAGGCCAGGAAGAACGATTATCAAAGGAAGTGACACTTTGTTAGTTGACAAGCATAACGGATAACAGAAGCTAACTCATGTGGTTCATAAATCCTCAAGTACTTAAAAAGGATAAAACAGTAGATAAAAAGGATAGCTTACTTTGTTAGTTGAAAGAGCTTCCTTCATTACAGATATGGCAGCTGCTGGCTCATATGACTCCAACAAAGTACTCGGATCACCAGAAGCGGCATGTTTATCTCTCCAGACTTGCAAGAGTGGGGTGTTTTCCCATTGGAAATTAAGGTGTGGCATCAACTCATAAATCGATGGACATTCGATCAACTGGAAGGGGAAGTTGCATTCAGAGTAGTGACTTTGAAGAAAGAAATACAGTTTTCAAAGAATGGAAGTGTGCAAAAGTATGACATCCAGATGGACACATCCAACATCAAGAAATCATGTACTTGACGAAACTAAGCATACAGAAAAATGACTGAGACCACGGGAAAGACCATAAAATATTAAACGAGCAAGCTGTAAGAAGCTTTTATGAACACCATAGTTCAAGGAATGAGCTGTGGGCATATGCTTAGTGGAATGGACTGTAATGGCTTGATAAGGGAAACTTCACACTAAAGGGTGGTAAACCTACATGTACATGGATTTATAGAGAAGACCATGTATCATGTACAAGATCATGCCATGGGAGGGGGAAAAGGCTTGAGCATTCAGTCTAGATTCTCCAGAGTATTCTTTCATCTTCTGTGTTAGTTATTTATCAAGTGTGGGGAAGCACCTGGCTTTAACAAAGAGAACCTGGCTATCTCTTCTCGAGTTAGAGCAAGCCAAAGGGATCAGAGATGACAGGTCAACACTTTCAGACACCAGTTGCATGCTGAGTCAGAAGAGAGCAAATAGGCACATTGAACCTCAGAACACTTATGTGCATGACAGGTGATAATGGCCTCATGCGCTTCAGGACCTTGAGTTCTGGCATGTTGCAAGTAACAAACAGAACCACCTATACAGATTATGTCCCTAATGCTCACTGAATCACCAGTAGATGGCTTTGAGCCTTCCAGCTATTGCCTCTAACTTCCCTGACTGCATATAACCCATGTAAAAGCAAAGGATATATTTGCAGATAGTGTGATATCAATGAATGAAATAGATCATAGGTGGAATGACCAAAATAGCACTATTCTTCGTTAAGTACAGATGCTAAACAGTGAAAGAGTTTTTTTTCTTTGTGGGGAAAGGGAAAATGGAGGGGATACAAGATAAAGATGTGCACAAAGAGCATGATTACCTAATAGATAAAGAATAAATGAAGAGAATTCTAATGAGTACCAAATAATCTTGTTCCATAATAAAGTGTTGGAGCATGCTATAAAGAGATTAGAAAATTTTCTCACAGAGACACTGCAATGTGTGATGATGAAATGCACATATAAAAGATATTTCCCCTTCATGCAAAAATGTTTACTATGAATGCTCAAACAGGAAACCAAAAATTTAGAAAAAAGATGATATAGTCATACCAGCTGATGCATACTCCATTTGGATATGAAGAAACTCTGCTCCCACCCATCCACGAAAGACAGTCCATTCAAGAGACTAGTTGTGATATATCCAGGTGCACCTGACAGAATTTTTACTATTAGAATTCCATGCAGATATTGTCCAAACAATTGACACAAAAGGTCAACAAGCTTCTGACCACCTGAGTCAATTAGAACAAGAAGAAAACCAAAATAAGCATATAACCAGCAATTTAGAAAGACACTGTGCAAGCATGTTGGATATGCCTTTCTGATTAAGGTGTACAGACTGGCACTGATGATGCATGATACCAAAACTCTGATAACAAAGGCAAGCTTCATTAAGGATTATAAACAACAGAAACCATCAATAACCTGGAATGGTGCAGCAATTGCAATCCAGCTATTAATGTACTTTTCAAAAACCTGTTAATAAGAAAAAAGGCCAGTTAAAAGATCAAGGCTTACCACGAGCAGCACCTCCACCCCAGAAACATTAAGTACATAAATAAAGAAGAGAGTAGCATATATTCTTACATCAGTGTGCAGACTCATGAAGCTCCTCACCAGAAGTCCACCCATGGAGTGTGTTATAATGTTTAGTTTTTTCCCACCAGATGCAGTGTATGCTGATTCCAATTTCTTGGAAAACCTATTCATCGTTTCCTCAAGCCTGACATGATAAAAACCTCATTCTTGAATATCAGTACAACTTCATTCAAATTGTAATCCCCATTCCATATGCATCAAATGAAACAATCTGATAACAAAAGAAAACAAAATTTTAGAAAGACAAACCTGTTACTTTGCCGGAAGTCATAGCCAAATCCAAAAAGTGTTTTGCCCCCTTCATAACCCACATGATCATTTGCTCAATCATGTCATGAAAATAGGAAACAGCATCACATCCAATAATCTGCAATATGCAGATATGCACATTAAGCATGCAAGTTAAAGAGCCATGCAACAATTGGACATGGACTTTTTTGGGGAAATGTGCAACAAGTTGGACATGGATGACTGAAACTGCTTTAGAAACCTTTGGATAAGAAGTCACTATGCTGATATTTCTTAATGCAAAAGACCATGTCCAATTAAAAGCAGAAAAGTGTAAACTTGATCTAACCGGATGTGATCACAAGGTCTATGGTCTACCAAGAAAGAAGCCTATAATACTAACATATGCAAACAATATGTATGTGCATATGTATATATATATATAGGGCCATGATACAGTCCTCTACCATGGTTCTAATTGATGGAGAAAATATTCCTAAGAGTAGTAGCTTTTGATATTTAGGATCTATCATCTAAGAGAATGAGGATATTTATGACGCTGTTGCGCACAAGATTAAGGTAGGTTGGTTAAAATAGAGAAGTATATCAAGAGTCCTCTGCGATCGTCGGATACCTGTGAAACTTAAAAACAAGTTTTATAGAACGACTATGAGACCTACTTTGTCATATGGTACTGAGTGTTGGGCAATGCGAAAGAAGCATTTAACAAAATGTGTATAGCAAAGATGAAAAAGCTGCGATGGATGTGTGGTAAGACCAAGAAAGAAAAGATTAGGAATGTGCACTTCTGTGAGGACTTGAGAATAATTCTAATTGATAGAAAAATGAGAGAAAATAGACTCAGGTGGTTTAGACACGTGTACCGTCGCCCTAACTCGCGTCGGTTAAAAGATGTGACCAAATCTTAGTGGATGCCAGTAAAAGAGCTAGGAGAAGGCCTAAAATGAGATGGTGCGAGATTATTAGGAAGGACTTAGACTTCTTAAGTTTAAACACGAATATAGCACTTGATATAAATCTTTGGTGAAAATTGATTTATGTAGCCGACCCCAAATAATGGGATAAGGCTGATGATGATACAGTCTGCTACCAACTTTGTGTCCGCTTGCAGCGAACTGCATCTGGCTCCACCGAATCATGATCTAGTGGCTAAAATACATGAGAAGGCCAAGTTGAGAAAGGCTGAGAGAAAAGAAAAATTTTGTAGGGGTTTTTGTGCAAATCAGGCTGGTATTCCAAGGACGGGTCTCTGCAGTGCCCCCTGCTGTTCCCAGCACCGCAAACAGCCCCCTCCACCATTCCCAGCAGCTTCCCTAGCTCTGCAGCACATCATTCCCTCCTTCCTGGCCACTGCAGCATTCCCCCCCATGCAGATGCACAGTGAACGCCCCCTTCCCCAGCTACTGCAATGCTCCCCTCATTGGCACCACAAACCTGTTCCTGTACTCCACCACAGTGATGGTGTCCAGGTCCACCACCACTACGATGCTCCAGCAACTTCACATATAGGTTTGCAGTTGTGCTTGTAACGAAGCAGAGTATCTTCAGCTGTTTCACCATTCACCACTACCAAGAGAGATGGCAGGCCAGGAAGGGAGTGTTGTGGTGGCCAGGGGTGATGGAGGGGCCTGTTCATTGTTCAGCAGATTGGGGGTGTGCTGCAGTGGCCAAGAGGAAGGGAACTGCATGCTGCAACTACGTGAGAATGCTGCAATGGTGGGGGAATGTTCAGTGGCCGGGGATGGTGGAGAGGGCCATTCGTGGTGTTGAAAATAGCAGGGGGTGTGGCAAAGGCCCATCTCCTGAATACTGGCCATATTTCCAGAAAAAACCCTTACAAAAATGTTTTCTTTTCTCCGCCCTTTCTCAACTTGGCCCTCCCATGATCCAATGGAACCAGATATGAGATAACAGTCTGCTGCCAACAGACACAAAGTTGGCAGTGGACTGTATCAAGGCCCTATATACATACATTCATACATACATACATACATACATACATATTATATATATAATGTGCTGCCTACTTTTGGTTCAATGGCAGCATTTTGGTCAAGCACACCATGACATATCACAGGTCACCTAAAATTGCAAACAAAGATAGTTTATTCCCATGCTGATAATAGAAACTTGCAATGGGTGCTGGACGAAAATAGCCTCATGTGATTCTTTCTCTTGGAGGTAAGAAGCCCAGTCCATGGCAGCAGTTGGACCATCCCTACTGGGCTATTTCAACAAGTGTGGGGGTGGCAAATCCATTGCTGTGGCATGACTGCTGAACAGGCTGCACGCATGGAGCTGGTGCAGCAATCATTGTGTTGGGGCTTTCAGTGGTTTTCACATGTGGACTGCAGGTCTACCATGGTGATCTTTCGTTGCATGAAGGTGAGGGTTCCACAAAGCAGCTGCTGTGAGAATTTCCCAAATAGCCACTACAAAGTAACGTGTCATTGATTAGATAGGCAAGAGGGGACCAGCAGGAATCACAATGGGCAGCGGTAAGATTAGTTTGGTCCCATTGTGGTATCAGGAAAGTTTCCTCATGCCCCAAAGTTTCTTCTCCAAAGATATTTTCAGGCAGCTCATGAAATGCAGATCCAACTCATCTGCATTACAAACCGCTGCCAGCAAACCAAAAGTAGGCAGTGGACACTATCACAATGATGCGTGCAATCTAAATTAGAGTATTCCTTTCAAAACATCTTCTATTCCAAAGGTTACAGGATAAGTGCAATCATGGTCATTTGATGGGCACATTAAACCTGCACAAAAGGTTACCTTCCTTCCAAGAGACTGTAATTGGCCATTTCCTTTTACTTTCTGAGAGTAGCAAAGGATATTTGAGAGGTGGGAACAGATAACACATCAGCAGCTTGTGTCTCATTTGCATACAGAGGTACATATAAATGGTGGGAGAGTGGGGGTGGGTGGACATACTGGTAAGGTCGACAGTACGTCCACTCTTGGACATAAATATGGAACTAAAACCATCATAGCTAAGAATATGTAGTTATGTTTCAATGATAATTCCAAGAAATTGTTCTTATTTTCTATAGCGAGGATAACCTCAACTTGTGCAGATAAGGCCTATGGAAGCAAAGCCCCATGACCAACTTTCACCCCCTTCAGCTCCATGCAGGTGTGAAGACACCCCCAATAATTCAAAGTCAAGTTTTGCTACATAAAACAAAAATAATAACACAACAATTAGGGCAGCAAGTAATTACAACTAGGGAGAATTGAGGCATTTCCAGGAACAAACAGCATTAATTATCCTCTCAATTCCTTTCTTCAAAGTATTAAAAGTAAAAGAGAAGTTTACATAATGTACAAAAAGCAGACACATGCCTAACTAGCAAACTCATCGCATGGTATGTGAGGAAAAAGAAAAAGACGCTCACTTCATATATGTAACCTAAGAAAATGCCAAACATTAAAATAAAGCCAGGAAAAAAAGGTTATAGATCTCACAGACCTGATTGGTCAGTGTATTCCTAATATATCTCAGGAATTAACAAACAACAAGTTCAAAAGTAGCGTCACATGAGATGTATTGGTCCAAATCATGTTATTAATTAAATGCTTACGGTCAACTGTAATAAGGAATTAAGAGATCTTTACCACATCTGGATCCAATACATCAATCGCGTACAGTCCATGTCTATCTTCGGGTACAACTATTTTTGTTTTTTCATCCAATGACAAGGTCTGACCTGCTCCACAGCATTGAGGGAGAATAATGTCAGTTTCAAATGTTGGATTAGATCAAAATCCCCAATTCAAATGTTTAGTTGTTTACTTATCCCCGTATTCAAATTTATTTGTCTAATGAAGTAGCATCTTTTCCTGAATTTAACGACTTTACAAACATAGAATGAAGAAAGCATTTCCTTCCAGAAAAAGAAGCATAGAAGTGGCAAGCAGAGCAGCACATTCCTCAACTACAACCCAAGCGCACTCACCCGTAGCCGGATCAAACCGTGACCAGAGCTTCGTCCGGAACTCGCGGTCAGCCCCCAGTATCCGCACCCAGACCCTCTCCTCCCTGCCGTCCTCCGCCACAGCATGCAGCACGGACCCAGCAATCCCCGGCACTAGCAGCACCGGGTCCAGCCTCGGGTTCACCAGCGGCCTCTGCTTCTTCACGATCCCTAGCCACAGCTCGATCGACCTGATCAGATCCTCCAGCACCATCGCCATCCCCGCTCTCCCCAACACGACCCTCTAAAAATCTCCTCAAAAAAGAAAATTCCAAAAACACGAGACGGCACAAAACCAATTCCCAATCAACCAATCCAACACGAACTATCCACAAGAAGGTGCGGAGGCCGGGAGCCGAAACCCTAACCCTGGCCGGACAGGGCGGGGTTGGGGCCTCGGAGAACGGCGCACGGGGGGAGCTGCCGACCTCTGTGGGGACAAGGGAGAGGGTTGCGGATGGGGGGGTGGCGTCGCCGCGGAAACCGCCGGGGGGAGGAAGAGGGAGGTGAAGTGCCGGAGAAGGGAAGGAACGGAGGTAGGAGCGTCGGCGGTGTGGGGGAAGACGGGCGAAGTATTCCCGGCAAAAAAAAAGGGAGGGGACCGAGATAAGAAGAAGAAGAAGAAGAAAGATACATATAAAAGAGGAATTTAATAAGGGGAAGGAAGGTGGAGAAGGAGACCGTTGGCTGAGCAAGCAAGAGGAGGTTGATCAGGTGAGACCCGGTGGTGTTAGTTGATGTGGACCTTCCGATCGGTGAGGATTCGGGAACACGGATGGGGTTTTCGTGCCGGAAGCTGAGATGGAAAGGACACGAAGTGGTGATGTTGATGTGCGGTCGACCAGCACGCAGCCTTCGGAACGCGTGGTATCATCTCAAATGCCGCGCCAGCCGAGCGGGACCTTGGAATAAATTTTTGGGAATACAAATGCCAGAATTGACAAGAACTCGTGCCAAAAAAAAAATTTTAATTATAGATCTAGGAGAGACATTAACCGTAGATTTTAATCAGAAATATTTGTACAACAAAATTTAACAATTTTTAAAATATTAATTTCTAATCACTATTTTATGGGGATCTATACTTACAATTAAAAAATAACATTTTTGTCTTCTTATTATGGATAACAATTACTTTAAATCTTTTTAACTCTTATTTTAATATCTTTTAAATCATATTAACAGTTATTTTAAATTTTACATATTTTAAATAACTTTTATTTTCTTCTTCTATTTTAATTAGTTTTTTCACCTATTTTAACACACTATAATTACTATTTTAATAAATAATAACTATTATTTTAATAGATTATAACTATTATTTTAATACATTGCAACTATTACTTTAACCGATCAAACACTTTAACTGACTTTCTCTTCTTTTTTTAATAGGTTTTCTTTTCTCCAACATGTTTACTCTTCTACTTTAACTAGTTGGATCTTCTAGTTTAACTGAGTTGCTCTTTTATTTTAATTAATTTCTTCTCTTATTTTAAAACCTTCAAACTTAGACTTTAAGTCATTGTTGATCTTACGCACTTTAACTTACCATCACACATATTTAATGACTTTGAACTCTTACTTTAACATATTCTAACAATTATTTTAAAGTCTTCAAACTTAAATTTTAATTTATGTCATCAGTTATTTTAAATCTCACACACTTTAACTCAACTATCACACATACTTTAACAACTTCAAAGTATTACTTTATCGCCTTAGAACATATAATTTAAGTCATGTTAACAGTGACATCAAATCCCGCACATTTTAACTAATTGTTACACATATTTTAACGTCTTCAAACTCTTATTTTAACATCTTCAAACTTATATTTTAAGTCATGTCAACAATTACATTTTAAATCATATCAACAGTTATTTTAAATCTCACATGTTTTAACTCACTGTCACGCATAATTTAATAACTTCGAACTCTTACTTTAACATCTTAAAATTTAGAATTCAAGTCATGCCAACAATTATATTTTAAATCATATCAACAGTTATTTTAAATCTTACATGTTTTAATTGTCATACATATTTTAACAACTTCAAATTCTTCTTTAACTCCTTCGAATTTAGATTTTAAATACTGTTAAAGTATGAATACAGTAGTCAAACATATTTGATGGCACAAAAATAGACGGAAAAAAATAAAAGATAAAATTATCTTTTAAGAGATTGATTGATAAAGTCCACAAAAAAGAGAGACCGCACCTTTTTCTGATAGGGTCTAAAAAATAAGCTTCCTCTCTAATAATTTGTCAAAAAAAGACAAGAACTTACACCGGATTAAAAAATAAAGTTTCTTAATTCTTACGACTACTTCTACCGTTCTTTCATATATTTTAGTAGATATCCTTCTCATCTATTTAATGTCAAATATACCCCTAACATTACACTCCAGCATTTTATGTACGTACACCCCTTACAAACTATCATATTGATAAATTATTCTTAACTTTTATAAATTAAGAGTATTATCTAATGTACCTTTACAATTGTGGTTACACTTACCATTGTGCTGAAGTCATCAAACTATTCTCGTTTTACAAGTTATTCTTTATATCATATCTTCTATGAATGGTTGCGGATTTCTTTTATATACTGAAAATTTTCTATTAGTAGGAAAATTTGGAAGCACATAAGTGCAATCATATTAATGTAGTTTAGTCGTATCTTCTTAAGATTTTGATGATTTAGTAATTAAAAGGACATAGGCACTCTCCCTAGGTATCATTAACTTAATACGAGGGTATAGGTGGTAGGATGGTAGTATAAGGAAACAATGGGTTTTGAACTTAAGTGTGTAGTTTTGCTAATCTAAAATGGCGCCGATACCTCTTTCTCATAAATTTGAAATGTGGCATTTTTTTCTTGTCATCTTGTATCTTTGTTATATCCAATGTTTGTTCGGGTACTTTGAGACTAATATTGCAACTCCAAAACAATGGCGCCAAGTAACTTAATGATCGAATTTGTTCATTTTTTGTGAATAAGATTTTTTGTAGTTTTGTAAGCGATTAGGATGGAAATGGAAATCGTTGGGAAGCTTTTAAATGTTTTCTTAATGGTCAAGGCATTTATTTGAATCTTTCAAATCCTGATAGATGATTGTGCGACTTGATGTGTGTTGTTTTTTTTTATGATTTCATAATCTCACATGCACTGGTATGAACATCAATTCCTAGGATATGACATTTGACAAGGTTGTTCTTGCTTATATTATCTGATGTGCTTGCATTTTTTTTATAATAAGAAGTGAATAAAAAATGGGTCGTTAAATCTAAAAAATAAACTTTCAAATTTAAAAGTGAATTACCTAATAACATAAATTCTGGTGTCAAGTTGAATGGTCTATAATATCTCTCCAATTCATCTTGGAAAGAAACAAAATAAAAGCATACATGGGCTTTAAGTTTTTAATTCTCCATAAGTTTATCTTGTAGTTCAAATAAAATATGGTTGTTGGACTTTTCAATCATGAGCTGTAATGAGAAAGGAATTTGTATGTTATAATTGGATTAAATCAAAGATAAATTCAGCTATCACCCAGGGCATGGCTCCCCCATT
Source organism: Colocasia esculenta (assembly GCA_014218235.1). Lineage (NCBI taxonomy): Eukaryota > Viridiplantae > Streptophyta > Magnoliopsida > Alismatales > Araceae > Colocasia > Colocasia esculenta. The sequence goes on along the minus strand of CM024758.1, from coordinate 137,842,898 downwards.
CCCACATGTATATATATATATATATATATATATAGGATGGTTCTTATTCCATGACTAATCATTAATGTCTAGTATCCCCACCAATCCCATGTTTGCTGCAAATTCTAGTGATGCCTCATAGAAAATATATCACCAGATAAATACATAAAGGCATATGGTGGAAGTTTTAGTAATTATATTACTTAAATATGAATGGAGAATTATACATATATAACACACACAGGGCCGAGTATACACTCTGTCCATAAATTTTTTTTCCCTACATCATACTTTTTTAACCTTCTTTTATAATAGAGTGATGCGATTCTTTTGCCAATCAAATATTTGAACTGACAGAAGGTGGGGAGATTGATGATTTATTTGTTGAGTCATATGGCAGAACACTTAAATGCATTTCCCCACCAGAATAGTTAAGCATGCAACATGACATATATTTGTATATGGTGATGTCCATGAGACATTAATGAGGCCCATTATCATGTATACAGGGATCAAAGCTAAGCGTAGACCAGAAGTAGTAGTGAGAATTCTCTCTACAAATAATTTTAATTGTATGGAATGATATCTTTCAAGAATAATTTGAGAAACTCACACTATTTCATATATGGTGGAAGTGTATTTTGTGGTTGTTGAGATTATTGTGAACTTCATGGTGCAAGTGTATCTTGTGGTTGTCGAGAGTATCGTGAACTTTCTTCATTCTTGAAGACAGTTTCGATAATATTGGAACCTTTCATGCAATTATACGAACCAAAATTATTGGATTGTGATGCTTTGCACCACTAATAATTGCCTGTCAATTTACTACTGAATCCTTTTCTGTATGTTATGAATTGTGATTCTCGAGGTTATTGTGAAATTGTTAATCATTCATGACTGACTGTCAATAATTTTGGAATAATATTCATGTACTATATGGGCAATCATCATTAGATGTGATACTTTGTCGTATAATAATCCTCACATTAGCTTCCGTAAGGGTGTTTCTTCTCTCACACAATGATGCGTTTACATCTATCCGACAACTAGCTGAACGTATGCGTTTACACAATGGATCATTCATGAATGTTGATTAGAACTTGAAGGGAAACACAGCAAACATAAAACATTCATCTGAATGGCAATATAACAAGAAAAATACTTACTACCCATCCAACCAAATAGCCAGTGGACTACGAGATGTGGGGACAACATATTATTGTGCGGGTCCTATCATTTTGTGCCAAGACGGCCCTCTAACTATCTAGTAAAACGGTAGTAGCTTTATGGGGTCACACAGGGAAGAGCTGAAATGTGGTAAGAAATAAGTTCGAGTGTAAACCTCGAGCCAATCACATGACTCCACGATAATCGTCTAGAACAAATAATCTCTCTTGTGGTTTCTTTTTCAACATTAAAAGGCGCTTCCATTCATTTAAACAAAAAGAGGTACGGCAGTAGACGCCGTCCACTAGAACCAAGCAAGCAGCGTATGTCACCAGAGGCAAGTTAGAGAAGACAGTACTGAAGCAACCCAGGTACCAAAGGTCCATACACGAAGAGTAAAGCCCCAACTCAAAAGGAAAAAATTCCAAGAAAAATTTGCAGATTAGGAGCCGCAAGAGAACTATATATGGGGGAGACAGTCGGACACCGCCGACGACTGTCCATCGTGAGGAAGCATCTCCACTGGCGACGTAATCGCTAGGGAGGAGCTCAGCTAGAACCGCCAGGGAAGGGGATGCAGAGGGGCGCAATCGAAGGCACCAAGAGACAGTCACACTGCGAGAGCCGAACATCACATAGAGCTGTTGGAGTGGCTAGCGAAGAACATTGACGGAGATCCAACAGGAAGAAGCACTCCCACAGCCACCATAACTGCTGTGGGGGGGAGCTCGACGTGACCGGACTGAAGGAAACTTCATGGCCATAGTAGTTGAGAGAGCTTGCATGTCGGATACGACGCCAAACTAAGGAGGCAGAGCAGGGGTAGCAATCACCACCACTAGTAGGATACGAACTTACACATCCACACGATCTACCAAAAAGAGAAAACGCCATCAACATGAAGCAAATACTATCTGTTGTCAGACAGCTCCTATAGGAGGGGACACCTTGTAGACGAAACCAAAGAGCAACCCCTGAGCAAGGGACAAAAATTGGGAGAACCCAAAAAAAAAAGAGAAAGGCTGTCTGCACTTGTGAAAGTGCAGAAATATCTAGTCATCATGTACTTCTCTCCTCTCATTAGTGAAAAAGATGAGAGAGATTTATGTGGCAGCTTCATTCCCACCAATGAGAGGGGAGAAGTACAAGATGACTAGACATTTCTATACTTTCACAAGTGCAAAAAATCTTTCTAAAAAAAATATCCTCCAAAAAAGGCAATGATCCTCCAGTCAGGACCAGAGACATACGAAGACGACAGCAAGGCTAAAACGTGGCGCCGGAGAAGAAGCCCTCCAAAAAAGAGGGGAGACCCCTCACCGAGGAGACAAAAAAACCCACCAAAATAGAAGTAACAAAACTGCCCCCACCGAAGGGGGACCACCACGATGGTGACAAGGCGGTGGGGAGGGGGCTCCGCTTAGGGCAGAGAGACCCCCTCGCCTCCCAACGGGGACGGTGGCGGTGAGGTGGATCTGCACAGGGAAAATGAGAAAATGAAAACCCGGAGCTTCTCACTCTTGAAAGTCTAGAGTGAGAAGCCATTTTTCCCCTCTAATGACTAGTGTCCACCTACACGCACGGGACGGAACTCAAAAACTTTTGCCATTGAAGACCTTTATGAGTATTTGGTGACCAGTGAGTACAACACAGAATTAATCCTTTTTTTTGTAAAGCATGCCACAGCGCTAAAGTTTGCTATCATGAAATATGGCATTTCTACACTACCATACAATCAAGAAAAATCTGATCGGCTGACAAATTGTGCCTTTTGCAACAGGGGGCAACTGCATCTTGGTACAAATGCCATGCAAATCTCTCCGTTCAGATCCATCAAGCCACTCTGTATTTTTCTAGTTCAACAATCAGATGAGGATCTCAAAATTTGCAGTATGTATGGGAATGATGGAGGCTAACAAAAACAAAACTAAGATTAGTTCTACCGTATAATCAGGATTTCTCATTGTTGATTCTTTCGTATTTTAGCTATGAGAGGATATACTCCACCAAAAACAACTTCACTGACGGACCCACCGCAATTGAGAAAAAGCAATCTCCATGGCAGGTGGACTTGCCAGGAAATCAGAGACTGCTTAGATCACCATATGTTTAAGCATGGTCTCAGATGTCATGCATAACACGGGAATGGAATGCATGAGAACTTCAAATAAAGTTTTTGGTTGATCTACAAAACATTCACCCAAGAATACAAAAGTTCATCTAACAATGGATGAGGAAAAACTCAATAATAAACAACCACACAAGGGCTATCAATTCCCGATATTTCATGCTGGACAATTCTTCAAAATTGCAAGACATTATCAGAATCCATAAGAAGAAGAACCGTTCCAATTGCCTGCTGCGGATCCCTGTGTTGAAGGAGAACATATTGACAAAGGGCAAGTCGATACTAGTGTTTTTATTTATTGCTTTGCAGCACGCTTTCCCTGTCCCTTCTTCGGTGGCCCCTTTCCACGCCGTTTCAACATTCCAGCTTAGACAATCGCCTGTCAAAGAAGCACAGAAATTCATTATACATCCTCTTACTAAACTCTTCACAGGACTTTTTGTTCTTAAATGCTGCTTAGCAATAGAATAAAACAGTGGAAATGTTAAGAGGTTAAGCTGCCTCACATTCACATTGGTTATACACAAAATCTGATTACACAGGTTAACAATAAACAATTCTATCAGCAAATGCAGAATGACCAAACACAGCTGATCCTGGACGGCTGGACCAGGAGAATATATTCCATTTATGTGGTTGATGGATCCTGCTGAATTATCAGTGCTGAAATGTTGTTCCTCCTTTCTTCATTCACGAGATGAAATGTAGTTCCCCTGCAGCCATCTACCAAGGACCGACCATCGTGAACAAGCTCACAAACAATTTTCATTTTCTTAAGATGAGATTCATGTTAGTTTGCACAATCTAGAGCACACACGTTTTCTTTATTATAGGTTGTATTGCATGCTTTCTTGTAAACAGAAAGACGGCCCAACTATTGCAAGAGAAACTTTAGGATATACACAATGACTAACTATTGTCTATCAAGAAATAGAGGTCATACCTAAGAGACATCAAATTGTTCAGGGAATATACAACGAGGAAGAGACATCATACTGTGGACTGTAAACCATTACACTAAAGTTTTGAAGATATACTGTAAATCACTATACTAAAATTGACACGTTTTAGGAACGATTTTAATGGATGTTGATTGAAAATTTTGAAAAAAAAATGGAATAGGATCGCTGGGAAGTTGTTGGATGTGCCTACATATAAACATGGGCAAAAAAAGGGGATTTTTATGGTCAAATCCTTATTTACACTCTTGGTTGCGATACAGATTGAGAGTCTAGTCACTTCTCTCAGAGTGGATGAGTTGATACAGAGGTTGCAAGAGGATCCTTAGCAGGTTGTCCAAGATGGAGTTGAAAAAAAACCAACAGGATTTACTGACCACCGGCTCAGTAACGAAAAAGGTCTAACAACTTTCAGATTTGTAATGAGAAACATAAATCAGAATAGGCGGAATAAACTCTAATAACATACTAGCACAGAGAGATCAGGCAGAACTCAAGGGTACAAGAACAAGTACCCCACATCACTTCCACCTGAAGGACCGGTGTACAACATCTAACGGCAAGGTTAGCATGGAAGAGATGCAGCGATGGATTCCCATTTCTCAAAAGAATTAACATTGGGTCAAATCGAATTTCAAATGCAGAACTATATACTTTAACTTCCTGGAATTATCAGACGCATATCAACAAACAAGCGGCATGCGAGAATAATCTACCAAAAGGAGGATCCACGTCCACGAGAGGCGCTAACAGAGGGAGAAAAAGGAAAGGAGAGAAAGGAACATACTCTTTCTCCTCGCGGGCCATGACGAGGGGGTCGTCGAACTTGATGTCGTCGGGGTACCACTGCGCGACCTGGTCGCCGAACAGCTTCTTCCGCAGGATCTTGTGCGGCGACCGCTTCCCCGCCGGGTTCAGCACGTGCCCGAATATCCTCGCCCTCGCCTCCTCCACACCCTTCAGCGCCGCCGCCGCCAGCAGCCCCCGCAGGCCCCCGCCGGCGCTCATGGGGTCCCCACGCCTACCTCTGTCCCCGCCGCCGGCTTGCTCGTCTCGGAGCCCCCAACAGACACTTCAGCAGTGACCGACCCCCCTCCTCCGGGTCGTCCCCGCGGGAGGAGACCCGGTAAGTACCGAAAAGCCGCCCGTGACAAACCGGATCTTCCTTTCCGGGCAAGTGTGGGACTATAATGGCTCGGATCGAAAAGGTTATGTTTTAGTTTGATTTACAGGAGATTTTTAGAAAATTAAATCAAATTAAATTTAGATTCAAATCGAACCAAATCAAATCGAAGTCTCTTGAAATCAACCAAATCATTAGTTCGGTTTAACTTGAAAATAAATGAATTTTTAGATTCTTTTAATCTTAAATAAGATTTTAATCACTTATTTTTCTAATAAATCACTGTCAAATAATATTTGAAATGAAGTATTAAATATTGATGACCATATTAACCTTCATAATATGTATTTTTACGTAAATATATTAAAAAAATTTTATAAATATATATAAATTAAAATTTATTATTGTAATTCGATTTAATCGATTGGTTTGGTTTCTAGAAATTAGAAATCAAATCAAACCAAATTTTCTTTTTCGATTTAGTTTAGAATCAAATTAAATTTTTTTCATATTCAAACTGAACCAAATCAAACTGAATTGTTCGGTTCGATTTGATTTTTCGATTTGAACTGAATAATAAACACTCCTACAAAGGTCGGATTGGGGTTCCATAACATTGCAAAAGTCGGGTCGTATCTGCGCCATTCGGGATTTTAATTAATAAAATTCACTCGCTCCGCAATTTGTTTCCAAAAGTAAAAAAAAAAGTGATTTTAAATTGTTTTATTTTAGATTTTGAGGAGAGAGATAAAAAGAAATGGTGAAATGATGGACCCTAATTAACTTTTGAGTCAAGAAAATTGGGGTGGGAATGCTTTTTGATAGATTTTAGATTTTTTTTAAAAAAAGAGTAAAAACTACAGTTAATATTTTCAAACGACACCTTACATTTGTATGGCCTTGTGAGACTGATTTGGGGCGAGACAAATATCTAGGTCTATAGTAAAGAATTATTAGTTGTACGATAACTTTACATATGGATGCTACTTGTTCATAGCCACAACTGAAACTGCAAAGAACCTTTTTTGGTTGAGCCTATGAATGTTTGCAGGTGATGTGCCAGACTCATTTCTCTTAATAATCACGTTATATTTTAGTTGATAGGATTTTCTTTGATGAGAAATATTTAATATCTTTTAAGGAGGATAAGAAAATGATGTGAATTATTGATAAATAATTTTATTAATTGAAATAAAAATAGAGAGAAATTCTTATCAGATTTGTAACTAATAAAATTATTTACCAAATAATTTACATCACTTTTCCTACCTTGGGCACTAAGCATTTATTTTCATGATGAACAAATAACTTTGGGGGAAAAAAACATTATGACCTTCATCAAGAAGAGGTTTCAATAGTACTTCAATGGATTTGATGGCTCTTGTCAAATAGGCAAAAAAAAAACAAAACAAAAGTGCAGAGTCCTATTTTATAGATTCCTCTGGAAATCTTTAGGTGGAGTGGATTTAAGAGGACCTCCTAGAGTTTAAATGAGAGGGCGAGACAAAGAGCACCCTGATAGAATTCAGGCAGTTTTATCTTGCAACTGTTGACCATTGTGATGGAGAGGACATTGTTAAAACAATTGTGAAGGAAAGCTGTTAGACGGTTTTTTTAGAAATGTTTAGTAATTTTGAGAAAGATAAAAAAATTGATGTGAATTATCTTTCAAATAATTCTATTAATTGAAAATCTAATAAAATTTTTCTCTCTTTTTCAATTAATAAAATTGATTGAAAGACAATCCACATCATCTTCATTGTTCTTCTTAGAAGACACTAAGTATTTCTCCGATTTTTTATGACCACATCCCCTCTCTTGGGTCTCCTTCTTAGGCATCTTTTTGAACTAGAAAAGATTTTGGTTTATAAAATCTTTGACAAGACCCCTCTGTGCCTAAAAATGAGTTTGTAGCAGCTTCCGAAAAAAATTTGCACTAGTGACGATGGAGAGCGTCAGCATACCTTTTTATCGACGAAAAAATGATGTTTAAAACAAATCACTTTTTGGCGCTGCGAAATGACCTCGTCGCTCGTGCCTTTTGCGGAACAGGTGACGAGGCACAAAATCTCTCTCGTGCCGAGGCGAATTTGAGAATCTGATTTTCCTAAAAGTTGATTTTCCACAATCGAATCCAAACACCGTCGTAGACATTTTAGCAAGGAAATTTTAAGTTTGAGAAAAAAATTATTTTACTGAGGAACTTCATTTTCTCCTTTATTTTGCATTTTCTATTGGCCAATATATTAGGAGCATATTTTACCTATCCAACAAAAAAATAAAAAGTACAAGAGAAAGTATAATTCTCAATACAGCAAAAAAATTCCCTTTTAAGTTTTAAACTCTTGTAATCTTGCATATTTAGGGTTTAATTCTTGTAAGTCATATAATACTTTATAAGTTTTTATAATTGTAAATTTATTTGGTGATCACTTTTTCAGAGAATAATATGTTTTTCATTAATTTGATTCATCATTTATTTTAGTTTGGCTTTTAATTGGAGTTCTATGAACATTGGAGACTCCGCTCGTGAACTTACAAATTGGTTTGTCCCTTGTTCGTAAAACAGTTGGATATTACATGGGGTTGGGAGGGAGGGTGAATTTAGATGGATGGATGTGTTCTTCAATGGCTTTGGCCACTAAACTTTCACATTGATTTAACTTTTAGAATAGTGATATTAATGTAGAAAGCATATTTGATGTCCCTTTCGTTTATCACTTTTTCCCCATCGAAGAATCCAACGACCTAAGGTCCCTTTTCTGTTGACATGCATTAGGAAGGTTCACATTACGAGACACAGTGACCCAAGGTAAAGTTATGTCAGTAGAATAAATCTTACAAGGAGAAAATAAACAAATCAATTTATGTGGTCAAGATATATATATAGTGGGATTTCAAGAAGATTAGGAATTTTTTATAAGAAATAAGATTCTTACACGCATAATTATAGGAAATGTCATGTTTAGATGGATATTGGCAAACAATATTTGTTATGCAAAAGTACAAGCAAAACACCCTTCTATTAGGTGGCAGTGACTTAGTCGTACATGAATGGAACTAAATTAATCTGATGTTCAGGTACAGTGAAAAAAAATCGTAGTACCTTGATTAGTACTTATTATGTAAATATAATGATAAAATTATTTACTATGTACACATAAGTGCAGTCAATGAGACATCATTTACTTATAGATGACAATAATTACTGCAAAGATTATTACATATATGTATGTTTATATAGCAAAAGTATTTTAAATTTTGCATGATTATGCATATAAGGAAGTTATTTTTTTAGGGGATTCTAGAATATATGACCTTCATTTTAGTGGATTTTAATAATAAGATAATTTTCAGAAATAATTAGATTTCGTTGGATAATAATTCTATACTTCCTTATTATTATTATTATTCATATGATATGATCGACCCATTTTGCTCTCAGATTTTCGGTTGTAAACAACCACAGTGGGACTATATCTTAAACCTCGAGTGGTGAACATGAAGAATGGAAACAAGTATGGGTTGGGGACTACTATCGGTTGCTTCCTCGACCTACAAGATAGTCGGTCCCAAAAATATGAGCTCCAGAGACGACTCTTTGACAATCAAGTCAACAAAGAGAAGATTTTTGTCTAAGAAGGGAGTTAAAATAGGGGAGAGTTATTAAGTGAAACTATATCTAGTGTTGAAACTATATCCCGCGAGCCCCCCCCCCTCGCCGCCGGCGCTCCCCTCTTCCTCCTTCCTACGAGCACCCCCCTCCGGCGCCCCCTCCTCCTCCTCCCCCGCCAGCCCCCCCGCGCTGCACCCTCGCCCCTCCCCCGCCAGCACCCCCCTCTTCCTCCTTCCCCACGAGCACCCCCCTCCGGCGCCCCCTCCTCCTCCCCCGCCAGCCCCCCCCCACCCCCCCCACCCCCCGCGCTGCACCCTCGCCCCTCCCCCGCCAGCCCCCCCACCGGTGCCCCCCTCCTCCTCCCACCCCTTTCATTTGAGCAAACATACTGTGTTTATTTTTGTGTAAGAAATCACGAATTGGCTTGCCTTTCGTGGTTTATTTCATTAGTTTTCTGGTACATGATCACATGCAGGTTGATCTTGATGTTTTTCTTCATGCAATATAAAACAAATCTCTAAATGTCTGTGATCATGTTCATAGGATTGGACAGATTGCATAGTTTTGATGTTTCAAGTGGATCTCGTTCATAATGTGACGCCTCGATACGGTGCATTCTGATGCTTTGGGTCCCATCGATTTTCTCAATTCACAAACAATATGTTTTGGAATCCAAACTTGCTTGACTTTACATGCATTCATGTTAGATCTGCAATATGAATCAGAATGTCTCTAGTAGATCCTGATGGGTTTATGATGATAGAAGATAAGGTTGTTATACACATTCAAATGTGAAGTACTAGAGCACACGCAGACTAAAGCAGCAATGACAAGCAAAGAACTGTTCAGCCGCAGACTTGAGTGTATCTTGATCATCACACCAATCCCCATCAATCCTCAGCCTATGAATATAGTTTCTGCTCCGCCAATCGATTAGAATTCTGTCAATTTCCACACGTCACTTTCACCCACCCGATCGTGTCGGAGTGAACGGCACACTGATCGGATCCCTATTTCTGATTTTGGATCAATTTTCCTCTTCTTAGGTGCAGGACTGGAGGAGTCTGCCCTATGTATATGTCGACAGCTGATGTGAACCTGTCATCTTATTATCTTTCAAACGCCCTTGGTTTTGCTCGATTTCGATCTCCCATGAGGGAGAATTAAATCTTTGAATCCCTGTCTGTTGCTTGAACCCGACTAAAGGATCCCGGAGTAGAGAAGAACTCAGAAGAAGGAAGGAGACACGAGTGTGGTTTCATCTGATTTTGGATCACCCTACCATTAGTTTTGATTTTTCAAATCCATAGGTGTCAAACCTAGTTTGAACCGGACTAGGAAAACACCCATCGCATCCACTACACTGGACGCGATTCAAGCTGTCAATCCAAGATTGACAATTTGGCTCTTCTCCCTCCCTTACTGTGTGCATGAGAGCTGCTTCTGGGTCAAGGGGTCACAAGACACCCCACAGCCAGGAACCCTACCTAATCGTGTCCTCGAGCCCTTGACTCTATAAAACACCCAATTCCCGGCCGAAGTAGACCCTTTGGCATTTTATCTCCTTTCCAACATTGTCTTAAAGAAGTTAACCACATTGTGGAATGTACGTAGATAGCAATTTAGTACAGCGGAATAAAATAAATAATTCAACTTTAATCCATCACCATCACACATTCCACAGTCTAAATGGCGAAATAAAACGACAATGTCCGCATTATTACATAATGAAAGACTTCGACCCGATCGGTAAATGGTCGCATTCGAGATTTCTGGTCCGGCGCCCAAATTCCTCTCTGGTAGCGCGGTCGGCAGCCCGTCGCGACCTTCAAAGGACCCCATCGCGATCTGTCTGCCTGAACCGATGAGCCCGTCGTCGACCTCATCTTTCATTTTCAAAGCCATTTGGGGTGGAAATGCCTCAATCGCTGCTTAATGGCAATGGACCCCGGCTTAAGGGTAAGACGATGCTCAACCAGCGCAGAGTCCACGATTTCTTTAGAGCTCGTAACGACTTGCCCGTCGCAACGATTCATTGTCATCGTAACGATTTCTTTAGAACTCGTAACGACTTGGTTTGCGCAACGATTCCTTGTCATCGTAAAATCGTTATCGAAGTAAATCGTTATGCTTTCTTAGCGAATCGTTGTGTCTTGGCTAAGCCTAACAATTTCCTATTTGCCTAGAACTTTTGTGCAGCAAATTTTTGGCACTCTTTCCTTCACAACCGTTGCCACCAGTTTCTCAGAAGATCTCTCCTACAGCAAGCAACCTTCAAACAGTGACCACGTTTTTTGGTGGCCGAACATGAAGAGGGAGGTAGCTAAACATGCCGCACACTGCCTTACTTGCCAACAAGTAAAAGCGGAACACTTGTGCCCTGCTGGTGGCTTCTCTCAAACCCTGAATAAAATACTCAACCATCATAGCATTATCTGATACTACATAAGGCGCATATCGGCTAAGTGCCATAAATCGCATCTGATATTCTAAAACTGAGGTATTAGGGTTTAGGGTTTAGGGTTTAGGGACTATGACACATTCTGGAAAGCGGCCTTGGATATGAGAAGCCTATGGATTCCAATATGTGATTAAGTTCTCTTTTGGAGATCCATTGCCTCTTCTTCTCCTATGTGTCAAGTGGATTGACTTGGGCTAGGCCCAACAAGGTGATCTTGGTTCCACTAAGGGCCTATTATTATGAGCCCCCCACTCCGAGCTTGAGTCTTGGATATTGAGGCTTGGGCCTGGAGTTTTGAGGACTAGAAGTGATTGATGTGGTGAGGTTGAGCATAGGGGTGTGTTGCCATGTGTTGAAAACATCGACTAAGACTATGTGCTGATCTTGGGACATACTGCCGGAGTTCCCATCATTTGTTGGATGCAATGATATGGTATGCTGCATCATTGACCAACCGTCATGATGACACCACCCTTTGCTCCATGGTGACATGTCGTGTTATGTCATCTATCAGACTCTATGATGGAACTGTCTTGAGGCATGCTCCCCAGTGATGGCTATTGTCTTTTGAGTTTGAGCTTCTACGTGAGTGGCTATAAAAGGTGGTGGAGGGGGGCCTTAGTTCCTCATGCACTTATGAAGCTTGAGTGCTTGAGTCAGAAGAGGTCAACCATGGGAGTCGAGAGATATTGGGGTGAAAGGTCGAGTTGAGGTGGCATGTTGTTTCCTGTTCATCGATTTCTTGTTGCTTGGTGAGTGTCATTACTTAAGAGTCATGTCATCTAGTTCTATGTGAGGGTGTGCGAGGTCAAGTGGTGAGTCGATCTTGTCAAGGTCTTCTATGGCCTCGAACTTGTGCATGCTTTAGTAAAGAGCCATGTTTGTGGTGGAGATAGAGGAGCTTGACTTAGAGATGTGCGAGAACCTGATGTTGAGATTGGGAAAGAGTAGAAGAGGTGGAGCTGGGGTATGTGAGGCCAACCCATCGTGCCACTTAGATGGTTAGAGTTTTGAGAACTCAATTGAAATATAGATAAGCTTGGGAAGTGGATGAGTATGAAGGAGATAGACTTGTATCTGGCTTAACATAGTACTCAAGCACCTCAAATAGGTCAAGTTATCTCAATCCTAATCAGGTTATGTAATCATGAATGGGTCTGTCATATAAACTTAAGACTCAACATGTCGGACAATCACCTTCTAAGAATGCGACATAAGGTCCAGTAGCCTTATGACTATTTTTGCTAAAATGTTGATAGTCGAGGGTCTTGACTATTGGGCCAATTTTGGGCTTATATATTTTGTGTTGCATGAGCTCATGATGGGCCAAAGAAAGGCTCAAAAGTGATGACTAATGTGGGCATCAATGATATGAATAAGAAAATAGCCCGACTTTTAAGTTGAAACGGGTGTCTATAAGACGTATCCTGAGAAGTGGTATAGGAAGCGAGTTCCAAGCATCTGGAATATATGAGATGGACCTCAAGGCAAGGGTCTTAAACTAGGTGGCTACCTATCTCTCGAGTAGAGTTGTGAAAGCTCTACACTTGACTTCGTCGGATGCCCCCCGGAAGGATTATAGGGTGTTAACCTCTTCGGGTGGTCGGACTGATCAATGGTCTCATCCTATACCTTCATGTTGAACATCTCAAGTTAACTTAGGTGTGCAGCTAACTAGACCTTCTCGGTGAAGGGTGACAGAAGGTAGGCGGGGGCATTCCCTAAACTAGGTAGTTGGCCCGCTTGCCTCTAGACCTCTTTTTTGCATTTCCTCCAACTTCTTCTCTATCCCCTTGGGTGCCATGGGACTTTGGGTTGGTCGACAGGTAGTAGATGCAGAATGCTTGAGGTCGACCGTTGCCGACAATGATGAGTTGCTCGATCCCCAGCCTTGGTCTGAAAGGCTTCCACCAATTGAGGTAACCCTGGAGTAAGAGTTGAAATTCAGGGTGGATCCTTGGCGACCTTGGGAGGGGACCTCTTAGCTTATGAAGAAGAGGCCAACTAGTGGATCAGAGCTCCCACCAGCTTGGGTAGAGTCACAAATCCTCTCATTGTCTCGCCCTGATCGGTGACTTAGCGAGACAAGGCTTTAAACTGATCCATCGAGACTAAGATAGTATGTGTGACTACTTGATTGGTGGCTCCCATCTCACCTCAACGACTTGGTTCTCTAAGTCTTTTGATTGAGCAATGGTCTTACCTTTCAAAGTAGCCATGTGACAATGTCTTATTTTCCATAGACGGTGCTAATAATATGGTTGCTCAATCTGACTCACAGATCTTCAATAGGAGACGACCTCGGTGGTCCTAAGTCCAAACCTTGAGTGGTGAAGACGAGGAATGGAAACAAGTATTAGGCTACTCTTGGTTGCTTTCTCGAATTGTAAGATAGTTGGTCCCAGAGATACGAGCCCCAAAGATGACCCTTCAATGGTCAAGTCAGCAAAAAGAAGAGCTTGGTCTAGGGAGAAATACTTATTGCACTTTTCTATTGCACTACTAGTGCACTTTTGGCCTCCTCATTGGGTGGACACAATGCGCCAATAGCACATTGGCTAATAAGAGAGGTCTAAAGTGCATTAGAAGTGCAATAAAAAATGTAATTAATATCTCTAGTTTGAGAAGATAGTGAGGACGAGAGAGAGTTCTTGAGTAGGACTATGTCTAGTGTTGCATCTATCCTTTCTGTTATCTGGGACTCATGATTAGGGCTGTAAACAGAACATATATGGAGCAAATATGAGTTTTATGATTCTGCTCCGAATAGTTAATTGGATAATTCATATCCGTTCTAAATAAAATTTGGATACGAAGTAGATAATTTAATCAGATAATTTTTAGATTCGGAGCGGATACGAATTTTATCCACTTCGAAAATATGAGTCTTAATAAGAGACATTAGGTGATCTAAAATTATAAAAATATATAAAATATAAAAATAGTATAAATGTCACAAACAATCTTTAAACAAAAGATTAATATTCATACAAATATAATATAATCAAAGATGAACTACTACTTAATGGCAACTAAGAAACCATTAAGATTTTCAACATAGTACATAAATATTCATAAATTACATGTCCCGCATTCTTCCAAATATAAGATTCTAAGTCAAACAAAAATTAAGCTCTCTCAAATATAAAGTTAAATTATATTGAAAACACTTATCAACTTCTTCATGTTCCATATGATTCACAACTAATGACCTTGAGCATAAAACAAAAAAAATGTTGGAGGGGCGGCTAGTGGGAGAAAATCACCTTCCTATGCACGTTGTCGTTGGAGGGACAACCAAACATGGAAGAGAAGTGAAGAAGAGCGATTGGGGAATTGGGGTGGTTGGTGGAAGGGTCATCGCCCTTAATGTGGCGATGTGTGTGTGTGGCGGCTAGTGGGAGAAAATCACCTTCCTATGCACGTTGTCGTTGGAGGGACAACCAAACATGGAAGAGATGTGAAGAAGGGCGATTAGGGAATTGGGGTGGTTGGTGGAAGGGTCATCGCCCTTAATGTGGCGATGTGTGTGTGTGTGTGTGAGAGAGAGAGAGAGAGAGAGAGAGGCAAGCAAGGGCCTTGTCCCCCTCCCCTCCGACTCCAGTTGGGGAAAAAAGGGAGGAGAAGCGTCCGAAGAAAGAGGGGAAGGGAAAGAGAGTACCTGACAGAAGGAGATTGTCAATGTCCCTTATATTCGACAATAGTGTTTGTAGTCATAGCAGAAGCAACCGTCGCTCGCTAGCCCACTGTGTAGAAGAAAGTCTCTGCAGACTAGAGTCCAATGGGGGATGGGAGAGCGTGGCACAGTGAGTCAAGCGATTGGGGACGGGGGGGGGGGGGGGGAATGGAGTTTGATTGGGACTCATGTGAGAGGAAGAATGGAAGTCCTACTAGGGTTTTGATTTTTATATGTTGTATATGGACCATTACATTTAAGATCAAATGGCCAAGAATGATCCGATAGCAGAGCGGATCTTAAACGGAGCAGAACGTTTGTTTCCACATCCACTCTATTTATTATTCATATATTATTCGTATTCAAAACCTTCTATGTCAGATATTTGTTAAATAAATAATATCTACTTTAATAGAATATGGATCTGAAACAAATCTAAATTTTGCACCGAACTCATAAATTATATTTGACAATAAAAATAGATTGAGAATATACTAATTTAGTCCAATATCAATGAGCACAGTTCGGATATGACTTTAAGTTGTCCTCTACGAGTGTCTTATCTCTTTGTTCTCTCCTGTGCCGACCAAGTTGACTTGGGTCGCCGACCTTGGGCCCTCGGGCCTATCACATGTAATTGTCCTCTACGACTGCCGCTGCCGCCGCTACAAGCAGGAACTCTCGGAGCAGATTCCCTGATTATTTGGGACGACGTCTATCATGACAACTTCTTCCTATTGGTTAGATCCATGTTAAATTTTAAAAAGTTTCTCCATCCTGCTCTCGTAGGTGAGATCTCAGCCAATGGGAGGGGACCGTCATAATAGTAGACGTTCTGCTGGACGGTCATGGGAATCTGCTGCTGAGCTCCCCTGCGCCCGAGCTCGCAGAAGCAGACTGGGGATGTGGGTCTCCTACCTCACCTCTCCTCCTCCCTCCCTTGTCCTCTTCCCCACCGGGGGTGGCCACCCACCATGCCACTTTACAGCTCAGGCTTCGCATTATCGCCTTCTCCTGTCAAAATTCCAGAGCCCCGCTGCAGTGGATTTGGTAACCCCCCGACACCAAGATGCGTCCTTGTCATCGGTTTTGGGGCATCCAGCACATGCTGAATATGGAGCCGTGCCTTTTGAAATGTCACACCCACCACCCCGCGCCCGGGAAGGAGACGCCCCCCTGCTGGTGCTGCGGCGTCCCCTGAGGTTCCTGTGGAATGACCTCGGCCGTCGCAGAGGTTGTTTCTTCCCTGGTTACTCTGGGGCACGGTGCTTTTGTTCTGATGATTAGCTTTCGTAGAACTGCCTTTTTATTGCTTGCATGTTGCTTCTCTGCCGGTTGCTCCCTCTCCGTCATTGTTTCGTGATTTCTTCCTCTTTCTATTGATGCGAGCGCTTGGTTCTTGCGTTCGTTAGGCTTTCAGATAAGTGTTCGGAGACCGGGATTAGGTGGCTTTCCTTTTTTATCGCCAGACTATTAAATCGTTCCCGTTCAATCGCTGAAGTAACTGCGGGGAAAGGCGACGGTTTGGCGGAACTTCTGGCCTGGGTTTGCACCTTTTGATTTAGGATGGTTTGATTTTCACCTAAAACACCATAAATTTGCAGTTTTGAAATCGCTAGTGTTAGAATCGGAGTAAACAAAATCTCTGGTTCTAAAATCAGCGGTTTCTAACCCTTTGATTTTGGTTTCGGTGGTTTCAGGACCGACAGTCGAAGCCGAATCAAAAGGTGTAGCAGCATGAGTCAGCATGATTATTTTTACACTTCAAACTTAAGGAAATGATTATAGCAGTCTGAACATAAGAAAATTACCGTTTTCGGTATTTTACGATGCTCCATACCGTTCTATGGCACACCAATAACTCCCATGACTGTGAGAATAAATAACCTATGTCAAACCATGAATTGGAATGCTACTCGTTTATTATTTTAAACACTAAACATTTCTTCATCCTTTTACTGTTAAGGGAATGCTGAAATTTTCTGCCATCTCGTGTTCTTCCTTTCGGATATCTCATGACATTTAGTATCCATGCATGTTAAGGCCTCGTTCTGTTGACAGCTAGACAGTACCTCTCGTTATCTCATTTAATACAAATTACATCCTAAGGTGCTGAAGCACAGTTTTCTTTTTCAAAGGGCACAAAGGCTTAAAAGTTTGAACACTGTTCAGTATGTTCTTTCTTTCTCTTTGGCATGAAGCCATTGGTCATACTTCATTTCCGGTTGATGGACAAAATAGTCTCTATATCTAGATATCCTTTTCAACTTCTTATCCTCGCCTAATGTTGTTTGTGGATTTGTTATTTCCTGTGTAGTGACATCCACTTTATGTTTGCTCCTTTTGATCAGAAGTATTTATTTATTTCTACTTGTTCCTGTTGTGCATTTCTATGTTTTAGCTTGAATTTTTGTGGAGACTTGGTTTGTGGATTCTTGACTTAGTTCCTTAAGCTTTCGACCAATGCATGACAGGTGTTTCTTTAGAAGATAAAATGTTATATTGGTGAACCTATAAGGATGTCAGGACTTTTCAGATCGTGGAGACATCATTCTGGATGAACACAAGAGCCTGGACCTTTCATGACTGAAACTGTCTTGTATACTTCCTTTTACACTTTATTCCTGCATTCTAACTTAAACAATCAAAAGAATAAGGATTTGGCATGGAGCAACACTTTTATGGTCAACGAAATGCTCCCAATTTTCCTTGGAGTCCACCTGTTCTTCAACCATTTGCATCTGGTGGTCAGTACTGTGGAAATAATGCTGCCTATTTCTCATGGCCAACCTCTACACAACTAAGTGATGCTGCTGAGGTTCGTGCAAACTACTTTCGGGGCCTTGAGAAAGCTTTCATGCCTAAAAATGTTGACCAGTTGTCAGCAGATCAACGGGCCACCACGCTGCTTGATTTGATGACCATAAGAGCATTCCACAGCAAAGTACTGCATTGTCGTAGTCTTGGTACAGCAATAGGATTCCGCATCCGCAAGGGCATGCTTACAGATATACCTGCCATTCTTGTTTTTGTTGCCCGGAAAATCCACAAAAAATGGCTTAACCGTGGCCAGTGCCTGCCATCTTTTCTCGAGGTAAGGACAGAGTGGTCTGTGGCGCGCATTAAATCTGTCATAGATTTTCTAATAAATGTCTTTCTAATGTATCCTTGTCATCTTAGATTTACCTATTATGACTCTAAAAAGACCTTTTAATGTTCTGGTTTTTTGTTCACACACCAATTTTTGTCGTGAATAGGGGCCAAGAGGCGTATGGTGTGATGTAGATGTTGTGGAGTTCTCGTACTATGGTGCTCCTGCATTGCCTCCCAAAGAACAACTGTACACCGAGTTTGCTGATGGCTTGCGTGGGAGTGACGCATGTACAGGTTCTGGTTCTCAGGTATCTGCTACTTTCCTTGCAAGGTTCTTAGTCTTCTATTTTGTTTACTTTATGACTAAAAAATCTCTCTAAATTTTATCACTTGTAATTGGCTATATAATTATTCATATGGTTTTTCAAATTTCATAATAAGAAATTGATGCGGGACAAGAAGGAGCGATAGGCTTCACACCCGGAGGGAGAAGGAGAAAGGCTTCGCACCTAGGGTTTCACACCTAGGAGAGGGGAAGGAGGGAGACGGCTAGAAGTTTCAAACGGGAATTTTGCTTTCATTCATTCATCATCGATTCTGAAAATGGGGATGCAACATATTTATAAATACTCCCAAGGAGACACTACTTAGCCAAATGACTTAAATACCCGTAATTCAAAGCAAACCTCAGACCTAAAATTTTCAAGTAGACATTACATCAATTGGGCCTCTAATGGGCCAAATAAAATAAACAAAAGGCTCTTGCCGTAGCTCTTCAATTCTCATCATTCTCCCCCACTTCGAAAAAATTCGTCCTCGAATTTTGAAGTGGCGCAGTAGGATGAAGTCGAACACAAGAGTGCACATATAGGACTCCACACAAACAATCATATCATGGATCTTGAACTGACAGCCAACATGCACCTTGCAAAAATCTGACCACACTAAATCACCAAGAGACAACTCTAGAGATAACATGACATCAAAAGGAACAACGGGCGAAGCATCCTCCAATATAGCGCCATCAATGAAGTCTAACTTAGACATAAGAAATAAATTTTGATCCCAAGTGTCGTCAAAAACTATGGTCAAAATACTCTAAAAAGATGAGTCAAGAGTGAGTGGGCAATCATCTATCAAATCAAACCCGAATCAACAAATAAATTCTGATCCCTCTTGTCTTGTAACATAGATCGTGCTAGCATCTCTGCTTCGTACTCTTTTGCCAATGTAGGGTCAATTTCATAGATCACATCTTGAAGCGGGGGTTCGGCACTAGCAAGAATGTGCTTGGGAAAACGAAATTTATTGGATAAATGTGGTGGTTGAATAACACAACTAGATTGGTTGGGTTCTATGATAACCTATCATTCTAACATCCAATCTTGTCTGAAACGGATGCAAGAACCATATTGAGTAATAGTGCACCATGCTCCATCAAAATAGCAGACTGTGTTTGATGGACTGCCACCTACAAAACTTGCGATGAAACTCCACAAAAGCTCGGTCACCCTCGACAACAATTTCACCAGTCTTCAACAGTGCGTCAATAATAGGCGGGGAAATATAACTCCCATGACATTGATCATCTAGAAATACTCTTGTTCGTTTCTTATTCGGTAGGAGAATGTCAAAGGTGAAATTAGATGGAGACATGTCGCGAGGGATTACCTAGGACTCGGAGAATAATTGGTCCGTGCATCGTTGGGGCTGAAGCTTGCATTAACGAGGTCAGACACACTGAGACCACTACAATCGCGCGAACAACATGTAAATCGGAGCATGAATGAGACCCCTGCATTAGCGGTGCGATAACATGCTTGGTGCACCGCTTGTGTACTGTAGCAGACCTCGAGAAGGCTCGGACCAAAGCTAGGTCGAACCTAGTTGACATGTTGCCTAATAAGGGCTCAAACCCTTGTCTTCTCCCTTCCTCTGAGGCAGACGAAGAAGGGGGCCATGATGTAGGCAATTGGGCAAGCGAGCGAGATCGGCGACACAGGTAAGCGGCGAGTCCAACGTTGAATGTGGCGGACAATGGGGTGAACAAGAGCCTGTACGCGTGTTCGTGGGGCACCGGGGGGGGAGGAGGGCGGTGTGTCCAAGCAGAGCGGGGTCGTGGGGTTTGGTTTCACAGTGCAAGGTGAAAACAAGAGAGGGGGAGAGATGGGAGATGGCGAAAGAGAGAGAGAGAGAGACGCGTGAGAGAGAGAGATGCAAGGGAGAGAGATTCGCAGGAAAGAGAGAGGGCTTTGCGGCATGGATGGAAATGGAAAAAAAAAGTGGAAGAAAATGTGGTCATAGGCGACAATGGAGTTTTGTGGCGTAGAGGGAAGAGAATGGGAAGAAGAAGAAGAAGACGACGAGGGCAAGCAGCTGTGGGGCCCTGTATGGTCGACGGCTCGCGGGGGCTCGCGATGGCACGGGCGACGAAGACGAACGTGTGTAGCGCATGTGGGCAGGAGGCGGGCTTGGACGCACCCGACACGAGTGACAATGGAGTTTCGACGAAGACTTTGCGATGAGAAGAAAAGAGAGGGCACTCTAGAATGGATCTCGGCTCCGTAGAAGAAGCCGATGCTTGTTCTGATACCAAGTTGTTGTGGGACAAGGAGAGATGGGCTTCACACCCGGAGGGAGAAGGAGAAAGGTTTCGCGCCTAGGGTTTCACACTCAAAAGAGGGGAAGGAGGGAGACGGCTAGAAGTTCCAAACAAGATTTTTTCTTTCATTCATTCATCATCGATTTTGAAAATGGGGGATACAACATATTTATAAGTACTAAAAAAAAAAACCCTACTTAACCAAATGACCTAAATACCTTTTATTCAAAGTAAACCTCGAAACCCAAAATTTGAAAATAGACATTTCATCAATTGGGCCTCTATTGGGTCAAATAAAATAAACAAAAGGCTCTTGCTATAGCTCTTCAATTACCATCAGAAACTGAGTAGCTGCTGGCTTTGTTAGAGGTAGTATTCCTGGACAGGTTGTGTCATACTCCAAATTTCAAGATGGGATTTGCACATGTTCCTACTACTGTTGGTGGTCTTGAGGGCTCTAGAGTGACGGTGTGGATGATAGGTGATGATGCTCTCTCACCGAGGATCACCTTGCAATGAGCTGGTAGAGGGGATCTTAAAGAATAAGGAAATGGAGGAGGAGAGAAACATTGAGGGTGTAGTAGATGGAATCTGAGGGCAGGTTCATGTGTGTCAAGGAACCCTCTTTGATTTTGATATAGCTCTAGAGTCTTCCTTTGCATTTCTATAGAATGAAAGTATCTTGAAAGTTGTACGAGGATGTTGACCAATAAAATGAGATTGATCTCCCTTAAGATCGATGATTGAGGAGATTACACAGAGAGCTGATTTTTGTTAGAGGAAGCAGATTTGTTTGAATTATGGTAAGCATCAGCCTTACCAATGGGCTAACATAGATCACTGATGCGAGACGGACCTACGGGTGACACTAACGATGTAGCCTAAGAGAGAGATCAGCAATGAACAAAACAAAGTGACGTGAGCGCATACAAATGGACACGTGAGATGCAAGGGCGACATGTCCTAAAACAGAAGTTAAGCTGGAGATCCATCCCCTCGCAACGGGAATGATGGATCGAGGGTAGTTGTGGAACTACTGCCATCTAATGTGTGGGCCATCGACAAGCTCGGGAGCCTTCAGGAAGGAGTCTCACACTCACTCTGCTCGATAGTGATGAATGTCACAGGCTAGGTACCCTACTTCACCACCGAAGGCAAATACGACTACATACGGGAAAAGCAAATGAGAGGAAGGGATGAGCACGTACTGTTATGCGGATGCGTGGGAGAAGAACACCTGGTGACCGAGCCCTGTGGGAGTGAGAGAATGGGAGAGAGGTACAATAGGATGCCTCGCCCTCTGTAGAGGGGTAAGAGGCACTGTGGGAACATAAGGGGAACTCGGCCAAGTGACGGGCCTGCACGCGGGTGGCGAGGCGGCAACATCCAGCTAGCTAAGGCAGCGTCTGTTGTTGACCGTCGACGCCATCGTCGTCGTTGCGAGCTCGACAACCACGAACTCTGAGAGGCGTTCGTGCCGGGGCGAGACAACAGGTCGGCGCAATGGCTGGCGCAGGGGTCTCCGCAGGTGGTGAGATAGACGGAACTCGTGTGAGTAGACGTATATGTGAGCTGCTTCGTCTCTGACATCAATCCCAGGCACGATCATCCACGTGTAGGCGCGGGGCGGTGTCACGAAGTGCAGCGCAAGTGTGGCAGCGTCCGGGGGGGAGGGGGCTCGGCGACGGCGTGGCAGTGGCTGCGGCGAGGTGGGGCAGCTAATAGGGACGCAAGCGCCCGCGGCCCACTCAAAGAGAGAGAAAGAGAGGGTGAGCGTACGAGAGAGGGCGAGAGAGAGAGGGATAGATCGGGGGCTTGCGGAGGAGAGGAGGGGGGAGTCGCTGGGAAGAGGGAGAGGGCGGGAGGGGGAGTGGGGGTCGCGGAGAGGGAGATAGAGGCGGGGGGGGGGGGAGGGTGAGGGTGCCGCGAGAAGGGGGCCGTGCATGCGGGTGAGAGAGAGAGAGAGGCAGCGAGAGAGAGAGCGGGGGAGAGAGGGAGGACGGTGCTAAGAGAGAGAAAGAGTGGCGAAAGAGAGAGAGAAGTGAGAAACGAGAGTGGAGAGGGCAACGAGGGAAGGGGGAGAGCTAGGGATGAAAGAGATGCCAGGAGAGATAGAGGGGGAAGGGGTAGAAAACCTTCTGCACCAAATCTTCGTCTTTTCTTTTTTGTCAAGAAATAGACATCATCACATGAAGAGGGGTGTACACCCCATCCTATAGGGAATGGGGGAGGTTGCTGGCCCAGACAATGGGATCTAGGCCTCTTCCCAAAAGAAATTAATGGACCACAAAATATAAAATATGCACTTTAACTTAAAATAAAAGAAATAGGCCTAAATGATTCAAAATAAATGTGGCCCAAAATACAAACTAATTGGCATCAAGAGGCCCATCATCTAGCCACAAATAGACAGGAGGGTCCTAGATTAACCACCGATGGTGATACACGTGCGCTAGGTCAAGACGGACTCGGGCTCTCATGTCCCCACCAATCCTACTTGGATGGGCGGGGGGGGGGGGGGGGGGGGGGGGGGGACTCGACCACGTCGAGTGTATGGGGCTATTGCTCTAGTTTTGCTCCAAAAGGTTTGGGCCAAGCTACTGTAGCTTCTCTCGTGTCACCCAGGTGTCCTTGGTAGCCGAGCGTCCTCTTCAACAAACCAAGTACTGTTGGTACGACCATCCCTGGAGGTGACAATTCACTCGTCTAGTATGTGGTCAATTTGCTCAAGTCGGTCAACAACAGAAGCTGGAGGTGGACGCTTGACTGGGGTATCACTCTCAAGGGAGGGGATAGGCTTGAAAAGCTCGTTGGGTATCACTATCGGATCTGGTACGACACCAGATCTGAGACATTGTAGGTGGCGCTAATGCCGTAGTCTGGCGGTAGGTCCATATCGTATATGTTCGGCCTAACTCGTTTACCACTCGGAAAGGACCAACTCCTTGGGCTGTAGCTTCTTGACAGCTTCCGAGGGAAACTGCTTAGGTCTGACCCTGATTATGACGTAATCGCTCTCGCTAAACTCCAATGTCCGCCTGTGCGCATCTACTAATTTCTTATAATGTTCATTGCTGATCTCTGTGCGACGTCAAATGCTCTCATGGAGGCTCCTAATCTGCTCAGCTAAAGATTCAGCCGATTGAGTCCGACTCAGAGACACGAGCTTGTCTAAGTATGGGGATGAGGTCAGTGGGCCTTCTAGGACGATAGCCCGTCACAATCTCAAAAGGAGTTTTCCCAGTAGTGCGGTTGACAATCATTGTAGGCAAATTCGGCGAGTGATAGAATCAAGTCCCAGTTCTGAGCATGCTCACCGACAAGACACCACAAAAAATCACCTAGACTCCTATTAACAACCTTGGTTTGGCTATCAGTCTGAGGGTGATAGGCAAAGAAAAATTTTAGTTGGGTGCGCATCATGAATCACAAAGTTTTCCAAAAATAACTCATGAACCTCACATCCTTATCCGTTACAATGGTCTTGGGGAGACCATGCAGGCGGACGACCTCAAAAAAGAATAAACGGGCTACCTTGTGAGCCACATCGCACTTTAAGCTGGGCTAGAAGAAATGGAGCTCTACCAACTCAATAGTCTTGTTTTGACCAAAGTGGCCAATAAGACCCTCAGCATGCAACTCTCAGACTAAGAAATCCTTGATGGAGGTACGGGGAACGTATAGGTGGTCACCACGACATAATTACTCGTCTTGAAGAACATACTCACTAAACTCACGGACGAGCCAACTTTAAGGGTAAAATAGGCGGGGGCCAAAATCTGAGCGGCTCTCATTCCTCAAAACGATGCTCAAGCCTCGTGACCAAGATGCTCACAGTCGACAAAAGAGACACATGCCAGCTCAGGGCATTAGCTACGCATTTGTCCACACCCACCTTGTGCTTAAGAACAAAAGTGAAGGCATGTAGAAGCTCGACCCAATAGTTGTGCCAAGCATTGAGTCTCTTTTGGGCGTGGAGATATCGCAGAGCCTCATGGTCAGAGAAAAGGACGAACTCCTAGGGCAAGAGGTAATATCGCTAATAACACAAGGCTTGAACTACCATATAGAACTCTATCATATGTGGAATACTTGAGCTTGGTGTCATTATGCTCTTACTAAAGAATGCGACGGGTATCCCTCCTAGCTCAGAACCCCACCAATATCTACTTTTGAGGCATCGCAACAGACCTAAAACACCTTATAGAAGTCGGGCAGTGGAGAATAAGCGCTAGGGTCATCTTCTCCTTAATCTCCTGAAAGGCCATAGTAGCGGCCTTGGTCCACTCAAATGCTCTTTTACGGATGCAATCTGTGATTGTAGTCATGATAGTACTAGACCCCCACATAAAGCGGCAATAGAAAGTGGCCAAGCCATGGAAACTTCAAACATCGTGAACACTCCTGGGCTCAGGCCACTCGAGGATAGCTTTCACTTTCTCTGGGTCAGCTGAAATGCCATTACTAGACACAACAAATCCTAAGACGGTAACTTGATTGGTCAAGAAAGTGCACTTCTTAAGATTCGCGTACAAACTCTCCCTTCTAAGGACTAGACATACTGTAACGCCCCGACGCGGAATATCGGAGCAGGATTACAGTTATTAAATAGTACAGAGCGAGAAAATAAAGCAAACCATTGCACATTGGATAATACCAAATAAACTCCAATTTCATTAATAATTCAACAATCTCCATTACATTCACTAATAACTCATCATCTTCATAAACTGACTAATACATCAACGTATCAGAGCCAAAACTAGGCCCAGAGTACTTTATTCAAAATCAAACTATTACAAAATGACTAACTGACTCGCTAACTCATAACTATACTACAGACTACTACAACAACATTGGTTGCTGAATGGTCACTCCTGATTCTCCTCATCGGTCCCATCCTCGTGAGTGTGGTCATGATCCGACTCACCTGAAACACATTAAAAATATGCAGGATGAGCGAATAACGCCCAGTAGGACTTAATATCTCATGAACACAAGCATGCTTTAAATAGTTAATGTTTTCGAGGCAGGTTAACTAGAGAGTAAAGTCATGTAGAGCATGACATGATAACGAGAGAACATTGCAACTGGCACAGGGAAAATAGTACAACGAGAACGATAATAGAATGACCATGTAACGATATAACATGTAAATTGCACAACGGTGCACTAGTAACGATCACGCTTGCACTTGTAGAGATAGCACTTTTGATTGTCAAGATTAATCTAGATAGTAAACTGGCGCTGGATGCATGCTGTAACACATCTTATGATCATTTTAACTCCCATGGGCACTGGCACTTTTCGGGCGCTCCTCCCAGGACCTGATCGGGCCCTATTGCGCTGGCATTAGTCATTTCTTTTATCTTAGACAATCACACGAATGGCCATAGAGTACCAAGAATAGATAAGAGAGTACTAGACGAGATAGATGAGAGTGTAGAGAGAATGTGAACAGATAAGAGGATATGGACATTAGATGAGATAGGGACAATTTCGTAAAACAACGATAAACACATGATAGTAACGGTTGCACAGCACCAGGTCGGGTACCGGCAGTCTGGTAGAAGTCACAACCGCCCCTTAACCGTGCTGTGTACACGGGTCAGGTGATCCGGCGTGAACCCAAGATACGAAGGAATACACTAAGGCATGGATCGTACTGATCCCTAGGATGTAACGGATTTTGGGGTACAACCAGCTCGTTGACTAAGGACGCGTCAAAGCCAAGAAGACTTACGGAGGTCTTACGAGGAGTCCCTGGTTCAGTCGAGAGTATTCCCGGTGGAGAGGTGGTCCAAGTCAAGGAAAAATGTGTAGAAAACGGGTCCGTCGTGCCTCGAGTGCTCGAAGGCCGAGGGAACGATAACGGTATTTAAAGTGCACGTATAAAACGAAAACAATTGTATTTAATAAGATAGGTAACTTAGTCATTTATTTCGATAATTTACCGAATACATTATTGCATAATTTATCGGGGTCAAATGCATTTAATAATGTTGTGTGTGTGTAAGTGTAAAGAAATCTTGAGGATATGACAAGTCGTGCAAATGTCATTTTTAAAATAATTAAATGTATATCATTAATGCCATTTATTAATTACCAAGTCGAATTAACTATAACATGAGTTAATCATGGCTAATAAAGGGTATATAGCTTAACAACAGGGCATGCACAATTTTCAATTTTGGCAGATTCTTGAAAACGCGGCACACCTACCCGTCGCGTTTCGAGTCGCGACAGGGCGGTCGGGCACGACACGGGGCCTGGCCGGTCTGGCCAGTCCGGGGTGAATCGCGACGGCTTGTGCCCCGCGTTCTTGACGCGAGGTCAATGGCCGGCGCGACCTCACTGATATCGCGGCGGATCGCGCTGTCGCGATAACAGGTGAGATTGCCCTTTTTCCCTTTTTCTCAGGGCGAGTCCTCTGTGATACAAGGACGTTCTAAATTTCATATAAAATAACACGATGATCCAAAAAGTACGAAACTAGTTTTAAACGAAAGTAGACATGTATATCTATCAACATGCACGATTAATTTGAAAATAGACAAGGTTTAGATATGCATGGATCGGTTACTTTTCGGTGACCTAAACAGGCGCAGTCAGAGTTCAACGAATTAATTAGAGATGTACACTGATGAAAAATTATGAAACCAGCGGCATTTGAAAGCTAACACAAGTAGTATTTTAGAGAATTTTATCATGATAGGACATCAAGTACGCACAAGTTTAAAAGTAAACTTGAAGAGTCGGGTACATGCAACAGACAGAGATTCAAAGATTTAATTCTCCCTCATGGGAGGTCGAAATAGAGCAAGACCAGGGGCGTTTGAAAGCTAGTGTGATGTAGTATAACTGAGAATTTTATCATGGCATGGGAACAAGTACATATCGGGAATTAGAGAAAATATGAGATCTCAGTTCATGAGAACAGCAGATTTCACGAATTAAATTTGTCCAAATGGATGAACGAAATACCACGAAACCATAGGGCTTTTGAAGAGGTATATGAAGGCTACCTAGGGTAATTATTTCATGATTTTTGCTTGAGAGATTGCCTACTTTTTTCGTGAAGAAGAAAGCCCTAGTTTGAATGACGAAAATAAGAGAACCCTTCTTGCTCCAAGCCTTCTCCTTCCTTGCTCCTTGGTCCAGATCTTCTCCTCTTCGTCTCCAAAGGTCTTAGCACGAAATTGTGGGGTGCTAGGGTCAAATGGGGGGTTTTGTGATGGCTTATAGAGTTCTAAATCACCTAAAACTCTTTCTTTCTCATCCAACTCCGAAAATTGGTATTTATCTCCCATTTTCTCTATTTATCCACCTAATAGAGTTGAGAAGGGATCCAATTTCGTGGGTAGAGGTTTAGGATAAGTCTAGGACTCTTTTTAGGATGGGTATGGACTATTTAATAATTATTTAAACCCTTTCCTAATTATCACTTATTTTTATTCCGATTTGGCTTAATTATTTCTCATCCCATGATGGGCTAACCCTATTTGGGCCCATTCTATTAGGTTTTAGTTATTAGAGTAACCCATTAATAATTTAGCTTAATGGTATTGCTTTAATTCCATTTGTTTTCATTTATTCTCCATTTATTCTAATTAAATCAATTTATCTCATTTATTTAAATAATATTTTTTTTATTTTATTTAGATTTTGAAAATCCAGGGTACTACACAACCTAGCGTAGGTGGTCCAAATGATCTACTCGGGAGCGACTGTAAACGAGGATGTCATCGAAGTACATGACAACAAAGACCACTAAGAATGGGTGCAAGACTTGGGTCATCAGCTCGTGAAGGTGGTTAGGGCATTGGACAGCCCAAAGGGCATGACCAACCACTCATAGAGCCCATCCTTCATCTTGAAGACTGTCTTCCATTCATCACTAGGTCGGATCCTCATCTGGTGATAGCCACTTCTTGGATCTATTTTGAAGAAGACTGTGGCTCCTGCCATCTCATCCAACATGTCATCTAGTCATCTAGACGGGGAATGGAAAAGTGATACTTCAAAGTGATCCAGTTGATGGAGCGGCTATCAATACACATCTGCCCGGTGCCATCCTTCTTTGGGACCAGGAGCACAAGGGCTCTTGCTATCCCTCACTAGGCCCTTCTTAAGAAGCTTCTCCACCTATTGTTGCAGCTCCACGTATTCCTCGGGGTTCATGCGATAATGGGGCAGGTTGGGCAAGGTTGACCCCAGAACCAAGTCAATCGCATGTTGAATGTCACGCAAGGGAGGGAGACCATCTGAAAGGTCCTTGGGGAAGACATCTTGGAACTCTTCCAAGAAAGCAACAATCTCAGGGGGATGCTTGCCCGACACCTCTTCAACTACCACCCGGACCACAAAGGTGAAGAGGGGTCCCCCGATACACTCCCACTCAAAATTAGCAGCGCTCATCAGAAATAGTCGGCTCGGGGGCGGTTCTCCTGACTCTTCGCCCTTGGTCACAGAAAGGGTATGCTGGGGAACTCAGGGAGGTAGATGGGTGCGGGGGTGCACTTCGAGGGATAGGGAGTAGCAACTCGGATTTTTAAAAATCTTGATAAATGGAAAATCTATTATCACACGTGGAAAATTTTATCGAAATTAAACGAAAATTTATACGTGTAAACTAAATAATATATTACAACGAAGGATAACGAAATCGTGGCAAATTGTGTACGTTTGATCTAACAAAAATTGTAAGAACCGAAAAATCCGATAAAGTCAGAAAATCATTATCGCATGTACATAACCCTTAAGACCATCAAATCAAACATGATAATTGGACCAAGTGTGAGGCTTAAATGGACAAAAAATAGAGAAATTAGTATTTTAATTCGTGTAACTCAATTAACTAGCTAATTAGTGAGTTATGAAGTCCAATGTGAGCTTGGAATAAAACCAAAAGAAACCCTAGCCCATCGTATAAGGTCAAATTCTTGGCCATAAATTTAAGGAAATTCGTGGTTGAGACGCGAACAAAGGAAAGACAAAGAAGGAAACTCATAACTTGGAAGTTAGAGTCTTATTAGGACTCCTAATGACCTACCCTTTTAAATACAACCTAATTCCTTCCATGGCCGACCTAGCTCGTTGTTGTGGAGGCTTGGGACGTGAAGAGAGGTTGTTGGAAGGAGGAGGACGTGGAGATTGAGAGTTTCTTCCACGTTCTTCCCTAAAACTTGAGCAAGAAATCCGAGGTTACAAAAACGACCAAAGGTAGGCATTCTCTTGGGTGTACTCTAATTAAATGACCATGTAGGTACTTCTTGATGTCAAAAATCTTACGAGCATGTTTTCCTCAAATTCTATCATGCCATTTGATTGTATTTCGTGTTACAAATTTCCTGTTCATGGTTCAACTCGAGTACACGACCCTTCATGTTTCGCCTAGATCTTCTTATCTCTTTATTTCATGATGAGAAAATACTACTGTAGATACATCTTGATGTCCTGAACATGTTAGTACCATTTTTTCAATTTCTATCAGTATCTTTTGCAAATTTTGGAATCCATGTCCACTATGTCGTGAATCCTGATCTTCCATAAGAGTCTCTATATAGCATGTTTAAACCATAATGAAACCCTAATTGCATGTTAATGTTTGTTCTCTTACAAGTCTAGTTTCGTTCTATCTAAGTTTTGTACTTTCCCATCAAATATATGTTGCAAAGTTCGTCGTTTAAACTTACTGTGTCAAGCCCCCTTGGAGTGCAACCCACAATCCAAGGTGGTCTGGTTTCTGTTTCAGAATCAGAAAGAGACCACCTGATCGTGACGCCCTGATACGTCGTGATTTAGGGTATCTCTACTGTTCTGACGCGACCATTGTGCGACGAAACGATACGACGCGACCTTCATGTCAGCCAAGGAAGGCTTGACGTGTTCTGGTTGACACCCCGTCACATTCTACTATTCTTACATTGTGTTCTTTGTACAACACTAGAAAATGCGTAATTTTTTGAGAACTGTGTCATAACCTTTGAACTCATGTCAAATATACTTTAATGACATTTTTTAATGCACATCCAATAACTAAGCTGTTTAAAAATGTCTTAATGAAAATTGAATACTCTCATATTACGTCATAAAATATTAATACGTCGCCCGTTGTTTTGCACCATCGTTTCCAGAGACCCTCTTCTCGTGTGGAGTGTTCTCCTCGTAAAATAGATAGGAACACTCCTCTGTGACTGACGTACTCTTCGTCGGGTATTCCTCCTGTCAGATTAGGACGTCTTCACGGGAGACCTCTATAAGTCTCCGATGGCCTTGGATTCCTACAAGGTCATCGAGCTGATTGTACCATGAAAACCCATTAAATCCTTCTGATTATGCCGGAGAACTGTACGACATGTATCAACCAGCTGTGCGCCGATTGTTCTTGTTATTCTCATCTTGTCTTAACCCAGTACTGTGTCATACATATGTGTCAGGCGGAAGTCGTTTCTCGTGGTTTGGTAGGCCAGAATTCAGATTGGTTCTTGAATTATAAGTTCTCATCTCGTCCTCTTGTTGAAAATCTCATCTTACTCCATAACTTTCTCGTGGCCATTAAGTGATTATCTAGATAAAATCGTGCGGATCTTCGGATCTGTTGGACTAACAATGCTAGGCATTAATGGGGTTCCGATTAGGTTTTGGGAGGAGCACCTGAATATCGTGTACTTGTAGGGGTTGTTTGACCATGGTGTTGACATTGTACCAAAATCGTGCTAATCATGTTAAATTGGTCTATGACAATCAAATTGTGTACTCGTGTATCGTGATCGTTATATCGTGATCATGATATGACCAAATTGTGTACTTGTTATTCGTGACATATCTATGACTACTTGTTCATGTTGAACTCTTGTGAACATTCTGTCTTGATACTTGTTAAGTACTCTTGTTTTTTACTTGTTATTGTTGCTTGAGCTCTTGTTATTATGATCGTGCCTTTAGTTATATTGCCTGCTTTAAAATGTTAAATTCATATAAAATCTGCTCGGTTCAAGGGATTTAAATCGTATTGAGCATTCGCTCACGCAATTGCTATGTCTATTTCAGGTGATGGAGGAATTCAATGAGGTTCTGGGGACGGGCAAGAGTGATTCGAGCTCCTAGTTATCTATTTTACAGAATAGTTGATTGGAGTCAAGATTTCTAGATACTATTAGCGTTTAATTTCCCTTTTGAAATGTACTAGTCTTGTTGGGCCCTATGTTTTGGGCCGAAATAGTACATGTAAAGGACCTTTGGATTATGAAATGAATGGAAAGTTTATTTAATGAAGTTGTCTTGTGTTCATTCCATGGTATGGTTTATATATAGATTACCTGTCCAATATGCGTGCTCGTACCGTTATCATATTGCTCGTCCCAATGTTTTTGCGTCGGGGCATGACATGGGCATAACGCCTTGAGGGCAAGGTAACCTAGGGACCTCCTGAGGAAGGGCAACATTAGGAGTACCCAACCGGGAGAAACATTGTGGGGCGCAGATTGCGTAGGTGTGCCTTGGGTAGAATGTGGAGGAGGGCCTTGGGGAGCGGGTAGCTGGGGATGGCTTGGCCTAAGGGTACCCTAAGGCTAGGTGGGATGTACGATGATCCATCGGCCGCCGTGGACAAAGGATTAGGTGTTGGACCGTCCATGATGGGTTACGTCTAAGTCGAAAAGCCACGTCCGCCCAAGAATGATGCTCTCAACCTCCACGGGTAATACATCACACCAAATTTGGTTATGGTAGGTCTGAAACTAAAGGGGGACAAGGTACCTCTCCCGAATGAGGAGGGAAGTCGAATCCACCCATGATACCTTGTAAAGACTAGGGTGGTCAGCAGGACAAGGGCAAGGTGGGTGACAGTGCCAGGGGAGATGGCATTGATGTAACTCCCATTATCGATGATGACCTTGCACACCCTCTCCCCATGTTTGTAGAAGGTGTGGAAGATCGTCGTTTGGCATCAATCATCACACTCCTTAGGCTGGGTCAACACACACTGAACTACCCCCTTCTTAGGTCTATCTAGGGCCCTCTCATTGACAAAGGGGGAGTCGCTATGAATGCAGCCTATGAAGTCACCTCAGCCTGGAACTCATTGGCAAGCTCATCTCCAACATGGTGCACCTCCTCTAAGCCAATGTAAGGACCCTCACCCTCAGTAGGGTGGATAGATAAGGCCCTAGTCGGGCAAGAATTAGCATAGTGCCCAAACCCATGGCACTTAAAACACTCTACCCTAGCACAACGATTAGGTGGCTTGTTGGTCATGGGGGCCTTTCCCTGGTCCTCCAGCGCCTGTTGGGGCAGGTAAGGGATGACGGGCTAGGGGGGTAGGAAGGGGAAGAGTCGGCCCTCTTGGGGTGGGAATGGGAAGAGGTGGGTTAGGGGGACTGGGAGGCACCATATGGATGTACAGAGGGTGGGGGTGCGATGAAGCTAGTCCCTGGGGAACATGCTCCTGAAACCTAACAACTGGTCCCTCTCGGATGGGGTCCTGGGGCACCATGAGGGTCGGGGGGAGAGAGGGTAGGTGACCTTAGGACGGGGTGGGGAAACCTGATCTATCTCGAACTGCTCCTATGCCAACTTCCCAATCTTGATACACCCTAGGGTTCAACGTCCCATCAAAGCTCGGGGCTTCGACTCGAACACTACATAGGATCCGATCCTTAAGGTCGTAGGGGTCCCTGGGCAGTCTATGATGTAAAACTGAGGGATTTGGCCGAAACTTGGGTCGGAGGGGAGGGCCATGGCAACTGGGGTCCCTAGGGATGTCTCGGGCATACGACCTAACTGCCAACACAAACTCGACTCCTAGACATGTGACCCTCCCAAGAACTCATGAACACCCCAGACTCAAACCATGTTTTGATACCAAAATTGATGCAGGATAGACCTACAGGTGGCACTAATGATGCAGCCTACGAGAGAGATTAGCGACGAACAAAATAGAGTGACGTGAGCACGTGCAAATGGACACATAAAACGCAAGGGCGACACACCCTAAAACAGAAGCTACGCCGGAGATCCATCCCCTCGCAGTGGGAACGATGGATCGAGGGTAGTTGTGGAACTACGGCCGTCTAGAGTGTGGACCACCGACAAGCTCGGGAGTTGTCGGGAAGGAGTCTCGCACTCACTCTGCTTGGCAGTGACGAATGTCACAGGCTAGGTACCCTACCCTACCATCGGCGGCAAATATGACTACATACAGGAAAAACAAATAAGAGGGAGGGATGAGCACGTACTGCCACATGGCTGTGTGAGAGAAGAACGCTCGGTGGCCAAGTCCCGTGGGAGTGAGAGAACGGGAGAGAGTACAACAGGATGACCCACCCTTCACAGAGGCGTAAGAGGCACTGTGGGAACATGGGGGGAACTCGGCCAGATGACACGCACACACCTGGCGAGGCAACAACGTCCAGCTAGCTAAGGCGGTGTCTGTCATTGCCCATTAACGCCATCGTCATCCCTGCGAGCTCAGCACAGCTGCTGGCGTGGGGTGTTCGTGGGCGGCGAGGCAAATGGAACTCGTGCTGGTAGATGTATATGCGAGCGGCCTCGTCTTTGACATCAATCCCGGGCATGGTCATCTGCGTATAGGTGCGGGGCGGCATCATGACGTGCGGCGCAGGCGTGGCGGTGTCGGGAGGGGGCTTTGCAGCGGCTACAGCGAGGTGAGGCTGTGACTGAGAGAGAGAGGAGAGAGAGAGAGAGAGAGAGAGAGAGAGAGAGAGAGAGAGTGCCGAAGGGGAAGGGGGGATCGTAAGGAAGAGAGGGCATTGCGGGAGAGTTAGGGGGGAGTGGGGGTCACGGAGAGAGAGACAGAAGCAAAGGAGAGAGGTGTGGTGAGGAGGGGGGCTGTGCATGCAGGAGAGAGAGAGCCGAGAGAGAGGGAGTGCGGCGAGAGAGAGAGCACGGGAGAGAGGGAGGACGGCGCTGCGAGAGAGAAATAGTGGTGAGAGAGAGAGGAGTGAGAAACGGGAGGGGAGAGAGCAGAGAGTGGTGAGGGGAGGGGGAGAGCAGGGAGAGCCAGGGGTGAAAGAGACACCGGAAGAGATGGAAGGGGGGTGAGAAAACCTTCTGCACCAAATCTTCTTCTTTTCCCTTTTGTTAAAAAGTAGACATCATCACACGAAGAGGGGGTGCACACCCCATAGTTATAGGGGATGGGGGAGGTTGCTGGCCCAGACAATGGGAGCTAGGCTTCTCCCCAAAAGAAAGGTCCAATGGACCACAAAATATAAAAATATGCACTTTAACTTAAAATAAAAGAAATGGCCTAAATGATCCAAAATAAATGTGGTCCAAGATATAAACTAACTGGCATCAAGGGGCCCATCATCCAGCCATAAAGAGATGGGAGGGTCCAGGACTACCCCTGACGGCGATACACATGTGCTGGGTCAAAATGGATTCGGGCTCTCGTGTCCCCACCAATCACAATTGCAAGGGAGATGGCTTTGATCTCTGAAGAGCATGTTTGACAACGATGATGGCATTTACATACTTCTAAAAGTAGGAGAGATGACCCATTCTTACAAGCATGGGACTCTTGGGTGCTGAGGAGTGGCTAGGACTACCAGAGAGCTGCCATTGGAATGGAGAGAGTTCTGAAACTCGACGTGGGAAGAGTGGGTTTTACTTGGATGCCCCTTGAGGCCTGGACCGAGGTGATTTAATGGATAGGAGTTGACTGATAGAGGATGGCAGTTTAAGTGTTTATTCAATGCTCCCTTGCCATTATTCTCTTCTCCAGATTTAAGCTCCCTGTTCCTACAAACAATCATGTTCATTGATCACCATTTTCTTTACCTTGTGCTTTTATTGGAAAGGTTTGATTCAGGGGTTGACTGGGAAGGGTTTAGGTTTTCCCTACTTGCCTGAAAATTGCTTTTTCTATCTCTGTATGTCCCTTTGCATGTGATCATGCATCTCTCATATCATCACTATGCACATCCTTATTTAAAGGGATTTCATCTTCTCATTTGGTTTACTGATTCTATGATCTGATTGATTTCCTCATTTACAGGTTGCAAGCCTTGAAACCTATGGAACTTTAGGCGTTATTGTGAGAAGACGAACAGGCGGGCAAGTTGGTTTTCTCACAAACCGACATGTTGCTGTTGATTTGGATTACCCAACACAGAAGATGTTTCATCCTTTACCTCCCAATCTTGGACCAGGAGTATATCTTGGTGCTGTTGAGAGTTCAACGTCACTCATTATGGACGACCTTTGGTATGGCATATTTGCTGGAACAAACCCAGGTAATATTGTCAATGGGTTACTCCACATGGTTCTGGATATGTGCTTGTGTTCTTCATTTGTCAAACTAGAATCTATGTATTCCACTGTTTGTGCGACACATAATATCGAACTATGTACCATAAGTTTTCCATTTTTCTGGCGACCCAAGTGGAAGTGCTTAATGTGTGTTTAAATTTTGTTTCGTGCTAGCATATGCTCAGTCCTGTCAACCTACTTGAAGGGGCTTATCAATCAAGTTGAGGGCATCTTTCCATGACAGGAGCTGGACAAGCACCTCAACCCCAGACTTTGTATCAAGAAATGAATGTTCCTGTCACTTCAGTCAGGGTAGGTTGTAGTGCTTAGGCATGGACTTAAAAAGCAGAGTTTGGCTTTGGCTTCTAGGCAGCACTTATTACAGAATATAGTAATGAAGAAAGAAGATGTTTATGGGACCTGTTATGCTTTCAATTGTCATAAAGACGATGCTTTCTCTATATGACTGCACACATGGTAGCCCATGGTGCCATGCTGTCCCCTTTCTTGTACCTGTAGTGTTACAACCATGAACCGGCAAAACACATACTTAGGCAGGAGGAGATTGACACAGAAAGGAGGAGATAGGACGGGAAAAGGGGAGGGTCTGAGAGATAACAGGTGGACAGGAACATGGAGGAGGAGCTGCAAGGAGGTGGCTGTAAATGGGGCTAATAGCCTAATAGGGATCGTTTCTGTTGGTCCTATAAAATGAGGGCATTTACATGTGAATTAATGAGCTTGCCCGACACCTTAATTTGGCCCAACCCAAGTTACCCAACTAGATGTTAACCCAAGCTGACTTGTCTCTGTTCAGTATCGGGCTTAACCTAACTAATTGGTTTCACACATGCAGGTCCTGGTTGACACACAAGCTTTGCATCCTTGTATTGATTCAAGAGCTAGCTCATCTCCTGCATTGATTGTTATATCACTTATATTCATTCTTTTGATGAAATTTGTGTCTTATTGCCCTTTTGCTAAAAAATTAAAATAGAGGCGTCAGAACCAAGGCTCGCAGAAGCAGCACCAGTTCCCAGACCAGTGGTGGCCAGTTTCAATCCTGGTCCCAGTTCCAAGGCCGGTTCTGGCCGGTTCCACCTGAACTGGGTACCAATCCAGTCCAGTCACTACTGCATACCATGCTCAGAACCCTTCAATCATATGTGGATGTAGCATGGTGGATATATAGCATACAATTATTAATTTCATTTTTGAAATGGTTTAGGCTGTCATGGCTCTTATAAGGAGTGGGGTGGGAGTATGTTCTGTGGTGGGGAAGGGGGGAGAGCAAAAAATGGAGGGCAAAGTCGGCCGATCCTAACTAGGGTTGGAATCGACCTCGATTTTTTTTGGGTGGGGGGGGGGGGGGGGGGGCGGACGATTACTCACCCACGATGTAAGGTGGAATCAGGGTGGATTGAGCAGAATCAGCTGGATTGGGCCGATCTAGTCCCATTCCACACGATCCACCTCCATTCCATCTGATGTAAATGTTACATTTATAGTTTTATTTACTTAAGATATTACATGTAAATAAAGAAATATTCCCTATTTGAATCCAATAAAAATATCAAAAAAATCATCTCTTACAAATAAAAAGTCAACTCTCCCATCTAAGAAGAAAATCATGATTTCGGTGGTTTCATCAAAATAGCGAATTCTAATCTTTCATAATTTGACATATCTAACATTTCATAATTCAAATAAATCTAATAGAATATTAAAATCTAAAGTTCTGTAAAAAAAGTCAAACGTGCATATAACTTCTCCAAGGGAGCCACTCTCTTACTGACAGTACTTAATCTGCTTGAGACCTCTCAGATTTGGTCAAACCTAAGCTATCATCACCTAAACTCCTGAGAATTTTCACTTTCTAATTGACAAGAAACTAAAAGTGACAATTCTCATGAGTTTAGGTGATAATAGTTTAGGTTTGATCAAATCCTAAAGGGTTTCAAGTAGACTAAGTACTGTCAGTAGGAGAGTGGCTCCCTTAGAGAAGTCATATGGATGTTTGACTTTTTTTATGAGACTTTAGATTTTTAGTATTCTATTGGGTTTATTTGAATTATGAAATTTTTAGATATGTCAAATTATGAAAGATTAGAAAGTCACTATTTTGATGAAACCACCGAAATCGTGATTTTCTTCTTGGATGAGAGAGTTGACTTTTTATTTGTAAGAGATAAGATTTTTCTGATATTTTTATTGGATTCAAATAGGGAATATTCTTTATTTACATGTAATATCTTAAGTAAATAAAACTATAAATATAACATTTCCTTAATGATGTTCAAGTAAATTAGATATCATAA
This sequence comes from Colocasia esculenta, assembly GCA_014218235.1. Taxonomy (NCBI): domain Eukaryota; kingdom Viridiplantae; phylum Streptophyta; class Magnoliopsida; order Alismatales; family Araceae; genus Colocasia; species Colocasia esculenta. The sequence goes on along the minus strand of CM024758.1, from coordinate 137,804,500 downwards.
TTATCGTTGCTCTATATTGTAATATGAACATATGTGCAACTACACTATGGATATATCTAAAATGTGCAATTATTATATGTTTTTAAAAAAAATTCTCTGATTTTTTCTTCATTTTTTATGGAATCGAGCAGATCCTGCGATCCGACCTGACTCGGATCGGGGTCGGCTGGATCCGATCCAGTACCCCGATCCGACTTTGCCATCCATGGCAGGAACCATGGCTGCCTGAACTTTTATGATTTTTGACATTCCCAGTCAAACACCTGTCTTCAACCGCTTTGCCCGTGTTCCTTTTTTTTCTTCTGTTCATCCATTCCTTTCCCCTTTCTTCCTTTGGTCTTGTAGTTGGCTAGTTGGTTAGTGTGTGGTATTCGGATCCCCAAATGTAATATTTTGGTGCACATGCAGAGACCTTTGTGCGAGCTGATGGTGCATTTATCCCATTTGCTGATGATTTCGACATTTCCAGTGTTAGCATATTGGTTAAAGGAATGGGTGAGATTGGCAAAATCAAGTGCATAGATTTGCAGTCTCCCATCAGCAGCCTGGTTGGGAGGCGAGTGATGAAGGTCGGGAGGAGCTCTGGCCTGACCACTGGCACTGTAATAGCATATGCACTTGAGTACAATGATGAGAAAGGAATATGCTTCTGCACAGATTTTCTTGTCATGGGAGAGAATCAACAAACATTTGATCTTGAGGGTGATAGTGGGAGTCTCATCGCTTTAATAGGAGAAGGTGATGAGAAGCCACGTCCGATTGGGATTATATGGGGTGGGACAGCCAATCGTGGCACGTTGAAGGTTGGACGCGGTCATGCCCCAGAAAACTGGACAAGTGGAGTTGATCTTGGACGACTTCTTGACTTCCTGGAGCTTGATCTGATTACTACTGAGAAAGATCTTCAAGGTACTTCTTGTTCTCAAAACCTAGTCATGAAACATAAAACTTCTTTTGAAAACTTGACAGTGGACCTTGTGTATACATCTTCAAGTGGTCTAATCTATCAGTATTGCTTTTTCCATAATGTTTTCTTGTAATACCTTGTTCATTGAAGAAGCGGTACAAGAGCAGAGAAAAGCCCTGGCCACCTCTGTCGATTCTATGAATGAAGGTTCGCCTCAATCAGCAAGGACGCTTCCGAAGGACAACCCTAATGACATCTTTGAACCACTGGGTCCTAGCATCCAGCATGACTCAATCGATCATGATTCTGGCGTCGACATGAATGTGTCCTTTCCTTGCAGAGAGTTTCACGTCGATAGAATCGGAGTTTCTACAAATGTGGAAGAGCATCAGTTCATTCCATTCTCTCCACTGCGTCGAGAGCAAGACAGGAACCTTGAACCCAAGAGCCTCTCTGCACTGAAAAATGCTTCTGATGATGACCTTTGCGTCTCTTTGCACTTGGGCGATTGAGAAGCCAATCAATGGTATTCTAATCCAAACGTCTGTCTTTCTTGAATGAGTGGTAAATTATCCAACTCAAAGAAACCACTATGTTGACCTTGTGAAGAAGTTATCCACACATTAGCAGGGTTATGTCAGTTTGCTATCATGACCCCATTTTTTTTGGGTATGCTCAAGAACGAAACAAACAAAGACAACCCAAAGAAGGAAAAACATGGACATTGCGGTCACTGAACCAGAGTTCTGCTCTTCTTCGATGTTCATAAGCTCAAGGGAAGGCTGCAGAATGGCTCTGCTGGGAGAATTCCTGCAGGTCGTCAGTTCAGCAAGTCAAATGGTATCGTAATTTTACAAATTTTATTTCCCCATATGATCTACGAGTGTATATTGAAAACCAGTGAGGGTTAAATATGAATAGTTCTGGTATGTTGGTACTAACCTTTTACTATATATAGCTTGAAAGAGAGAATACGATGTGATGTCTGCTTTAACTCATCCAAACTGTCGTCGATTTCTACGCTGGCTTGGGGGGGGGGAACCGAATTCCTCTTCGATCGAACGAACACATCTCTTTCTCATCCTACCATTATACGAGCAAGGTAGAAATAGTTGGGGTGGTTGAAACGATCAAATAGCATACTTTCGAAAGTGTTTTAACGTGATTTTAAATAATGTTTCTCATCTTAATAGTTTCCTTCTTGCTTTTGAACCGAAAGAGGAAGGAGTTTTGATCAAAATTTGCCTTTAATAACCGCTAGGCCTCTGCAAAATGAAATTCGTTTTCTCGTGACAGTTCTTCGAGGGTCATCTAATGCCCCATCTGCTGCTCACAAGCAGTTCTAAGGTTAGGATCATGGAAACAGATGTATTAACTCCAAAAGCATATGAGAAATGGAATTTAAACTTTCAGAGATATTTATTGCAAGATACACGTTGCAATAAAACTGATGTGGATTGCAATAAAATAAATTTATTGACTGAGAAAGAGAGAAGAATCTTATAAGGTCCTCTCAACCAATAAGATTACTTTCTTATAATCATCTTGCAATAAGTATTTCTCCATCAAAATTAGATATGCGGGTTGGTTCCGATTTCAAATTGTCCACATAAAAAGAAGCTGCATTGGATCACCTCACCTTTCATAGGGGTCATCATCCAGTATGAAGGGAAGGACAAGGATCTTATCCAAATCTAGATAATAACAAACGTTTTTTCAGTTACATTCTACCAAGGGGGTAAATGACGGTATCTTAGTGAGATAGCAAAATAGAGTATCAAAGATGTCATCACAAGGTTAGGTTTGACATGGCTTTCTGCAAAGTACCCTTGGGTATCTTCATCTTTCTATGCAAACTGTCAAAACGTAGCAAAGAGAACGCTGGTTGATATGATGAGAAACCAAGTAAAATTAGGGACATCATATATTTCATCCATAGCAATGGTCAAACGGTATTCTCACTCTCGCGTTTTCCCGAGCAACGCCTTTACTTGGACGACTCAGCTGGTTTTGTTTCTTCGGGTTTCACATGGGAGCTGCCCTCGGTTCCCATCTCAGCTTTCAGCTCGTTGATGCTCTGCTCCAACTCATCTATCCTGGCTCCCATTTCATCGAGTACGTGCAGTTAAGGTCACTTTGTCTGGATCTTGCAAGAAAGGGTATGAATCCAATGCATACTGCCTGAACTTTATGAGAATGGGTATGAACTTGTACGCATTGTAGAAAATGAACATTTGATTCTGAATGCAACAAATGAACCCGATCAAGCCCAGATGGCATTATTCTTGCCACCAGAAAGTGTCTTAATGAATTGCGATCTGCAATTTCCAAGTTGAGTGACTACAGTGAAACTTAACATAAAGACTATTGAGATGCATGAAAACTAGGAGTTGTAACAAAAAGGATATTCTTTGAGATGATTGACTCAGACATCGTCTGAAACCTGCTTTGCTGGAAATAAATAAAATAAATTCAGCAGAAATCAAAACTAGCAATTCAAAGCTCATTTCCTAATAAAATATGCTCACCATTTGCACAAGAAGGTTCTGCACCTGCAAAGCAAACATGATTTAATTGAAGTCCTTGAACAGGTCTACTGGATCATGAAAACTTGATCACATATTTGGGCTGTAATGTGAGCATTTTGACGCAAAAGAAACTTACAAATACAGTCATATCAGCAGTACTTTGTTGTGCATCTTCTGATTCTTTCCCATCCTGTCATAGAACAAATCAAATTGCACTCAAAGCAACAAAGAAACGAGATAAATCCAATCAGATCCTCAAAGATACAAGCAACTTTTATGGTCAGCTCAGCAGTTAATCATTGAAAGGATGAAAAGAAAATAGAAAAGGATCATAAACATAATCCTAAAAAGAAAGGAAATGAAATAACACATTCCTATCTCCCCAAAAAATCCCAAAACCAGAACTTGCACAGCAAGTGCATCAAGAAAGCAAGTACAACCACATAGTCCTAGACCATCCAGCCAAAACAAGAAAATGGTGTGGGAAAAAAGGTACAAGGTAAACATGAGTCACATCTATCCATAAGCTAACCCAGGATAGAACACACCATGATAAGAGCTCAGATAGAGGCACAGGATTGCTACTGCCTGAACTGAATTCCACTTTCCTCAAAACCGCCTACTTGCACGTATCCTAATTGTACCAAGCACAGTGCTCAGCTGCAGGTTCCAAACAATCATGTGGAGCTCAATCTATCACATCCTACATTGAGGAAAGAATATCCCAAAGGAACTCAGCAAAAATTCTATTATTGTAATCATGAATCAAATCAGATAATTTTCAATCTTCCACTTAGAAATTTTTATCATCATTCTAAATCGGTGGCTGCAAACTCCAGCAGAAAATCCCATCTTAACCACATCATTAAAGTTAAAAGCATTTGATTGCCACTTCATCTTTAAAAGACAGTAACTACAAAGTTAGCAAACAGCCATTGTGTGATATAACTTTGACACATGGGATAACAATTCTGCACTCTTCCAGATGCAAAGCGTGCAGCACACATGCCTCTGAATAAGGTACATGGCTGATTGCAGTAATTATTGACAAAAGTTTAGAAAAAATTACTGGACATGGTTACATAGGGGTTTATCACAATTGAGGTTAGGGCTGCCAATAGGTCGGAGTCAGAATTGAAAATGAGTGTTTCCGCATCCTATAAGAATTTGTGGTAATGGAAATGAAATCAGAAAAGGGTGTCTGGGCTTCCACATCCATTTCTGGTTTTGAGTCAGAAACAGAAAAGGAAATGGAAATGAAATTAGAAATTTCAGGTGAAATTATATCCTTATAGCTAATTTATAGATCTATAAATAGAAACCACACAATTCAAATGTAAATCCATATATCTACAAATCATAAAGTCATATAATCTAATATATCATGTTTAATACATAGTAGCTAGTACACCAATATAGAATTACTTCACAGTTTAAGAGATTTTAAACAAGTTAATATAGAACTACTTCAACTCTAATATATTTAGATAGCTATTAGAAATTGATAGATCCACAGATTGCATAGGTCCACTACAGAATTCAAATATAATACATAGATCCACCTATTCATAGTATAGAATTATTGTGATTGCATTAATAGTATAGTAAAAATCCACATATTCATAAAGTACATTGTTTATATACTCTTTGATTAATAAATGAGATTTTAATTAAGAGAGATGTACAAAATTAGTCTTTTAACACATAGCTTGTGGAATAAGCAATATTTGAGAATTATAATATTAACCAAACCCAATATGAACAAAGTACTTCTGAATACGAGTAAACTAGAATCTATTGGACTAAGTTATATTTAAAAAGAAAAGTAATTATAGTTAAAGCTATGAAAGCTAAACAAATTAGTACAACAAAATATAATTACTTCATAGTTAAAATTTTTCAAATAAGTTAATATAGAATATTTCATAGTAAAAGATGCACAAATTAAATAGTCATATAATCTACTACACCATATTTAGATAATTACTACAAATCTTTACATTTACAAATTACAATTAAATTAAGATAAAATTAGATCAGTTGGAACAATATTTATACAACTAGTTTAACTAGTAATTTAGTGCGATAATATAGAATTAGTTCATAATTAAGAGATACACAAATTACATGGTCATATAATCTATTGCACCATATTTAGATAGCTACACAAAAAATTACATCCATATATTGCAAATAAGTTAATATAGAATTATATTGTTTCCGACAATACTTAGATAGCAAAGTGTGTAGTATGAATTCACATATCCACAAATTACATAGTCATATAATCTACTAGATCATATTACTCCAAAATGGCTAGTATAATAATATATGAATTACTTGGTAGTTAAAAAGATTCCAAATATTCTTTACTTGTAAAAACTTTGAATTAAGCTTATTTCTAACTTAAATTTGATAAATGATTAACTAGATAGTTGTTGACGACGCGGAATAAGAAGAAAATTTTTACTTTTCTTGGGTTTGGTTTTGTTTTCTTTTATTTATGGCACAATGCCGAGACATGTCATGGCCAATACCTTCCCTCGCGGAACAGATACGCGACGTACCGTAGCTACGTGTATACACACGTACATATATATTGCGGGCGTGCCAGTCTGTGAAAATAGACAATTTGAAATTTGCTTGATGCGGGTTTTTTTACTCGTCCATTTATTGGACAGTGTTTATTCCGCGTGATTTCATCAGACGATTGAGGTATCGTGTGCCGGACCGCTCCCCGTTGACCGGAGTCAACGTTATTTACATCGAGCATAACTCGAATACCTTTGATACCATGCCGATTCAGCCTCGCTTTCTTCACACATAACATGACAATACATTGACCCAGGGACAACAACATTCACCCCATATAGAATTAGTTTTTAATATTCCCCTTTAACCCAAATTTGGTTTGGGAAAGGGGGATACAACTTGACATTTATACCCTTGACTCTTCTTCTAGACACAAAGGCAATTTCCCAACATTTCTGAGTATAATTGCAATTTAAAAGGGTAAATGACATAAATATTTCATGAGTATTTTTCTTTCTCATGGTACATAATATTTCTGAAACATGAGACACATGACATTTATACCTTGGACCTTTTTCTGGACACAAGGCAATTTCCCAACATTTCTGAGTATAATTGCAATTTAAAAGGGTAAATGACATAAATATTTCATGAGTATTTTTCTTTCTCATGGTACATAATATTTCTGAAACATGAGACACATGACATTATACCTTGGACCTTTTTCTGGACACAAAGGCAATTTCCCAACATTTCTGGGTATAATTGCAATTTTACAAAAAAAAAGGTACATAACAGCAGTATTTCATGAGAATATTTTCTTTCTCATGATACATAATTTTTTAAGACATAAATTACATGACACCTTGGGTTTATATAACATGTTTACCCCAGGTTTACAATTTATAAATGAGAAGAGGGTTTTCTTAAAAATGTGCCAAAGGGGTGGGGCCCTTTCATGGCACTGTCTTCTTCACCTGGAGCAGTGTATGGGCAGCAGGTCTTCACAGTTTGGATGACTGGGCAGAGTCTTCTTTGACTTGGGAGAGGCCCACTAATGTCCAATGAAACCCCCCTTGGTGATTTCAGGAAATGAGCCAATGGATTAGCCCAAACTCAGCTCTCCCTTTCACACTTGGCAACGGACACTTTGGCAAAGAAATCCTTAAGTCCACCCAGCAAGCAGATGAGGAAGTTGGCCAATTGATGCTTTGAGAGGAGAAGCCAATAGCCTCTTAGTTTTCAGCCAAGGGGATCCCCCACAGGCCGGATGAGGGGGGGTGGGACCGGAGCACCCCCCACCTCCAGTTGGAGGTGGGTGGGGGGGGGGTGCCAGAGGTAACCCCCCCTCCGGTCTGTGTGTGTGTGTGTGGGGTGGGGGAACCGAAGCACCCCCCACCTCCAACCGGAGGTGGGGGGGCTACCGGAGGTACCCCCCCCCCCCCCCCCCCACCCCCACCCCTCCGGATGACACGGGGGGTGGGACCGAAGCCAACCCCCTCCGGTTGGGACAGACCGCAACCGGAGGCAACCCAACCAGACCTACCCCCACCTCAGTTGGAGTCCAACCGGAGGTGGGGGTGGGCATGGGCTCTCCTCTTTCTATAAAAGGAGGGGGGGGGTCCCTCATGCCCCACCTCATCCAAGCACAAGAGGGGGGGGGGGTATTTTTGTAAATTTCTGGACTTTCAGGGCATTTTTGCACGGGGAAATTTCTAAGGTGTTTTTGCAAAAGTGAGTTTTTCTGAGGTTTTTGTGTAATTTGGTGGGTTTGGGATTTGATGGATTTTGGGGAATTGTTTGGTTGGGACTTGAGGGATTTTGGATGGATTTTGGACTTTGGGGAATTTGTTTGGTTGGGATTTAGGAAATTTTGGTGGACTTTGTGGAGTTGGGGTTTAAAATGGGTGATTTTCTGGATTTATTCTAGGAGGGTTTTTTTGTGGGCTTATTTGGTTTGGAATTTCTGGAGTTTTGGGTTGGTTTGAGCTATTTATAGAGTTTGAAGACTTGTTGGTTTTGGGTTGTTTGTGGATTTGAGGTTTGAGGGTTTTGGCTAAGTTTGGCCATTTGTGGAGTTTTTGGTTTGTGGGTTTTTGGCTAAGTTTGGGCCATTCCCTTTGCCTCATGTGGACACGGTTTAACACCGTTTGTCTATGAAGAATTGGCTTTTATGGTAAAAATAAATGTCCAATTTATATTTTCATGGATAAATAAATTTTTTACAGCCAACAATAGTAAACATATAAATTATGAGTAGAAGTAAACTTGAATATAATGACTAATTTCCACCTCTAATAAGGTGGAATTCATTGTGCTTGAAAAGAAAAAATAATTACTACTTAATCCCTAAACTAGTTTTAATTAATTCTCTATAAACTACTGATTTTAATTAATCTATAATTTAAACAAGATTTATTCCATAAAAAGGTCAATTAAAAGAGACTTAAATACTTTAAAGAGAGGAAAAGAAAAAGAAATTATTTTTCCATGTTCTTCTTCTTTTTCTCCTCTCTTAAATTTAAAAAAACTCTCCCCTCATTCAAATTTTAAAAGACCCCTTAAAATTTGATAATCCCTCCTATCTCTTTCCTCCCTAAACAACTAAGCACATCTCTACTTCTCACCAACCCGCATTGCCCCCTACACCCACCACCCCTTCCCCTCCCAGGTTATCACCCTATGCCTCACCCCTCCAGCATACAAGCGACAGCAGTGGTGCCCTTGGAGTCGTGGCTGCGAGCAATGGTGGCCATGGCAAGAGTCTCAGCTGCTGGCGGCACTAGGGACTGGCAACGAAGGGCGCAGCTGCAAATGACTGGGGGAGCGTATGATGATGGCTGCGATCACAGCGGCTGAGGGCAGCTCCAGTGGCAGTGACCGCAGTCTCAGCTGCAAGAGGGGCAGGAGGGCGGTGGTCGAAGTGGTGGGTGGCGCCACGGTAGCTGCAGGTGGAGCTCCAGGAAGGCAACAGCAGCACAACTGCTGGGCGCGTATGTGGTGGCTATCGGTGACAGCTGTGGGCGGTGCCAATGAGAAGCAGGGTGTGGAACAGGTTTTTTTAATAGTCATTTATTTATAAATGATCTTTTTAAAAATAAATATCTTATCAGAAACGGAATCGGTAATGCAGATGCTAAATGGTTGTTTCCATTTCTGTATCCAATAACTATCGGAAACCCATTACTAATTCCGATAACTTATCGGACCCTCGTTATCAGGTTCCCATACCCGATAAAGAAAATGGATATAAGAAAATGGAAACGGGTCAGTTTAATAGATATCAGATATTCATTGGTATCCCTAGTTGAGGTACATGAAAATAAAGGAGTGAGTAAAGGTATAAAAGCACATGCTTTCAAATTAGCCAAGACAGGTGATGCAGAAGCACTTCCCCGGCCTTCATTTGTCTATAACAGAATATAACATATAAGATATTTTGAATCAGTAAAAAGTACAAAGAAGTAAAGGAAAAATAGTCAGATAAAAGGGACATTTCGACTGGATGTTGTTGTTATGAAAAAACAGAAGGGTTCAATTGTGCATATCATAATGCCTTCTAAATATGAATCTTCAAGACCAGGCAAATTGCTAAATGATTAAATGAGGATTGATCGCCAGCAGCTCATGAATCTGACAAACTGTCACATAATGCTCAATCTGGCTCGGGACCAGGCAGCTGCCCAAGCTGCTTATCAAGCCACAGGGGCAAGATCCTTAACAGGTCTCTGAACCAAGTAACTCACTAGAATCCTTGATTAACTACTCAAAAGAAAACAACTAGCAAATGCATATTCATTATATATCATTTCATGGAGGAAAATGTGAGAACTTAACAAATCCCTAGAGATGATCTAACGCCATAAAATAATCTCGACTATGATAATGCTGTTAATAAAAAAATCTTTACGTATGACACTTTTTTGTTGACCTTAAAAAGCTAAAGACTTGAGCACTGCGAATAGTGAGGAAAAATGTTGGACAACAAAAGCTCATTAATGAAAGTATTATTTGGATCACCGCAATCTAAGCACAAGGAAAAAATCTCACTCTTGCATACAGTTACCAAGACATCTAATCTTTGAGCAGTATATACCTAAATCCAAGACATGCACAGTAGCTTCACCATTCTCATCTTACAATGGCATGAAATATATTATGCCCCAAACCTGGCGGTTTTGCACCCATTCCAGGAGACCAGTGTATGACCCCCAGATCCCCCACAACCCTAAAATGAAAAATACTTCAAGAGCTTTGGCAAACAGTCCGTGAAACATGCCCAATCCCAATTTCTCATCCAGAGCGAATGGAATCCAACAATTAAGAGAGAAAATAGAACCCAGGGCTCTCCATTTAACCACAGTACCAAAGCATGTTCAGAAATGAGAGCAAGACGACCGGAATAAACAGACATTTTTCCACGAAATACACGAAAACATCTTATTCCAGCACGAAACATCCATCAAAAATCAGTACCTAGCGCCAGCATACACACATCCCTAAATGAGGAACTCCGCAAGCACCCATCCCCATGGACCCAACGCAAACACTCAGGAGCCTGGACCAAATCGCACGCAGGCTAGGAAGACATGAAAACATCAGGATTACAGTAGATCATACGGTAGAATAGGATAGAACCAGCCTCAAGGGAGAGTTCAAGAAATAGAATTCAGAAATATGTACAAAAAAAGGGCACAGAACTCCGAGAGGGGGACGAACCATCGTCGCTTCGCCAAGCGAAATCCCGCCGCCGCTTCACTCGCGCCTCTGAGCTCTGCTTCCTCTGTTCATCCACCACAGGTGAAATGATGGCGGAAAGGAGATGGAGGAGAGGGTTACAGTGCTCTGGACGGCCCTTCCTCATGGGATAATTGCAAAAAGTACCCTATTATTTCAGAAATACCACTCTTATATACATATTAAAGCATCCTCAGTATATATATATATTATATATATATAAGTCAAGTAGTAAATTCTTGTTGCATAGGAAGCCAAGATACTAGGATTTCCTTTGGAGTTTTTTTTTTAGATTTTAACTCAAATTTGTTGAGCTAATTTTGAACAGCACTTCATGGACTTAATTGTGGCAGTGTTTTTGCAATTGCATTTACCAGTATTTAACAATAATATATCGATATAATTCAAGCATGCCTAGACAACCATGGCACTCAGGCATTGTTGGCACAAAAGTGAGCATCCAAATCATCCGACTTTGAACAGGGTTGATCCTGTACGGCTAATTTGATATATGAGAAAGATTTTCTGCACTTGTGAAAGTGCAGAAATGTTTAGTCATCTTGCACTTCTCCCCTCCCATTGGTGAAAAAGAGGAGAGAGATCTATGTGGCAGCTTCATTCCCACCAATGGGAGGGGGGAAGTGCAGGATGACTAGGCATTTCTGCACTTTCACAAATACAGAAAGTCTTTTTCTTGATATATATATATATATATATATATATATAATATATATATAAGTCAAGTAGTAAATTCTTGTTGCATAGGAAGCCAAGATACTAGGATTTCCTTTGGAGTTTTTTTTTAGATTTTAACTCAAATTTGTTGAGCTAATTTTGAACAGCACTTCATGGACTTAATTGTGGCAGTGTTTTTGCAATTGCATTTACCAGTATTTAACAATAATATATCGATATAATTCAAGCATGCCTAGACAACCATGGCACTCAGGCATTGTTGGCACAAAAGTGAGCATCCAAATCATCCGACTTTGAACAGGGTTGATCCGGTACGGCTAATTGATATATGAGAAAGATTTTCTGCACTTGTGAAAGTGCAGAAATGTTTAGTCATCTTGCACTTCTCCCCTCCCATTGGTGAAAAAGAGGAGAGAGATCTATGTGGCAGCTTCATTCCCACCAATGGGAGGGGGGAAGTGCAGGATGACTAGGCATTTCTGCACTTTCACAAATACAGAAAGTCTTTTTCTTGATATATATATATATATATATATATATATATATATATATATATATATATATATATATAATATATAGAGGAGGTGTGGCCTAACCACACTCCAATGTTGGCCATTGGATGGCCATCTAACCACCAGCAAAAAAAAATTTCTGCGTTACGTGCGCCCCACCCTAGTCACTGGATGACCATCCAACTACCAGCACTAGGTGCGGTGGGGCCGTACCGTCACACCCAGCCTTTTTCATATCTATACTATCTATACTATAATAATATAACTCAGTCTTGGAGCTGCCACGTGGCAGCACCAAGACACTCATATTTTCGCCAAAACTTTTTCCATATAAAATAGAAATACAGGCGCCTAAGTATTTCATTAAATATTTAAAAAGTAAAACTTTTAAATGAAGTTAAGAAGAACTCGGGTAAACAACTCCTAACATATCACAGCTAACAGAAAATAATAAATCTATCAACTTTAACACACCTCCACTGAAAGCAAGTCTCAAACATTAATTGTTCCCTAAATCAGTGAAGAAATCTTGCTAAACAAGGTAAGATACTCTCCAGTGAAAAAATCTTACTAATCGGGCAGAACATAACTTTTTAAAAAACTTTCAATTTAAGCCACCTATTAACAATTGGCATTCTTTGTCAATTGTGTACATTATGTTCATGGCAAGTCTCATAAACGGCAAGCAAGAATCATATGCCCGCCAAACATGGCAGGTAAATAAAAATTCCTCTCTTTTAACTCACCTCGCTTAATTGTTAAGAGAAATACTATGCCAGGAGCATAGGGACACGCGAAGGAGTCGTGCTCCTCCACAACGTACCATGTGGAGGGGCACGGTCTGCGTTGTATTTAATGTATTTTTAGTTTTTTTTTTACCCTCAAACAGTGCACACAAATATTCTTATAGTGCACACAAATACTTATTTAGTGTACACAAATACCACAATAGTATACTATTTGTGTGCACTATTGTGGTATACTATTTGTGTGCACTATTGTGATATTTGTGTGTATTAAATAGATATTTGTGTGCACTAGATGAGTATTTGTGTGCATTAGAAAGATATTTGTGTGTACTATTTTTTTTACCCTCAAACAGTACACACAAATATACCCTTTTAGTGCACACAAATACCTATCTCCAAGTCGTCTTAACCAAGTTAGTTTAGTTAAAAAATGAAAAACTTCGATTTGAGGGACCAAAATTAGAAATACTCTTCCATTGGCCTCCGGTTTGTTCCAGCACGGTCGGGTCGATGAGTGTGACTTGTGGAAACTGACGGAGTTCAATTCGGACTCCCGGTTTGACCTCGACGCTCCAAGTCGTCTTAACCAAGTTAGTTTAGTTAAAAAATGAAAAACTTCGATTTGAGAGACCAAAATTAGAAATACTCATCTAATTGACCTCCATTGCTTATAGTTTTATTTATTTATGCTTCTAAAATAAGTTATTACTTATAATAGTATTTAATTTTAACTTATATTGTTATATATGTATTGTAGGTTCCTTCATCGGGTGGAGTGGGAGGACACGAGCACGAGGATGAAGACGAGACGAGGCATCATGATTTTCATTTCATTATTATTATTGTTGTAGACATTTTTATTATTGTTGTTGGCATTATATTATTGTGATGTTGTGGATATTTTTATTCTTATTGTGGACATTTTATTATTATGATGTTGTGGACATTTTATTATTGTTTTGTTGTGGATATTTTTATTATTGTTGATGTTGTCGACATTTTATTATTATTTTGTTGTGGATATTTTATTATTGTTGATGTTGTCGACATTTTATTATTATTTTGTTGTGGATATTTTTATTATTTTTATGTTGTAGACATTTTTATTGTGGACAATTATTATTGTTGTGGATATTATTTATTTTACGCAGATTATTTTCCTAAAAATATATATTTTAAAAAAATATTTAAAAATAGAGACCGATTAGTGACCGATTATAATCAGTCACTATTCGGTCCCTATTTTAGGGACCGAATAGGGACCGAATATTCGGTCCCTAAAATAGGGACCGAACTGAGCTGGTCCCATTCAGTCCCTAAAATAGGACCGAATCAGGTTGGTCCCTATTTAGGGACCGAATTTATTCAGTCCTTGTTCGGTCCCTAAAATAGGGACCGAATAGGGGTTGAATTATTTCGGTCCCTAATAGTGACCGACCTGATTCGGTCCCTATTCGGTCCCTATTTTTAGGGACTGAATTGGGACCAACTCAGTTCGGTCCCTATTTAGGGACCGAATATTCAGTCCCTATTCGTCCCTAAAATAGGGACCGAATAGTGACCGACTCAGTTCAATCGCTAAATAGGGTCCGAATATTCGTTCCCTATTCGGTCTCTATTTTAGGGACCGAACTGAGACCGAATACGTTCGGTCCCTAAATAGGGACCAATCTGATTCGGTCCCTATTCGGTCCCTATTTAGTGACCGAATAGGGACCGAATTTAGTCGGTCACAGATTTGTGACCAGAAGTTTTTGACCGACAAATTCGGTCATTATTCGGTCCCTATTCGGTCTCTGAGCTGTTTAGGGATTAAATAGAGACCGAATATTTCGGTCTCTATTTCCGATTTTTCTTGTAGTGAAATATTGAAAGAGACAAAAGCAACTCTTCAACCAAAACAATGTTTTTAAGCATGGTAACTAACTTTTTTAATTTATCATGTCTGCCAACTCACAAATTCACCTTCTTCATCTCATCTGCCAACCCTAAACTTTAAACAATGTCTCTTCCTTCTTTATCTTTTCCTTCTACATGTTTAATATGTAAATTCAGTTGAATGCTGAAGATGACATATTTAATATGCATATTACAACTATGAATTCAACTATCTTTGTATCTTTTATTTACTAACAATTGTTATTTTATCACTATATATATTTTTCTTATGCATATTACGATGTTCTTAGATATGTTATTTTTTTAAAAAAATATTAATATATAAAAAAATTTAAAATTAAAATTTCCATACATTGCACGGATATAGAGCTAGTATATATATATATGTATGTATTAGATTCAATGATAAATTAATTAAGAGTCTTTAACAGTAAAAAAAAATATCTTTCTTATAGAAGGATTTAATATATATTATAATAGAAGATAACACTTGTTGTAATAAATTACAGTTCTATTAAGTATTAGAAAATAAATCAAACATCTGATAATGACTCTTAATTAATTAACTATACATTCAAATAACACTCGAATTGTGACAATCCAGATCGTAAATTAAAATTTATCTTCTCCAACCGATTGGAACTAATTCCACCCGAAGTTCTTCGCATCTAGCGGTAAGAACACGTCGTCCCATCACCCCTATTCTCACATTTTTTGACCATCTCTCTTAATTTTTTTTATAAACTTTAGAATTGGGCGTGAAAACATATGCTATTAATATTTAATGATATTGTACCATCCATTCATTAAATATTATTATGATGTGATATACGGACAGAGCTATATAGACTCTCAAAATAATAAGTCATTTGGGCCGGACTGGTGTGAACCGTTGATGTTGGGTACAATACGATATGGTTAATTTATATTGTATTATCGAATCACGATTCGATGTAATTTAACGATTTGATAAACTTTATGGAGATGATCAAATTACAATTCAATACGATTTAGCGGTACTTCGTAATATAATAGACTTTTTCCCCTTCCTTTTTTGTTTTCTAACACAAACACTCTACAGTTTTCAGTACTTGAACAAGGGCCCCATAATCAATAATAATCTCCGTTATACTAATATAATATATAATTCAGTTTTGGTGCTGCTACGTGGTTGCACTAGAAAAATCTTATTCTCTTTATAATATCTCTCTCCTAAAAATAAAAATACAAATAATTTAAACAAATTAAATAATTTTCTTCCTATTTTCTCTCCCTAATTTTCTCTCTTATTAAATTTTTTCAAAATATATCTAAACGTTCAAAAAACTCTCAACTTCACTCTCACCCTTCTTAACTAATAAAAATATTCTAATATAAATTTTCTCTTTTTTCTTTCCGATTAAATATCTCTCTATTCTTAAAAACTCACATCTTTATTTAAAATCTACTTTCATAAATAATAAAAATATTATCCTCATATATATTACTTATAAAATTTATTAATTCAAACCTAATAATTTTTTGTGCATTGCACGGCTATATATATATATATATATATTATATATATAATATATATATATATGTTAGTGCAAGCGCTACATTCCCGTCGTCAAAATAGCGCAAGGGTTAGTGAGTTTTTGACATAGGAAGGTTCCGATTCGGTTACTAAGATGAACAGGTTACAATTTTCCTATTGAGGCAAGTATTTCCTTTTATGTCAACATATTAATTAATACATGAATTTGAGAGATATCAACTTTGGATAGATGGGACTCCTCTCTCTCTCCTCTCTCTCTCTCTCTCTCTCTCTCTCTCTCTCTCTCTATTTGGGGTTGGGGGTATATGTTAAATCATGGTTTTGATAAATAATATTAAATACATTTGAAACAAGCTCTAATGCACGAGCAGTATCGCAGACGAGTTTGAAGTCCTACGGACGATTTGTTATTCCCCGCGCACTCGATCAGTAGTAAGTATTTCTTTTCCAAAATATGTAATGCCAACTAAAAATATAATGAGCAAATGCCCTACTTCGTTGACTTCAAAAAGATTGGTTAGTCTAGTTAAATATGAATAATCTACAACATAGGGTTGATATGCCTTTGCTGATTGATGGTGAAGGTGCCACTTAGTCCCATAGATATGAACGATTTCAAGATGAGTATTCCTAAAAATTTATATTTAAGTTAAATGATAGATTACCTATATCAGAATTATAATCTCTGTTAAATATATTAAGATAAATTAATTAATAATCACTAACTATAATAGAGGAGATTTTTACTGTAACAAGATTTAATATATATTATAATAGAAGATAATATTTATTGTAATAAATTATAGTTCTTAAAGACTAAAAATAAGTCAAATATTTATAAAAATTTCTAATTAATTTGTCTATATATTAAAACGTACGGTAAATGAGAAAGTGTGAGGAATAAGTACACATAAGAAATGGTAAAAGATAAGATAACATATGGTCATAAGCCTTAGTTAAATTTTTTAATAAAAGTATATTTCGTCTTATATTTTATGATTTACATGTGAATCACGTACTCATCGTATTGTCCTAAACAAAGCACTACGTACCTATATGTTTCCAACTAAGTGCCCCTCTCGCACGCAACGATCCAAGACACGTTACCCCATGCATCAGTACCCTTCCCATATTGTTTCACGTTTGGAACACGGAAAACGTCGAGAAAAAAACTTTGAAGACACATCCTTGCACTTTGCGATGGCACTAGCTAGCTACATGTCAAAAATACTGAGCTGATCACCGTGCAAGAAATACTCTCCTCTTCAACGATAATCGCAGATGGCTAACTCCAACGAGTTTTTGAGCTCAACATCCAACAAAACTATCTATAAAAGAAGTGAGATGTTTTCTTACCATGTTTGCTGATATATAACTTGGTGCAGTCGGCAGGACTGATCGGTTGTAACCAGCCTCGAGTCTCATACTTAAAAACCTTCGTTTGCTAGTTTGGATAATGAGGTGGCGCTCTCTCTCTCTCTCTCTACCCAACAGATCGAATAGGTCTCCTCAAAGTCTCAAATCTTTGAAGAAACATGTGTTTATTGTTCTCTTACGCATACGGCCAGAGAGTACTATGGTATAACACGATCATACATGTGGATATAGCTAGATGCAACGTATATAATGAGCATTTGTACGTACCATTGTGAGGTGGACCGCAGTTGACGCCCCGGTGTTGAACATGCTGAGGGGACTCCGAGCCTCTTTGTGCGTGCAGAGCTCGCGTCACGTTCTTCAGAAGCACCTTGCATGCATGTACCCTGGTCTGCAGAGGGCAGTGCATGCATATATATTTACATATGTGTATGACAATGCAAGTTTATATCTCTCCTTATTTTCTTTGTTTTAATTGCATCTGGAGACAGGAATCCGACAACCACAATCATATTTTGTAAGTGAAGAGATCGTTCTCGGACTCATAATTCTAAGTTTCCGAGAAAGTGCATAAGATTCCCACCTGATGTTACAGTGAAACATGTTTTGTGATCCCTACAGCTGAGAGTTTTTCTCTGAGCTCTTTTTGCAGATCACCTGAATGAGTTGTGTGTGTGTGTGTGTTAGAGAGAGAGAGAGAGAGAGAGAGAGAGAGAGAGAGAGAGAGAGAGAGAGAGAGAGAGAGAGATGGGATAGAGGTAAGAGTTGTTTGTTTGTTAATTTGTGAGAATTATATATGGATGTTATATTAAATTCTTAATGTATACATTATTATATCCTAATAACAAATTAAAACTGTTATTTGGACTATGAAGGAGGGTTGAAAGAGTTTGATGTGGGCCAACCCCAGAACCCCCGGCCACTTCTTTCATTTTGGGTTAGGTTAATTTAATCTAGTTAATGAGAGATTAGTTAACTTGTTGTAACTAATTAAGGACAAACATGAATGTAGGGTTTAATTCTTGAGCAACATTGGTGCACACCAGTGTGAGTGCAAACCAGGCAGCGATTGACTGGCAGCAGTCACCTGACCTGATGGCGCCAGCCAATCAGGGCCTGGTTTGCGCGCACACAGTGTGCATTAAGTTTTACTCTTAATTCTTACGTATAAATTATATGGGTAAGTCTTGTTGCAAATCGTCACATGGCGGTTTGTAACAAACTCAGCTCCCCATTGGGGGGAGCTGAGGTGGGGCCAAACCCACCCTCAATGGGGGTGTGGTTTGCACCCACGTGGATGCAAACTCCTACGGGGAGTTTGCACCAAGTGCTTCTCAATTATATATTAATGTTACATAAAAGAATATAGATTTATCCCTTCATGCATTTATGTTCATAGACATATCATAAAAATGTCAAAAGGGTGAAAAAGAAAATACTGAATGGTCTCAGTAAAAAAACAAAACAAAAATAACTCCAAAGTCACATACATACATAATTTTCAAAGACAACCGTCCTCTCTCTGAAAGAATTGATCCAAAATTTTTGAAAACCCAAGAATACTCCCAATTCAAAGTAATTAGTTACACCAAACATCCTCTTAATTAACAAAGATGGCCGTAATACTCTCGTCAATTTTGCCATCTTAATTTCAAAATTAATATAGGTTGATCATGATCATCCACCACGGATAGAAGAGTACTCTGCTGTTAGAGTATACCCGAGAAATATTGCAGTACAGATCACAAGAAACAATCGAATCATGTCATTGTCCAAACTTGCGGTACTTAAATAATCATGTACTCCGATTAATTATTACTTTTCACATATATATAAGAAGACTTGACCAAATTATTTATGTACAAAGTAAGCCGATAGCCCTCTTCTTAATTCCATTGACGCTGTTGAAGATACTTATTCGAAGATATATATGGATTCAAATTTAAATAAGGAGAAATATTAGTTGGGACCTCTCACTCAATATGTATCGGCGGACGGACATTAATACCTATTCATAAGTAATGTGCGGAACACATTTATCTTAAACAAGAGTAGCCAAAGACAACTATCCGATTTTCCTTATAATTTTCATTCAACCTATAAGACTGGTTTATTAACGGGACAGAGGTTGTCATTTCCCACATATTTTAGTCAATAAGTTTATTTGCAGTTTGAAACTACTAATAACTTATATCTGTACGCCAACTATATATGCTAGATTTTTCGCCGGTAAAAAAAAAAAAAGATATATCTTAGATACGACTGTTAGGAGTTAAGCAATCACAAGATAGAATTGCCATATATTTAAGAGTTATCCCACTTTTTTAAAAACTTAATGCACTTAATTACAAGTGCAATAAAATGGCGCTTGTATGGCGTCACCTTCGATGCCATGCATACAAGTTGGCAAGTGTTAGGTGACAATTGATGCTAGTGAATAGCGGCAACAGACAATGATAAACGGTGGCAATCTATGACGATTAATAGTAACAGTAAGTGATAGTGATTGACGACCGTCGACAATAATGACTGTGTGCTATGCCAGATGAGACATATATTAATGGGTGGAGTTAAGATAATCTAACTCATGAACAAAGTACGCATGGCTAATCCACTTTTTACTTTGGTAATAATAGAGTTATTAAGACTATAGTGAGTTAACTTATTTTCTCAATGCACTTTGGTAAGAAAAGTGAGTTAACTAATCTTGGGGAAAGGAAAAGTAGCATTTAATACTTGTGATGTGAGAGAAAAAATGTGGTTAACTCACTTGAGTTAACTCTATTCCACCTCTAGATCAGATGGGTTTTAGAAATGGTGGGTTACACTCACTTTTAAATCCACCTTTACCCCAACTCACTTGAGTTAACTTTGTAACATTTTCAAAGTACTTTGAGTTAACTCTGAATTAAGTAGAGTTAACTCTGAGTTTAACCCTTACCAAAGTGGCGAGAGTTTGTACCTGAGCAACAAACTTTACTCAATTTATATTTCTTCAAGTACCGTAGATTTTCTCTATTCTGCACGTACATACTCCGAAGATTTAATAGGTGTTTGGAAGTAGTTTTTTTTAAAAATGATTTCTATCTAAAATTAATGACGTCTTTGCTTTCTACTAAAATTTTAAAATTATAAAAAAATGATCTTATCTATTTGGTAAGAAATGTTTTTTTTTTTGTTTAAAGACCGGTGGGCTGGGTGGGGAGGGGGGAGAGAGAGAGGAGGTGGGGAAGCAGGGGGGGCACCGGGAAGGAGAAGGGAGGGGGACACCGGTGGGGGTGGGGTGGACGCAGGGGGAGGGGAGGGGGCGCCGGTGGGCTGGGGGGGGCACTGGGAGGAGGTGGGATGCAGAGGGGGGGCGGGGGGGAGGGGAGGGGGCGCCGCTTGGGGGCTGGGGGGGGCAACCAGAAGGAGGTGGGAAGTAGGGGGGGGGCGCCGGTGGGCTGGGGGGGGCACCAGAAGGAGGTGGGACGCAGGGGGGGGGGGGGGGGGCGCCGGTGGGGGAGGGGAGGGGCGCCGGTGGCTGGGGGGGGGGGGTGGAGGAGGAGGTGGGACGCAGGGGGGGCGCCGGTGGGGGAGCGGAGGGGGGTGTCGGTGGGTGGGGGGGGGGAGGAGGTGGTGGGGACGCAAGGGGGGGCACCAGTGGGGGAGGGGAGGGGGGCGCCGGTGGGTGGGGGGGGGGGGAGGGAGGGAGTGGGTGGGACGCAGGGGGGGGCGCCGGTGGGGGAGGGGAGGGGGGCGCCGGTGGGTTGGGGGGTGGGGGGAGGAGGAGGTGGGACACGGGGGGGCGCCGGTGGGGGAGGGGAGGGGGGCGCCGGGGGCTGGGGGGGGCGACTTTTTGTGTTTTAAAATAAAAATAAGGTGGCACTTGTTTTTTTTTTGAAAGAGATTTACAAAAGACAAAAGTTCTTCCCTAAAAAAATTTTGCCTACCAAACATATCTTTGTATTTATCTCTCTCTTTTTTAAAATTTAGAGAAAAGAGAGGTAAAAAACTGTAACTAAACACCCTATAATAAACAGAAAGTTTTAACTTAAAAATAATAAACACCTCTTATCAACCCAAAAAAGTGAATCTGGAGTTAAACAGTCCACAATTACTTAATCTGATTAAACTATATATCGATTCGATCCAATTGGCCCCTGGTTATGACTCGCATGTCTTATCGAACATCATCCTAGCACATCTATAATTAATATGCTTGTTTTCACACCCGTCACCACACACACATATAATAACCACAAACATTTAAACCGCATCGTATATGCCTACTTAGTTTTTGGCATACGTAACTTAGTTAAACGAAGAAAATGATATCTTAATTAGAACGCACGGGTGCATGAAGTTTAAAATAATTCTCCAAATCTCGTTAATTAGTAGAATATATTATTACACAATTAATCTTACAATAATAAAATGATAACTAGAATGTATGAAGTAATTTTATTAGTTAAAAATAGGTGTTTCTTTCTCTTCCCTAGCCAATAAAATTGATTTTTTTTGTGAGCGATGTTATCAAATTTTATAATAAATATTTCTCTAATAAATAGATTCACCTTCTGTCGTCCAATTATGTCCGTGGAACTAATACTATTCTCGGTCCACATTCCAACAATATCATCTTCCCTTCGATTCTAGATAATGAGCGAATTAACTTAATAAAATACAATTTAAATTAATATCTAGATAACATAACTCCTTGATAAATAGTACACAATAATATGATCTCCTTTTAAAATGTTTCTTTACACCCCCCCCCCCCCTCCTCCCTCCTACCTCCCACCCACCACCGAGCGTTAGCTATCTGACCACTACCCGCACCCAGTTACCTCTTCCCTTCCCCATCTTCGGCATCCATGGCGCCGTCCCCTCCCTGGGCACAGCTCCCTCCGGACCTTCTCGGCTGCGTCCTGCAGCGCCTCCCGCCCGTGGACCACCTCAGCTTCGCCTGTGTCTGCGCCGCCTGGCGCTCCGTCGCCTCCGCAGGTCTCCACCCACCCGCCCCCCCCCCTCCTTGCCTCATGCTCCCCGCGCCACGCACCCGCCACCGCCGCGCCGTCCGCCTTCTCTCCCTCCCCGCCACCGGCCGCCGCGCCTGCACCATCACCCAGCCCGACCCCCCCATCCGTGGCCGCGCCTGGATCGGCTCCTCCGCCGACGGCTGGGTCATTACCTCCGACGACCGCTCCGAGCTCCACCTTTTGAACCCGGTCACCGGGGTTCAATTCCAGCTCCCTTCAGTCACGACCTTCCCCTTCGTAAAGGCCGCCATGCAGGACGGCGGAGTCACAAGGAGCTACCTCCTCAGCCGCCATGGTGTGCCCTCCCTCACGGTCCCAGCCTGCGACCTCCGCTTCCTCCTCTTCGTCAAGGCCATCTCGTGGTGGAGCGGTCCTTCTGGAAAGACCTCCGCGGCGCCTTCCTCCTCAACTCCGGCGAAGACCAGTGGCAGGGACTACACGGTGGCTCTCATCTACCGCCCCTACGAGCGGCTCGCCTTCGCGAGGTCCGGCGACAGGGCGTGGAGGACGGTGGACCTGCTTTATGCCTACGGCTTCACCGACCTGATACACCGCCAGGGGTGGCTGCTCACGGTGGACGCCTTTGGGCAGGTGGCGGCGTGGGACCTCGACGAGAACCCGGCCCCCGTGCCTCGGATGCTCCAGGCGCGGCCAGCAGCCGGGGAGGCTGGACCGGGGTGCACCTCGCAGACCAACTACTTGGTGGTGTCGGCAGCGACGGGGACGCTGCTGCAGCTGCGGCGGGAGGGGGCGCCAGCGCAGGGAAAGAGTGCCGGGGGGCACCGGACGGCGGGGTTCAGGGTGTTCAGGCTGGAGGCAGGGAGGGTGAGGTGGGTGGAGGTGGAGGGTCTTGGCGGGGAGGCGGTGTTCCTGGGGAGGGGGCACTCGGTGGCGGTCATGGCGGGGGGGTCGACAGGGGTGGAGGGGGACTGCATCTACTTCACCGACGACTACTTCGGGTGCCCGGAGGTGTTCCATGGGGAGGGCGACGACATGGGGACATTCTGCATGGGAGACGGCGGCGTCAGGAAGCTCGCCGGGGTCGAGGTGCCGCCCGGGGCTCCATCGCCGCTTTGGATCACACCAAGTTTTCAGTAGATTATTGGGTTCTTTTTTTTTTTTCTTTCTTTTTTTAACCAATTTTAGTTTCGATAAATCAAGAACTTTATAGGAGTTTCTGATTGTTTTTGCCATCAAAATTTCCTTTTTTCCCCCTCTTTTCCTTCTTTCTAGGAATGAAAATTGAAACATTGATATCATCTTGGTATAAGCTCAGCAATACGCAGTGGCCGTGTTTTTGGCTGTTCATATTCGAAGATCAAATGTGCAGACAGCACATGAGGTCATAAAAGTAAGAGAAATGCTAGGCTCCCGGCACTGCCGGAGCCCAGCCTCGCTGGAGGGGCCGCGCGCCCCCCAGCGCGCGCCGCGTGGAGGGCCTCTCCAATATTTAATGTTATTTTTTTATTACAATTTATGTATACAAATAATATATTTGTGTACACAAATATATCATTTGTATACATAAATAATACATAAAAATTAAAAAAAATCGGCATTTAATGCTGGGGGGCCCGCGCCTCCACGCGGCGCACGCAGGGGGGCGCGCGGCCCCTCCAGTGCGACTATGCTCCCGGCACAGTCGAGAGTATAATTTTCTCTAAAGTAAAGATAACATTGCGGCTTTTCTGAAGGGGAAGTGATGGAGAAAGAGAAGAAGCCATCAAGCATTGTTTTATATATTAAAAAATGACATGAAATAACATTAAATCTAGAGAACGATACAAATAGCCGCATGACAAAAAAAAATAAAGTATCATTTTTTAATATATTCATGAGAAATTCTATGGAACCAATACTCCTCATCTGACAATACTTTATCGCTCAAGCCTAGAAAAAAATGAACAACTTAAATTTGACCATTTTGAGTTTGATAGCATTAACTTTAATTACAATATTTCTAGGTGCTGTATATAGACTCATTTAGGATATGAACTTTAATAACGTGGTTGGTGTCGTCAGATTTCGGTTCCTATATGAAATCTTTCCTTTTGTCTTCTGTTTACTCCGTGTGTTGGACTAGAGGGCCTTTTTTCTTTTTAACATTGTTCGATAGAGAAATATATCCTAGAAAAATGTCTCTTTTTTACTTTTGAAGAACAAGATTTTAGCTACCAAACTTCCTTATATTATATATGGTTGCTATCATGTCGATTATATAGAAGCCGTGCATATGTCGCAACCTAAAAACTTCACTAAATATCTGTTTAGTTGTTTGTAAAATTATTTTGTTATAAGAATTTTTTATAAGAATTAATTTTTATAAAAAAATTAAAAATATATTATATATTTTGTATCCTCATAAATATTTTCACCGAAAAAATTTTCTGATGTTTGTTTCTTAGTAAAATACTTATTAAAAATATTTAAAAAAATAAATAAAATCTAAAAATAAAGAGTACATTCCGCATGTTGACCATCCGATCGCCTCACGTCCGGTAGTCGACGCTAGGCGTCGGATGCCGGTTCGTCGGACGCCGGGTCGTCGGACGTCAGGAGTCTGGAACTGGGTCGTCGGGCGCTGGGGGCCGAACGTCGAGTCGCTGGCGCTTGACTCTGGTCGCCGGACGCCAGATGCTGCAGGGTCGCCGGTCAACGGGCGCTAGACGCCGGTCGCCAAGCGCCAGGTCGTCGGTAGCTAGATGCTGGGTCGCCAGGCGTCGAATGCCAGTCGTCGGGCGTCCGACGTCCGATATCGATCGTCGGGCACTGGGTAGCCAGACGTCAGTCGCTGGACGCTGGGTCGCCGAGTAGCCGAGCGCCGTCACCGGACGTCGGGCGCTAGGTTGTCGGTCGTCCGACGCCGGGTGCCCAACGCTAACAACCGGGCGCCCGACGCCGATAGCCGGACGCTGGATGCTAGGTCGTCTGACGTCTATCGTCGGACGTCG
This sequence comes from Colocasia esculenta, assembly GCA_014218235.1. Classification (NCBI taxonomy): domain Eukaryota; kingdom Viridiplantae; phylum Streptophyta; class Magnoliopsida; order Alismatales; family Araceae; genus Colocasia; species Colocasia esculenta. The sequence goes on along the minus strand of CM024758.1, from coordinate 137,779,054 downwards.
AGCGCCGAGCGTCGAATGCCCATCGTCAGAGATTGTAGTGACACTTATATAAATTCTACATGAAAGAGAAATCCAAGAAAATGATTTACAGAGTTTCATCAAGGATGCCAAAATTCTTTAATTTTATGTAAAAAATTTCATGAATTAATTTTTAAGTAGTACAAAATAAGTCATTATATGAAGTTTTTCTAGGAAATCTTTTCTGACATGAGATGAGATTTACATTAAAACAAACGGACACTAAGTTGATGTAGTACTAAACCTACCAATATATATATGGTAGCTAGCTACATTGGAAATCAGGTTTTTGACGTTGGATTTACGTGAAAGATCTCTCTCTTTCTCTCTCTCTCTCTATATATATATATATATAGTTTCTAAACTATTCTCTTTCATGTAGTGTTTGGATGCATATTTGCATATTGTAAACATACATTTAGGTTTATTATAAACTTCATTTATAGCATATTCTTAGTTCGAATAACTGAAATTGTCGTTATTATAAACTCACTTGAGTTTATTATAAATTCAAATTCCCATCATAAGCATATTTTCTATTAACTTATGTAAACGGAGTTTAACATAAATTCAAACTCCAACTTATGATAAACATATTCATTATAAATATATTTATGATAAACATATTAAGTATAAGGGTTTTGGTATATTAGTTCTTACACACTTAATTAATTGCAGATTAGTCTCTAAAATCTAACTATTATTATATTAGTCCCTCAAAATGTCACGTCCCGACACTTAATATATCTATAAATGTCGGAACGTGAACGAATAAGAAATCAAGAGTAAACTTTGAACTATTTGAACAGAAAATTACTCGGGGCTTTACTAAATAAAAATAATTATTAACTGTCATTCTACAGGTATTACATGACTCTCAATTTACAATTCAAAAGTAAACGCCGCAAAGGTTGATCTCTCAGCCCACAATCCCGATGTCCCGCCTTCTAGACTGTAGATATATGAAAAGTAGGATTTGGTGAGCTAACTAGCCCAATAAGATTCAATCTATTAATTAGAAGAATTAAGATAATTAAGGACAGTAAAAAAAAGTTTAACCGTTAACAAGGCTAGATAACAAAAGTGACTGGACGACCAAGTCAACAGATAACAAATAGGAGTATTGAAATAAGATTGTATGATCAAGAATTCAGGATAACACCCAGGTTCTGGTTCAAATCATATCTAACTGATGACAAATAACATGATGACTAATCTAGATGATAGTGATGCAATGCCAAGCATCCTGGTATCCTTTATCATTTTGTACGGCCCGTAAATGAATTCGGGTGCTCCTCCTAGGACTGGACCTGTAATGGTCCACGCCGTTCAAACCCATTAACCCAATAACGGGCCTGACACGACTCTGTCTCCCGCGATCAGGCCGAAGCCTCGCAAGGGATATCAACCACACATGTCCTGTGAAAATATAAAAGAAACACACTAAACACATATAAGATACATTGCTCACACATGTCCACATGAAATGTACATACTAAGTTCCATACATAGTCATTATACAAGAAACAACAGCCCGGGATAAACCCCCAAGGCTCCACAAGTAAGAACTTTATTCTGCTGGCGGCGAGAGCCCGACTCCACTACGGCGCTGACCAGAACTACAGGAGGGACGTGAATCCTCCTGCTCTCCCTCACCTAGAAGAAAAAGGGGTGAGCCTCACAAGTCATTGGCTCAGTAGGGTAACTCCCCCAAAGCCGAGAAATACCATTTATATCAAAGCTGTAAATCATGTAACGGTTGTAAGTAAATAAACAGTAACACACGTAAGAGTGTACAAGCTAAAGGAAGGGTACGCCGAACACGAGTCACGAGAATTGGTTCGGGACACCAGCCACCGACTCGGACAAACTACACAAGTACACCTCTCAGCCTCGCAGCCACGAACGAAAGGTCCAGCTGCCGCTCCACCTCAACAAAACAAGAACCGTGGAGACTAACCACACCACACCTACAGACAACCACACTGTAGGTCCAAGCCTAACACCTTTAGGGGCTTTGGCCGAGAACCCTAAAGTGAGGCACTGGAACATGACTAGCTGAGGACCAGTACGTTTACCAGTGTCTGTCCCTCAACCAAGAGCGCGCTACAAACGGCCGCACACCCACAAACACGAGTCGTTGTCCCCTGTCATCTTTCCCTCAGCCGGACGTACAACTCGAACACACGAGTGAGGGTGCCCAGGAAGACGACACAAACCTAGATGGTACCCCCGTACCGAGACAAGCCCTAAGCACCCGGTGCTAGGGTAACCGACTAGAGAGGTAACTACGGAAGGTGTGACACCCAACTTGCTATGCACACAATTCCACGCAAGACACCTCAATATTAATCAGACATGGGTCAACACAACCCATACAGACCCTACGTTGCCTTGGTAGCACAGCACAAGCAACGTGGGACAGAAACCAGACAAACTGACCACAACACACCAGAGCTCGGGTGGCCACTTTCTTAAACACATTCAACACAGATGCCGCCATTCCACATTAAGAACACGTCGGATATACAGGACGCTACTCAACTCTGAATCGTGTTGGCCACAAGCGATGCGTTCACATGAACGCGTCCACTATACTGGATGCCTTTCAGAGTTCAGGAACACACCCTAAATGCTCATTCAGGAAATCACACCACCCAATCCCACAACCATGTTAAGCTGGAAATAACCATGCAGATGAGTTCCTACTCATGCTTGCTACCATGCACATGCAATTCCCACAAGAAGAACCCCAATTCTTGATCCACACAAACCATACAACATGCAAACAGGACAGAAAACAAGGTAGAGTTCCCCTACCTATGAAGAAGACACAATTCCGATGTCACCAAAGGATTCCTCGCGCTCCGAAGCTCGTCCTTGCGTTGGAATTACACTAATCGGACTCCGAAATCACCAAAACCACCCCAGCTTCCCTTCAGGGCTGCAGCAGCATCTCCCCAGGCCGAGCAGTGCAATTGCACTGTTCGGACAGGGGAAGATACACTTAACAAGACATAATCAAATCGGGTCACACATACCCGACGCGTTAAGAAACGCGTCCGACGCGACTAAAACCCGCGACGTCCTGCATGCCACGGGGCGTGCATGCAGCGACGACCACATAACAGCGGTGCGAAATCGCATCCTTTAAAATGAACGCGTCTAAGATCCTAATCGCGTCGAGAAAATCAGACGCGTTCTCCTATGAGAATCGCGTCGTCTGTATGCGACGCGTTCTCAAGGAGCCCGACAGAGGCCGAATTGGGCTGGGATGCCCAACCCTCCTGCCTCCCACCTGACCAAGAAACCTGTAAAAATGTGCATAGACCTCCATGGTCTAACAATGGGCCACACACTGGCCCCAAAACCCGGTAAACCTCGATCCGAACGTACCAGTTATTACATTACTATCACCTAAAAAAAATTTCGTCCTCGAAATTAAAAGGATAAACATAAACACAGTTCAAAACACATACAACTATCACCTGAAAAGAAAGCAATACTTACTCAAACAAATACGAATATGTCTTGAACATCTCTTCGGCCAACTCCCAAGTACCTTCACCACCTTGTCTATTCTCCCACCAGATTTTCACTAACTCAATGTCTTTATTCCTCAGCCTTTGTGTCCGCCTGCCTGTAATCATCATCGGATATTCTAGCATGGTGATATCCGGCTTCAAATCATCCCGCTGATAACTAACAATTTGAGAAGGATCTCGGATATATTTTCTTAACATTGAGATGTGAAACACGTCATGAGCACCCGTGAAGTCTGCCGGAAGCTCCAACTTGTAAGCCGTTTCACCGATCCTTTCCAAAATCCAAAAAGGACCCACAAACCTGGGGCTCAACTTGCCCCTCTTGCTGAACCTTAGAACACCTTTAGTCAGGAAACTCTCAAAAACACATATTCTCCAACCTCAAACTGCAAGGGCCTACGCCGGACATCCGCGTAGCTCTTTTGTCTACTTTGTGCCGTTTGGAGTTTCTCCTTAATAACTTGACCACTTCTGCACATTGCTGCACCAATTCCGGTCCTATTACCTGCCTTTCACCCATTTCATGACAATTTAGCGGTGTTCTACAAGGTTCCATAAAGTGCCTCATATGGTGTTTATACCGATACTTGTATGATAACTATTATTGTAGGCAAACTCAACCGTACCAAGGTGTTGTTCCCATCCACCTCCCCAAGCCAAACAACGCCCGAAGCATATCCTCAATAGTTTGGATGTTCTCTCCGTTTGTCCTTCAGTTTGGGGATGGTATGCAGAACTATACCTCAATTGCGTGCCCACAACCCTCTGCAAACTCCTCCAAAAACTAGATGTAAACTGGGGATCCCGATCTGAAACAATAGTAACCGGTATCCCATGCAATGGCACAATCCTTTCAACATATAATTTCGTCAACCGATCTATCGCCCATGACATGCTAATCGGTAATAACCTACACACTTTGGTTAACCGATCAACAAAAACCCAAATACCATTATGACCTGATGCTGTCCTGGGCAAATATGCAACAAAGTCTATTGAAATATCATCCTACTTCCATTGTGGTATTGGTAGTGGCTGCAATAAACCACCTGGCCTTTGATGCTTCGCCTTAACTTGTTGACACACCGCACATCTTGCTATAAACTCTGCTATCTCCTTCTTCATGCTTGGCCACCAAAAATATTTCTTTAAATTTTGATACATTTTAGTGCTTCCTGGATGTATGGTGTACTTGGACCGATGTGCTTCCTCCAACACTTTCTATTTTACACCAGCTTCACTTGGAACATACAACCTGTGCCTAAATCGCACAACACAATCATCATCAATTGTAACTTCCTCCATCTTCACAATGTCAGCCAAATATTCATCTTCCTTTTGAGCTTCTAAAACTTGCAAATACAAAGATGGTTCCACGGTACTACTAGCCAACACAGCTCTTCGTCAGTTGCTTGGTTCAAACAAAGAACTCCTGCCACATCCTCATACATTTTCCATTCTTTCATCATGATGTGACTCATAACCACCTTCCTGCTTAAAGCATCTGCTACTACATTTGCCTTACCTGTGTGATACGCCAAACCGAAATCATAATCTTTGAGATATTCCATTCACCTGCGCTGCTTCAAATTTAAATCCTTCTGAGAGAAATATACTTCAAACTTTTGTGATCCGTGAATATCTTAAACATTTCCCCATACAAATAATGCCGCCAAATCTTTAAGGCAAAGACAACCGCTGCCAATTCCAAGTCATGTGTAGGATAATTTTCTTCATGACGCTTCATTTGACTAGATGCATATGCCACCACTTTCCCATGTTGCATAAGTACTGACCCAAGTCCTCTCCTGGATGCATCCGTATATATCACAAAACCACCTCGTCCTGCCAGTATCTCCAATATTGGGGCTGAAGTGAGCCGCTTCTTCAACTCCATGAAACTACGCCTGCAATCGGACGACCATTCAAATGACACTCCTTTTCTAGTAAGCCTTGTCAATGGTGCTGCAATTTTAGAAAAATCTTGAATAAACCGCCTATAATACCCGGCCATCCCAAGGAAACTCCGGATTTTAGACACTATCTTTGGCTCCTCCCATTTTATAACAGCCTCCACTTTTACTGGATCTACAGCAACACCCTCACCTGAAGTAATATGCCCTAAAAACTGAATCTCCTTAAGCCAAAACTCACACTTACTATATTTTGCATAAAGTTGATGCTCCCTCAATGTTTGCAATGTAATTCTCAAATGATCTGCATGCTCTTCTTCTGAAGCTGAATATACTAAAATATCATCAATAAACACCACAATAAACTGGTCTAAATAAGGATGAAAGATCCGATTCATCAAGTTCATAAATGCCACCGGTGCATTGGTTAGCCCAAATGGCATAACCACAAACTCATAATGCCCATACCTTGTTCTAAATGTCATCTTGTCTATATCCTCCTCCCGGATCCTCAATTGATGGTATCCCGATCTCAAATCTATCTTGGAGTACACCTTTGCTGATTGCAATTGATCAAATAGATCATCAATACGTGGAAGTGGATACCTATTCTTTATGGTGACTTGATTCAACTGGCTGTAATCTATACACATTCTCATACTACCATCTTTCTTCTTTACAAACAGAACCAGCGCTCCCCATGGTGAATGACTCGGCCGAATGAATCCCTTCTCAAGTAACTCTTGCAATTACTTTTTTAACTCCTTCAATTCGGCATGTGCCATCCTGTATGGTGCTTTAGAAATGGGCATACTACTCGGTTGCAACTCAATAGTGAAATCCACCTCTCTATGCGGTGCTAACCCTGCTAACTCCTCTGAAAACACATCCACAAATTCCCTAACAACAGGTACCATATCCACTGCCTTTTCTGCCTCAACCAAACTAACAGATGCCAAATAGGCTACACATCCTGCATTAATCAATTTCCTAGCCTTTAGGGCAGAGATAATGAATTTAGGGGTGTAGAATGGCATACCTTGGAACTCAAATAAATCTCCTCCTGGATAGTTGAACCTCACTTTCTTTTTCCTACAATCAACAACTGCCTCATATGCTTCCAACCAATCCATGCCCAATATCATATCATACTCCTTTAACTGTAAAGCATATAATCTAGCTGGCAACTGATTATCCTGTATCATAATAGGTACCTCATCCAAATAACATGTGGTAAGCATAAAATCTCCCGACGGTACCTCCACTATAAGCTCACACTGCCTCTCCTCAAAAGGATGCACCATTGTAGATGCGGTTATTTTCTCGTCCCGAGGAGGACGAAAAAACGATCGTCTCCACACAGAAATGAACAATGCAAGAAATCAAACGAACGCGATCGCCAGGTACTTTTCCTAAAAAGCACCAAAAGTAGGGACGGGTCTAAAAGGGGATGTGTACCTTTTTAGGCCCGTGGAAAGTAGTGGGATGTGTGTGCGGTGGGTCCTTCCTCCTCCTTCCACCGGCCAGCCGGCGAAGGAGATTTAGCCCGAGGTACCTGAAGAGGACAGAAATGGAAACGGATTAGGCGGACGTGTAGTAAATGAAAAAGACAACGGAAGACACCAGACAGGACATAAAACGGTGCGGACGCACCTTCTAACTACGAAAATGAAAAACCCCTAACTAGACAGGAGGGAAACATGCACGTGTGTGTTGTCTGGTGACCCGGACAGGGGAGAGAAAGGCTGTGAGAGCCCGGAAACAGCGTAGCGGATGGCGTGGATCGTCCTCCGGCTCCGGAACGGCAGCTTCTGGACAGCAGGATCGTCCCACTGGAACCTCCGGTGGACGTGGAACGAAACGGCAGGTGGGCGACGCGTTGGACGGGCAGGGCTTCGCCGCTCTGGGGGGGTAAGGTCTCTCTCTCCTCACTGCTGCGGAGGGGGCTTGTATATATAGACTCACTGTTTTAAATCGCGTCCAAACCAGCGGACATTTTTCAAGTAAAATTGCGGCCACAGGAAACGTCGCGATTCATTAGGTCGGCCAGATGTCCCATCAACTTGCCAAAATATGATGATTACGGCGCGCAGCGATCTTAAGAATCGCGTCGACCATAGTCGTCGCATTTCGGAAGGTCAAATCGATTTGACAACCATGACCTCATTTGCGTCAATAAAATGCGTCCATCATACTGGTCGCAATTAACAACCGCCTGAACATTTGTAACGCTGTAACTGGCGGTTCTTCTTATCGCGGCGTGCTGTCGGGCGCGATTCAGAGTCTGACACCGTACGACTGACAGCGTTCTGACGCCTGGCAGGGGCATGGTGCGCGCAGGGCGGCCAAAAATCGCGTCGTACAACCACGACGCGTTTCAGAGCCTGCCACAGGTGTCAGAACGTGTACGCTCTGGCACAGCCTGAAATTGTTGAATTTTGAACCGCGGCGGCCGTCATGGACGCCCTTTAACGTCGGTTAAGCGTTGCATCCCGTAAGGCGGTAGCTGAATTGCGTCGCCTCAGGGCGTCGGGCTTATGGCATTTAATACGCGGCCGCCGGTCTGGTCGCGATTTCAAACAGTGTGCTGATTCTTTTTTGGGTTTTTCTAGACTCTTTTGTAGACTTATCTAAAAGGTCCTAAAAAGCTTCAAAAGACAGGAAAATTATGAAAAGTCTCAAAGTAAAATAAGAAATTCAGGGAAATCACTTAAAAGGTAATCAAAGACAATCACATTGAGGCGTTACAATGCAACTCGAGATTTTGTCCAATTTGGGTAAAATTGGCGTGTCTACAGATGTCTCGCCTTGGCGCTTGCTTTGTAAGGAGTAAAGCGAAAGCAAAATAACTGAAAAGTAAGCGCCAAGGTGTAATGAGACACGCCCTTTTAAGGCACAGACTGGAGCTGTTTGTCAATTTAAAATAACGTTGTTCTTCGGAAACTCTTCTGGAGAGGAAACTGTACCATCGTAGATAACTAAACTACAAAGTAAAGACAAATGCGAGATCAACTTCCGTCGTCGGGAAGTACCTAAGGACGTAATCCATTAGGTTTCACCTGCGTATGGGGCTGCCATGGCCGTAGGTGGATCGAAAGTAAAGTAAAGGAAAAGATCCAGGATGGATGAGTTTCTCTCCGAAAAGAACATCTTCAAACAACTTTATAATAAACTGAGTACTGGGCTCAGAGTGGAATTATCGGGTTGCTTTGGCATTGACGGACCAAGTGATTATCTTTAATTAAGCTTTTCAAATGATTTTCTCTGAAATTCCTATTTGCATCTAAGGCTTTCCAACAATCTTCCTGTTAACCTACGTGAATGCATGCTGGGCTAAAAGAAAAGACTCATAAAACAAAACAAAATATAAGATAATCAAGGATAATATTGTTGTACCGGAAAGGGGTCAGGATTCCCATGGGAACTGTCGCCCCTCCTTGCAGGAATTGTCGTTCATCCTTTTATCCAAAATTGGGAACTATCGTCCCCAGGTACCATGGGAACCGTCATCCCCCATCTTCGGCCAACGACCTATCCTTAGAAGCAAGAATCCTCTGGAATTATCCTCGTTTTTCGGCAGTGAAGGGGAACTCAAACTCCAGATTCATTGAAGCCTCAAGGTCCTTGACAGGCTCTAATAAGTATACCGTATAGTAAATGCAATATGTTACTAATGTGGAGGCTGTCGGGGATGTTCGTGTATCCTGCAATATAGTAAACATCATGAATCTGCACGAAAAAAAACAGCTCAAAACATATTAGCAACAAAGGGGTACTGATCAAAACCGCGTCCAGTCTCATGGACGCCTTTCATCATAAAATCGCGACTGCTTCTGTTGATGCGTTTTAAGATGCAAGCCAGAATATAAAAATTCTGCTTTTACTCACTTATTGGGTGGCAATGGGAGGATGGTTCTGGATGTGGGTGAGTCACCCTCGGGGTGAGGTCCCAAAATCTTCATCCACTTGCTACAATGCCCATCACTTACCCATTCCAACTTTTATCCACTCCCATTTCAACCTTCTCACTCCAACCTTATTTTACTCTCATTTCTTCCCACCCTTGCAAAGAGTGTTCTAAGAGAAAGCTTTGAAGAGAAGAAGGCTTGGTGATGGAGCAAGGTTCATCCTCAAGGGGAGCAAGGAGAGATGTTTTCAATAAGTTGAGCCAAGTTAGTGGTCATGTTAGCAAGCTTGTCCAAGCCGGAATGGTAGGTTGATTATGCTTGCTAGGCTCGATTAAGATGTTTCAAAATGAGGTTTTAAAGCTTGGCTAACATGTTTTTGTCATTTTTATCAACTCAATTTCATAAACTTGCAGGATTACCCACTCTTTCCGGGAGCCGAAGATTTGTGCGTTTACCATGGCTGCAACAACTTACGTCGAATATCTCTTTGGACATGACCATTATCTTGAAAAGATGGGGCATTAACAACCTGGTGGTACATGCAAAGAGGTATCACGAAGTCCATTTGGATTGGGTAGCCATGGTGCACTGGTCGAGGTATGGCATCCCCAAACTCACACCTTCCTCTTCAAGGATTTTGAAGCGACAATCCTTTTGGAAGAGGTGGAAGTATTCTTAGGCCTCCGCCGCATGAAACAAGGTGATGAAGATAACATGATGGTCGCGCCGAGAAGCTACACCAGCAAAGCGGTTCTTGAAAGCTTCATAGATGCCCGGGAAGCGTATGAAGTGCGAACGGTAAAGGCATCCACCTACAAAAGCTGCCTTTTGGAAGATGAGGGAGGTTGGCGAAGCTGGAAACGCCGAAGAGTTGGAGGGAGCGATGAAAGGCTTTGCCATCTGCGTGGCTGGAGCATTGCTTTTCCCTTCAATCGACTCCGTTCTGGAGTCCGATCAGCTAAGCGCGGTCTGCGCAATCTGGGAAGGCGAGCGGTTGGGACCGGCAGTCTTGGCCTTTCTCTATAGCGTGCTGACGACAGCAAGCTTAGGTAGGCCCTTATATGGATCTATGCTTTTATTCACTTGCTGGACTGATTTGCACTTGAAGTTCTGCTTGAGCAACGAGGTGCCAACCTCGTCCCGCCTCTTTGCAAAGAGTCCACTTAAGCACCTGGATAACATCATCGGGCTGGATGGAAGAGTTGCAAATCAGGCGCCGCAACTGAAGACTCGGGCAGATTGGCGCGAATACCTGCGCGACATGCCCGAAGACACGTTTAACTTCATCCCGGTTCCGTTCCCAAATCGTGACTTGAGGAGCAGGCTGGCATCCGGTGTGGATCTTCGCCTGATCGGCGCGTCAGAATTCGTGCTTTATAATGCGCACCGATGTCTACCTCAATTCGGGCTTGCAAGGTGCGTGTTCGAGGGGCCGTCTCACACCGTACCCATCAAACATCGGGAACTCGGTACCAATAATGACGGAGAGGAAGCCAACACGATTAAGGCCATATGGAAAGTTTGCAATTTCCGAAGGCCGATTTCAAGTGAGAGGGAGGTTGAAAGTGAGAAAGCCAACTATGTAAGGGGCTTGAAGAGGGTCCGATCTTGAGATGACTCCAATCTCAAGGGTCGTTTGTAAATATTGGAAGATCATTGCGAATAAATAAAATCAAGTCTGGTTTTGTGTGCCAAAGATGATTGCTTGAAGTGGTTTGATTTGAACAACTTCCAATTAGCATGAAATGGGTGTATACCCCTTACAAGGTTGCCTGAAAAATGGGTTGGGAGGGATTCTGGCATGAAAAGCGTCCAACCCAGTCGTCGCGGATCAATTGACCGAAACGCGTCCATGACGCGCGCCGCGGGTAGGAATTAAAGGGCGATGGCTAAAGTCGCCGCGGATATTCGAACCGTTTAAATTCCAGCGCTCGAACCCCGTACAATTGTCATGATTGCCTCTGAATCGCGGCGAGAAGGGCGGTCGCGGTTCAGGTTTTGAATTTTCGCGCCCCTGGCAGATCTGTCAGGGGTCATCATGACCTCTTAATCGCGGCGTAGGGACTCGACGCTTATTCAAATGACGGTTCATTATCCGCGTCGACTAGACTGGGCGCGGTTCAGACATTTCAAATAATGCTCGCCTCGGAGCCAGGAATTGCAATTAATGGGCCTAAATTGCGTCGAGGGCGCGGGGCGCGATTTGGAGTGACGGTACGTAATTCGCAGCCGTTGGTTTGGGCGCGGATTATGAAACGTCGCCGGCGCTTATAAACCGCCCGGGGCGATCTTTCCGGCGCCTCTCCTCCCATTCCCCTTCTCTCATTCACTCCCTCATCTCTCCCATTCTCTCCCATTTCTTTCTCTCTCAACTCTCTCTCTCGCCCCTCATCTCTCACAATGGCGGGTGGGGGCAACGGCAGGCCAAACGGCAAGGATGGAGAGAGGATGGCGGCGGCTTCTCCGCGGACTCGGCGAAGGGAAGTGGGCGCCTTTCAGGGTTAGAAATGCGACCTCTGCACTGGTCGCGTTTTGAACCAGAACCAGCGTCTTCAAAATTTTAAGCATGCTTTGTTTAGTTTAAGCATGTTACCACGTATTATACCATGCTTAGTTTAAATGTGTGTTACATGAATTTTTAACATGATATTGCATGTTTTAATTATATCGAAAAATGTGATCTTGGTGTACATACACCACTCGTTTTATATGTTTATTAAAACTACTCAAGATACAAACAAGTCTAGGGTTAATACATTAACAACAAAACTTAAAATACTAACATGGTTTCAAATATCAACATACTGTAATAAACTACAACTCATGATGTGAACAAGCCTAGGTTTTTTACACATTAACAACACAACAACAACAACAAACTTAATATCAATATGGTTTTAAATATCACAGACTGTGATAAATTGTAACTAAACTTACATAAATAACACAACTTTTGACTTTAAAAACAACTTTACAAACACAAGATTAACATAACATAATTTACAATTATGTGCAGGGTGTGATGAGGCCGCGCACCATGTGGCCATTAGTTGTAGCGGCTTACCGGGGTCTTCCGGCCTTCCAGAGAGAGAGGGTTCGGAGATGGGTTTTGGCTCGATCTTGGAGATCGAGCCATTTTTTGTTGATCCCCCACTTATCCAGGTTATCCGGGATAGGTGGACCGAGTGAGCCGCACCTTTCTCTTCCCCTGGGGCCACATGGTGCCCAGCCTAGAGGATGTAGCCCGTATCACGGGGCTACGGGTCGACGGCGAGGCAGTGACTGGCGTCACATACGCAGACTACACCGACCTGACACAGCAGCTGCTGGGACTGGAGCCGTTCGGGCAGGACGACCATGAGCGGAGGATGGTCGGACGAGTTGCATTGCTGCAGTCGCTGGGGCTGGCAGGCGTGCGGCAGAAGGCAGATGAGCTTCTTCCTGCCTTCGTGGAGCGGGCCGCGGGTTTAGCACGGGCGACATATGGTCAAGACGACGAGGACACCGTGCGGGCAGACCGGGACTTGCGTCGGTTTCTAGTATTCTTTTTCGGCAAGATGCTGTTCACCACTAAGGGTGACGGCATCCACTGCCGTTTCCTGGAGTTACTAGATGACCTGACGCGAGTCGACAGGTACGCTTGGGGTGCTGCCCTCCTGGCGCACACCTTCGCAGACCTGTCTACCGGTACGGGCCGGGAGACTACAGTGGGCGGATTCGCGCCCTTCCTACAGGTACAGATCTAACCCCAAATTTGATTGACTTTGACTTGTCCTGCAGATTTAAGTCGACGTGATTGATTGTTTTACAGGTTTGGAGCTATTACTATCTCTCACTGGGCAGGGCCACAGAGGTGGACCCCACAGCGGTGCCGTTGGCCAGGAGGTGGCTACCCCTGGTTAGCACGGCGACTTACGCATTCCAGTTGGACGTGCTTCGTCGGCACGTCCGCGACTTCCCAGCGCTCCTGGTGCGCTTCTCTTCCTTCTCATTTTCCCTTGTATTTTAGCATTTTTACAAAGTTTAGGAAGTGATTTAACAAATGCCCTTTTTGTGCAGGTTGTTTGGGAGCCGTATGCAGACTACGGTGATGCCGATCAGCCGTGGGTAGTGAGTGGCCGGGGCTTGTTCAGGCGTGACATCTGGGTCCACTGCATGAACGAGATCGAGCCACTCCGCCTGAGGCTGGCGGCACACACTTTAGGGCTGCATCAGCGCTGGATAGATGAGGCGGAGCCGAGGGGGATCGGCAGAAAGACTCGCGGGAAAGCCAAGACGGTGGATTGGCGGACCCGCTTTCCAGAGCAGTTCTCAGACTGGCACCGTGGGGGCCAGGTGGTGACCAGCGACGCCACGGACAGCACCGCCTACCTCCAGCGGTACCAGGAGGAGTACGGCCTCCGCGACTTTATGAGGCCCGAGAGGGTAAGCATTTAAACTTATTCGATTTGTTTACACAGTTAATAAGTATAAACTTACAAATATACATGTATGTGCAGGATGGGCGTGACACGCTCATAGGCCAGCTGGAAGGACAGTTGGTGGCTACGACGGTGCAGTTAGCCGAGGCAGGGGCGGCCTTGAAGACACTGGTAAGTGTTGAATTTAAATGCATACCTGTGCTTCTTTACTTACCATTGTACTGACATAGTTTTCCTCTTTGTTGGCTTGCAGCGCACAGCCCAGGGCGCGCCGTCCAGGCCGAGGCGGGAGGTGCTTCTTCGAGCAGGGCCCGGCAGTGGTGGCGGAGGTGAGCTCCCTCCAGGAGCAGCTGGCTGCGGCGGTGGCGCGTGCCGAGCGGGCAGAGCGCGACCTCGCTATACGGGTAAGCATTTAATTTTAGTAAATTCAATTAAATTGCTTCTTGGTGTACTTACCTGTTCTTTGTTTCTTGTTGCGCAGTCTGAGGAGCTAGAGAGCGCCTGGCTCGCGAGACCCTGACTGTCGCGGAGCTGACTAAGCAGGGGTCTCAGCCGACGCCGACGAGCTTCCCCGTGACGTGGCCGAGTTACGGGCGTTACTGGCGCTGGAGCGGCGTGACCTCGAGCGTCAGCAGAGCCAGTGGGAGCGTGAGCGGGAGCGGCTTACTCAGCAGGCCGTGGAGGCGAGGGCTGGGCAGCTGGCAGCGAAACGTCTGTTGAAGGCGTCCGAGGAGCGCTACCCGCCGCAGGAGGAGTGAGCCAGGGAGCAGGGACGCGCTAGTGCTTACCCGAGAGCGTCCTGGCGTCTTCCTCTCAGTACGAGAGGAACACTCAGGACGCAGCAGGCGCACAGAGGTCGACAGGGTCGCGAGCACGGATGGGGCCACCTCCTCCGCCTACCACAGTTGCCGACCAGGGCGAGGCCGAGAGCAGCCAGCGAAAGCCAGCTACACCTGCAGAGGGGGGTGACGAGAGCCAGACCACCCCGCCTTGACACTTGTATTTTCTTTTTCTTTTACCTGTATCGTGCCTAGTGTGGCACCATTATGATACTGTACACGGGCCCGGCTCCCTGTTAGCCGGATATATATATATATTATATATACATATATATATACAGTTGTTCCTTTTCAGCTTTCTTCACCTGTACACCTGTGGTAGATAGGAACAAATAAGTTAAATGTCCGTTCCGGCTCAGCCCCTTGCTTGTGGGTACTTACTTGACTTCGTGGCTTGTCAAGGGGCTGAGCCCTAATCAAAAAGGCGATAAAACAGTAAACAAATTTAAGGACATGTGCATAAAGTAAAGATAAAGACGAAGATGCGTGAATGTGTACAAAATGTGCAATTTTGAGGATATACAATAATTAAAAACTTATTTTTGGATTTTGAAAAGGATATCTGATTTTTTTTGGATTTTGGAGATATTCATTTTTTTGGATTTTGGAAATATGCTGATTTTTTTAGATTTTGAGATATTCAATTTTTTGGATTTTGGAAATATGCTGATTTTTTTTTGGATTTTGAGATATTCATTTTTTTTGGATTTTGATGAGATGTACAAATTTTTTGGTGAGCATGGTATTTGAACTTTTTAGTTCTTTGGATGTCATTCTTAAGTGTATTGACTATTCTTAGATGTGTTAAGGCATGGATTGGATGTGCATAATGGGTGCCTTGACCTGAGGCGACCTTTGGCAACATCCTCCTTAGTTGGTCGCTGCCTTGCCTAGGTGCCAAGGCAATGTCCCGAGGAGGAAGGAAGATTCATTAGGAAGTCTGCCAGTAGTCTGGGCAACCGGGGAGACACTCAATTGATTATTTTTATACTCAGAGAATGTTCGAGTTTTACTTGGTAATTTTTGGGGTTTGAGCATGCATACGACCGGGTCCTTTTGGATCTCCGCGGGGACTTTGCCGCTCTTGACATGCTTTCAATCGGATTTGGCCTTTTGGCTTTTTCGTGAGGATTCAGATTTTTCATTGATCCTCTTTCTTCCCCTTTGCCTTGATTGATTACCTTCTCGAGTTTTTAAACAGACTTCAAGAGGTCGATCCACTGGTCTTCTTTCTACCGACAGACCGAATAGAAGAGAAAGGCGGATACTGCCTTGGGTTATAGGCTCGACATTGACCTTCTTTAGATTTTGCGCCTCTGTTTTTCTCAGGAAGGCGTGTAAGTGTGTGCGTGTCGTCTTCCTTGGCTTATCACATCTTAAAGAAATCAGTAAATAGATTTTAAAAATGACCTTTGCAAGCTTAAAGATTCAAAATACCATGCCAAAATTTCTTTTTCAGGTAGTGAATTAAGGGTAGTATTTTTTTAGATGTAAGCCATTTCAAGAGTGGGAGAGTTCCCCCCCTCTGCATTAATTAGCTTATAGGCATTGCCTGAATAAGCTTGGCTTATAATAAAGGGTCCTTCCCAGTTGGGTTGGAGCTTGGATCTGGGACCACCAGGTTTTACAAAGATTTTTCTAACGACCATGTCACCGACTTTGAATCTTCTCTCAATAACTCTCTTCTGGTAAAAACGTGTGAGTTTGTTTTGGTATGCTCTCGTATGCTCGGCGGCCACTAAACGCTTTTCATCTAAGAGTTCCAATTGTTCAAGGAGCGACTCACGTCGTTGATCAATTGGTAAATCCTTGTCAAGTTGAACTCTTAGTGAAGGGATTAGAATCTCATATGGTACTACTGCCTCCATTCCGTAAGTAAGAGCAAACGGCGTTTGCCCTGTAGGAGTACGGATTGAAGTGCGGTAAGCCCATAAAGCTTCTACGAGTTTCTCTGGCCAATTCGAGAACTTATTAACCTCACATGTCTTCTTGATAATTTTGATGAGAGTTTTATTTGTGGCCTCTGCCTGGCCATTGCCTTGCGGATAATAAGGTGAAGAATGATGCAATGCAATTTTATACCTGTTGCAGAGGTCACGAATTTCTTGAGAGATGAACTGCGGACCGTTGTCAGTGACCATCGCCTCTGGTATACCAAACCTGGTGATGATGTTCCTCATGATGAAGCGGCAGACGATTGTTGCCTTGATTCCGCGTATGCTTCGGCTTCCGCCCACATGGTGAAGTATTCTGTCGCTGTAAGAATAAAAAGATTTTGTTTTATTCTGGGAATTAGGATCACCAAGGGGTCCGATGATATCGAAAGCCCACATAGCGAAAGGCCAGGGTGAAGATACAGGGTGGAGTGAAGAGGATGGAGCATGAATTTTGTCGGCGTGCAATTGGCATTTGTCACACCGGCGGACAAAGAAAGAACAATCCTCCTCTAGAGTAGGCCAGTAAAAGTCTTGCCTAAGGATCTTCTTAGCAAGCATTTGGCTACTTACATGACCTCCACACAACCCGAATGGGCCTCCTTAACAACCCTCGGAGCCTCAACTTCATCTAAACAGCGGAGCAAAATGCCGGAGAATCTCCTTCGGTAGAGCGTATTACCAATCACCGTGTACTTCTGAGATATCCTCCTGATGGTCTTCCTCTCTTCAGGGGTGGCTTCCACAGGGTAGGATTGATCCTTGCAATATTCAGATATCTCAAAATACCACGGTTTTTCTTCATCTTCCAATTCTTCTTCCAGCTCTACTAGCATGATTTCTTCTTTGCTCCTCTTCGACATTTACCAGCTCCTTATCCTTAACCCCAGGAACATCGGATCCAAGTAGAAGGGAATTTGCCGGCGTTCGATTTGAATGCCGGAAAAATCACCGGGATAGACCATGTGCATGGTTGCGCCCACGGTGGCAAGGGCGTTGTAGACACCCATTTCTGACCCATAAGTCGAGCAAAATCCTTGTCATATCATTAATGCCCCACGTTGGCTCATCATCGTCAAGCTAGCTTTCTCCGATCATGACATCATTTCATTAGTTCATCGCCTGGAGGACTCTTCCTGGTCCAGTCAATCTCTTTTAGCTCGCTGAGTATAAGGTCCGATGTTTCATCTCAAAGGCTGTGCATGGCTGATTGGACGCATTACATGTCGAAATGCAGAAAAGACCAGAAGGCGACAGGCCCTAGGTCGCCTCCCTGAAAACGACAGCCCCTATGTCGCGATCGTAATTCCATATTTTAAGTTTTCAGAAAATCGCAAAATGACTCAAGTCAGCCTTCCATATGAGGAAGGCGACGTATCGAGCAGTCGCGTTCAGAAGGCGACACCCAGGCCGTCGCGTCAGGGCCTTAAACAGGAAACTCAATCCGAAGCCAACTTGGACCCATATATTGATGGTAATTGCCTCATTTGGACGTCCAAATCAAGTCCAAATCCTCTCAAATTCGGAGCAGACCTCCTAACATGTCCCTTTCCGAGTTCCAATAGCCCTTGCACAGCCATACTTACCCAGAGTCGGACTCTTGCCCATTATCCTCTCAGACCCGAGTTGGGAATAATCACCCATAAGTACCACGTTTCTGCATCTTTTTGGGCGAGGCCGGAGTCATTTTTTCTCTGAGCAAGAGAGCTTCATCTTCCACGAAGAGATTTCTCCCTCCAAACGATCAGCAAGAGCCTCCAGGGCATTTTCTCATCGGCTACACATTCTTCTTCCCTTCTTCTCTTTATTCTTTGATTTCATGCATGCATAGCTTCGTTTTCTTTCTAGCTTAGTATTAGATCACGACACACACACCTATTCTTAACACCCACAGGGGTTAAAAGCCCCAATCTCGTGAGTTCCCCCCATAATAGTTCATGTTCATGTGTTTTTTCATTGAATAGATCTTCTACACACGAATTCTAATGGGTGTTTTGTTTGTTTAAATCACTTTGGCAGGTGTTTAAAGGTCAGAGCAAGGTGAGGCTCTTGCCCCTTGGCCGGCTGAGGAGCAGGAAGACGAAGAACCCAAGTCTCCATCCACTGAAAAAGAAGGCGACGATCACTGTGTCGCGATCAAGAAGGCGTCGTTGCCTACGTCGCGTTCACATAAAAGCATCGCGACGCCTACTTTGTCGCGTTATCAGGTACGCCTTCCCCTTCACCTTTTCCTTTCCAAGGTAGTCAGTCCTCCATCTGAACATCAGAGCGACTGCGTTGGTGGCGATCACGGTCAGTTCCTAATCCCTTACATATTCACAATCATCTCAAAGGGGATACAAATCCGTGATTACACCTTTTGGCGATCACAGTGGGACCACTTGTGCCCATCACGCTTGTTCTTCCTTTCCCGCCGTCCCTATCGTCTAATAGGTGTGTTGTGTGGTTAGTTTTTTTTCTTTTTTTGGGTTCTCTTCCTTTAAGTTCATCAGTGTTCTGCGGTTCTGGGTGAGAAGGCGACAAGGGAACGTCGCGACCCAAATAGCGACATCAGGCCCGTCGCGATCAGGTTAGTACACCACGTCTTACTTGTCCGCTTCTGTTCTGTGTGCTGTAAGGTAGGCGACGTCCTTTCGTCGCGACAAGGGAGGCGACAGCGGTAACGTCGCTACCAGGTACGCACTCTGCCGTACTCCTTTGCATTATTTAAAGATTGTTAAGCCTGTTGGGGGACGCGACGAGGCTTGTGTCGCGTTAAGGAGGCGACGGTGCTTGTCGCAATCAGGTCAGTCTGTTTTCTGAGCTCTCTTGCAAATTTGAGTCCATTTCTACATAACTCCATCGTGTTCCATCATACCATGCTTTTCTCCATGATCTTGAGAGTCTGTTAGTCTTGTATGTTATAGGATTGTGTGATTTTCGTGCATAATTAGGATTTACTTGCTCTCTGTCCACTGCGAGAAGGAAAGCGACAGTATCACGTCGCGATCCCGGTCGCGACATAGGCACTGTCGCCTTCTGCTCTGAGAGCAATTAGTCTTAATTCTTGTTGTGTTAGTACTAGGTTAGACTTGCATGCACTCCGGTGCACATAGGATTTGCATACATCTTTCCATATTCGTAGCTAGGTTTCCTCCTCAGCGACGCTTGCTCTCTCGGCCGCACTACTCCTTGTGTCCGACTAGAGCACTCGCTTGAGGGCCTCCGTAAGTCCCCGCTGACCGTGGATTCCCACACGTCGCCGGGCTGGTTGTACCTCGCCACCTAGGATCGAGTCTAAAGTTCATTTGGTAAGGTAGAGAGAACCCTAGTCCTACCCGAAGTTGGAAGCCTTCTCCCATTTAGAAACCCTTCCTCATTTGGAGAGAACTTGCTAAAAGTCAAAACCACTAAAAGGCAAACTTGAACCAATTAAAAGATCCATCATCATTGCCAACTGCTTGCTTTGGGTGAGACGTTTTCTCTTGTCTGCATAGGATTGCTTGTTTAGGAAACTAAGAGTCTGTCTAGGTTAGGTTGCCTCTCTCAAGTCTGGAAAGGCTTTCCCCGTCTCTCTCCACCCACTTCCAAACATGGAATCTTTCTTGAACCCGATCTACAATAGTGAGAATCCCGACACTGCCCTCCAGAATTCCCGGATTACGAAGAGTCCCTCCCCCATGATCTCTTTGACGAGGTGACCCGGCCTTGGGTCGCTACCGTCCATACCTCTGAGGGTCGCCGTCGTGACGAGGGCAGCCCGTCTCGAAACACCCACCCTCTTCAGTCGGACGATCAAGCCACTCAGCTCTTGCACCTAATTCCTCAACTTGATCAGTCCCAGATCCAAACCCTCATGACGGCCCTCAAAGGAAAGGCCGCCTCCTCACCCTCACCTAGAGCGGGCGCGTCACGCCCCGCAGCAGCTGTCCCCGGCCCCCATGTCCCCATGGGACAAGCGACAATACCCCCATCCGGCCGCGGACTATCCGATTTACGCCATTCGAGTCTGAGCACTACATTCCCCTGAGTCGAGGCCGCGGTCTCCCCCATACCAGCCATGTTATTCCCTCATCGTCCTGAGCCACGCGCCAGGCCTACCTCTCGTGCCTCGTCCATCTACGCTCAGCCATCCGCCGCACCGGACATGATGTCCGAGTGGGCGTCCATCAAGAAGGAGCTCCAAGAGCTCCGAAAGCAAGTCGACCCTAGGCAGCACCACGATATGCACATGCCAATTTCAATGGCCTATGGGTCCCCTCTCCATCCGAGCTGCCGAAGTACCGCAAATACAATGGCTCAGGCAATCCATACACTCATATCAAGGACTTTATCTATGAGTCCGCTTCCTATCAGCATGATCGCCGTCTCATGGCATATCTCTTCCGCCGGTCACTGGACGGGCATGCTCTTGATTGGTTCTACTCCCTACTACCTGAGGACGCTGAGGACTTCGCCTTCCAAGACAGGGTCGGGCCCGAATATTCCCACGGATTCTCATGGCTGAAAAGATGAAGCCGGATGAGGATTTCTCAGCATACGCCGATAGGTGGAGGCAAATGGCCACCAGAGTTCTGGGGTACCTTCCAGAGGGGGAGAAGGTAAAGATCATCATCGCCAACGCCACACCTGCCTACCGCAACATTTTGGCGATGAACGACATCTCCAATATGCATCAGCTCTACAGCCGGGCCCGTTTCATCCAGACCCAGCTCAAAGATTCTCCCATCCATTCCATGTTTGAACCCCAGAAGTCTCGTTTCCAAAGGAAGCCTCAGGGGGCCTGTCACCGAAGGCGTCCAAGTGAACGAGCAAGTAAGTGCGTTCAACCCGACCGGCCAGAGCCAAAACCGCCAATACAATGCCCAGGGTCAGAACCTTACCATCCGCCACAAGGGCAGCAGCAGCGCCAATACAATCAAGTACCACCTCTTGATGGCTCTCAACAAAGGCGTCCCATGGGCCCTAGGAGAGCTCACTATCCACCATTGCCGGAGACACTCTCCGACATATTCTTGGCCTTGCTCTCCACAGACGCCATTAGGCTCCCTCCTGAGAGACCTCTGAACCCAAGTGTGGATCAAACCCGATACTGTGTCTTCCACAGGCACCTGGTCATCCATCGTCAGTGCTTCACATTCAAGGACTTGGTGTATGACTTACATGAGCAGAAAAGATAGATTGGACAGCCCTCCGGCAGGTGATCGGAGACATCAAAGAAGGTAGAGACAACAACAGCAGCAAGGCAGCAGCGCCAACCACCCCCTCAACAACAACAACACAGCAGCACCAACAGCCGTTGCAGGACCTCGGGATCGTCCACAATCCATTACCTAACCACCCACCAGCTCCAAACCCACCACCACAACAACCTGCCCAGGTAAACCCCATCGTCCACCATCCCCCTCCACAGCAAACTGACGTACGATGATGAGCTGGACGTCCAGCAGATGATAACCATTAACCAATATCCTATCCATCCCAAACAACACAACCAGCCTACGCGGCTCCCCAATCAGTCCCTCCTATAGTTTCCATGGCCAGCGCCGTCATACTGCCCGCCAGTTCAGCATAGCGCCAGTCGCTAGTCCACCCATCATCTTACCTTTCGCTCCACCTGTCTCCATCCCTCTACCCCCTATCATATCCACTCCCTCACCCATCATCCTACCGCCACCTGGGCCGGACCAACCCTCCGCCGCAACATTATCCTCCGCTAGACAGCCACCTACCAACCCGACCACCCTACGGAGCGGGCGAGTCTTTCGCCGCCCGTACCCACCTATCTCCACCACCACCACTTCCACAAACCCCCAGCAGGTCCTGCAGCCGCACACAGCAACAGCAACCCAACAACAAGCACAAGATGAGGGGTTGATTGAGCCACTGCCTGGAACCCACTATGACATTCTCAAGCATGGACCACGTGCCAGCCAAGATCTCCATTTTGGAGTTAATAAGAAGTCTAAAGAGCACCAGGAAGCCCTGAAGAATTCCTGCAGAAAGTGGTAGTGAGAAACATGATGGCAGACAGCTACCTAGTGCCCTGTCCATGGTGACTCGCGGGCCGCAATTACATTTGCAGAAAGCGAATTAGCACCCCCAGAACCAGGAGGCTCCCCCTCTGTGTCACTTAGTCATCAATCATATAGCAGTAGGAGCGGCACTGGTCGATACGGGGCATCCATAAATGTCTGCCCACTGAGTACCTAAGAGCTTGTGACCTGTCAGAAGGTATGCTGAGGCCGACGCCCACCACCATTGCCACATACGACAATTCTAGAAGATCTTGCCACGACATGGTGACTGTGCAAGCCGAACTGGGACCCCTCGCCGTCACAGTGGACTTCTACGTCCTAGATATCGATCCCATGTTCAAGGCTATTTTATTGGCGCCCATGGTTAGAGTCACTAGGAGCTGTGCCATCTAACCGCGCACCAAGGCCTGAAGTTCCCGTTCCAAGGGAGAATCATCAAGGTCAAAAGCATAGCCACCACCCACTCCGTAGATGCCTCCACGATACCACCTCCTAGCTGTGTGCCAGCCAACAACCCATCGTCTCAGTGCTAGACATCAACTACCCCTGGAGCTACACGTTCCAGTCCCAGCGAGAGATCCCCTAGCCCAGGTCAATGCGGTCAAGAGAAAGAGCCACTAAGCACAAGGGGTGGCAGATTATGATGAAATTGGGGTATGAAGAAGGCAAGGGCCTAGGGGCAGAGCTACAAGGTATAGTCAAACCCATCCCCGACATCGTCACGAAAGCCGATGGGGCTTAGGATACAGGGAGAAATCCAACCATGGTCATCCAGCACATCCACTCTTAAGGCCGACCGAGAGCCACTCACCACCTGGACACTCTGGGTCACTTTATCAGGGGCCTACCCAACCTGGGTACAACACCGTGGTAGTCGAGGCAGAACTCTCACAGCACGAGGTGCATGGCCGGAACTTCTCTCGGCACATGGCCCCGCTGCTGACCTATAGAGCCCTAGAAGCCCTCCGTCCAACCAGGAGGAGAAAGATAGGGGACCCAGAGGCTGAGTGGTATAGATGGTTCGACATAGAAGACATCACCATCGCCTTCAGCCGACTGTTCTGGGAAGAGGAGGAACCTGGCCGCCAGCTGCGGAAGAGTTGCTAGACCCACCCATTGCCATCACGTCCAAAAGGCAGCTCATGAGCGATGCCTCAGACTTAGGAGAACCAGACATCCCATACGAAGAGGGGAAGACCATATGACGAGCTCTGGAAAGGCCACCTGCTAGCCATAACCCATCCCTCCTGGATTCCTCCTCCCAGTCTAGGTCCCATCACTCTCCTCCTTTGCTGATCCAGCTGACTCTCAGCTCCTCACGGCGGCGCACAGCCTCCTCACACCCGAGCTCCCACCGCTGTCCTCTCCCTCTTCAAGCTGATCCAGGTGACCACGAGGTCACCCTCTCCTGTTGCATGCTCTTCTCCGATCTCCAAAAAAAAACGTCCACTTTCAAATGCACGTTGAGGTCGAGGAGCCGGCATACGTCCTGCGCTCTTCTGATCAGGGGCACCCTCGGCTGGCTTCCCCTCCTGCTCCTTCATTAGGAGCCATTCTCTTCGAGGACACCATGTCCTCCTCCAGTCCTGTAGAGCCGCTAGTCTAGGAGAGTCTAGGTAGGTGAGTCTAGCGTTAGGGTAGATAGGCCTAGGATAGAGAGTCAGGTCAGCCGCCATCCACCAATTCCAAGCCCGTCCTAGGAAGCAGCGGGGAAAGGCTATCCCCCCGAGATATCTTCAAGAGCTAGCTCGGCGGTGTCAAGCGCTGCTATTGATAGAGGAGTTCACGAAAGAAGCGCTGGTGTTCGAAGAGTGTTTGAGCAGATGGGGTGTTCATAGACGACGGGTTTGTGTCTACGAACATGAATGATGAGGACCCAGTCGATGAAGAGGATAGCGAAGTAGATGACGCTGCCGAAAAATATGCCAGCGAGTAAGAAGATTCGATGAGCCTACAATGGCAGTGGATGAATCTACTAAGGAAGTCAACCTTGGAACAGAAGAAGATCCCGGATTGTGATTATCTCAGCAAATCTCCCTCCTAATGAAGAAGAGGAACTGGTGCAAATCCTGAGGGAGTACAAGGACACATTCGCCTGGTCTTACGAGAACATATGCCCGGTCTAGACCCCTCACTAGTGGAGCACCGACTGGTACTGAAAGAGGGGCAAAGGCAATCAAGCAGAAACTCAAGAGATTCACCCCTCATGGCCCTGAAGATGAAGGACGAAGTAGATAAACTCCATAAAGCTAGTTCATCAGGTAGTGCTTTATCCGAACTGGGTGGCCAATATAGTTCCCTGTCATGAAGAAAGACGGCAAAGTTAGAATCTGCATCGATTTCAGGGATTTGAATAAGGCATGTCCGAAAGACGACTTCCCGGCTTCCTCATCTTGATGTGCTAATCGACAATACTGCTGGGTATGAGACCCTCTCATTCATGGATGGGTATTCAGGGTATAACCAATCCGTCTATCTCCTGAAGATCAAGAGAAGACATCTTCATCCTTCCCCACGCCCTGGGGAACATACTGCTATGTAGTCATGCCGTTTGGATTAAAGAATGCCGACGCTACTTATCAGAGGGCGATGATGGCCATCTTCCATGATATGATGCACGTTTATGTAGAAGTATACGTGGATGACATCTTGGTGAAGTCAAGAACCAGGAGAGAACACCCCGAAATCCTAGCCAAGGTGTTGCAGAGGTCTAGAGAGTATCAGCTGAGAATGAATCCAAAAAATGCGTGTTCGGGTCTCATCAGGAAAGCTGTTAGGTTTCATAGTTAGCAAGCGGGGCATTGAGATCGATCCAAACAAGGCTAAGGCAATAGCAGAATGCCTCCTCCAAAGAACATCGCACAATTAAGAGGCTAATCGGGCGTTTGCAATTCATCAGAAGATTTATCTCCCAGCATTCGCAAAGATGTCGCCCATTTTATGATCTCTTGAAAGGAGGGGCAAAATTCGAATGGAATGACAAATGCCAAGCAGCCTTCGATGAGCTGAAAAGTTATCTCATGAATCCCCCAGTCTTACAGCCTCCTGTACCCGGAAAGCCGCTAATCCTATATCTCTCAGTCATTGAGGACTCCCTAGGAGCTGTCCTGGCACAACATGACGAATCTGGGAAAAAAGGGCAGCATACTACCTCTCTAGGCTCTTCAACCCGCTGAATCCAAGCTCACCACCGCGGACAAAACTTGTGCCGCACTCGTGTGGGTAGTCCAAAAGCTCAAGCACTACTTCCTAGCCCACGAGGTCAAGCTGATCTCAAGGATGGATCCACTCCGATCTTCTTGAAAAGCCCGTCCTTCTGATCGGCTGGCACGCTGGCAGAGTTTCCTCTCCCAGTTTGACATATCCTTTGTGGTCCAAAAGGCCGTCAAGGGGTATGCCATCGCCGAGCATCTAGCCCATCTCCCACTCCCTCACAGTGACTCCCTCCGAGAGGAATTCCCCGATGAGGAACTCTCAGTCATAATCAAAGACCCCTTCTGGTCCCTTCATTTCGATGGTGCGCTCAACTCTCAGGGACGGGGCATTGGAGCCGTGCTGCTTACCCCGGAAGGTATTACCATCCCTTTGCATATCAACTCACCTTCCCCGCTACCAACACATGTCAGAGTATGAGGCTCTCCTTGCTGGTCTCAAGCATGCTTATCTGCTGGGGGCATCGCACCTCAGAATTATAGGAGACTCTCAGCTCGTCCTGCGGCAGGTGCTCTCAACTTACCGCACTCGTGACCCGAAGCTCAAGCCATATCAAGACTGGTCACGCTGTTGGCAAGGCAGTTCCGTAAGCTCATCTATATCCACACTCCTCGTTCCCAAAACATCCTGCCGACGCTCTGGCGTCGCTAGCCTCATCCCTATCCTTCCCTCTGAGTCGCCGGACTGAGACAATCATCGTCCAGCGTCTCGATGTTCCATCTACCCAGGACCCTTGGTTTAGCGACCTTAGGGCAACCTTAGAAGAAGGGCTAGGAAGAGAGGAGCGCAGCAAGTCATGATAACTGAGCTCGAGGAGATCCTGAATGAAGAGGAACTGCCATGGTACTTTGAGATAGAGCAGTACTGCAGGGATGGAACATATCCTGAAGGGGCAAGTGCAGAAGACCGTAGGGCCATCAGAAGAGCCGCCTTAAGGTACACAGTTGTCGGAGAAGTTCTGTACAGGCGAGCCCTTAATGGAGTCCTTTTAAGGTGCCTTACCGATGACGAAGCTTGGAAGGTGGTGGAAGGGGCCCATGCTAGTGAATGCGGAGGGCACGTCAACAGTCAGATGCTAGCAAAGAAGATCATTAGGCAGGGCTATTACTGGCCAACCCTAGAGGAAGACTGTACCATCTACGTCCGTAGGTGTGTCAAGTGTCAACTCCATGCCGATAAGATCCATGCCCCTTCCTCCTCACTACACCCACTCTCCACACCATGGCCATTCTCCATGTGGGCTTTCGACATTGTCGGCCCTCTTGGTGATTCTAATGCTCAAACCAAACAAAAGTCATTTATCCTAACTGCGACTGAGTATTACACCAAGTGGGCAGAAGCTGAAGCCTTCACAGAAATCAAAGCATCCACGGTGTGCCGCTTCATCATGAGAAACATCATCTCGCGGTTCGGAGTGCCAAGCAGCATCGTCACGGACAATGGGCCGCAATTCATCGCACAAGAGCTCCAGGACCTCTGTAAGAAATACAACATCACGCTGCATCATTCATCGCCGTATTACCCACAAGGCAATGGCCAGCTGAAGCAACTAACAAAACCCTTCTTAAAATCTTAAGAAAACCTGTGAGTCGCATAAATTCGCCGACTGGCCGAAAGCTAATAGAGGCTCTATGGGCCTACCGCACCTCCGTCCGCACTCCCACGGGACAACCCCGTACGCTCTCACCTACGGGATGGAGGCGGTAGTTCCATATGAGATCCTAATTCCTTCACTAAGAGTCAACTAGACAAGGAACTTAATCTTGATGAACGTCGAGAGGCGTTACTAGTCCAATTGGAACTTTTAGATGAAAGGCGGCTTATGGCAGCCGACCATGTGCTTTCCTACCAAAGGCGAATCTCAAGGTCTTTTCAAAAGAAGGTAATTGAACGAAAATTCCAAGAGGGTGATATGGTCTTGAAACGCATTTATCAAACCCGGAGGTCCTAGGTCCAAACTGCAACCTAATTGGGAGGGTCCGTACGTTGTGAGGGAGTCTACCCTGGAAATGCATATCGCTTAATCAATGCTGAGGGCGTCGAATTATCACATCCGTGGAACGGGTTGTACCTCAAGCGTTTCTATCCTTAGGCCTATAGGTGTGAGGCCACAACACCTAGATCGGGGAGTAGCCCCATGTTGGGAGTCTAAGATACCTCTCTAATCGCCAAGGGCTGCTCTAAGTTAGGATTAACACACACGCACACGGCACCCGGATAACTACACTTGGTAGATGCTGCAATTATGCGGGCCTACTCTAGCGATGCATCGGTCATTCTCTCCTAATCGGTCGAAGTGTAGGGGCAAAAGGGTCGTAAGGGTGGGTCGTCAACCTACAGCATACCCCGACGAGAGGAAGTCTCAAACAGGACGGTCAAAATGACAAAAGGGCAAAGAAGCAAAGAAACGAAAAGAAAAGAAAACCATAATACAATAGGGGCATGGCAAAGAGTGGCAAAGTCCCCGCGGGACACTAATGAGCCCGGTCGTACGCATGCCCCAAAGCAAGGCAAGTCCATACAAAAGACCATAAAGTCCCTCCACAACAGACCCAATCTCCGAATGGTATGCTGTAGGAAGTAGCCGAACCCAACATCCTTATACCCACACAAGACTTTCCTTAAATAATCTTCGTTTCTCCCTATAAGGCTGAGTCACCTCTTGGGTGGGCTTAATTAGTCGCAGCATCAACCAAGGGTAGGTTTTCCGAGGCATTGTCACCCCTTCGCACGTCCTAACTTAGAAAGCCCTGTGGCGAGAACGGAGGTGATCAAGATTCCTACAGCGGCTCGAATCGGTTTAAGTGTTGTGGTCCGAAGATGCGAGTACCTTCCGTCTCGCGTGTCTTATTTTAGGAAGGGCTAACGCCGGCTTTAGGCGCTAACAAAACCAAAAAAAAAATCAATATTTCCAAAACAAAAAAAATCAGATAATTCCAAAACCCCAAAAAATCAGATATTTCACAAAACTCAAAAAAATCAGATATTTCCAAAATCCAAAAAATCAATATCCCCAAAACTCCAAAAAACAAATATTTCCAAAACCCTAAAAATCAAATATTCCAAAAATCTCAAAATGTTTTCAAAATTCCAAGCGTTTTTCATACATGCATTTCATTTGATTATTCGCATCTTTTGCCTATTTAATAAGGCTTAGCCCCTTGACGAATTATCAAGGTCGGTCACTCGTCGCATTTTAGGCAAGGGGCTAAGCCTAAGAACAGATCTGACTTGTTTCGTGGTTGTCTAAGTGTGCAGGACGGAAAAAAGCGGCACTCATATCTCACTCGTCACTCTCACTCAGTCGCAAACCATAAAAACACAAAAGGTTCCATTCCATTCATATCATGTACAAAAGGAAAGAGCAAAGAGTACAAACCCTCAACCACTCTCCCCCGTACCCTCAGGCGGCGGGGAGATGGAGGGGCCATCACCCTCGACCGGTCTCGCTCCCCTCTGGCGCTCTCTCGCGCCGTCGTCGCTCCTCCTCCTCGTTCCTCCGCCGTCCGGAGGAACCCGTCAGATAGTGCCCAGCGGATCCGCTCGGGATACCGCTCTCTGGTCGCTGATCGGCTGCGCCCGACCAAGGCCAGGGCCCTCTCCAGACCCCTCATCTCGGATCGCAGCATGTCGCTGCGATGCCTCTCCTCCCCCAGCTGGGTGCGGAGCCCCGGCCTCCGCCGCCTCCTCCCCTCCTGGCGCCAGCGCGCCGCCTCCGCCGCCTCCTGCTGCCAGCCATGCCGCCGCCCCTGCCTCCTGGCGCCACCGCGCCCCTCCGCTGCCTCGGGGCGTAGGCGTAGCTCCGCCATCTCCGCCTCCAGCGTGGTCGTCCGCGCCAGGGCGGTCCTCAGCTCCTGCTCCTGCAATATAAACAATCTTGTCAGAAATCACAAAAGAAGCAAAAGCCCAGGGGCATCTAAGTAAGTAACTTACCCGCTCCCGCAGCTGGGCGAGGGCGTCCTCCGCTCGGGCCGCCGCCGTCGCTAGCTGGCCCTCCAAGACGGAGCGGCCAGGATCCTCTCGGGAGGAGGAGGCACCTCCCACCATCTGCTGGGCACTGTCCAGCTCTGCCCGCTGCAAAGAAAACATCAAGGGTCAGTCAACCTTAACTAGAAACAGAATGGTAAAGCACAAGGTACTCACCAACTGGTCCACCACCGCCTGGAGGTCGTCTCGCTGCTGGATAGTGGAATGGAGGATGCCCTCGAGCGAGGAGATCCGTCCCTCAGGGTCAAGCTGTAAACACAAGCCAAGTCAGTCACATAATCAACTAAGAACTCAAGGCAGGCTGAAGCAGTAAGGACTCACCGATCGTCGGGACCCCTTGTACACCTGGGCCCCGTACTTCCGGGGATAGGCCGGAAGTAGTCCTCGTCGCTGGTGGCCTCGGAGACCACCTCTGTCCCTCGCCACTCCCAGTCATCCAGCTGCTCCCAGACCCGGACCGTCCAGTCCGTGACTTGCTGGATTCCCCGAAAGCTCCGGCCTGGCCGCTCCCAAGCCCTCTGCCGGGTCGGGAACTCCACCACCGCCTGGTGGAGTCCCAGTGTCCGCGCCACTAGCCGGTGGTGGAGCGGGACTACTGTGTTAAAACAGTGAAGCCAAATGTCCCTACCGAAGTAGGGACGGCCCCGCCCCACCCACGGCTGGGTGGCGTCGTCCTCCCCGACGTAGGGAGTCCACCGTACCTACACACCACAAGCCAAAACTCCGTCGGTCAAGTGTCAAATAAGCAAAGCAAAGGAGAGGGTTAAGGTTAGAAGTACTCACATGTCCAAACGGAATGGTGTCCAAGGTGTCGTGGATCAGGGTCACCTGACGCCGCAGGGTCCGCTCGTCTCGGCAAAATCGCCAGCGCTGCTAGAGAGCACAGCGCCGCATCGCCTCGCCACCCCGCGGCCCAGGGAGGGGAGGTGGTAGTATGCCCACACCTGCAAGAGCAACACAAGTCAGTACCACAGATAATAGAGAAAGCAGGAAAGGCAGCAAAGGGTGAGGGTAGAAATGTACCTGTAGCAGTGGGAAGAAGCCTGCGACACCTGTCTCCCTGCTGGAGGTGCCCAAACTGTCAAAGAGGTGGGCCAGGAGAGCCGCCCCCACGCGTAGTGCCCACGCTGGACAGATCCTTCAGCAGGGGCAAGAATCGCAGCCAACTGGGTCCCCTCTGGTCCCCAGAATCATCTTCCTATCACGAGGGTCAGGAACCGCCGTAAATCTCTGTCAGCTGCCTCTCCCTCCTCCTCGCCATCGCCGCTCTGCGTCATCTGTCATCCGCTCCATGTGCTCGCCTGTCCCTCCCCGGTCTGGCGGCGTGCACTCACCACCCCAAGCCTCGCCTGCAACGCTGTCGCCGCTGCACTAGCGAGGACCTCTCTCCCCTCACCTCCAGTCCAAGTAGCCTCTCCACCGGCTCCTGATAGCTGGTATAGGTGGTCCCAGTCACCGCCTGGCCGTCCACTCGCAGGCCGGTGATCCGCACCACATCCTCTAACGTAGGGACCATGTGTCCCCACGGGAAGAGAAATGCATGGCACTCTGGGTCCCACCTCCTTCAGCGCCTGAATGAGTGCCACGTCCGGCGCTAGCTCCTCCAACCTCAAAAACGGCCCAAAACCCATGCCTCCAGTCGGCGTACCTGGAAGTCCGGTAAGCCGTATAAATTGCTCGGATCACTGCCCACCCGAGTCGGGACCGCAACTCACTCTGCAAAGCAAACACCAAAAGGTCAGGAGTCAAAGAAAATGCGCAAATCACTCTCTGTCCTGATAAGACAACAGGGGATCTGTCACCTTCTTAAGGCGACAGACCCCTTGTCGCATTCAGTTTTTTATCATTGCGACAGGCACCCTGTCGCCTTCCATAAGGCGACATTGGGGCCGTCGCCTTCGCTCTGGTAATACGACAGGGGGTCTGTCGCATACCAGAGCCGAACCGAGACGGAATTTCCTCCATTTTTTCGACCGTTCCATCGGGCAACCGCCCTACAAATGGGTGCTCCGCACCCCCCACATCCCACATTCAGGCTTAAGTTCGAGACCTACCTTTTTGGGCCCGACCGGCTCGTCCTCGTCTCCCGCCGCCGGCGCGAACTCCCCCTCCATCGGCACGACCGGAGGGACTTCCGGGGCCACCGTCGATGTCCCCTCACCCGTTGGCGTCCGCCGGATCGATTTCTTGCGCCGCCGGCCACCGCCATCGCCGCCTTGGCCCTTCGGTCTCCTCCTCCATCGCCGGTTGTCAAGGAAAGGGAAAGGTAAAGAAGGAAGGAGGAGAAGAAAAGGAAAGGAGAAGTGGAAGAGAGGGGAGGAAGAGGTGTCGCCGAAGAAAGAGAGAGGGTCGAGTGGAAGAGAGAGAGGAGTTCGGTCTCGCCGGAGGAGGAGGAAAGAAGAAAGAGGAGAGGTTGAAGGAGGAAGGAGAGAAGGGCGGTCGGCCGAATTCAAACCGCCCCGGGACCTGTGAACGCGACAGGGATGTCGCCTATTCCCAGGTAGCGACAGTGCCTATGTCGCTTTCACTTTTATGGTAGCGACCGTTGACCTGTCGCCTTCTTGATTGCGACATAGCCCATGTCGCCTTCTTAAACCAGTGCAAAAACTTCTAAAAAATTCAATGCTCATTGCAATAAACCAATGCTTACATCAATAACATGTCTCACTCCCCTTACATCAATCTCACCACATCTCACCACACCAAGTCCCATCAAAACATCAAAAGTACAATCAAGTCTTTCTCTCTAGATCACGGTCCCCTCAGTGGCCGAATCTTCTCATGCTCCAAGAGGTACGCCTGGTACGTCTCCCGGTCCTCGTCAAGTCTCGGCGGGAGTGCATGGGTAGCGCACGCCCTCCACAAGGCCAGCGCGCTCCGCACGGCCTGCTCGTCCTCCGAGGTCCCCAGGTGCCGTCTCTTCACGGGAGGCAAGGTGATGGCGGAAGCCACTCTCGTCCTCGGCTTCCCGATCTGTAGGTAGCCCGCTGCGGGTTGTAGAGCACGGTCGCCATATTCCCTATCAATTGCAAGTCCAAGCCGCGTCCGAGTGGTAGCCGGATCTCCGCTCCGCGAAGTGCCGCTACTCCCAAAGCGAAGTGTTCTACTGGTAGGGTGCTGAAGTAAAGGCGCCACGCACTCCTTGTCTTCTTGTTCGCCGTCCTGCATAAAATTGTCGGAGAACTTGGCCGCACCGCCAATAAAGTTCAAAGGATGGCACCCGAAGATCCGACTGTCGGTGGTGGGGTTGTCTACCGGTTTGAATTTAATCCTCACACCCAACCAACACTCTAGAAGGATCATAGAGCCGTAAAGGAAACCTCCCGTGGAAGCCGAGGTAAGGCCCGAGTAAAGGTACGCCAAGACGGCGTGAGAGAGTGAAAGTCCTCGCCATACCCCACTAATCGCACTAAGGCTAGCATAGTCTATGAGGTGATCCCCGGACGGGAAGAGCACCACTCCACATAAGCATATGGCCACGGCCTTTGCGATCTCCCGGTGGTCTACGCTCTTGTCCTTGCACTTGGATATGACCCACTTAGACAATGGCACTAGATGGATGAATTGTGGGCTAATTATGGTGTAGACATCCCCCGGGTCGGTCATGAACTCTCCAAGATGAACTTCGGGTTAATGGGCTCAACCGTGTAGCTTATGTTTTGCTCGTCCCCGGGTTTAGTCTTGGAAGAGCAAGGAAGGCCTCGACCTCCTCTAAAAGGACGGTCGCCTCAAATTTGGGGAAAATAAAAGTATGGGTTTGTGGGTGCCACAATTCTATCAAGGCCGTGATACTATGCCAATCGAAGGAAATTTTGTGGTAATTGTGAGCCGCTATCAAACCCCACCCAAACCCCACTCTCTAAGAACCTAATGACATACATGGGTAGAGATTGATCATCGGGGCAATCCAAGTGAGCTTAGAGTAGCGGCGAGAGCCGGGGAAGAGCTAGGGAAGAAAAGAAAAGAGAGAAAAGAGGAAGAACAAGAACACAAAATTAATGATGAAATTCGGAGCATAAAATCATGAAAATTGAAAACACCAACCAACTTACCTCTCTCACTTCCTCGCTCCGGCTCAAGTGGTTGGGAACATCCGTAATCCTCATGAGAGCTTCAAAGGTCGCCCGAGCACGCTTCGGACCTTCGTAATCCGCCTCCCCACCCATGGGATCAAGAGGAGCTCTTTTCATGGCCATGGTAGCTTGCAAGACTTGAAGAAAGAAGAGAGAGGTGAGAGCTCCGATTTGGCTCTCACTCCCCTTATTTATAGAGCTATAATACTCATATTCCTGCTAGGAAAGGGTAGGGAGACCCATTAGGAGTGGGACCTTGAGTGGAGAGCAATAGGAGTTCAAGTGTGAGTCAAAACCAAGTCCTATGCTGAAGGCTTTTGAGCTCGGGCTGAGAAAACCTGTGAAAGCGACATATCGACCCGTCGCCTTAAGGTGGCGACAGACCTAGTGTCGCCTTCTTCAGTCAAGGGTCGCGACAAGCCCTATGTCGCCTTCTGACCAGTCTGTGTCTTGCTTATTCCTCTGTGACTGTTCAGGATATTTGCACATATGCGTTGATATTCATTGTTTGGTGCATTGTATTATGTCTATCCTTATTGCTTTGATTATTGAAAATCCATAAAAATCAGAAAATGCAGGGAAATCCATAAAAAATCCAGAAAATTCAGAAAATCAAAAAGACGTCCGTCAGGTAAGTCAGGTAAGTATTTCTAACCCTAATCCCTTCGCATTACTATATGATATCTACACTATTATATCAGCTCAAGGACGGCTGGTTCCCAGTGTATTCCAGGATCTGAGTTCCCCTTCATCAAAAAACGAGGATGATCTAAGTACACACTGCTAATCGCTGGATAGGCCGTTGGGTGATATGACTCGGGGACGATGGATTCTATCGCACGTCGGGGATGCGAAGTGTCTTGACCCTTGCCCATATTGTCTAGCAATATTATCCTTGAATACTTGTTATTTCTCTCTTTCTTTGCATTCGTTTTTATGATTCCTTTTTTCTTTAGCCCAGCATGCATCATGTAGGATTTTGAGCTTCATGAATCATGATTGTCAAAGTCAGCTTCCCAATGATGTCCCAACCCAGATCCTCATTTTCAGACAAGAATTCCACTCCGAATTTGAAAGTTCTCCTCGAGCTTGTGTTCGGTCCAGTTTGCCAGTGATGGTTCCTATGAAGGATTCCTCTCATCCCCATTCATTATAACAGTCATTCCCTTTATCCCCGATCCACTCATTAGTCGTGACCCGCTCGAAGGCCAGAGTCGAATCGACCTGCGGGGCAGCACCTATCCCCTAATGAACGAAACCTGCACGCTAAAGATAGCCAGGGTACCTCTTGAATCAGGAGGTTGATCATCTTTTCTTTTGATTTCTATTCGTCCCAAAAAGGAACCATCCTCGCACCCTGTTCCCAGCCATGATCGAGGTTAGCCAGATAATTCTCGCTACTTATTCGTTCGAAATGGGTGTCTCTTTACCTTGATGCCCGCTTTTCAGCTCATTCCGCTTCATTCCGCTACATCGCCATTTCATGCCACTTTCGCTCCATCACCACTCCACTCCCTTGCAAAGCAGGTATCAAGGAGGGGCAATTTGTAGACACCCATTCTGACCCATAAGTCGAGCAAAATCCTTGTCAATCATAATGCCCCACGTTGGCTCATCATCGTCAAGCTAGCTTTCTCCGATCATGACATCATTTCCATTAGTTCATCGCCCTGGAGGACTCTTCCTGGTCCAGTCAATCTCTTTTAGCTCGCTGAGTATAAGGTCCGGTGTCATCTCAAAGGCTGTGCATGGCTGATTGGACGCATTACATGCCGAAATGCAGAAAAGACCAGAGGCGACAGGCCTAGGTCGCCTCCCTGAAAACGACAGCCCCTATGTCGCGATCGTAATTCCATATTTTAAGTTTCAGAAAATCGCAAAATGACTCAAGTCAGCCTTCCATATGAGGAAGGCGACGTATCGAGCAGTCGCGTTCAGAAGGCGACACCCAGGCCGTCGCGTTCAGGGCCTTAAACAGGAAACTCAATCCGAAGCCAACTTGGACCCATGCTATTGATGGTAATTGCCTCATTTGGACGTCCAAATCAAGTCCAAATCCTCTCAAATTCGGAGCAGACCTTCCTAACATGTCCCTTTCCGAGTTCCAATAGCCCTTGCACAGCCATACTTACCCAGAGTCGGACTCTTGCCCATTATTCCTCTCAGACCCGAGTTGGGAATAATCACCCATAAGTACCACGTTTCTGCATCTTTTTGGGCGAGGCCGGAGTCATTTTTTGCTGAGCAAGAGATCTTCATCTTCCACGAAGAGAGTTCTCCCTCCAACCGATCAGCAAGAGCCCTCCAGGGCATTTTCTCATCGGCTACACAATTCTTCTTCTCTTCTCTTTATTTCTTTGATTTCATGCATGCATAGCTTCGTTTTCTTTCTAGCTTAGTATTAGATCACGACACACACACCTATTCTTAACACCCACAGGGGTTAAAAGCCCAATCTCGTGAGTTCCCCCATAATAGTTCATGTTCATGTGTTTTTCATGAATAGATCTTCTACACACGAATTCTAATGGGTGTTTGTTTGTTTAAATCACTTGGCGTGTTTAAAGGTCAGCAAGGTGAGGCTCTTGCCCCTGGCCGGCTGAGGAGCAGGAAGACGAAGAACCCAAGTCTCCATCCACTGAAGAAGAAGGCGACGATCACTTGTCGCGATCAAGAAGGCGTCGTTGCCTACGTCGCGTTCACATTAAAAGCATCGCGACGCCTACTTTGTCGCGTTATTAGGTACGCCTTCCCCTTCACTTTTCCTTCCAAGGTAGTCAGTCCTCCATCTGAACATCAAGAGGCGACTGCGGGGTGGCGATCCGGTCGTCCTAATCCCTTAATATTCACATCATCTCAAAGGGGATACAAATCCCGTGATTACAGGCGTCAGCCAGGAGGTTCTGGTGACGAGGAACATGAACAAAGACAAGCTTGATGAACAGCTTGGCGTAGGCCGAAGAGTGTTCTTGGTATGGCTTGAGCTTGGGATCAGTAGTGCGGTATTTGGTGAGCACTTGGCGGAGGATCAATTGGCTATCACCTACAATCCGGAGGTGTGTCACATCATAATAGCGCGCGAGTTCCAGACCAGCTAATAAAGCCTCATATTCGGCGATATTGTTGGTAGCAGGGAAGTTTAGCTTATGAACTCGCGATATGGTGACACCCTCTGGAGACAACAGGGCCATCCCGATACTACTCCATAAGAATTCAGGGCCCGTCGAAATACAATGTGTACATACGATCGTCATGATCGATGGACATCAATTCTTCATCCGGGAGGTCTGAACAGACTGGATCAGTTCGAGGCAATGGGTGATGAGCGAGATGCTCGGCTATGGCATAGCCTTTGATTGCCTTCTGTTGGATGTAGGTGATCTCAAATTGGGAAAGGAAACTTTGCCAACGTGCTAATCTGTCAGTTAGGACAGGTTTTTGGAGCAAGAATTTGATGGGGTTCATGCGAGCAATAAGGTGCACTGTATGGGCGAGGAAATAGTGCTTCAATTTCTGCACTACCCATACAAGTGCGGCACAGGTTTTCTCATGGAATTATATCTCTGTTCACAAGGATTAAGAAGCTTGGACAGGTAGTAGGCCGCCCTTCTTTGCCTTCGTCGTCGACTGGGCAAGAACAGCTCCTACGGAGTCTTCTAAAACAGAGATATAGAGGATGAGAGGCTTGCCTGGCGTAGGCGGCCTCAGGACAGGCGGATTGGAAAGATAGTCCTTAAGCTCATCGAACGCTGCCGGCACTTCTATCCCAGCAAAATTCAACTCCCGGCTTGGTGAGGTTATAGAAAGGCCTACACCATTGAGAATGCTGAGAGATGAATCGGCGAATGTACTGCAACCTCCCAATTAGTCCTCGAACTTCTTTCAAATTCTTGGGAGGGAGCAATTCCTTTATCGCCTTTGCCTTATCTGGATCAATCTCTATGCTCTTTGCTCACAATAAACCCTAGCAACCTTCTAGCTGACACACCAAACACGCATTTCTGGGGTTCATCCTTAAATGATATTCTCGAGTCCTTTGCAGAACCTTAGTGAGAACCCCAGCATGCTCAATTGCCGATCTTGACTTAACTACCAAGTCGTCTACATACACCTCAACAAGAATGTGGATCATGTCATGAAAGATGGCCATCATGGCCCTCTGGTAAGTGGCTCCGGCATTTTAAGCCCAAATGGCATGACCACAAAGCAATAAGTACCCCAGGGTGTAGTAAATGAAGTTTTGTCTTGGTCTTCTTCCGTCAGCTTGATCTGATTATACCCAGAAAAACCATCCATAATGATAGGTTTCATACCCAGCTGTGTTATCTACCAGCACATCCAAGTGAGGTAGAGGGAAATCATCTTTAGGACAAGCGCGATTAAGGTCCCGGAAGTCAATGCAAATCCTGACCTTCCCGTCCTTCTTGATAACCGGACGATGTTTGCCACCCAATTAGGATAAAGTATGACTTTGATGAACTTGGCTTTGTGAAGCCTGTCAACTTCATCCTTCAATTTCAAAGCGATCTGGGGGTGGAAACGCCTTAAACGTGCTTAATTGCAACGGAGCCTGGCTTGAGGGTGAGATAATGCTCGACTAAGGAAGAGTCTAAGCCGGGCATATCTTCGTAGCTCCATGCGAAGATGTCCTTATATTGCCTAAGAACCTCCACAATTGCCTCCTCTTCATCCGGTGACAAGTTAGTGCTTACGAGGACAATCTTGGGATCTTCTCGGTTCCCAGGTTGATTTCTTGGTGATTTCCTGCACAGCTGGTGATGGTTCATCAAATCTCTTAAGCCCACTGGAAAAAGCGTCAGCCTCGCCCTCAAACTCCTCATCGCCATCATTAATCGGGTCATCGTCGTCCATTATTTCATAGACGCGAACCCATCATCAACAAAGGGGGCTGACTGCTCATATTCTATTTCTGGCAATTGCAAAGGGTACTCAATGAACTCGGGAATTGCCAGGCACGCCTTGCATTTATGAGCGAGGCTAGCCAGATAACGATGAGGGATCCTCCTACCTTGGATTTTCTTCTGGATCTACCTTAGTCTACTACCCTTGTCTAAGCTACTAGAAAGAAGAGAAGAGCAGAAGGAAGATTATCGAAAGCAAGGTCCCGCCCATGGGTATTCGGGAAAGCAGTAAAGAAAAGATCCCCGGAGGGAGCAGAGACAAAGAGGTATTTACAGCAACATCCCCTTGCGGGGTGGATGGATTAGGGAAAGCAGTAAAAGTCCCTTTCGTGGAAGGGAGCACTGAAAACCCAGCCTGAAGGCCAGGTATGACAAACCACCGACTGGAACGCAGTCGGAGGCGAGGAAAGAAGTTTCCTCAACAAAGATGGCGGGGTCTTCCATCACAAACCAACCCCAAAACCCCCTTCTTCTCACGTGGTGGAGAAGGAAAGGGAAGCAACCAACAAGCACTTAAACGGGAAGCGGGAAGTGAAAGCAGCAAAGAGGAAACAAGGCAATAGAAAAGGGGTGGTGGAAGGAGGAACACAATTCAAAGTCAGGGGGCGGAAGGCCCATGAGGCCAGAGGGGGACGCATGTTTGGTGGAAAAGGAACGACGCTAGACAATCAGACCCTTCAAGGTGGCTCGAAGGCAATTGTCAGGCGTGAGACCTGATCCGGAAGAGCGGTTTCTAAGGATTTGACGGATCAGGTGGTTCCTCAGAGAAAATATGTACAGAGGATGGATGGACGGGCATTCGGGTCCAGGAGAAGTAAAAACGATCCTGCCATGGTCTGTACAAAGGACGGGACCATAGTGGATGGAACGGAAAAGGTAGTATAATGGACGGGAAAGGAGGAGGGTTGCCCCTAGGAATTCCCGGAACTGAAGGGAAAATATGCGTAACAGTACGAGAATTAAAGCAGGGCGAATAAAAGTGGGTGTGGAACCCAAAGCGGAATTAAAAGAGGGCAAAATGCCTGGTACAAAATGAAAGACAGGCGCGGGGCCTAATGAAAAAGCTGGAACGGCGTAATGCCGGAATAAAAGCAGTAATGGGCGTGATGCCGGTGCGAAAGGAACATGTATGATGCCTGGTGCTGAAGGGAAAGCGGGCGCGATGCCCGAAGCCGAAGAAAGGAAAGCAGCGCGATGCGAAGCGAAGAAGAAAGCGGGCGCGATGCCCGAAGCTGAAGAAACAGGCGCGAGGCCTGGTATGGAAAAGGGATCGGGCGTGATGCCCGAAGCAAAAGAAACGGGCTTAATGCCCGGAGTAACCGAAGCGAGCACAGGGCTCGAGATAACAACTGGGGCGGGCTCAGGGCCCGAAATTGGAGCCGGTGTAGGGTCGGCGCCAAAAAGTCCCGACAGAAAGGGGTCGGTGCCCAAGAGTTCTGCCAGGAAGGGGTCAGTGCCCTGAACTTCTGCCGGTATGGGGTCGGTGCCCAAAAGTTCTGACAGGAAGGGGTCAGTGCCCTGAACTTCTGCCGGTATGGGGTCGGTGCCCTTTACTTCTGGGTATGGGGTCGGTGCCCTGAACTTCCGCGGTATGGGGTCGGTGCCCTTGATCCCTTGCACTATAGCCTGCAATTCAGAAAACCAATGTGCCTCAGGCGACCCGAACATGTGGTTTAAACAGGCGGTAAGACTGCCCATGTCAAACCACTTGTTCCATTCAGTTTCATAATCACCGATCTTGGGTCGCTTGGCTGGTGCAGAGTTATTGGTGCCCAAAAGGTATCCCGAGTCAGGGAGTAGATTGGTTGTGTTTCAACGGGCAATGGCTGGGGATCCCCAGGCTGTAGTGGCCCCTTGTAAAAATGATTGTGCAAAGCCCATGCGAGGGGTTGATTGGCCGCAACTGGGTTTTGACAGGCTGATATCCTAAGCCGACCTTGACCTTTCTCTTGCATGCTTTAACGCAGTTGTCCTGCCCTGTAGTTGTGCACCGAGGCCTTTGCCGGGCCGATAACCCATTAGTTTCATGATATGCAACCCTTTCTTGGTGATTATTCTGCTTGAATCAGGAGGGCTGACTACTGAAGGACCCGGCCCGGGGTATGTGCCGGACGTGCTCGGTCGGTACTGTATCGTTGTGAGGGGCTGATTAGCAGGCCAAACTGCTGGAACCGAGTTGCTTGTCATAATAGCCTCAACTTCTGCAAGACTAGGCTTGTTGGCGACCTTAATTACGCATCCCTTATATGGAAATTTCAAACATTGGTGGACTGTTGACATAACAGCACCAAGGGACTGCACATAAGGTCGACCAAGGATAATATGGTAGCATGGATCCAAGTCAAGGATGTGGAAATCCATCTCCGTAGAAGTTGGGCCCAGCCCGATTGTCAAAGTAACAACCCCTCTTGGCGACCTAGTGGAATTGTCATAGGCCGTGACAGTGATAATAGGGGGGCGAATTGATTGGACCGGCACTCCACATAGAGTTAGCGTGTCAGGGGACACGACATTGACGGAGGCCCCAGAATCCACCAAACATCGATCCACGCGAATGCCGTTGATGTTTACTGTAAGACACAGGGCGTATCGCTGTGAATCAACTGGCGCGAGCTCACTCTCACGGAACACGATAGCTGGATGTGGCCTGTCGGTGTCAAGACTGCACTAATCTGGTTAACCGGCAGATCCTCGTTAACCATTACCTTCTGCAGATACTGCATGAGTGCTTCCTGGTGAGTGGGCGATCTCTTAATCAATTCCAGGATGGTAATCCTGGCTGGAGTCCGGTCCAGGTGCTTCAACAAATCATACTGGGTGCCTGGCACTGATCCGTCTTGTACCTCTTCCTCTTCCTGGGTTGGCAGTACTTGATCTTGCTGGGGGAAAACCCGATTAAACATACGCCCGTTGCGGAGCACCATGGCGGGTTCAGGGGAACTGCCTGAAGTAGACGCAACAGCCTGATCTGCGGAAGTGGATGGCTGTGAGGTAGAGGGTGGATTGGTGAGAATTTGGTGCGGCAGTTGGATGCCTACCGCAATCTGGCGTGTAGTGGTGGCAGTGATATGCGCAGTGGAGGTGGTGGGAATGCGTAGGAAGGGGGCCCTATGGTTAGGGTTTATAAAGGGGAAAGCGGTGGGTGCCTGTACAGGCGGCGAGTCAGGTGGTGGTGGTGTAGGGGTATGCGAAAACGGGGTAGGTGTATCTACAGAGGGTAAATGTACAGGTGCAGGAGTTTGGTAGGCGGATGGACTGGTGTAGTTGGTGGGAATGCGTAAGAAGGAGGGTAACGGGTTGTCTGCGGTGGGTGTACGGATGAAGGGTGGTAAAATAAAGGGTGCCTGGGTGGCAGGGGTAGTTGTGGGTGTGGCAGGTGCTTCCATAGACGGCGGCTGGTTCGTGAAGGCATTCACCTGACAATTTGGTGCCGGGTGCTCTGGCAACGGATTCTGTACGATACCCAAGTCAGGCTGCTGCTGCTGCGGTGGTTGCTGCGGGTGGTGGAAGCTGAAGCTGCTGCTGTTGCTGCTGCTGAGGAGGCCTTCTCGCCTTCATCTCAGTGACAAACTTCCTCATTTCAACCCAGTCAATGCCTCCACCTTCATTTAGATTATGAATATAATCTTTGAAGTGGAAGCATCGGTCCAACGTATGGCCCGGGCCCGGTGGAATTCACAATACCGGGAGGTATCGAGGTGAGGAGGCCATTGGAGTTTCTCCTTCGGCAATGTCAGTGCTCCGGCTGCCATGAGGGCATTAAAAATGTCGGGTAGGGTTTCTGGCAGCGGAGGGTAGGGGTTGTTCTAGGGCCGGTTGGGAATCTGGGTGGAGGTGGCCCATAATTGCCTGGAGGGGAACCTGGTTAAGTGCTGGTGTGGATGAGGGTTGTTGTTGTTGGGGTTGGGGTGCAGGCCGGTATTGTGGCTGCTGTGGTGGCTGTGGAACTGGGGCTGCTGGAATTGCGGCCGCTGGGTTGCTGGTCATAGTAGGGCTGCTGAGGAGGCGGACTGCTGGGCCCTGAAATTAGACTGGTTGTTTGGCTAAAGGCTGGGAATTGGGGTTGTTGAGCCTGGGGTTATTGGGTGCACGGTGGTAAGGGGGAGGGCTGGATTGCCCATGGCACTCACTTGTTCATTGTGAATAACCCCTCAGTGGTGGGACCACTGGCGGAGGTACCCACTGGCTTCTTACCAACCGGGCCTTGGGTTCAAATAGAGCCACTATGGGAGAGTCTTTCAGTTGTGTTTGGATGTATCTGGCTCTCTCATATAGCTCCTCCATTGTTGTCAGCTTATTCAT
The DNA here is from genome assembly GCA_014218235.1 of Colocasia esculenta. NCBI lineage: Eukaryota > Viridiplantae > Streptophyta > Magnoliopsida > Alismatales > Araceae > Colocasia > Colocasia esculenta. The sequence continues at coordinate 137,735,962 of CM024758.1, read as the reverse complement.
AGCCAAGATATGCCTGAACTGGGGCGTAGCGTTGGTGGTGATCATCTTCACCTGCTCAGATTCAGACAACGGATCTCTCAGTTTCTCGGCCATGAGCCTCCACCTATCAGCAAAGGAGACGAATCTTCATCAGCCTTCATCTTTTCGGCCACCAGATCAGTAATAGATAGCACAGGGCCCACTCGGTCTCTGTATCCTCAGAAACTTCCTCTGGACTGCCTCGAAGTTCTCTGCATCCGCTGGGTCCAAGGAATAGAACCAATCGAGGGCAGGCCCGTCCAGGGACCGACGAAACAAGAAGGCAAGGGCACGATTGTCATCTGCCAGAAAGAAGATTCGTACATGAATTCCTTGATGTGTACGAAAGGGCTGCGGTGCCATTGTAGCGGCGATAGACGGCATTTCTGACGGAGGTAAATGAAAGACTGGCATGGAAGGTAATGCCAGTTCAAAGGAATCTTTAGGGCAGACGCCCTCTTCAAATCGCGCTCCAATTTGTTTACCTTAGCCAAAGGGCCTGGGTAAGCTGATTTGCAGATTGTTGGGGAGCAGCGGAAGGACAGCACAATGGGCGTCTGCCGGGAAGGGTATTGGTGAGGAATGCTGACATATGCGGGACCCTGGGTCGGAACCCGTGGTTGATAAGCAGGGTGTGCCATGTCAGCGGGTGCCCGGTATCTGTCTTCTGGACTATGATACCGGGAATGGATAACAGAATGGGCCGTGAAGGGGCTGGCGAAATTGCCCACCCGGATCGCGGACGGACTCAATCCGGGGTCCCTGGTTCAGGTAACCGGAGGGATCGGGGTTGACAACAGATTTCCCCTTTAGGGCAGCCTGGGCATCTGGTACCTGAGAAGCTTGAAGGTTCTGGAGGATGCCCATAAGCTGAGAAAGATTAACAGAGGCAGAAGGATCGTCTTGCCTCTGGGGAATCTGGGGGATCTGGGGTTGCGCGTCCACCACGTTCACATGTGGATTGGGACGGATTGGCAGGAAGATAAGAGCTAGACCCATAGATTTCCTCATACACTCGTCTTGGCCTGCGTTCTCGTAATCAGCCATGGAAAGAGAACGGCCAGATCGGAGTTGCATGCAGGACGACTCGGAAAACAGTACCGGACAACTACTCAACCAATGAGGGAGAAGATTACTTGATTTTAAGCACACAGTTAGCACCGATTACGTCCACTTAATTATGTTTGAAATGATTAACGTGGATTTAGCTTAACAGTGTGTCACTCAAGAGAAGAAGTGAACTCGACAAGTGGGTATAATGATAACTTCGGGGTTCACTTTTAAAGCAATCTCTCCACAATAGGCACTCTATCCAGGTCGCCGGTATTTGGTACAACCAACTCGGTCCGCCGTGAGGGAATCCACGGGGTACGGAGATTTACGGAGGTCCGACAGGAATTTTCTAGTCCAAAGGGACGGAATGCCCAATGGAGAGATAGTTCCCACCGAGAGGTGTGTTTGGATCCTAGGAAATGAGGGAAGGAAGTCCCCCGGCTATTAAAAAAGGGTGAAAACAACACAAGGCAAGCAGCTGGAGGTTCTGGAAAGGATTTAAATCGCGTCCACCGCAGAGGGCGCTAATTTAAATCGCGTCCTTTCAGTCGGCCGCGGATCTGGCAGCTTATGACAGCTGTAAGAGCCGAGGCGACTCCCTGAGGACTCTGTCCAGAAACGCGTCCAGACAGGCTGCCGCACAACAAAGATTCATAAAATGCGTCGTCTGGGTTGACGCGCAACAGCACAGAACAAATATATTTCTAAAAAGCTGCGAAAAATAACTAAACATGCAGAAACGCGTCGTCTGTTCCCGACGCGTATCAACACAGAAAACCCTCCCCACGAAATGTTTCTAAGTATGAACAACTGGGCTGAATCGCGGCGTCTGGGGTCGTCGCGATTCAACTCAGAAACCCTCCCAACGAAATCTCACCCCAAGGGGATTAGCATGCAATTAGGGGTTAGATTGAGGGGGATGGGGTTCCAACACCAAAACTCTCAAATAGCAAAGATGGTAAGATGGTAAGGACTATAGAAATATATATTTTTATTTTTATTTAAACCCTATTAAACTATTTTTAGCATGCTAATGGAAAGGACTAAAAGAAGCTTAAACAAACAAGTAGGAAATGACTAAACTAACTAGAAAACAGTGCCACACGGGGCTACACAAGCGGGTACGGGCTAAAAGAAGAGAGGTCCCATCGCGATCGCCAAGTTGTAGATGCGGTTATTTTCCGGTCCGAGGAGGACGAAAAAATGAACGTCTCCACACAGAATGAACAATGACAAGAAATAAACGAACGCGATCGCCAGGTACTTTTACTAAAAAGCACCAAAAGTAGGGACGGGTCTAAAAGGGGATGTGTACCTTTTGGGCCGTGGAAAGTAGCGGGATGTGTGTGCGGTGGGTCCTCCTCCTCCTTCCTTCCACCGGGCGGACGGCGAGGAGATTTAGCCGAGGTACTGAAGAGGACAGAAATGGAAACGATTAGGCGGACGTGTAGTAAATGAAAAAGACAACGGAAGACAGCGGACAGGACATAAAACGGTGCGGACGCACCTTCCAACTACGAAATGAAAAAACCCTAACTAGACAGGGAGGGAAACATGCACGTGTGTGCGTGTGTGTTGTCTGGTGACCCGGACAGGGGGAGAGAAAGGCTGTGAGAGCCGGAAAACAGCGTATAGCGGATGGCGTGGATCGTCCTCCAGCTCGGAACGGCAGCTTCTGGACAGCAGGATCGTCCCACTGGAACCTCCGGTGGACGTGGAACGGAACGGCAGGTGGGCAACGCGTTGGCGGGCAGGGCTTCGCCGCTCTGGGGGGGTAAGTCTCTCTCTCCTCACTGCTGCGGAGGGGGCTGTATATATAGACTCACTGTTTTAAATCGCGTCCAAACCAGCGGACGTTTTCAAGTAAAATTACGGCCACAGGAAACGTCGCGATTCATTAGGTCGGCCAGATGTCCATCAACTTGCCAAAATATGATGATTACGGCGCGCACGATCTTAAGAATCGTGTCGACCATAGTCGTCGCATTTCGGGAAGTCAAATCGATTTGACAACCATGACCTCATTTGCGTCCATAAAACACGTCCATCATACTGGTCGCAATTAACAAACGCCTGAACATTTGTAACACTGTAACTGGCGGTTCTTAATCGCGGCGTGCTGTCTGGGTGCGATTCAGAGTCTGACACCGTACTGACAGCGTTCTGACGCCTGGCAGGGGCATGGTGCGCGCAGGGCGGCCAAGAATCGCGTCGTACAACCACGACGCGTTTCAGAGCCTGCCACAGGTGTGTCAGAACGTGTACGCTCTGGGACAGCCTGAAATTGTTGACTTTTGAACCGCGGCGGCCGTCATGGACGCCCTTTAACGTCGGTTAAGCGTTGCGTCCCGTAAGGCGGTAGCTGAATTGCGTCGCCTCAGGGCGTCGCGCTTATGGCATTTAATACGCGGCCGCCGGTCTGGTTGCGATTTCAAACAGTGTGCTGATTCTTTTTTGGGTTTTTCTAGACTCTTTTGTAGACTTATCTAAAAGGTCCTAAAAAGCTTCAAAAGACAGGAAAATTTTGAAAAGTCTCAAAGTAAAACAGGAAATTCAGGAAAATCACTTAAAAAGGTAATCAAAGACAATCACATTGAGGCGTTACAATGCAACTGGAGATTTTATCCAATTTGGGTAAAATTGGCGTGTCTACAACCATAACATCAAGAAAATCTTCAGAAATGAAAGAGTGAGATGCACCCGGATCAATCAATGTTCTTGCTGAAAATTCAAAGAGTGGTATAATACTTCAATCAGATTTGATGCTTCAGCCTGGGCCCTGGTAATCGCCATTACTATCATCTCGTTCTCCGCCCCTCTGGTAAAGTGCGCCTCTCCCTTGCCCTGCTAAAGGTTGTTGTTGCTGCTACTATTTGTTGTTGTGGTGCCCCTTACCATAATTAGTTCTCCTTGGATATGGACAGTTCCTCACCATATGCCCCGACTGATCACAATTATAACACCGAAATTCCCCGGGCTGCCTTGCCGTGCTTTGTTGAGACTCCTCCATCTCCGGCTTATAACCGCGCCCTTGCTGAAATCCTTGCTGTTTGCCACCTCCTCGGCCTCTAAATATCTTTTTCAACTTGTTGCCCCATTTGCCAAAGCCCAAAGAAGACGATCCTCCCGAAGGTGCCTTTCCCTTGCTAACAACCGCAAAGCAGAATGTGGTGGAAGTCGGGAAACTACCACCACTTGATCCTGATCCGCTAGACTGCCTGGCTTGTATGGTTCTTTCAAGTATTGCTGCTCTTTGGGCTACCTCTTCCACTGTACCACACATCAAGGGAATAACCGCATCTTGCAACTCCGGCCTCAATTCCCGGTGAAGTACTCAATCATCATTGCATTATTGGTTACTACATACGGGGCATACCTACTCAAGGCCATGAACCTCATTTGGTATTCCAACACCGACAAGTTCCCTTGCTGAAGTGTTCTAAATTGCTCCCTTTTTGTTTGTTGAACTTGTACCGGAAAGAAAGTGTTATTGAATACCTCAAGAAACTCGGGCCAAGTAATTGTTTCTTCAGCTCTACCGGTGAACACGGTCTGCATCTTAAGTCTCCACCATTCTTGTGCAAAACTCCTCAACTGATAGGTTGCCAAGATAACCCTATCCGCCTGGGGACACCTCATTGTAACAAACACCCTTTCAATTTCATGAATCTAATGCTCAGCTGTGTCCGGACTTGGACCTCCCGAATATGTTGGTGGTTGCGAACGCAAGAACCTTTCCACCATCATCATGGACTCCTCCACACTTGCTGGCCGCACTGGTACCACTGGAGGTAAAGGTGCTGCAGGGGGTGCCTCTACTCATAGGGTGTACTAATGGTGCCGCATATCTCCTCTGTCACGGTGGTGTGCTACTCCGGAGGGTTGACCCAGTAATTGTTGATCCAACTTGTCCGGATGTGAGTGATCTCTCCACATCCTCTCTATCATCTGGTGAGTAGACTCCCAGAAATCATCACCTCCCTCTCCCAATCTCTCCTATCAGCCATTATAAACCTGCACATACACATTCCATCCACACAACACACGATATATCATTATAAAAACAGGGCCAACTACCAGCAAAAGACCATGATAAGGAACAACTATGTACATTTCCCGTTCTTCATATTTACACGGACCTTGCTCTGATACCAACTATACGGTCCACGCCGTTCAAACCGTTAACCAATAGTGGGCCTGACACGACTCCGTCTCCCGCGATCAGGCGAAGCCTCGCAAGGGATATCAACCACATATGTCCGTGAAAATATAAAGAAACACCTAAACAATATAGTATACATTGCTCACACATGTCCACATGAAACATATAACATATTTTCCATACATAGTCATTATACAAGATACAACAGTCCGAATAAACCCCCAAGGCTCCACAAGTAAGAACTTTACTCTGCTGGCGGCGAGGGGCCGGACTCTACTATGGCGCTGACCAACTACAAGAGGGACGTGAATCCTCCTGCTCTCCCTCACCTGGAGAAAAAGGGGTGAGCCTCACAAGTCATTGGCTCAGTAGGTAACTCCCCCAAAGTTGAGAAATACCATTTATATCAAAGCTGTAAATCATGTAACAGTTGTAAGTAAATAAACAGCAACACACGTAAGAGTGTACAAGCTAAAGGAAGGGTACGCCGAACACGAGTCACGAGAATTGGTTCGCGACACCAGCCACCGACTCGGACAAACTGCAAAAGTACACCTCTCAACCTCGCAGCCACGGACGAAAGGTCCAGCTGCCGCTCCACCTCAACAAAACAAGAACTGTGGAGACTAACCACACCACACCTGCAAACAAACCACACTGCAGGTCCAAGCCTAACACCTTTGGGGCTCTGGCCGAGAACCCTAAAGTGAGGCACTCGAACAGGACAGCTGAGGACCAGTACGTCTACCGGTGTCCGTCCCTCAACCAAGAGCGCGCTAACAAACGGCCGCACACCACAACACGAGACGTTGTCCCCTGTCGTCTTTCCCTCAGCTGGACGTACAACTCGAACACACGAGTGAGGGTGTCCAGGAAGACGACACTAACCTCGACGGTACTCCCGTACCAGAACAAGCCTAAGCACCGGTGCTAGGGAACCTACTAGAGAGGTAAACTACGGAAGGTGTGACACCCAACTTGCTATGCACATAATTCCATGCAAGACACCTCGATATAATCACGAAATGGGTCAAACACAACCCATACAGACCCTATGTATGTTGCCTTGGTAGCACACCCAAGCAACGTGGGACAGAAACCAGATAAACGACCACAACACACCTGTAACGTCGCGCGTTTTCCGGATCCGTGGATCCAAGTTTAGCGGGTTTGGTGGCCAATGTGTGGCCCATTAGCTTGTGTGTTTTTATTGGATCCTTACCGGGCTTGGTTATGGATCTGTGTTGGTGTTCAGTGCGCTGGACATCAACTGTAGGTTGGCGTCTAGGTGTGTGACGTCGACTGTGTGTTTGGCGGCAATGGTGTGTCGTTAACATGGTTTAGCGTCCATCGATGTGGACGTCTAGCGTGATGAACTTGGCGGCGAGCGTGTGGACGCCTAGTTGGGGCGGTTGGTTAGGCGCAGAGGTGACGTTAACCTGTGGCGCCTATGTTTTAGGGCTGACCCGAGCCTTCTTCTTTTCCCCATTTTCCCCTCCACTTAACCACCTTCACCCTTGTGCTTCTTCACGAGTTCCGGTGTTGGCGGGAGCACGTGGGAGGCCGTGATGCGCGCACAGAGTCGTACAGTAGGCGATCAGCGGGAATGACGGATTGGAGCGC
>CM024758.1:137645120-137729006 GCA_014218235.1 Colocasia esculenta | reverse complement strand
ACCACACTGCAGGTCCAAGCCTAACACCTTTAGGGGCTCTGGCCGAGAACCCTAAAGTGAGGCACTCGAACAGGACTAGCTGAGGACCAGTACGTCTACCGGTGTCCGTCCCTCAACCAAGAGCGCGCTACAAACGGCCGCACACCCACAAACACGAGCCGTTGTCCCCTGTCGTCTTTCCCTCAGCTGGACGTACAACTCGAACACACGAGTGAGGGTGTCCAGGAAGACGACACTAACCTCGACGGTACTCCCGTACCAGAACAAGCCCTAAGCACCCGGTGCTAGGGTAACCTACTAGAGAGGTAACTACGGAAGGTGTGACACCCAACTTGCTATGCACATAATTCCATGCAAGACACCTCGATATTAATCACGAAATGGGTCAACACAACCCATACAGACCCTATGTTGCCTTGGTAGCACACCCCAGCAACGTGGGACAGAAACCAGATAAACTGACCACAACACACCTGTAACGTCGCGCGTTTTCCGGATCCCCGTGGATCCAAGTTTAGCGGGTTTGGTGGCCAATGTGTGGCCCATTAGCTTGTGTGTTTCTTATTGGATCCTTACCGGGCTTGGTTATGGATCTGTGTTGGTGTTCAGTGCGCTGGACATCAACTGTAGGTTGGCGTCTAGGTGTGTGACGTCGACTGTGTGTTGGCGGCAATGGTGTTGTCGTTAACATGGTTTTAGCGTCCATCGATGTGGACGTCTAGCGTGATGAACTTGGCGGCGAGCGTTGTGGACGCCTAGTTGGGGCGGTTTGGTTAGCGGCGCAGAGGTTGACGTTAACCTGTGGCGCCTATGTTTTTAGGGCTGACCCGAGCCTTCTTCTTTTCCCCATTTTCTCCCCTCCACTTCACCCACCTTCACCCTTGTGCTTCTTCACGAGTTCCGGTGGTTGGCGGGAGCACGTGGGAAGGCCGTGATGCGCGCAGTAGCGGCAGATCAGGCGGGGAATGACGGATTGGAGCGCGGTGTTCGCGGGGCGTTCCTCGGGTTTTGGCGTGATTCAAGGTTCTACGGGAGTTCAATCGCGTTTCTGAGGTAGGGATTGGACCCCTTGACTTCTCTTGTTTGAATTGTCATGCTTCGTTTGCATAGATTACTTGTTAATTGTGTTTTTGGGAAAAAGGGGTTATCATGCCGGGAAATCGGGTGGTTTGATTGATCCAAGCGTTGGATCATGTCTTTCCGGTTTAATTGTGGTTGTTAGATGTAAGGGGAAGTGTTTCCCCTTGTTTTTCTATTGTATTTATGGTTTGATTGCCCGTGCAATCAGTTTAGGGCCATTTTGTGTGTTCTGGCGGGTTCTGCAGTGAAGATCTTGGCGTCAACATCGGTTGACGCAGAGTTCTTCATTGGGAGATTAACGGCTAGGTATCTAGTCGTTGATTGTGAGTAAACGGCCAAGTGGTGGTCGCTTACTTGGTGTTGACGGCAAGGGACATTGTCGTCTATATCCTTTAGACGGCAATCGATGTTGTCGCTAATGTGTGCATGCGTCAGCACTATTTGTTTTACGTGGTTGTGTGTGCATGGCGATGACCGGTGTGAGCCAGTGCACTTGTTTCGCTCTTGGAGCATACTGCTCATGTAATGGGCATGTTTTACGTGAATAATGTGTGGTGCACGTAGAGGTTTAAGTATGTGTATATTGTCCATGTGTTGGACATGTGGTTACGTGGATGACGTGTGGTACACCAACCAGGTGTATTATACACGTGCTGTCTACGTGGTTTGGGTGTGTGCATACCACACACTTTGTCGTAATGTAATTCTTATGATTTGTCGTAGTAACTGGGTAGTGAGGTTCCTGTGTGAGCCTAGCCATGACTTTGTGGTGTTTGGGCAGTGAAGGTCATGTGTGGACCTAGCCCTGGTTCGTTGTTGTCTTTCGAATAATATTATATTGATTTATGTATTAAGTGGTGTGGTGTTGCCACGGAGGTCATGAGGTGACCAATGATAGGCAAGTTTATGGTCAGTATGTGTTGGTGTAGGATGCTTTGGGGTCACATGGTGACCGATGTTAAGCTAATCCTAACACATGTAAATTGTGAATTATAAGTAAAGGCTATATATGTAAGTATCGTGGTTTGTGCTAGCCGAGTGTGGTGGTCCGGCGCCTATTCCGGAATGCCTCTCTAGTCGGGTACCCCAGGTTCTTTGTGAGCCAGGCACGTGTGTTTCTTGTGCTCGGGGTTTTGTCCCGGTACTTGTGTTGTACCGTTGAGGTCTGTGTCGTCTTCCTGGACACCCTCACTCTTGTGTTTGAGTTGTACGTCCGGCTGAGGGAAAGATGGCAGTGGGACAGCGACTTCCCAGAGTTTGTTCTTGTGTCGCTTGTAGCGCGCTCGTAGTTAAGGGTTCGGACACCAGTAGTCGACACTGGTCCCCAGCTAGTCCTATTTTCCAGTGCCTCACTTTAGGGTGGTCCGGCCAGAGACTCTAGAGGTGCCAGGCATGGACCTGCAGTTGTGTGTCTGCAGGTGTGGTGTTGGTTGGTCTCCACAGTTGTTTGACTTGTTCTCGTGGAGCGACAGTTGGACCTTTCGTCCGTGACTGCGAGGCTGAGAGGTTGTTCTTGTGTTGTGTTGTCTGGGTTGGATATTGGCCTGATCAGCCAGTAGACCGTTCCCGTGTGGTGGCGTCGTTCTTCGCGACTCGTGCTTTGTTAGCTCCAGTTGTGGTTGTAGTGACGTCGTTCCTTTCCGACTCGTGCTTTGCTACTTGTTGTGGTTCGTGAGTTTGTGACTCGTAGTCGAGGTTTGACTCGTTCGAGGTGTGCCCTGGTATTGGCACAGTTGTGACTACAGTTGTAGCTTGTGGTGTGCCGAGTGGTGGCACAGTTTTGGTTATGGTTAGTGAGTGTGACTCACTAAATGTGTTTAGTTTGCTATAGTGTGCCCTGTTAAGGCACTAGTTTACTTGCGGTTTCTGTGCTGGTGCCTTGTGGTAATAGGTACCTGTACCCTGTGTGGGTAATGGTTTGTGGTGGTATGTCATATACCAGTCTTTTTGGTGTTGATGTGGAACTGTGTTTCGTGGAGGTCGTGTGGTGTGACCTTCCACTCAATGTGTTTTTACCTTCCTCGGGTAAACTACCGTATATAGTTTTTATGAGTGATGGATTGGCCTGCTGTAGCCGATCATGTCACTTGGTGTGTGTGGTTATTGTCATATTGTGATTTGGGCATAAAGGGCTAGCTTTTGGTTAGCAGCTCTGTTACCCACGTACTTGAGATTTGCCTGTGAAGCTTATAGCCAAGGCAATGGTTTACTTGTGCGACTTATAGCTTAAATGATTGGTTGTGACTGTAATGTGCCTATGAGGCTTGCGGCCTAGGCATTTCAGTTGTTGAGCGGACTAGCTTATGGTTCCTTTTTCTTTAAAAGGAATATGCTTTTGTTTATCAATTACTGTTTAAGCATTTATTTAAATATAAATGTTGTGAGCATGAAATGGTTTGGCTATTGGTGTTGCCAGTGAGACCCATTGGGGTTGAGGTGTCCGTGGTTACGGTGTTGTTTTGGGTAGCCCCTGCTGAGCCTGTGACTTGTTGAGGCTCACTCCCCTACAGTTCTTTTCAGGGCTTGCCGAGTGTTTGGTTTGCAGCGACGTTGTGTCAGACATGTACCACCAGCAGTTGTGTAGTAGTTAGTGTCCTGTGAGCTTGTGCTCCCTCGGGGTATGCCCCAGGTAGTTGTACTTTTTATTTGGACATATATTAATGTAAGGGACAGTTGTAATTATATATGCAGATATGAGCACATGTACTTTCTTGTGTCTTATACTGTTGTGGTTTGTCTTTTATATTCTTACTAGACGGTGTGTGAGCTATCCCTTGCGAGACTTCGGTCCGTTCGCGGGAGGCGGATCTGGATATGGAGCCTTAATGAGCATAAATACCCCGGTCCGTCACAGTTGGTACAGAGCAATGTCCAGTTAGAATAAAAAGACATTGAAGTTACAATGTCCCAATACATGGATTAATGTCCACGCTGGTAGTAAGTCTGTGGTTTTATGTGATTAATATAGTATTATCTGAGTTTTTGTTTTGTAAAATATGTTTTGAGTTGAGAATTTGGCAGTCGTTAGCAGTGTTGAAAGTTGATGTGATTAGAGGTGGTATAATCTGTGTGATTATACCAGTGTGTAGTTTGTGATAGAATGATTTGGTTGTTAAAGATTCGCAGTTAAAGGAATAGAGGAAATTAATAAGTTTGGATAGGGAATTCAGTAAAAATGCAAAGTTAGCAGAGATAGATATATGGTAACGAGATGATGAGGAACAGCTCAGGGTGTGTCCGAAAATGATTAAATGTGCAAGTATAGTTGAGAACCTCAGCAAGGTATTGTGGCATTAGAGATATGAGTCAGATGATATCAAGAAACAGTGTGGATGAGAATGTGATTAGTGTTATGAAGAGTTTGACATGATTAAGTAAAGCATATCAGCTTAAAGAGGTACTGGTGCATAGAAGAACATGATGATTAAGTGTACCTGAGATCGGAAATTTGAGAAAAGCATTGTTATGAATAGTGATGGTAATATGAAATTTGATATGAGAATTTGTACAAATATGTACAGAAGGATCAGTTGAAAAAAGAAAGAGAGAAAAGAAGAATCAGTGTGCAAAGAGATTTTCTAAGAATTGCATAAGAGAAATATTTAGTTGATGAATGGCAGTTATGAGGAATTCTTCAGAGAAAGTTAGTAAAGATGGCTGGCTAAAGATAAGAGCAGTGAAGTTAGTAACTGTGAGCAGTTCGAGGAAAATCAAAAATTAAAGTTAAGTATGTTAGAATGAGTTCAAGGTAAATGAAATAGAATGAAAGAAGTGCATTAATGGAGAAGCAGTTAATAAATATTGAGTTGAGAAAAACAGCAAGGCAGATTGTAATATTATGTTATTTGAGAAAAGAGCATTTAATGGAATGAGGGAAGCAGACAGAGCAAGTTGTTATATTTAAGAAATTGATCTTTAAATTTGAGTTTTTGCTGTATTATAAAGAAAAGATATGAACGGTACAACAAGATTAGCCAGGCAGCAGAATGAATGAGAGAAGTATTCTGCGGAAAAGATGTTATGATTAGAATGATTGACAGTTTAGATAAAGAAGAAATATAGACAGAGAAGGAAGAATTTAGCAAATGATGAAGTAAATAAAATCAGATAAGTCAGGAAATGTCAGTAGAGTTTGCAAATTGGTGCAAAGAATGATTCAGTTAAACAGAAGTGAACTGTTATTAAGATATTTCAGAGTTTAATGCTGGAGCAGATTGATTAAGTAATATTTGGAAAGTTTATGCCACATAATTATGAGATTAGCCAGAGAATGTCAGTAAAGCAAGAAAGGTATATGAAGAGTAAAGCATGTTATAGCAGTTTGGCAGGTCAAAAATTGCAGTAATTTCTTCAGCATGAATTAATTGAATAAGATGATTTGAGAAGCAGTTAAAGTCAGAAGAAAGCAATAATGAGAACAGAAATTGTGGCATTTTTGTAAGTGCTCAGTGTGATCAGGTAGCGCAGCGGAAGCGGAAATAAAAAAGATTTAATATCCACAGATTGTTCAAGGTTTGCTGGGATAAGAAGGTAGTGTAAAGTTTTACGCAGTGGAATAAAGGAGCAGAGTTTATTATGTTTTTTTAATCAGAGATGACTTGAAATAGTAAGAGCCGAATAATATGAAAAGGACAGGAAATTCAAAAGATGGTGATGGTTTTCTTTGAAGAGGTATCAGTTGCGAATGTAAATGCAGATGAGGCAGGATATCAGCAAATAGTGATAAATAGAAAAAGAAAATGGCGGCATGAAAGAATATTACAGTATAAGATATTCAAGGAAGATAAAGTGGTCCCGAAAGAAATGTTGCAAACACAGCTGGAAAAATGTGAAAGTAGGTTCAGTCTAAGGAGATAAAGCGCCATGGCAAGGTAGAATCGTCTACAATTAAAAAGTAAGGAAAGGCAATGGAATCGACAGAATGAAGTAATTGTGAATGAATTGAAAGAAAAGAAAGAAACAAAGCAAGGATGGAAATGGTTAGATGAATTGAAAGCTGATGCAGAGAAAGAGTATCCTTCTTGTTCTGTATATAATTTTATTTCTTTTTAGGTGATAATCTGGTTATTGTGATTTGTTTTATATGTCGAGGACGACATTTCTTAGGTGATATAATGTAACGTCGCGCATTTTCCGGATCCCCGTGGATCCAGGTTAGCGGCTTTGTGGCCAATGTGTGGCCCATTAGCTTGTGTGTTTCTTATTGGATCCTTACCGGGCTTGGTTAGGATCTGTATTGGTGTCAGTGCGCTGGACATCAACTGTAGGTTGGCATCTAGGTGTGTGACGTCGACTGTGTGTTGGCGGCAATGTTGTTGTCGTTAACATGGTTTTAGCGTCCATCGATGTGGACGTCTAGCGTGATGAACTTGGCGGCGAGCGTTGTGGACGCTAGTTGGGGGCGTTTGGTTAGCGACGCAGAGGTTGACGTTAACCTGTGGCGCCTGTGTTTTTAGGGCTGACTCGAGCCTTCTTCTTTTCCCCATTTCTCCCCTCCACTTCGCCCACCTTCCCCTTGTGCTTCTTCACGAGTTCCGTGGTTGGCGGGAGCACGTGGGAAGGCCGTGATGCGCGCAGTAGCGGCAGATCGGGCGGGGAATGACGGATTGGAGCGCGGTGTTCGCGGGGCGTTCCTCGGGTTTTGGCGTGATTCAAGGTTCTACGGGAGTTCAATCGCGTTTCTGAGGTAGGATTGGACCCCTTGACTTCTCTTGTTTGAATGTCATGCTCCGTTTGCATAGATTACTTGTTAATTGTGTTTTTAGGAAAAAGGGGTTATCATGCGGGAAATCGGGTGGTTTGATTGATCCAAGCGTTGGATCATGTCTTTCGGTTTATTGTGGTTGTTAGATGTAAGGGGAAGTGGTTCCCCTTGTTTTTCTATGTATTTATGGTTTGATTGCCCGTGCAATCAGTTTAGGGCCATTTTGTGTGTTCTGGCGGGTTCTGCAGTGAGATCTTGGCGTCAACATCGGTTGACGCAGATTTCTTCGTTGGGAGATTAACGGCTAGGTATCTAGCCGTTGATGTGAGTAAACGGCCAAGTGGTGGTCGCTTACTTGGTGTTGACGGCAAGGGACATTGTCGTCTATATCCTTTAGACGGCAATCGATGTTGTCGCTAATGTGTGCATGCGTCAGCACTATTTATTTTACGTGGTGTGTGTGCATGGCGATGACCGGTGTGAGCCAGTGCACTTGTTTCGCTCTTGGAGCATACTGCTCATGTAATGGGCATGTTTTACGTGAATAATGTGTGGTGCACGTAGAGGTTTAAGTATGTGTATATTGCCCATGTGTTGGACATGTGGTTTACGTGGATGACGTGTGGTACACCAACCAGGGTGTATTATACCGTGCTGTCTACGTGGTTTGGGTGTGTGCATACCACACACTTTGTCGTAATGTAATCTTATGATTTGTCGTAGTAACTGGGCGTGAGGTTCCTGTGTGAGCCTAGCCATGACTTTGTGGTGTTTGGGCAGTGAAGGTCATGTGTAGACCTAGCCCTGGTTCGTTGTTGTCTTTCGAATAAATTATATTGATTATGTATTAAGTCGTGTGTGTGTTCCACGGAGGTCATGAGGACCAATGATAGGCAAGTTTATGGTTCAGGGTTGTGTGGTGTAGGATAGCTTTGGGGTCACATGGTGACCGATGTTAAGCTAATCCTAACACATGTAAATTGTGAATTATAAGTAAAGGCTATATATGTAAGTATCGTGGTTTGTGCTAGCGAGTGTGGTGGTCCGGCGCCTATTCCGGAATGCCTCTCTAGTCGGGTACCCCAGTTTCTTTGTGAGCCAGTCCACGTGTGTTTCTTGTGCTCGTGTTTTGTCCCGGTACTTGTGTTGTACCGTTGAGGTCTGGTCGTCTTCTGGACACCTCACTCCTGTGTTTGAGTTGTACGCCGGCTGAGGGAAAGACGGCAGTGGGAACAGTGACTTCCAGAGTTTGTTCTTGTGTCGCTTGTAGCGCGCTCGTAGTTGGGGGTCGGACACCAGTAGTCGACACTGGTCCCCAGCTAGTCCTGTTTTCCAGTGCCTCACTTTAGGGTGCTCGGCCAGAGACTCTAGAGGTGCCAGGCATGGACCTGCAGTTGTGTGTCTGCAGGTGTGTGTTGGTTGGTCTCCACAGTTGTTTGACTTGTTCTCGTGGAGCGGCAGTTGGACCTTTCGTCCGTGACTGCGAGGCTGAGAGGTTGTTCTGTGTTGTGTTGTCCGGGTTGGATATTGGCCTGATCAGCCAGTAGACCGTTCCCGTGTGGTGGCGTCGTTCTTCGCGACTCGTGCTTTGTTAGCTCCAGTGTGGTTGTAGTGACGTCGTTCCTTTCCGACTCGTGCTTTGCTACTTGTTGTGGTTCGGAGTTTGTGACTCGTAGTCGAGGTTTGACTCGTTCGAGGTGTGCCCTGGTATTGGCACAGTTGTGACTACGGTTGTAGCTTGTGGTGTGCCCGAGTGGTGGCACAGTTTTGGTTATGGTTAGTGAGTGTTGACTCACTAATGTGGTTAGTTTGCTATAGTGTGCCCTGTTAAGGCACTAGTTACTTGCGGTTTCTGTGCTGGTGCTTGTGGTAATAGGTACTGTACCCTGTGGGTAATGGTTTGTGGTGGTATGTCATATACCAGTTTTGGTGTTGATGTGGAACTGTGTTTCGTGGAGGTCGTGTGGTGTGACCTTCCACTCAAGGTTTTTACCTTCCTCGGGTAAACTACCGTGTATAGTTTTTATGAGTGATGGATTGGTCTGCTGTAGCCGATCATGTCACTTGGTGTGTTGGTTATTGTCATATTGTGATTGGGCATAAAGGGCTAGCTTTGGTTAGCAGCTCTGTTACCCACGTACTTGAGATTTGCCTGTGAAGCTTATAGCCAAGGCAATGGTTTGCTTGTGCGACTTATAGCTTAAATGATTGGTTGTGACTGTAATGTGCCTATGATGCTTGCGGCTAGGCATTTCAGTTGTTGAGCGGACTAGCTTATGTTCCTTTTTTTAAAAGGAATATGCTTTGTTATCAATTACTGTTTAAGCATTTATTTAAATAAATGTTGTGGAGCATGAAATGGTTTGGCTATTGGTGTTGCCAGTGAGACCATTGGGGTTGAGGTGTTCGTGGTTACGGTGTTGGTTTGGGTAGCCCCTGCTGAGCCTGTGACTTGTTGAGGCTCACTCCCCTACAGTCTTTTCAGGGCTTGCCGAGTGTTTGGTTTGCAGCGGCGTTGTGTCAGACTTGTACCACCAGCAGTTGTGTAGTAGTTAGTGTCCTGTGAGCTTGTGCTCCCTCGGGGTATGCCCCAGGTAGTTGTACTTTTTATTTGGACATGTATTAAGTAATGGGACAGTTGTAAATTATTATATGCAGATATGAGCACATGTACTTTCTGTGTCTTATACTGTTGTGGTTTGTCTTTTATATTCTTACTGACGATTGTGTGAGCTATCCCTTGCGAGACTTCGGTCCGTTCGCGGGAGGCGGATCTGGATATGGAGCCTTAATGGGCATAAATACCCCGGTCCGTCACAACACCAGAGCTCGGGTGGCCACTTTCTTAAACGTGTTCAATACAGATGCCGCCATTCCACATTAAGAACGCGTCGGATATACAGGACGCTACTCAACTCTAAATCGCGTCGGCCACAAGCGACGCGTTCACATGAACGCGTCCACTGTACTGGACGCCTTTCAGAGTTCAGGAACACACCTTAAATGCTCATTCAGGAAATCACACCACCCAATCCCACAACCATGTTAAGCTGGAAATAACCATGCAGATGAGTTCCTACTCATGCTTGCAACCATGCACATGCAATTCCCACAAGAAGAACCCCAATTCTTGATCAACACAAACCATACAACATGCAAACATGACATAAAACAAGGTAGAGTTCCCCTACCTATGAAGAAGACACAATTCCGATGTCACCAAAGGATTCCTCCCGCTCCGAAGCTCGTCCTCGTGCCGGAATTACACTAATCAGACTCCAAAATCACCAAAATCTGCCCAGCTTCCCTTCAGGGCCGCAGCAGCATCTCCCCAGGCTGAGCAGTGTAATTGCACTGTTCGGCCAGGGGAAGATACACTTAACAAGACATAATTAAATCTCGTCGCACATACCCGACGCATTAAGAAACGCATCCGACGTTGCTGATGTGACTAAAACCTGCGATGTCCTGCATGCGCCACGCGGCGCGCATGCAGCGACGGCCACGTAACGGCGGTGCGAAATCACGTCCTTTAAAATTAACGCATCTAAGATCCTAATCGCGTCAAGAAAATTGGACACGTTCTCCTATGAGAATCGCGTCGTCTGTATGCGACGCGCTCTCAAGGAGCCCGACAGAGGCCGAATTGGGCTAGGATGCCCAACCCTCCAGCCTCCCACCTGATCAAGAAACCTGTAAAAATGCATATAGACCTACATGGTCTAACAATGGGCCACACACTGGCCCCCAAACCCGGTAAACCTCGATCCGAACGTACCAGTTATTACAAGACCAGCCCTATTTACACATGCATATTAATCAAGTGGGGTCCAGGGACCCAATAATTGTCATCACCAATTATTCATAACCAATTGTGGTACTCAAGTATTCCAAACTTTCATATAATCAAAGAATATGAATTCAGGTTACTGAACACAGGGAATTGAAACCAACTTGACGCTACTTGTATTTGAAGACTTCAAGGGCAATCCAAAGAAGAGTGTAGGGGATAATGTGAATGATCTCCGTAGTGACACAATAGTAAATATCCAAGAGAATGAAGGAGATGGCTTGCCGGCCCATAGCCTGAAGTGTTAGCAGAGGACTAAGCCAAGAAGGGTATTGGAACACTGCCCAACAGTGTGTGTCGACAGCCAGGATGTGGCTGTCGACAGGTGCTGGCATCCAGTAGCCAAATCTGGTTTTGAGCAGTGCCTATCGACAAGTCTAGTCTGGCTGTCGATAGGCCAGTGCATCTGTCGACAGACAGATGCTATCTGTCGACAGTCACTTGTGTTTCCAGTAGACAGGGTTCTGGGAGCCTGGGGTCTGTCGACAGGTGCTTCCTGTCTATCGACAGCCGCCTGGTGAACTTCCAGAAAGGGCTCTACAATCACTTTAAAGGCTTGAACAAGGAAATCTATGAATCAAAACATGATTATTAACAACTAGAAAGACTTGTTCACTACATTGGACACTACTTTTTCATGAAAGACATGGATTAATAGCATGTGGAAAAGCACAATCTATTCATGGTTAGCTAGAAACTCTAAACAATAAAGTACTGGAGAACAATTCTACAACAACAATCACTTGCACTCAACAAGATTTCTACATGATGAACACACACACTTCCAAGAGTATTTACAGAGTCAATCAACAGTTGAGGATTAGAACATCTACACAGGGGGTTTTATAGCAAGCCAAAGGGTAAGTATGAGAGAGAAAGGAAGAGAATCCTACACATGATCTGCCAAGAATTTAGAAAACGAAGTACTGGGTATACAATTCATCTAAACAACACTTGTTAAAACATGCTTACAAGAGATTATCACACTATTCTAAAGATGGTTTACAAGATAAAGGGCAGACATGTACGTGATCAAGAACTTCTTAGCCCATGTAAAAGGCAAAGATAGAGGAGGAAGAAAGAATCCTACCTAATTGGAGAAAGGATGAAACTCTCTCTTCGATGGACACACAGCTGGAGGAAGAAAGATGATACTATAAGTGCAATCGCAGCAGTCCCCAGTAGCTATAGCTCACAACACCTCCGGTAAGAGAAATGGAAGTAGCAGCTCCAACAGCAAGTCACCCACGCAAGGGTGTAAGCACAGCCACAGCAAGTGCAGCTCAACACCTCCAGGAATACAACAGCAGCTTCAACGCACACAGCTCCAACAACAACTCACCAATAAAGGCAGTAGAAGCAACAACAATTCACCCCCACAAGGTGTAAACACAGCAAGAGCAGGAGTGGAAAACTCCCACGAAGGGTGAGGAGAGGCTTATATAAGCTCTCAATCCCCCTTGCATGCTTGGCACGTCGGCCATGCATGTGTCAAGGTATAAAGCCCCTTAACCATCCAAGGCCACCTGGTCCATGCAACCCTCCAAGCCTTACACCTAAGGGACAAACGTGTAGGCTTCAACCCCATGAGAAGTGGCTCACTTAGCTCCTACCACGTGAGCAACAGTTAATTTAAGAAAATGGTTACCGTAATTAAGTGATAATTCGGCTGGCCCCTTTAACCCCTTGTTTAGGTGTCCTAATGATATCCAATCAAGTTGGAATTTCGACCTTAGGCTAATGAAAATGTTTTACAAATTATGGTGATTTTAGTTTAATTTTTAGAATTTATTTTTCACCCAGTAAAAAATACCCGAAAAATAGTTGCGTCGGCTTAATCTCGAAATCCGTACGTCAACAAATCCAGATATTCACATTTTTGATATCCCCACATTTTCTGAAATTGTGGTGTTCTTAGATTTCATTTTCGTTACAGAATTTCGGTGTCGCCCTGTCGGAGCGCACACCTCTGAGTACGACACTTGAAATATATTTATTATCACCAATAAATCTTAATTAAGATTAATTACATTCCATGTTTAATAATCAAATTGTTCACATTTTCTTAATAAATAAAATTTTTGGGTGTTACAACTCTCCCCCACTAAGAAAAGAGTTTGGTCCTCCAAACTCCATGACTAGTTTGGATAGATCACAAAGATTAAGGTTCCAACCTTTAAATTTATTTAATCCAGATTAGTCTTACCAATCTCGGTGATTATTCTTATATCACATGATGTATACATCTTCTATATAATCCATTATCATGACATCGTCAGTTGATGGGGGTTTGAATATTAGTCAACAATTTTAGTTATTAAAGAGCCATGTTGTGATCATGGGTTCAATTAGATACAACCTTCACTATGTTCTTTATTTCTAGCAATAGTATATTAAGTGTTTATCAGATCCTTGTTAATAGCATATTATACTTAAAGTCTCCCCCACTAAGGAACAATCTTAATCCTTAGAGAGTTATGTAAATACATATTCCCTTGGGAAGAGTAATAAAGTATGAAAAGATTGATGAGTATTGTCAATATGATGATAAACAACAAAGATTTTATTCATCTCATAAAGTTTCTAGTACAGAACTTCATAATTCAGCCTTACAAACTTACATGGGTTGGCAAAACTTACCAAGCTTTGACATGCTATAACAACTATTTTAAGCATTTCTCACTATACTCTAATCCTATTGAATTATACATAAAAATTACTTCTAATAGCTTCAGTCACTTTTCCTTGTGACTTCAAGTTTTCCTAAACTCTTGTCTTTGTTCTGAGAGAGTACATGACATTCTGAGATCCGATGCTCTAGACTTCCGCACCTCAAACATGCTCCTAGTCTTCACCAGCAGTCTTCTTTGACATGGCCCGGTTTGTGACAATATGCACAAGCTTCCTTAGGTTGTGCCTTGGCATTCTCTTGCTTGTTGGCCTTCTTGATCTTTTTGCTCTTCTTGTTTCGCTTCACTACCTTTTTGCCAGTTGTTTCTCTTTTATTGGAGGGAACTGTTCTCTTCCGTATAGATACTGTAATACTCATTTTCTTGGAGATTTGTACTTCTAATATTTTCATGCAGTTTCATTTTCCCTTGATCACCGACTGGAACTACTGGCTCCAAAGACTGAGCAAGATTGTTCATTGCATATTGAACTCTCTCCAATGTGTTTCTTCTCCATCCCGTGGGCTGAGCAAACAAATTAAAGTTTGGTTAATCAAATTTGCATTTTAAAACTCAGCTTTTCTAATAATACAAGTAGTATAGTTGTTACTGTATGTATCTAGTACTTGATACTTTGACCTTCGTGATTAATGATGTCTATTCTTACATGATTTTTTTTTAAATATGACAGATGTTTATGTTGTGTTTCTGGTTTTGATAATGTTACAAGTCAAGCAAAATGTAATAAATATCTAACACAAGTCTTTTATATCGCAAGAAAATTCATAAAGTCAAAGCTCTTTTTTTAATGTGTTGACTCTGGTTACTCTATAGGTCGACACACAAATAACACTGAATGAACTACTGAGGTTTGGTGATGCATATGAGTCAACTATTTTGGACAATACAAGAGTGTCAATTTTGATTGAGGATGAATTGGTTCTATTTGTCAACATAAACTGGTGGTTTTATCGGACCTTGGATTTTTAGCATTATACTAGTTTATTTGAATTATGAGATTTCAGTAGGCCAATTTGTGAGAGATTAGAAAGATGCTATTTTGATGGAATCGCCAAAATCGTGTTTTTCTTCTTCGGTGGAAGAGTTGACTTTTTATTGGTAAGAGATATAATTTTTCTGATATTTTTATTAGATTTAATAGGGGGACTTCCTTATTTACATGTAATATCTTAAGTAATTTTCATTTACTTAAATGATATGGAATGTAAATAAGGGATGAGTTTCAGTTTTACAAGGTTCCTGCTGACACCTTTGGTTGGACATGAATGATGAAACATATCAGGTTAAACACCTCAGACATGTGTATGTTGACAGCCGGGAAGTGGTTGTCGACAGCTACTGTCCTCCCAGAACCAATTCCTGGGGTCTGAACACTGCTTGTCAACAGGCCAAGGTCGGCTGTTGATAGGTGAAGGCCATCTGTCGAGAGATCAAGGCTATCTGTCGACAGCTACTGGTAGCTCTGCATTATCTGGGTTCTGGAAGCAGGAATCCTGTCGACAGGTAAGTTCTGGCTGTCGACAGGTACAGTCTAAATTCCCAGAAATGATTGTTCAACATCTCAAAATACTCATCTAAGTGTTCCTATGATTCCAAACATGATTAACAACTTCTAAATGGTCTTATTCACATCTCAAACACCACTTACATGAAGGAAACAGTTAGGACAGTAAGAGTGCAAATTTTACACATGGGTGACATGAAGTTATGAAAGGATGATCATTGAGAATACAACTCTTCTAGACATCATTCTTACATCTAATAGGAGATATTCACAAGTATGCTCGGACCTAACATAAACATTAGCTAAAACATGATACAATGGATAGGAAAATAGTCCTAAGGATGTTTTCAGAATCAAAGATAAATGTAATCATAGCCAAACACTTAAACATGAAACTCTTTAGCAAGAGAAGGAGTCCTACAGAACAGGGAACAAAAAGGAGATAGGGTTATATGAATGAAGAGACTAAAAGTATGAAGTTATGAAAGTGGAGAGAATCGTAGAGAGGAACCTACCTCTAGATATCATTTCATACACACACACATCTATATCCAACTTTACTTATATAGCTTAACCTCAGGCTTTTTACCCATCCTCACAGGTCACTACAGGATGGTGAAGACCAATAACTCTAAAGTATTTGGATCCTCAACCGATGCTCTGATACCATTCTGTCACGTCCCGACACTTAATATATCTATAAATGCTTGAACGTGAACGAATAAGAAATCAAGAGTAAACTTTGAACTATTTGAACAGAAAAATTGCTCGGGACTTTACTAAATAAAAATAATTATTAACTGTCATTCTACAGTATTACATGACTCTCATTACAATCAAAAGTAAACGCCGCAAAGGTTGATCTCTCAGCCCACAAATCCTGATGTCCCGCCTTCTAGAACTGTAGATAACATGAAAAGTAGGATTTGGTGAGCTAACTAGCCTAGTAAGATTCAATCTATTAATCAGAAGAATTAGATAATCAAGGACAGTAAAAAAAAGTTTAACCGTTAACAAAGCTAGATAACAAAGTGACTGGTCGACCAAGTCAACAGATAACAAACAGGAGTACTGAAATAAGATGTATGATCAAGAATTCAGGATAACACCAGGTTTGGTTCAAATCATATCTAACTGATGACAAATACACGATGACTAATCTAGATGATAGTGATGCAATGCCAAGCATCCTGGTATCCTTTATCATTCCGTACGGCCCGTAAAATGAATTCGAGTGCTCCTCCCAGGACTGGACCAGCCCTATTTGCACAGACATATTAATCAAGTGGGGTCCAGGGACCCAATAATTGTCATCACCAGTTATTCATAACCAATTGTGGTACTCAAGTATTCCAAACATTCATGTAATCAAAGAATATGAATTCAGGTTACTAAACACAGGGAATTGTAACCAACTTGACACTTCTTGTATTTGAAGACTTCAAGGGCAATCCAAAGAAGAGTATAAGGGATAATGTGATTGATCTCCGTAGTGACATAATAGTAAATATCCAAGAGAATGAAGGATATGGCTTGCCGGCCCAATAGCCTGAAGTGTTAGCAGAGGACTAAGCCAAGAAGGGTACTGGAACACTGGCCCAAACAGTGCGTGTCGACAGCCAGGAGGTGGCTGTCGACAGGTGCTGGCATCCAGTAGCCAAATTTTGGTTTTGAGTAGTGCCTGTCGGCAGGTCTAGTCTGGCTGTCGACATGCCAGTGCATCTGTCGACAGTCACTGGTGTCTCCAGTAGACAGGGGTTCTGGGAGCCTGGGGTCTGTCGACAGGTGCTTCCTGTCTGTTGACAACCGCCTGGTGAACTTCCAGAAAGGGCTCTACAATCACTTTAAAGGCTTGAACAAGGAAATCTATGGATCAAAACATGATTATTAACAACTAGAAAGACTTGTTCACTACATTGGACACTACTTTTTCATGAAAGACAGGGATTAATAGCATGTGGAAAAAGCACAATCTATTCATGGTTAGCTAGAAACTCTAAACAACAAAGTACTGGAGAATAATTCCTATAACAACAATCACTTGCACTCAACAAGATTTCTACATGATGAACACACACACTTCCAAGAGTATTTACAGAGTCAAAGCAACAGTTTGAGGATTAGAACATCTACACAGGGGGTTTTATAGCAAGCCAAATGGGTAAGTATGAGAGAGAAAGGAAGAGAATACTACACATGATCGGCCAAGAATTTAGAAAACGAAGTACTGGGTATACAATTCATCTAAACAACACTTGTTAAAACATGCTTACAAGAGATTATCACACTATTCTAAAGATGGTTTACAAGATAAAGGGCAGACATGTACGTGATCAAGAACTTCTTAGCCCATCTAAAAGGCAAAGATGGAGGAGGAAGAAAGAATCCTACCTAACTGGAGAAAGGATGAAACTCTCTCTTCGATGGACTCACAGCTGGAGGAAGAAAGATGATACTATGAGTGCAATCGTAGTAGTCCCCAGTAGCTATACCTCACAACACCTCTGGTAAGAGAAATGGAAGTAGCAGCTCCAGTAGCACAGTCAACCCACGCAGGGTGTAAGCACAGCCACACAAGCGTAGCTCAACACCTCCAGGAATACAGCAGCAGCTTCAACGCACACAGCTCCAACAACAATCACCAACAAAGCAGTAGAAGCAGCAACAGTTCACCCCCACAAGTTGTAAACACAGCAAGAGTAGGAGTGGAAAACTCCATGAAGGGTGAGGAGAGGCTTAATAAGCTCTCAATCCATTGCATGCTTGGCACGTTGGCCATGCATGTGAAAGGTATAAAGCCCCTTAACCATCCAAGGCCACCTAGTCATGAACCTCCAAGCCTTACACCTAGGGAAAAACTTGTAGGCTTCAACCCCATGAGAAGGGCTCACTTAGCTCCTGCCACGTGAGCAACAGTTAATTAAGAAAATGGTTACCGTAATTAGGTGATAATTCGATGGCCCCTTTAACCCCTTGTTTAGGTGTCCTAATGATATCCAATCAGTTGGAATTTCGACCTAGGCTAATGAAAATGTTTTACAAATTATGGTGATTTTAGTTAATTTTTAAAATTTATTTTTCACTCAGTGAAAAATACCCAAAAAATAGTTGCGTCGGCTTAATCTCGAAATCCGTACGTCAACAAATCCGGATATTCACATTTTTGATATCCTCATATTTTTCTAGAAATTATGGTATTCTCGGATTTTATTTTCGTTACAGAATTTGGTGTCGCCTGTCAGAGCGCGCACCTCTGAGTACGACACTTGAAATATTATTTATTATCACCAATAAATCTTAAATTAAGATTAATTACATTCATGTTAATAATCAAATTGTTCACATTTTC
The DNA here is from genome assembly GCA_014218235.1 of Colocasia esculenta. Taxonomy (NCBI): domain Eukaryota; kingdom Viridiplantae; phylum Streptophyta; class Magnoliopsida; order Alismatales; family Araceae; genus Colocasia; species Colocasia esculenta. The sequence goes on along the minus strand of CM024758.1, from coordinate 137,710,829 downwards.
CTAATAAATAAAATTTTTGAGATGTTACACAAAATCTCTAAAATATTGTAGAAAAGTCCCTATAGTAGGGACGAATTGCAAGATTTAGAGGAACTAATATAATAATGATTGACTAATCTACAATCAACTAAGGCATCGTTTGGCAACACCGGCGGCCCAGATTTTCATGTCAAAATCTCTGACAACCGCGTGTATGTTTCCAAATGAACTCCCGCCGTTTTGACTTTTGCGCGGACGGGATTTTGGGCTGAGGAGAGAGATGGAGAGAAGCCGCCTCTTCTCATCTCGGTGGCGAAAAGCGGGTCTTCGACCGCTTTTGAAAGGATTTTGGCGAAAGACGACGGAGAGAAGGAAATGGCGACGGGAAATTTTTTTTTTATGTTTTCGTCGCCCATTCACCCGCGCACACGGGAGTCGAGGTCTCGTCGCCCACGCCGCAAAAGGCGCGGGCGACGAGGCGTTTGAAGCGCTTCACGCTGCCTTTTTTTACAAAATCGGATTTTTTCTGATTCTTACTTTTGACAAGTGATAACAAACGGTGCCTAAGTTAGTAAGGATTAATATGTTAAAACTCTAATTATAAATGTGTTTATGATGAACTTATTTATGTTTTTTATAAGTCATATCCAAACAGGCCTAGCCTAAATGCCCATGCAGTTGGATCTCAGGACACAAACCCGGCCCAAGTCCTTAGTTGTCCCAGACTTCACTTGTAGGTCCGAAGAAAAGCCCACATGCTAAGAATAGTGTAGCTCATTAGCCCAATGTCAGACCAAGCCTGAGTGCCCGTTGGACCAGCCTGATCCATTTACAGTTCTAAAAATAGACGAAAAAATGCTTGCTGCATCGAACACGTAGTGCATCCCCAGCGCGTCATGTTGTTTTGCCCTACCGGCTATCATGCATGCCTAGAGGTCACCCCTATGCGCAATGATGACGCGCATACGCACATCCAGGAGCATATATATCTCTTATGGAGCATATGCAGTCTCTGGGGAACATCTATATCTTTAGGGAAGAATCTTTAGTCTCTGGAGAGCATATATGATCAGGGTTCAGGGTAAAACTATGTATCTCTTGAGGAACATATGCAGTCTCTGAAGAACATGTACATACTCAGGAGAGCATCCATATCCCTTAAGGAGCATGAATGACCAGGGTTCATTGTGTGCGTCAAGGTCTCTTTCGTTCATTGCATAGTGCGCGTCATCATTACGCGCGGGGCGATCTCAACACGTGCGCGATGGTCGGCTGGGCAGAGAGATGTGACGTGTTGAGGACGCGTGTTGTGTTCCACATAGATTTTGTTGCATCCCATTATAATGCAAGAAGTATTTCTCAAAGGGTGTTGCTTGCACCTGTTCAAGAGAATGGGCGGTTGTCCGAGATCAAGGTAAACCTTGATCGGTTGTAGTCAAAACCTTTATGCTAAAGTAGGTAAACCTTGGTCGTTTAGCTTCACTTTGGTAATGGGTTGGGGTTGGAGTTAACTCCAACCCATGGCTAAAGTTATCAAGGTTAATCATTTTTTGGTTTGTTTTTTGTGAGTAAACTCACTTGAAATAAAGTGAGTTAACTTACTTTTTGTTGAGTAGTTGGTAATATAAAGTGAGTTAACTCTGTGAAAGTCTTACAAAATATCTCAACTACCATTTCTACAGAAGATACCACATCTCCAGCGGTTTCTTCAGCCGTAGCAGCAGTCCCCAATCTGTTCCACACGTTCTCTTGACTATTCAAAGGGGGGGATTGTCCTGTTGAGATCCATTGGGCAGCCTGCTGCCACGTTGCCAGCAAATTTTTTTTTAAGAAAATGTGTTTATTGCAGAAGCTCTTATTGCAATAAGACTGAGGTGTGTATTGCAAAAAAATATGTATTAATTAACAAATATTTGTTAGGAACTCTCAACAAAACCAATTCACAACAATTTATCACAAGAAAAATGTTGCAATAAATATTCCTCTCTGGCCATGGCGCCAATGGCACAACGCCAGCAGCAGAGCCCGCAAAGCCCGCGGCGGAGCTGTCTGGAAACCGAACAAAATGCTACTGGTCAATCGGAGGCATCAGCGCGGGGCGCACATGGCCTGTACGGTCCATGGGTAAAGAGGGTAGTTGCAAATGGGTTAACTCATCAGGAGATGTTGTGGGTTAGAAAAAATGAGTTAACAAAAGTTAATTCAAATTTAACTGAGTTAACTTTTTTAGTTATGTGAATTAATTTGAGTTAACTTTGAATTAATTTTGAAGAACTCATTACCAAAGTGAGGTTTATAGTCAAAACCTTTATTGCAAATCAAATGGAATATATATGTTATATACGAGAATGACAGAACTTGTAACTAGGGTCTCGTCAATTGATAACAGACTCTACTAATAAGCATTGGATTAAGATCAACGATTGTATTAATACTTAAAAGAAAAAGAAAAATGTCACGACAGTGACGCGGGATGCAGACCGTGGGGGATGCATTGTTTTTTTCCTTAAACTTTTATCTTTTTATTTATATTATATCTCTAAAACTCTCACACCTTTTGTTCAATCGGTCATATTTTAGTACTGAAGGTGTTGTAATACACTCGTAAGCTACCACCAGATCTAAATAAAATAAAGTACTATATCACGACCACAATATTATTATATATAATATATATGTATCATATATATTATACGCAAAAGTGATATGTAGTTCGAACTTCCAGCTGATTTTTCTCCACTAAATTTGGCTAGCTCTTGCCCTTGGTAAAGCGAGTTGTTGAACCCTTTGCTCCAACTTTTAGAGATAATGACCAACTTGTCCAGCCGCATTTGGTCGGCGGGCGGAGGGCCGGTCCCGGTGCTGTGAGAGACGGCGCACGGATTCGCACACTAATCGGAAAAAAGACGGCGCCACGTTCTAAAGAGCTTTGTCGTCCTGCGTGTCTCTTGTGCTGGTGCATACGTCCGCCCCTCTTCCCCTGTTAAGACGCGCCGGCAGGGATCGGAGCCCGTGATCCCTGGCCTCGGGTCTCATGGCGGCGAGGGCGCTGTGGGCGTCGAGGGCGGCTGCGTGCCTCAGGATCTCCACCTTCCGCCGGAGCTTCTCCTCTGGTAGGTCCATAACATCGCTTCTTCTATGCGATCCTCGCCTTGCTTTGTTCTGGGGGTAGACTGGTTCTGCACTTGGGTCACGCTGCTGCTGGATCTCTACTGTGGTCCTTGACTGGGATCGGTGGTTCTCTGGTTGATCCGGCTGGGTACTCCTGGTGGTGGTCCTGTTTGTTTGTTGTCCCTTGTTAGCTGCTGAGGTTATGTATTTGTTCGGCTGGCATTCCTCTTTGGAATAGTCTGTCTTTGACATTTTCTTTTTGTTTCCTTTTTCTATTTGTGTTTATGTGTTCTTTTCTGGTGGATTTATTCTGTGAGCAATGATGGGTCCCAGTTTCTCGGACAAATATCTTGCAGTTCTTGTGGAACAGATTCATCTGATTGGGATGTAATTTTTTTTTTTTGTTCGCGTAGTCATGGCAAATGTCAAGCTGTCGTTTCAGTGTTAGAATATGGAATATACGTCTTGTGGTTTTCTCCCAACAATGGCTTGAAATGTTCCTAAACCGCTGATGTGTAAATAAATTGCCTGGTTAGTGAAACAATGTGAGTCGTAAGAGCACAAGCAAGCCACCGTCATCGAAGGATTTTTATAGTGGATAAGCTAATTTTAAACCAACTATGGCTTCCTAATCCCTCAAAAAATTCTGGCACCCTGTAAATCCAAACCATTAACTGCTTGGTAGGGCGCTGCCCACCAAGCCCAGCTATACCCCAAGTTCTTCCTATGAAAGTGCTGGTTGTTTCCATATTAGCCCATCAAATCAAACAAAAATCAAGATCCGAGCCCTTATTTTATTTGTTGTTCTTCTTCAGGTGGGCTGAAAACAAAAGAAGGAAGGAAAGAAAAAGAGATACCTTTACCGGGAAAGATAGGCAAATTGTAAACTAGAAGCCCAGTCCCAAAGTACAAGATGAAAGAATGTACACAAGGAAGACACGATAGAGCTCTCTCTCAATGATTGCAAGTTGAAGCCGTCCTAGATCTTAAACCTTGTAGAAGCATCATATCATAGCATTAAGTGAGATAGAGCTGCTAGGGAAGTTCCAAGCCTTCGACATTAAAAATGGCCAACTAAATGCCAGTTTTCAACCAACTATGCCACTCACCAACTGTTGTCTCATGCTTTTTACTTGCTGATAGTTTCTCTAATAGAGATGATCAAACTGAATTTTCCTTTTTCATGAAGATCTATAGCTTTTGCACATATGGCCATGTATGTTTTGGTTGTTCTAGATCTTTCAATTGAATTACACATTTTTCTCACTGGTTTATGCTTCTGAATGGAAAATTTTGCTTCAGACCTGATGTAGCGGTAGGTTACGTATAGCTCACTGCAGGTTCTGCCCTCTCCTATGTATTAACTGGACTATCCCGACAGTCCGGCTTTCATGTCTAACCCACAATTGTTGCTTAGATGAATAATATCTTTTTTAACAGTATACTCTTTTATTGGATATTGTTCAGCGTGTTGACACTTTTGTTATTGTCTTCGCAGTTTTGGAGGATTTAAAATATGCTGACACCCATGAGTGGACTAAAGTTGAAGGAACTTCTGCTACTGTGGGGATCACAGACCATGCTCAGGTATATATAACGGCCAGGACCCACATAGTTTGTTGATGCCTCTATGTTACCTGAACTTGCAGCTGTTAAAAGCTGTCTTATGAGATACAAAGCTTGAATTTCTATTACATTTTATCTCCTTATTTATTTGTAAAAATTATCTATATATCTCTAAAATCTTGTCGAATTACTTTTATACTACCTTTATGGAAAATACCGAATACCCCTGAAATCGTTAAGTAGGTGCCGACGTACCCCTGATGTGATTCGATTGTTACCCTAATAAAATGAAGGTGAGTTACAGACGAAGGATAAAGAACGTATGTGTGATGATCAACTAAGAGGGGAGGGGTGAATTGGTTATCGCCTATTTAAAAATTCTTTCACACAGACAGATTAAACTCAACTAAGTAAATCTATTATGCGAGATACACATCGGAATATAACAATTATAACAACACTAACTATCTTAACGTACGTAGAATAGAGATAGAAGAGAAGGAAGCAAACCACACATGCAGACAGGATTTAGAGTGGTTCGGCCGACACACCACGTGTGCACCTACGTCCGCTATCCCACTCTGTGAGGATTTCTTTCGCTAACTTGTTTCCAAGTACAAGCCGATAAACTTCACACTCACACCGTTGTTTCCGGAGACAACACGAACCCCACCTCGTTTTCGGGGACGAGATAACCCGATGTGTAACACGCTGCACGCATCACACACCAACCACACAATAACGAGTTCTTGGTTCAGTTATGAACAATTAAGAACATGGACAAGAGAAATAACAACTAAACAAGTAAAGTATAGGGTTCTCCTATCACCGAAAGTTGGCCTTTGTAGTCGTCTCTTTCGACGATGTCACAACAATGAACTAGCCGATGTAGAGAGCTTCAGATCGAAGTCTTGCAACATGTAGCACCAAGTCCACGTCTTTCAGATGAGCAGCAACTCTCTGGAACGTATGGAAAGTTTCTGGACGATGAAGACTCGTTCTCCAAGCTTCTACAGATGCAGAGCTTCTGTTGGCTCTTTCTGGGCAGCACAAGACCTCTCTTTGAAAGTTAGGGCACGAATTGATTTCTTGGAGGAGGCTCTCTCTTTCTACATCTCGAAATCAAGTTCTATTTATAGTGAATATCCTTGGAAGACCTCAGAGAGACGTCTTTGTGCAAACCGCAAGAGTCCCACTCAAGAAAAGAGTCCTGCCAGTTTAGGAAACTGTGTTTTTGTAATCGGTCGGCCGAAATTCAAGAATTAGTCGTCCGATTTCTTCACTGTCCCAGAACCAATGTTTTTGGGAAAATTGGTCGACCGAAAACATGAAATTGGTCGTCTGATTTGTCGTGTGTCGACACCATTGCAACATTAAAAGTCTAGAAACTTGACATGTGTCGACACACAACTGACATGTGGCAACACACTCTTCAGCAGTTTTGACATGTCTTCTGTTTCTGTTTTGACTTATCCTTGGCCTTGCAAAGTTCACTTCAAACATGACTTTTAGACTATTTTGTTGTACACTTAACACATAAATTAGACCCTCAAGTTAAATATAAATAAATTAAATACTTGGGTCATTAACATGAATAACAATTAGTGTTTTGTGAAAATATCAACATGAATGATAATTAGTATTTTTGTGATCATCAAAATCTACAAAGTACAACAAGAGAGACGAAATCTCTAACCTATTCATGGAGTTGGAGTAAGGCTTGATATATCGATATACTCTCTCTCCCTCCCCCCCCCCCCCCCCCCCGACTAGAATTGGAGGGGTTGAACCTCCCTCCCGGCATGTTTAGTAGAGCGAGTTGGGAAGCACTGGGCCATTAGCTGGTCCTCCCCCTGTACAACATGGACTACTCCCTCCTCAAGAACGACCTACTCCTACTAGAGGACCAGATAACCTTCCCTATCCTTGTGGCTCTGGCGGAGCTCATGGAGAAGGTCCTCGAATTCCTCACCCCCGACTACTTCTGGAGGCCGTATGTCAGAGATGCCATCTAGCAGAGTGAGCCAGTGCACCTGCTTCATCTGAAGCTACTTAGCTACTAGCTGCCGCTCAAATCCAAGTAGAAGGAGAACACCATAGTCCTCTACTCGACCATCGGATGGGATGTCAGTGGCAACACGGTGACGTTCTCAGCGATGGAGCTTCGCAAGGCGGGGATCAAGTTCAGGATCAAGGATTCCCCCTTCATCATGGACATGAGCTTCGACCACCGCACTGTGGTGTTGTCAGTCTCTCCGCTGTCTAGCAACAGGGTCAAACATGTCACTTTTTTGGAACCTGGTAAACTTCAAGAAGGTCACCACGGATGACGCTGACCACTGGCTACATCATGTTCATGTACATCATTGACATCACCGACGACGTCTGGCTATTGGGGAAGCATGGCATCATCAAGAACTACCTGGTCCCCGACGAGGAGGCTGTCCACTTCTTCTATACACTGTGCTAAGACGTGATGAGTCCATGGCTTTTCTTGCGAGTAGCCTGGTCATGGTGATGCTATTGGCCATGGCGTTGGCTTCTCTCATAGCTGACCACCATCACTAGCACAGTCACGGGAAGAAGCTTGCGACGCGAAGCACCTGTACTGTTGCCTTACCACCGCTATGTAGAGCCACCATTGCCTGGCCTGGCCATGCACTCCATGTCCTCGACGCCGTCGCCCTCTCCGCAGCTGTAGCAACATGCCTTGTCTCCACCCTTGACACACTACGGGTCGTCCTCCTCTCTGGCCCACTGCCATCGGCCCACTACACGCGGTCCATTGTACTAGCCAGGTTACTGCACCATTGCGTTCCGTCACCGGCCCCGCCGCCTGCTGCTTCTCCGAAGTTGGGGGCTTTCTCATCATCAGGGCTGCAGCCGTTTCAGAAGGGTTGTGCTCTCTCTTTCGCACCCATGGTTCCGCCTTCCCTGAATGCATGCTGCAGCACTCCGTCCCCCTTGCTGCGGCCTCCATCAGCATCCCCTAGGCCTGTGTCGTCCACGACGCCGGCGTTGCAGTCGTCCCACCATGCTCTCTCTCCATCCTTGTCCCCTGCTGGGAGAGGTAGAGAGGGGAAGGGAGGCTACGGGCGGCAGGGATGGAGGTGCGGATGTCATCACGGGGAGAAAGGAAGGGGGCCGACTAGGTGTCCGTCTTGAAGGCGCGCGCATCAGACATGGTGACAGCTGTGGTGGTGCAGTAGTCCAGGAGGAAGTTGTTGGCGGGGGTGAAGGAGTAGGACCATGCGTCGTCCCCATCACCGAAGGCAGCTCAGGCGCACCTGCCGTATAGGAGGAGGAGCAGAGGGAGGAGGTGGAGGGGCTCCATCTTGTGATGATGGTGCATGTCGTCAGAGCCGGGAGGGGGGGGTCCTCTCTTGGGGCGGTCGGGGAGAGGGAACAAGAGAGCGAGAGAGGAGAGGGGTAGACGATGAAAAAAAAAACATAAACATCTGTTGACCAAGGGGAAAACGGTCAATAGATATGTCCCATTACCCCCATTTCCTCTATATTTAACCCCAGAGGCATGAAGGCGGTGGCTAATGCATTTCAGGCGTATTACGGTATTTTTCATAAAGGTATGGGTATAGTGGTAATTCGACAAGATTTCAGGGGTATACATGTAATTTTTCCTACTTATTTTCATGTTTTCCTGTATGATTTGTCTCATGCATCCAGTTTTAGCCATGCTGAATCCTGTCTTGCTGATTACCAGGACCACTTGGGAGATGTTGTCTATGTTGAATTGCCTGAAGTTGGTGCTAACGTGACAAAAGGGAACAGCTTTGGAGCAGTTGAGAGTGTTAAGGCAACCAGTGACATTAACTCCCCCGTCTCAGGGAAAGTAGTCGAAGTCAATGGGAAGCTCAGTGAATCTCCTGGTTTGGTGAGTCCTCGTGACCACTTACACATGAGACTGTGTGGCTGGTGTCCCAGACTTGAATTTGATCTGCCATCTAGTAGGATGCAGTGGGCGTTTATGCATTTATGCTATGTTGGAAACACGCTATTTGCATTCCAAAATCACTCAAAATAAAGTAATTCAGAAACCTGAAGTTATCCTTAAAATTTAGACTTTGGCTGTCTTGTATTCACTTAAAAGACAATCGTTTAGTCTAGCCTGCTGTTGCATTACTGGGTTACAACTGAAATGTTGAGCCAGAACAAACAGATGAAGAAAAATGCACACCTCGCCACTGTAAGGGCTTGAGTGGACGAGAATACTTACTACAAAATGTTTAAGGGGCTCATCTAAATGGGTTGGTGTCGACATTTGCAGTATAAGGATGGTCAATAACTGTTGGTTTAAAGCTTTATGGAAATAAAAGGGGGTTTCTTTTTTCTTACATGACACACAAGTGAAGATTGTTTTGGCAACGCTACAATGCACCTCCAGAGATGAACCAAATGATTATCGTCGAAATCAACCTCTCTACTCCACTAATCTAAAGGAGCTGAAGACAGGTTGGCAGTTATCCAAATGATTGTCATTGAAATCAACCTCTCTACAACACTAATCTAAAGGAGCTGAAGACAGGTTGGCAGACTGGCAGTTACACCATGATTCACACGGTTGAAGTAGGTGATTGTTGAGCAATAACTGAATTCCTTTTTTTGGGGTCATGTGATATGATCTTAAACAGGAATTCTACAGGTTAACTGAAGTCCATGTGACAGTGGATTCACTAAAACTGTGAACATATTGCCTTGGTTTTATTCATGCTAGCATTATCAGAACATATTATTAAAGCAAATTGTTTTTCTGTGTAGGTAAACGGTAGTCCATATGAGAGTGGATGGATAATAAAGGTTGAATTGAGTGATCCAGCTGAAGTGAACTCCTTGATGGACTCGGAGCGGTACACCAAGTTCTGTGAGGAAGAAGATGCTAAACATTGAGGTCCCATGCAGCGCTTTGGCAGATCACAGTCACCAAGCTCCAGGAACACTCGTTTTATCAAGAATTTTGTAATGTACCAACTTTCATATCAACAATGTTTAAGAATAAATGTCTGCCTCCCCTATCTTTTTGTTTGGTGTTATTCTTCTTTATTTTCCCCTATTATTGCCTAGGCCTTAACCCATTTCCACCAAAAAGGGTAGAAAATCTGAGCCTTTCTGTTTCTTTCTCACCAGACGATCGCTTTCTGAATGCAAATTCAGATATGCTCTTAATCTTGTCGAAATGCCTTTCATATCTGACTTTTTTTTAATTTGATGTGGCATATTATTTTCCCACTATGAAGATTTTGCCATTCTCCTTCACTTCAGCTCTTATGTTCCAAGAGAAGCAGTGTTCCTCTCTCGTCTTGTTTTGAGTTGGGGTTGGTGGTGGAGGGAATAATTCTGCAGAGGATTCTACAGGTTGGACAAGTATAATACAGGGTTTCAGCAACGGTCAAACTTCACGTGAGAGTTTTTTGTATTAGTGAAATAATTAAAGAGAGTTTTACCCTTCGGTTCCTTTAATCCTGTACGATCAGTGCTAACCTTTGAAACTTGACTATTTAGCTTTGGATTTAGTTTCTTATAGACAGGTCCTCCTACTCATTTTATTGTAAACAAAAAGGACCTGTTTCTAAGGAAAGTCAAAATTTTCGAAGTCCATGATTAAATAGTCTGGGTTGCGAAAAGTAAAATTGTATGAGAAAAATTAGATGGAATAAAATATAAAACAACCCAATAACTAAATATTTTCTAGAAAGAGAAATGGTAAAAATGTCATGCTAGAACTGGTGTGTAAAATATTATTAGGCCATGTGTGTAGCACGTGACTTCCACCATCTTTTTTTTTAAATGTAAGTTCCATTTTCAATGTAAAAACGTTATTTGTCTCTCTTAGTAAATTATTTATATTTTTTAATTAATTATTTGTCACTTTTAACTCATTATTTATTATCTTTAGTAGATTAAAAGTGACAGTCCGGGGTAGCACTGGGTTCCCAGTGACATCCCTGGGCACACAAAAAAGTGACAAATAATTTAATTGAGAATGATGTAAGAGCATTTTAAAAAAATTAGCTCAAAATACAAACAAACATTTTACTTGGATTCGAACCTCCAACTCTTCTCTCCTCTCGCCCAACCCAATATCCAACCTACCTACGAATAGGAACAAATATTTAATACTCTTGTTTGAGATGTATAATTATTTGTCTATTTGTCACTTTTTTATAGCAAATGATCTAAGAGTATTTAATGCTCATATATGAGATATATATTCATTTGTCTTTTTAGTTAACTATTTATCATCTTTAGTTTATTATTTGTCATCATTAATGAGTTAAACGTGAAAAAATAATTTTATAAAAAAATGATATAAAATATTTAATATTTCTATTAAGATAATATAATAATATTTAAGAGCATTAAATGCTCTTACCAGATGAGTGATAGCTATTATCTATGCCACTGTGCAACTAGCTTTTTCACACAACTCACTCTCTCTCTCTCTCTTTCCTATTCTAAATGTCTAAGAGAACTTATAAAAAAGGCCATCGATAACCATCTATAAATTAAAAAGGATTCACATCACATTAAGGAATTTCTTACAAAAACCCTCTATCTACAGATTCTACACCAAAGTTCGCCGGACAAAAGGAACTATAAATATTGCATTCTTGGTGGTATGTTCAAAAAAATTTGAGAAAGACTTTGTGCACTTTTAAAAGTACATAAAATGCAATCCACCTAGATAAATTGTCCATGTGATCATGCACATGGGTAATTTACTCATGTGACACCAAAAAATGGTGTCATATGAGTAATTTATCAGTGGATTGTAATTGTGTACTTTTGAAAGTACACAATCTTTCTCTCAAAAATTTAACCAAGCTCTTGAAAAAAAAAAAAAAATGATACTATTCATCGTACTATACTGGCCGTGCCGAAGACTTGGAAAATCACGTAGGATCCAGCAGTGACGCGGCCAACCGTGATCTACACATGCCGACCGAGTTCACTCGGTAGGTGGCGGTTTGGATCTCAACTCGCTCGGGTCACATAAAACGGAGGGAGGGTACAACGTTAAGAAATTTGTCGTCTGTACCGGCACGACGACAACTCACCCACCACACCAACACGTACCCCCCACCACACCAACACGACCCCTCTCCTTTTCCCACGTTACGACGCCAGCAGCGGCTTCACATCACAGAAGAGAGCGGCGGGGTTGTTGAGCACTGCACTGCTGTGTTCTCGGCCTCGGATCTCATGGCGGCGAGGGCGCTCTGGGCGTCGAGGGCGGCTGCGTACCTGAAGATCTCCACCTTCCGCCGGAGCTTCTCCTCTGGTAGATCCTCACCGTCGGTTCCTCTGTGCGTTCCTCGTCGTCTTGTTCTTGGCGGGGGTGGGGGTGTAGATGGTTCCTTTTTTCACTGCTTTTGGTCCAACACTTGGGTGGCGCGGCTGCTGGATTTCTACTGTGATCCGTGAGTGAGATCCGTGGGTCTCTTGTTGATCCGGCTAGAGATGTTACTGGTAGCGGCGGTGGTCCCGTCTGTTTCTTGTCCCTTGTTTGCTGCTGATGTTGATCTGCTCGTTCGGCCTCCTCTTGAGCCAGTTTGTCTCTAATGTTTTCCTTTTTCTTTCTTGTCCATGTTTATCAAGTTCTTTCGTGAGGGATTGCATCTTTTTCTTTCTTTAGTTGGTACGGGTCCCAGTTTCTTAGATAAAGAGGCCTCTGTCTTGAAGTTCTCGTGGAAGGGATTCATTTGGTCGGATTATTCTGGTTTTGTCCGCGTAATTGTGTCAAACGTCAGACAACGATATTAATGTTAGAATGTGGATCATGTTTATCGCAGTTTTCACTCCAACAATGGCTGGATATGTTCTTGAACGGCTGTTGTTTAGACTAATTACCTGGTTAGTAAAACCATGTCAGTTGTTAGAGCATGGGAAACACCAATGTACGAGGATGTATAGATGATCAACTTGATCTCCAACCAACTATCAAATTTCCTACTGCGGTGATACCCTCTCCTTGAGTAATTCCTGCGCTAGTAAATACAAACCATTACAACCACTTCTTGATCAGATGCTATCCCCCCAACCCCATATATGCTCAAGATTGACAAAAAGGGTTGGAGACACAAAAAGGGAAAGAAAAATAAAAGAAAGCCCTTACAAAAGAAAGATATGCAAACGAAAAACCTAATCCCAGGGGACAAGATGAATGAAAGGAAGCACGAAGAGGGAAATGATGGAGCTCCTCTCAAAGAGTTGAAGCTTAAAGCCTCTTGACGGAGGTGAGCTCTTGACTTTTTCTGATGTTTCTTGGAGCCCTTTAGTGCCTTGGACCTCCTCTCAAAAAGATGAAGCTCAAAGCCTCTTGAAGGAGGGCGCTGTTGACTCTTTCTGATGTTTCTTGAAGCCCTTTAGTGCCTTGGACCTCTTATCAAGAGATGAAGCTCAAAAGCCTCTTGAAGGAGTGCGCTCTTGACTCTTTCTGATGTTTCTTGAAGCCCTTTAGTGCCTTGGACCTTGTTGAAGCTTCATTTTTATAGCATTAAGTGAGACAGAGCTATTAGGAAAGTTCCTAGCATTTGACATTCAAAATGACAAACTAAAGTCTAGTATTCAGCCCCTCAAATTGTGCCATAATTCCAACTGTTCACTTGGTTTTTCAATTATTGGTAATTCTTCTAGAGTTGTCAGCATTTCTGTAGCAGAGGTGCTGAAACTAAATCTACTCTCCATAAAGATGTATGCTATAGTTTTTCACATCACATATGTTCATGCGTGCTATGGTTGTATGTTTTTCAACTGCAATTTTAGCACATCATGAACTTCTAGGCACTGGAAAATACCTGAAGTCCTCCGGGAATTAAACATATTTCTTACTGATTTATGGTTTCGAATCAGAAGACTTTGCTTCAAACCTGATGCAGCATAGGTCATATATAGCTCACTGCAGTATCTGCTGTTGTGAACTAACTGGCTATCCTGCCAGTCAAACTTTCATGTCTAACCTATAATTGCCGTCAATGAATCATATCTACTTGAGCAGTCCCATTTTTTTGTTGGAGATTGTTCATCCTATTGAGGCTTCTGTTATTATCTTTTGCAGTTTTAGAGAATTTAAAATATGCTGACTCTCATGAGTGGGTTAAAGTTGATGGGACTTCCGCTACTGTAGGGATCACAGACCATGCTCAGGTATATATAACTGCCAGTGACCCACATAATTCATTGGTTCCTGTATCCAAGTCTTAGATTTCCATTAATATTTCATTGACTTATTTCTTCTTCATTTGTTCCCACTTGAATTTTGTCATGCATCCAGCTCTCTGGCTATATTGATTCCTGTTTGCTGGTTCTCAGGAGCACTTGGGAGATGTTGTTTATGTTGAATTGCCTGAAGTTGGTTCTAAAGTGACAAAAGGGAACAGTTTCGGAGCAGTTGAGAGTGTCAAGGCAACCAGTGACGTCTACTCCCCAGTAACAGGGAAAATCGTTGAAGTCAATGAGAAGCTCAGTGATTCTCCTGGCTTGGTGAGTCCTCATGACAACTTCCACATGACACTAGGTAGCAAGTGCCAAAGACTTCAACTTGGCCTGTCAAGTGTCATCTAGCATGCTGCAGTTGAGTTTCTGCATTTATTGTATGTTGAAGGAATATCCTATTTGCATGTCAAATTGCATGAGGTTAATTTGGAAACCAGACCTTGATGTAATCATTTAGCATAGTCTGTTCTTGTATTTCTTAATTTACAAGTATCTTGAAGAATCAGAATACCATAGATGAAGATGGATAAAAATGCACACCTCATCACTGTGAAAATTTAAGTGGACACGAATGACGAATACTTAAAAATGTGGGGTCTAATCCAATCATTGGGTTGGTGTTGCATTTGGATACGAGGACAGTCAAACAGGTAAGACATGTTGGATGCAAGGTCTGCAGAAGCAGAAGTGGTTCCCATAGCTGTATGGGCCAGTTCTGGTCCCAGTCCCAATTCTGGCCATACCGCTTCCAGGATTTAAGGTTTGATGGAGGTAGCAAGAAGGAGATACAAAGTGATGTTAGACTGTAAAAATAGGTCTATGCACTCTCGGATATTGTTCCCTCCTCCATAGGGATATTGTTACATGTGTATATCTAGTTTGAGCGTGCTTTAGGAAACAGACAACTTGAGTGTTTTAGCAACATTTTAGTGCACATCCGAAGACAATCCAAATGATTGTCATGTGTGAATGCAGCCTCCTTTCTCCACAAATGCATTGGCCTAGCCCCCTTAGACCCTACAACCAGATCATTTGCTCTCTGTTACCATCCACAACCCCCCCAACACAACCAAGATGAAGAAGGAAGAAAGGGAAAGAAGCATTCCCTTATCTGTTTCATCACGGCTGGTCATGAGCAGATTGCTTTCCCCATCAGGACAGGTCGGTGCTTATCACCTGTACACATCCATCTGAAAATATCATGTAAAAGCCATTTAGCCCCAATCTTCAAGGATTATTTTCACCTGATCCCCTACAGGATTTGGTATGATCTCATATTGTACTGAAGATACTAAAAACTTGGTCTGCCACAATTCCTTGCCGGTCACAGTCCCACAGTTGTGCCTGTGGACATAATGCCTTTGCAGAACATGTTATTAAGAAAAGTTGTTTATTTATGTAGGTTAATGGAAGTCCATATGAGAGTGGATGGATAATGAAGGTTGAAATGAGTGATCCAGCTGAAGTGAACTCGTTGCTGGACTCTGAACGCTACACGAAGTTCTGCGAGGAAGAAGATGCTAAACATTGAGGTTCCGTTGCAGCGGTGCTTTGGCAGTTCGTAATCACCAAGGTCCAGGAGGACTCATTCTATCTAGAATTTTGTAGCATGCCAACTTGCATGTCAAAATTGTTTCAGAATAAAAATCTTTCTTTCCCCATCTTTTTTGACTGATGTAATTCTTCTTTCACTATTACTGCATAGGGCTTATGCATTTCCACCAAAAGTGTTATATCATGGAACCGCTGTTGGCCGAAAGTTTGAACCTTTTTTGGTTTCTTTCTCACTAGATGATGGATTTCCCAATGGAAATTCAGATATTCTCTTGATCTTGTCGAACGTGTTGCATTTCTGTCTGATTCACATGTGGCATATCAATTTTCCCCTTGACCGAAGTTCTTGAGATCAAATGATGGCCAGGACGGTCCAAGAGAAATCGTTGTCTGTTTTTCTCTCTCCTTTTTTCCTTTCTGTCCGGTTTGGTGGTGTGGGTGCTTTCCTCCTTGAACGAATTATTCTCCAAAGGATTTCTACGAAAGTTCAAATCGCACAATCACCCTGTTAGGGACTCCAAACTAGTTGTCACCTATTAGAAGATGCATATGGTATAGAATCACGTCAAGTTGCTCGTATGATTACCGGACTAATGAAAGGGTAAGGGTAAGAATTTCCTCCTCTCTAATTCAAGGGTCCAGGCAAATGAGTGGGAATTTAATGGGTCCAAATCATAGGTTAATAACATGACATTAGCACGTCATTAACTACAGGCACATTGCAACTACCGGTGATATGGAGGACCTCGATTGGGTTGATTGGATAGAATTTTTGTCTAGAAACAAAAGGTCTCGAGTTCGATTGAGGGGAGGAGGAGGGTAGGTTTACATGTAATTCTCAAGATGTATAAGTCCAAAATTTTTCGACTGAATGAGATAAAGGCAATACAAATACATAAAAAGTGAAGACTGTTAGATCTTGAGGTTTACAAACATCAATTTCTGAGCTAAATCACATGGGGGTACCGATAATCTGTGATTATTGAGACATTTCGGGCACCGTGGGCTATAGAGTTCTACCCTAATCTCTACACCTCTGCTTTTTGACAGACATGGAGAAAACTCAAATGATCGGACAAATAAAAATGAAAAATTGTTCTGTAACTATCTCATCACAAGTATGTACAGACAGGGTATGCTTTTGGTCTGATACGGTAACGCCCCAAAAAGAATTGCTTAGAAATCATGTAAAACATATACCACGCAGCTAATTTCGGTGGTCGACAACTTCCAAGAACCAAACAAGAGGTTTCAGATGGCTGGCAAAAATATGTGAAGTAATGGATAGACTAGTATCCAAGAACATAGCAACCCAGTGGGAAAGAAAACTCCAAATGAAAACCTTGTCTATAGAACGTTGACACTGTTGAAAATTTGTCCTACATTTGTTTCACACTGTTGAAAATTAACTATGAACATAGTTACATTTTTTTTTCTTCTTCCGAGTACAATTTTAAGCCAAATGGCCTGCAAGCTGCAGGTGATGACTACATTAAGAACTCTGCCCCCCACAGTCTTCTGGGCTGATACCAATTAAGTTACCCTGTCATAAAAGGCAAAGGCCCCTCGGAGGAGGGTCATTCAACTCTATCCACTTCCTCCAGAGGGTAGGGTGTGATCTCGCAGTTATCAGACCGTAGAATACATAGCTTAATTGTGAAAAGGTAAAAGGAGGGGTGGGGTGGCATCCACCTCAGATGCCATGTTAGCTCTGACCACTGCTGCAGCTGCTGCATGGGAACAGAACAAAGCTTCATAAAACGAGTGCCAACTTTAGTAGGAGTCCCATGCACATTTAACGTCACATATAAGAAAAAATTTGCGCCACCAAGGCTTGAAAGGAAACACCCTGCAAACATGAAAATGAATACGAGCTAATTCATGTCTTGATCTTCCAGTCATGGCCCGTCCGTGGTCCACTTGCAATGCCCTCATAGTATCGAGTTGCAGCTTTCCGCCGTTCCAGTCCTTGACGAACTTTGAGAACAGTTCCCTTGCTGTTTCCGATGAAAGTTCTGAAAAAAACATTCCCTTCTCTTCTTTCAACCAGGTTGAGAACTCATTGTTCTTCAAGAAGTAGTCGTCCTTGGACAGCTCTTCAAACTGAAGACAACAGGCAAAGAACAGGATTAGTGTGACAGCATCATCATCATCATCACTAGAGCTTTATCTCATTATTTGGGACCGGCTATATGAATCCTATTCCGTCAAAGATTTCTATC
Organism: Colocasia esculenta; assembly: GCA_014218235.1. Taxonomy (NCBI): domain Eukaryota; kingdom Viridiplantae; phylum Streptophyta; class Magnoliopsida; order Alismatales; family Araceae; genus Colocasia; species Colocasia esculenta. The sequence goes on along the minus strand of CM024758.1, from coordinate 137,693,166 downwards.
AAATACTATATTCGTATTTAAACCCAAGAAACTAATATCTTTGTCCTTAATAACATCGCATCATTTCATTTTAAACCTATTCCGAACTCTTTTACTAACATCCACTAAGATTTGATCACATTTTTTAACCAACATCGAGTTAAGGTGACGATACCTGTGTCTAAACCACCTGAGTCTATTTCATCTCATTTTACTATTAATTGGAGTTATTTCCAAATCCTTACGGAAACGCTTATTCCTAATCTTATCTTTCTTAATTTTATCATACATCCATCTTAATATCCTCATCTCTACTATACATATTTTGTTAATATATTCCTTTTGTACTACCCAACATTGATAGTGTGACACCAAGTGCACAAAATTATGGTGATAAGAAGGTGACTACAACGTAACAAAAAGTAAAAGTAGGGGCACGTGCAATCATGCTTCAATACGAAACAAATAAGCAGAGGTCTATAACTTCGAGTTTCCTTAAGTATGAGTCTGCAACAACCTAAGAAAAAGTTACTTCTGAAAATTACAAATTGATACTTTTGCAGTTTTATGAAATCGCACATACTGAGATTGCTAATTCAGCGAAGCTTGTTTACCTCAGGATCAAAATATGGATGCTATTATACCATGATGATCACGTAATTTGTAGGATTCTTCTCCATAGCCCTAAAAAAATTCAATTTCTATTCGGGGACCTAACAGAAATTGCAGCAGTCATCTACTTCGGCTGTGAGAACCATCCATTATCAGAAAAAGGAAAATACACCAAGACAGAGGAGTCACAAGCTCTGGAAACGACCATCCTGATGAACGAGAAACTACTCCACTGTTGGGATTTCAGAGAGCAAAGATTTCTACAGCTCTTATGGCAGGAGCGTCTTTACAGTCAAACAAAATTTAGTTTAGAATGTTTATGAGATAGATATATAATAGTTGATTTCTTTTCCGAGGCTTTTGGTAAGAACTACGTATTGCAATAGAAGATATCAAACTAATGGTTCATACATACACATGGCTCCCTGATAATTCATATCTCATGTACAGCATCTTTGTCATGTCTAACCCAGTAGAAAGTTAAATAACAACACAGAAATGATCGATCATATGGATGATCATGTGGATTTTTTGATAATTCAATTCTCTCCATCTTTTGGCATGCATACAGGACCAAGAGCTAGTTGCATTACTCATAAAGTGCAATAGTCATTGTATGCAGGACATAAATGCGAAGACATCTGGAGAACAATCAAAAGAATGCAAATAAAGAAGAAAATAAGATAGACAACTTTCATCACAATGTAGAAGGTGCAGGATAAGTGCTCATAGTTTATTTGAGTAGTCCTTTGTTCCTGATTGCACCACCCAGAACTTGTGATGGGTATAGTAGAATGTCAAGTGGACTGGTGTCAGGTCTACCATTAGCCATGTCAGTACTGTACATCACTACGATGCGGGACGTGGGGGAAGAGAAGGGAGCAGAGGGGAAAAGCTTAGACTTGTGCTGGAATAGAGGGAGAAGAAGAAAAGAAGGGAAGACAGCGGGGTTTTTCAAAGTCTTTTTAATTTCTGATCATCAATACTCCTCAAGGAGGTTTACAAGGGTTTTATAAGCATTAAACCCTAAAGACTCCAATGACTTAAAGATGACCAAAATAACCTGGGACCTAAAATAGATAAATTCGCATCAATAATCACACAGAATAGGACAAGACCCTGTTGGGCCCCTAATGGGCCAACACTCACTCTAAAGACTACTCAAATAAACAAAAATACATCCCAAGGAGGATATCAATCCTCAAGCCAAATAGATGCCGATGTCGAGTCTGGATGTCTCCTCCGACGATAGGCGTAAGCCGGGTCAAACCAAACACGGCTCAGTTGTCCTCACCAATCCTCCTCGTCCGGAGGGAACTCAACCCCGTCGAGTAAGGATCAAGGGCGCTCTAGTGTCGCTCCAAGAGGTTCGGATCGATCTACTGCAGCTCCTCACGTGTGACCCACGTGTCCTCAGATGGTGGCTTGCCTTTCCAACGAACCAGGTAGCGTTGATAGTCGCCGATCTGGGATGTAATGACCTGCTCGTCCAATATTTGGTCAATTTGCTCACGCCGTGTGGTATTGAAGGTTGTTGGTGGGCGCTCAGGGTTGGGTTCACTCGGTGGGAGCAGGCTCAAAAGACTCACTGGGAATCACTGTCGGTTCTCGATAAGCAACTAGATCTGAGACATTAATGTGAAACTGATGTCGTAGTCATCTAGTAGTTCAACCACATAGACGTTGGACCCAACACATTTGAGCACTTTAAATGGTCCAGCTCCCCGTTTGTAGTTTTTTGACGACTCCCGAAAGAACCGTTCGAGTATAACCCACACTATGACGTACTCACCCTCCTGGAACTCGTGATAGCGATGATGTAAATTTGCTACATTTTTATACTTTTCATTGTTCAGTTCAATTTGTTGACGGATGTGCTCGTGCAAACTCCTAATGTGCTGGGCTAAGGACTCAGCTGATTTAGAAACTCGGGTTTGCTAGGACATAGGGACAAGATCTACTGGTTGCCTAGCTCTATAACTGTAACGCCCAAGGATCCGATACCCGGAACCCTCCAAGTACCCGGCCCTTGGACCGCCACCCACGGATCCGTAGACCCGGAAGGGTTAGAAATGACCTGGCGAAGTAAGCAAAGAAGACAAATGAACGTAACCCAACAGTACACAGTACGAGTCCACACGTCAAGTACATGTCTATCTGTCTGTCTCAAGTACAAGTACAGTAACAAAGGGAACACAGTACCCTTAAGGCATACCCCGAGGGTGAGAAGTACACAAACAGGGGAAGTACAGCTGCTGAACGCGACGCCTCGAAACTAACACTCTGTCCGAGGGAATCCTGCCGGTGCTGCGAGCTCTCACCTGTGAAAGGGAAGGAGTGAGCTTCGCGAACGAAGCCCAGTAAGGAACCCAACCCCTCACCGGTTCGAACAGCGGAAACGAAAGGACAAGCAGCTAACTAGGCAGGAGCACAACAAGGCTAAAAGAGTAACTAACTACGCAGCGGAAACAAGATAATAAATTTACTAAACAGAACTACTAACTAGCAGGTAAGGTAATAGAGTGGCAACTGTGCAAGTACTGAAATAAATGAACGGAAAATACACAAGTCCACAAGTCGTCAACACGGCACACAACACACAGTCCCAACTCGGTAGAAGTACTCGGTGGACGCTACCAGCTGCACACGCAGACGAAAAACCCTCGTCTGGACAAGAACACTAGCCACAGACCACCTCTACTAGTCGGTGGTCAGGTGCGCCCACTGGCGTCTTACCGCTCGACCACAAGTCCAGGTCTCCCCTCCCTCGGAGTGAGACGCATGGACGAAACAGAACCACAAGCCGTAGTCTGGCCGGACTACGGTCCCACGCCTGTCCTCCCGGCACGGCTCCGGAACCGTGTAAGGCGAGGCAGTGAGAACGGACTAGCTGGCCCGCACCGCGACACTCCAAACTCCGCGGGACCCGGACCAACTAAGTGAGCTCAACAAACGACTCAACGCCGCTGTCCAACACCGTTTTCCCCTCCGTCCGGAGAAACACTCGACGGACGCACTCGTGGCTCGGAGACCACCCTCAACGGGCCCACGAGGACGGGGGTCCCGGGAAACGGTAACAACCCCAAAAGCGCACCGTGCGCTGGGACAAGCCCTCAAGTGCCACAGCACCGGGCGAAGACTAGTAAGGCGCAGTGCTAGGGAGTCAGCACAAGCGTCACGAGTACGTACGAAACACAGGCGGAAGCAACTAGAACGCGACCATCGGTCAACTCAGAATGCCCACACGGCACAAGCGGAGAGTCGGCCGCCCTCGGAACACCCTCGATGGGCGCCGGAAACCCTGCACGACTGCCCCAGTTGACCGGTCAACAGGCACTACCGGCCCGGTCGGAGCCGACCGGGTGGGCCCGACCGCCACGTGGGTCGACCACACAGTCACCAACCCCGGGCCAACCCACCGTACAGCCGGGGCAACAACACACGAAAAATGGCTCGAAAACGGCGCAAAAACGGCGCGAAACGGAGTTCAAACGGCCCAAGGGAGAGTCTGCCGGCACATTGTGCCGCAGGGAACCCAGCCCACAGCCTGGCGCAATGCGCCAGAGGGCGGGGGCGCAGTGTGCCACCCAGATCTGGAACAGATCTGGGCGCACTGCGCCACAGGGGTCTCCCCCTCCCCGTCTCCTTCTCTGCGCGCAGGGAAGAGAAGGAGCGGGGGCCAGGCCGGCGAGCCGCTGTCGGCGCCGGCGCCGGCGGGAGGGGGGGGGGTCGCCGGATGGCGCGGCGGCCGCCGGCGGCCCTCCCCTCGCCGGGAAAAACGGCAGGAGCAGCACGGAGCGCAGAAGAGAGAGAAAGAGAGGGGAGGGAGAAAGTCGCCGGAAAAGGGGAAGTCGACGCCGGGGAGGGAGACGGGGGTCCTTACCTCGGCGGTAGGATCCGCCGGCGGCACGAGCGTCGACGGAGCTCTCTCCCACGAGCGGCAGCGGCGCCCGACGGCACCACGCACGGCGTCCTCCGTGCGTGGCCTCCCGGCGGCGGACGGCACGGCGGCAACGGGAGGGCTCTCCTCCGGCAGCGAGGAAGACGGCGGCGACGCGGCACTCTCCTCCGGCGAGACTGCAGCGAGAGAGAGAGAGAGAGAGAGAGAGAGAGAGGGAAGAGAGATGAGAGAGAGAGAGGTGCGTCTGGGAGGGAGAGGGAGAGCAGGAGAGAAGGAGAGGAGGAAGAGGGAGATGGCGAACCCAGGGGAGGGGAGAAGGGGTCCGAAGGGGGGGAGAAGGCATCGGGGGAGGGGAGAGGGTCGCTCTCCCCTTACCAGAAATGGCCGAGGGGCTTTTCTGGTGCACCCCATGCAAACGGCAAGGAGCCGTTCGCATGGCAGGTGCAGGGGGCCACCCCCCCCCTCCTCCTTCTACTGTGGCGAACGCCACATAACCTATAAATACCTCAAAGGGCTCATACCTGTAGACCTATTGACCGAGTTATTGTACGCAAATTCTACCAAAGTAGAATCAAATCCCAATTTCTCGCACAGTCTCACACTAGACAACGTAAAAGATCCTCCAAACTCCGTTGACAACTTCTGTTTGACCATCTATTTTGGATGGTAGGCTGTAGAGAATTTGAGTTTGGTCCCCAAAAGATGCCAAAGAGTCTTCCAAAGTAGCTCACAAAACGCACATCCCTATCCAGACAATAGACTTAGGAAACCCATGCAGACGGACAATCTCATCTAGGAAGAGACGGGCAATCCTAGATGCATCAGAGGTCTTGGCGCAAGGAAAAAAATAGCCATCTTAGAAAACCTATCTACGAGGACCGTGATGGAATCGTGCCTCCGAGCCGTGAGTGGTAGCCCAAGAACAAAGTCCATGCTCAAATCCTGCCACAGACGATCAGGAACAGAAGAGGAGTGTGCAGCCCAGTATTTTGCTTGCGCTGTTTGGCTGTGGCACAGATACGACACTGGGCCACAAGTCGAGCAACATCTCGTTTGAGACTAGACTAGAAGAAACGATACTCCACCAGTTCGATGGTCTTATTTCGGCCGAAGTGACCAGCTAGACCCCCAACATGCAATTCCCAAACTAAGAAATCACAGACAGATGTCTGAGGAATACACAATCTATCGCCCCAAAAAAGGTACCCATCTTGAAGGACATAATCCTGATACTATCGAGAGGGGTCAGACTGAAGGCTTGCATAATGAGACCAAAGTTTGGGCACTCCGCATGGTTCTCCTGAAGTTCTCGAACCCTATGACCTCAGTATGAACAATTGAGAACAAGTTTGACACCGACTAAGTGCATCGGCCACACGATTCTCCACGCCGGCTTTGTGTTGAGGACAAATGTATAGGCCTGGAGGTATTCAACCATCGACTATGCCAAAAATTGAGCTTCTTTTGGGCTTGGAGAAATCGGAGGGCTTCGTGATCTAAGTACAACACAAATTCATGCAATAACAAATAATGACGCCAGTACCTCAAAGCTTGGACTACCGCATAAAAACTCTTATCGTAGGTGGAGTACCTCAGTTTTGAATGGTTCAACTTCTCACTGAAGATGACCCTCCTAACTCAGCACTCCCCCTATGCCAACTCCGGATGCATCACAAGAAACTTCAAACACCTTTGAGAAATCAGGGAGTCGAAGCACAAGTGCTTGGGTCATTCGCCCCTTGAGTTCCTAAAAAGCAACATTTGCTACCTAGGTCTAAAAAAAATGCCCTTCCAAAGGCAGTCAGTGATCGTACTAAACTCACGAATGAATTGGCGGTAGAAGGTGGTCAGGCCATGAAAGCTTCGTACATCATGAAGGCTTTGCGGCTCAGGCCATTCTACGATCGCCTTGATCTTCTCCGGATCAACTGAAACTCCTCTACTTGATAAATGAACCTCAAGAAGGTTACCCGATTGGTCACAAAAGCACATTTCTTAAGGTTGCCATAAAGACTCTCACGACGAAGGATAAGGCAAACTTGATGCAAATGCTCCGCTCGAGTGCGGCTGTAGATGAGGATGTCATCAAAATAGACGATAAGAAACTCTCCAATAAAGGGCTGTAGAACCTCTGTCATAAGCCGCATGAAGGTACTAGGGGCATTGGATAATCCAAAGGGTATAACCAACCATTCATAGAGCCCATCCCTAGTCTTGAAAGCAGTCTTCCATTCATCACTGGGTCGAACTCTGACTTGATGATAACTACTCTTCAAGTCAATCTTTGAAAATACCGTAGCTCCCGCCATCATGTCTAACATGTCATCCAAACGGAGAATAGGAAAATGATATTTTATTGTGATGCGATTGATGGTGCAACTATCGACACACATCCACCAGGTGCCATCCTTCTTGGGAGTAAGGAGTGCGGGTACAACACAAAGGGCTCATACTGACTCGAATGTAACCACGCTTTAGAAGGGCTTCGACTTACCTTTGAAGTTTAGCAATCCTCGCTGGGTTTAAGCGGTAATGAGGTAGGTTAGGAAGAGAGGAACTCGAAATGAGATCAATGGCGTGTTGAATGTCACGCATTGGAGGTAAACCATCTGATAAGTCCTCAGGGAACACATCCGCAAAATCTTGGAGAAGAATGGTGACTTCGACGGATTGCTCATCAGTTGACTCTTCATTCGACTTATTGATATTAATTCGCAACAGCAGGGCAAATACATCGTCGGTCTCCTGAACCTCTTCCTCAAATTCCCTGGTAGTTATGAGATGTAAGGTAGTGACAACATGGGATCTCATCTCCCAGATACGCGAAACATGAGCCTATTTGGCTGAGGTGCGGGGAGATGGGTGGGTATGCTTGATTGAGGGATAGTAGGGTTGACCTCAGTGCTGGGAGGTGGGAAAACTTGTGTTGGAGAGCTTTGCGGTTGAGTAGGATGAATGGTGATGCAATGTCCGCCATGCTCGAAAACACAAGTGTTGGAGCGACCATAGAGAGTGGCGTCAACATCATAAATCCAAGGCCGGCCTAAAATGACGCTCCCAGCCTCCATGGGTAGGACGTCACACCAGATCTAAGCCTTATATGATTGGAGCTGGATCGGGACGAGGCATCTCAGATGAATAGGGGTAGAAGTGGTGTCCACCCAAAACACTTGATAGGGGCGGGGATGGTCCATAGTCGCAAGACCCAGATGGGTGACTGTGCTGGTGGAGATCGCATTGATACAACTCCGCTATCAATGATGACTCGGCAAACCTTGCCACCTAGACGACAGTAGGTCTGAAAAATTGTCATGCGGCGCCAATCATCATTCTCCTTTGGTCGGGCAAGAATGCACCGAACCACCCCAAGCCATTCTCCTTCGAGTGCTTCTGTAAAATTTACGGCCTGACTGGTGCCAATAGCTTCTTCCAGAAAGTACTTATCCGCCAGTTCGGCCCCGGCCTCATAACTTACATCCACGAGTGGTTGTGGAGAGTCACAAGATCAGCTCTCAATAGCTAGGGCTCTGTAGGGGCAAGAGCTAACAATGTGTCTTATCCCCTGGCAACGAAAACATCGGATGCGAGAGCTACCTTCTTGAAGAGCAACTTCCTTTATTGGCGCCTTCCCTTTGTCCTCTTGATTGACAAGTGGAGGTCCAAGAAGGGAGCAAACGGGAGAAGGTGGCAGAGCAGGCGTAGCCTCCCTCTGGCTTTGCCCTTCAAGAGCCCAGAAGGGGGGTACTCTCTGAGAAGGTGTTGGGGCAACACGTTGATCGGTGTTACGCTGGAAAGTGGGCCTAACTCGAGGGGGGTAATCCCTCTCAAGCTCAAACTATTTCATCTCTTGCACCACCTGATAAGCATGGTCATGGTCGGTCACATGCTGGCGGAACAACTCCTGTTGATAAATCGGTGAAGTCCCATCCGAAATCGAGAAAGGGTCAATGCACCCTCCTCGCGGACTCCACACCTCAACAAGAGATCATCAAATTCATCTATATATTCTACACTATCCATAAGCCGGGAGCCTATCAATCAATCGATGCCTATACGTCGTAGGGACGTACTTCTCTCGGAGCCTAGCTTTCATTTCATTCTACGTGTCAATTGACTCTTCATATCTTTGAGCAAGGCGATCCTCCAAGTTGGTCCAAAAGTTAGAGCCCGACCTCTCAACATGGTCTTGGCAAAGAAGGTTCGCGAGGGTCAGACATACCCATCCACTCAAAATAGCGGTTCATCCGTGCTTCCCAATTAAGATAATTTTGCGGTTCCAAAGACCTGTCAAAATTGGAACCTCAATGCGGGTGTTTCGGATAATCTGATCTCATTCACGATATGTCCACCGCTCATCCTCAAACTCAGGATCAGGTCTCTGACCATATCTCATGTGTCTCGGGACTATAGGAACTCTAGGAGTCTCGCCCACCTCCTCATCAAACGACTCACGGTCGTAGTCCCCCAACTGACCTCGACAATCCCCAACACGGGCAACTTTGGGAGGAGGGGCCACAGGGGAGCGGGGGTGTTGCTGTTGTAGCTGTTCAACAACTTGCTCAACCTCGGCTCATGGATGGCCCCTTCTAGCGCCGCAATGCGACCAACTATTCCTGAACCATGCAACCAGACTCGGTGACCCTCTCCTCTAGGCTTGCCAAATCCTCTCCTAAACGATGGTCTATCCTACGAATGTCTTCTCTGAGTTGGTACACTAACTCGATCAAGGCCAAGACCTCAGGGTTTTCGGTGCGTGAGCCCGGAGCTAGTGGGTGTGATCCTGACATGGCGGGGTGTGAACCTGACATGGGAGAGGTAACGTGAAACACTGCACCGCTATGTGTGGGCATGAAACATGAACTCAACCTGACTGACTTGACAACGACTAAGCATGAGAAGTTGATTGAATTTTCTTTTTATATTTGATTTTGACTCAAAGATTGATTTCTGATCTCTCTCTCTTTTTAAATATCTTCTTTGTGCAGCAAATTCTCTGTCGCAATTTCGAAATCTAAGAAGAAGATTACAACTAATACGAGCAAGCTACACTATCGGGAATTTGTCAAACAAGCACTACAAAGTGTCAAATCAAACATTGAGATGAATTATCACAATATATGAATCAAGTCTAAATGCAATGCCTCTACCAGTGTAACGAGATGTAAACTCACAGCCCTCAGATCTACAGTGACAAAATTTTAGTTAGCTAGGAAACCTATCTCACATACGACGACAAATTTAACTAGATACTAGAAAAGCAAGTGAGAGAGAGACGTGTGACTAAGCGCTAACCGACCCGTTGTCAAGCGAGGTATCGACTGTCCTGAGAGTGGATCTGCTCGGAGTGGCTAACGGGCAATCACAGTCCCCAGTTGTTGTGAGTGCCAATGTTGCGAATACGATGATGAGACCCTCCAAATGACAAGTGTGCAGCGGAGAGACAGTCGGTCGGCTTGGGTGTGAGCGCGGAGGCGTACGCAGTTGACGCGGCTGGCTGAACTCGTGAGGAAACGCCAGGAGGTGGATGTTCACTGGATGCTCTCCGTCAACGTTGATGACACCGTGCAGGTTCATTTGAGTTGGTAGTGACTGGCGTGTGTCACAACTACAGTGCACAAAGATGCCGCTGTGGCACAGGCGTCATGTTGCCGGACGCGGGCGATCACCTTGACAACCCTCGGCTCTTCGACGTGCATATTGGGGTCTCGCGCAAATCGGCTGTCGGCGGCGGCGTGGCCCGCACTAACGTAAGCGGGTCTATGCACGCGAGACCTACGATGGAGTGTCTTCGCACGTGGGGAGGGGTTGGCGGCTTTCGCGCTTCACACACGATGAGGGAGACAGACTTGGTGCAGCGTGGAAGTGCGGGACGTGGAGGCGCAGATGGCGTGGGCGGTCCGTGTACGTGTTCGCGGGGCGAACAAGGATGGGTCGCGGTACTATAGCGCTACAGTAACACTCGAACACTGTAGCGCTACAGTGCGCGTTACAGTAATCGCAGATGGAGAAAAAGGCGGAAGGAGAGGGAGCCAGAGGTGAATCAATGTTGCTCTGATACCAAAATGATGCGGGACGTGGGGGAAAAGAAGGGAGAAGAAGGGGAAAAGCTAGGACTTGCGGTGGAACAGAGGGAGAAGAAGAAAAGAAGAGAAGACAACGAGGTTTTTCAAAGAAGTCTTTTTAATTTCTAATCATCAATACCTCCTCAAGGAGGTTACAATGGTTTTATAAGCATTAAACCCTAAAGACTCCAAATGACTTAAAGATGACCAAAATAACCTTGGGACCTAAAATAGATAAAATTTGCATCAATAATCACACAGAATAGGAAAAGACCCTGTTGGGCCCCTAATGGGCCAACACTCACTCTAAGACTACTCAAATAAACAGAAAATACATCCACGAGGAGGATATCAATCCTCAAGCCAAATAGATGCCGATGTCGAGTCTAGATGTCTCCTCCGACGATAGGCGTAAGCCGGGTCAAACCGAACACGGGCTCGGGTGTCCTCACCAACTACATTGCTACATGTTGAACACTAAACATAAAATACCGAGAGGCAGAAGGGGTAATCAGCCAACTCTTTTTCCTTTTTAAAGTAAGATGGGATTTCCCAACTCCACAACCAAATAAAATTCTTTTTCCTTTTCAAATATGACTCCACATGTTATGCCCTTCCCCTTTTTAAGACACCCCCCCCCCCCGGGGAAAAAAAAACATCAAATCACAACTGAGGTACCGACAAAAGGGAATGGCAAATAAGCACAAGATAAAAAGAGGGAGAGTTCTCCGAGAGGAAGAATCCCATAGGTCCAGAGATCAGTTTCCTTCAAAGCTAGGACTTCACCAGCCTTAAAAATTTTAAACCAAATCATGACACATGCAACCATGTTTCGCTGCATGCTAAGCTGTTGTGGTACCCAGATGGATGCAGCTTCCTCACTCCCTTCAACTTATTAAATGTTTTCTTATTCTTTCTCCTCTCATCCTCTTCCTTTTCTTACATCTGATGGTGAATACGACATGGAAATAGCAAGACAGGGAATAGAGGACCATGAATATTAAGAACAAATAAAGATATCAAAGGTCAGGGTTCATAGATCAGATATTGATGTCTACATAAACACGAGCAACATTGATTCGAGAATTAATACCCCTAGTCACATTGTTTGTGAAAAATGCATCCAACTCTTGAAGAATCCTTATTGTTAAACTTTATTTTTGCATGAATCTACGAGTCTTTGAGATCATGCAGATCTCAAGATTATCTCCCTCTGCCTGGAAAACTTTCTAACACTCTGGCAGGAGGTCGTTCATGGACTGACTCTACTTGTAGGACTGGACATGGCTTGACCATGAGCTCTGATCCATGGCATCCTTCAAAGGACATCAACCTCCTAGGAGAGATAGAAGAAGGTGGAGAAGAGGAAAACAGAAAATAAGGGGAGGAGATGACAAGGGTCACTAGAGATTGCCATGCCACCAACCTGAAACAGCCATGTTTCTGTATCTCTTCTTCCTACAGCATTCATGATCAGGAGTTGTGCGCAACTGGTCATAAGAATCTGACAATTCCCTACAGCTACTCAACGGCTGAACCACATAAGCCCCTCCTCATCTGGAAAACAATAATGTTTGCAATTCTCACAACTATGTCGTCCTTACACAATGGCTGAAGTAATTAAAGGTGTTATGAAGAGCTGGCTCAGGCCGGTAAAAGCCCCTTCTGAATAGTGATTAAACTGCAATTATTATCATCACTGGGGAATAGTAGACCAATCAACAACTTTCTGTAATGATTTCTGAAAGCAATTCTTTAAACTAGGTTATAAATTCCGAAGCACTCACAGACACCGAAATACAGAATAAATTAGTTGTTCGACAATCTGACCGCTTAAAATGCTAGGAAAAGGACGCAGAAACAATCAAATACAGGGCTTTCGATCTGAAAACCCTAAAGCATACACCCAATCACCCATACTGATCACTACCATTGCAGTAGAAACTCAGGCTAGCTGCATAATCTCGTGATCATAAAACATTGGAGCCTTGTTTCGAAAATGGGGCCGATGCACATGCAGGGAAATCTACCCAAAATAGGAAACAGCAAATACAACTTGTCGAGAAGAGGAAACCTACCGAGTCCGGTACCTTCCCGCCGGTGCTCCGGTGCTTCTCCTTCTCCCTCGACTTCTTTTTCTTCCTCCTCTTCTTCTCATCTGTTCTTCCCACAGGAACCATCAAAGATGATCCAAGTGAAAACAGTATACAACCGGAATAGAAAACCCAGAAGAAGGAAGCAGACACAAGACACGGTGGAAGGAAACAAGGGGAAGGAGGGCCCACCTCTGTCCTCGCGACTCCTCTTGCGCGACTTCTCGCCCTCCTTCCGACCCGTCTCCCGCTTCTCCTCTTCCCTGCGGCTCTTCTTCTCCTCCCTCCGGCTTGCCCTTCCCCCGTCGGCCGCCTTGTGGCTCCGGCTCTTGCCGCTCCTCCTCCGCCTCTCTTCCTCCTCGGAAGAAGCAGCAGAAGCCCCGCCACTGGGGAAGGAAGGCGAAGGAGACGGCCGCCGCTTCCTTGACATCGCGTGGCCGTCGCCGCCCATCCGGGCCTTCGCAGACTCGACCGAGAGAAAGGAGGGAGCGATGGCCGCTAAGTTCTTTGTTGACGCGGAAGAAAGTCTGCACGGTGTTGTTCCGCCGGAGTTACCGACGCATTTAAAGCATGGTTCGCCCGTGCCGCCCAAATCGGCGCGGCACGGACGTACCGTACCGTGTCTGGGTGCCGCTATCGACCCAAGCGATCCGTCGCGAGACGCGGCGGGTCGTCACGGCCCGGTCCGGTACACACCGGACCGGGCCGGTTTGGCACAGTCCGAGTCTTTTTTTTTTTATTTTTTTTAACTTATTCTCTCACGTGTGATATATTTAAGAGGTCTAAATGATGTCTAATTGAGATGAAACTTTAAACATAAGTTAATTAAGAGACGATAAAAATATAATAATTTTAGTTCTGTCCCAAAAATTATTAGATCGACTTAATCTCACATCTAAAGATCTAAATGATGTCTAATTAAGATGAAATTTCAAACATAAACTAATTAATGAACGATACAATTATAATAATTTTAGTTTAATTTTTTAAATTAATTTTTTATTAAATAAGAACTGTCTCAAAAATCATTAGGTCGACTTAATCTCGACATCTATGCATCAATAACTCATGATATTTATATTTTTAGAATCAATACATGTTTTAGTAGTTATGATGACTTCAAATTTGACTTTATTTTCGAAACTAAATATTACTCCGTTGAAGTGCACAGAAGGTTCGCTTTACCGTGACAAATTCTGTGTGCACTTAAGAGGTCTAAATAATGTCTAATTGAGATAAAATTTCAAACATAAACTAATGAAGAGATGATACAAATTATAGTCATTTTAGTTTAATTTTTTAAATTATTTTTTTGTCAAGTAAAAACTGTCCCAAAAATCATTAGGTCGACTTAATCTTGACATCTATGCATCAATAACTCATGATATTTATATTTTTAGAATCAATACATTTTTATAATAATTATGATAACTTCAGATTTGATTTTATTTTCGAAACCAAATATCGTTCCGTTGAAGTGCACAGAAAGTTCGCTGTACCGCGACAAATTCTATGTGCACTTAAGGGGTCTAAATGATGTCTAATTGAAATAAAATTTCAAACATAAACTAATTAAGAGATGATACAAATTATAGTCATTTTAATTTAATTTTTTAAATTAATTTTTGTCAACTAAAAATTGTCTTAAAAATTATTAGGTCAACTTAATATCAACATCTATGCATCAATAACTCATGATATTTATATTTTTAGAATTAGTACATTTTTCTAGTAATTATGATGACTTCAAATTTGACTTTATTCTTTGAACCGAATGTCGTCCTGTTGATTTTTTTAGTGTTATATTAATATTTTATTATACATTTTAAGACGTTATAGTTTTGTTTCTGTTTTCGAATTCTTAGTTTTGATCTAATAAAATACATTGCTCATATCATGAACAACTTTCATGAAGAGTCCAAAGATTAGATCACCATCATTCAGGTTGTAGAGAGGTTGCACTCATTGCTATTTTTTGGATCGCGATATGAGAGAGAAGGTCAAAAATAATCCACTGTATTTTTAAGTACAGATATTTATTTGATGTGATTTTAGTTGGAACTCATAGAGAAAGTCGTGGGGAACACCTTTCATGAAGAAGTTTCGAACAGATATACTCTCATTTGAGATGTGGAAGGTATGATAATTATGTATATGTAAATCATGATATAAGAGAGAATGTGAAGAATAATCTACTATAACTTTTGACATATATCACCAATTGAGATGATTCCACTTTGAAGATGATGTTGAAAAAGAATAAAACAACTTTGATGAAGATCTCATGAGCATATAAACCTCTTTTTAGGCTGTAGAAGGCGTGATATCTCTGATAGATCTGAGGATATGAGAGAGAAAGGGGAGAGAGAAAAGGTACATGTATGAGAAGAGATGGAAAGTCTATCTTAAGTTTGGATGGAGAGTCTTTTTTGAAATTTACTCATTTTAAATATTAACCAAATCACAAAATTAAAAATAAATCAAACAAACCATTTTTCCACCGTATTTCAGCGGTACAGTACGGTACGGTACGTACCGTCCCACGGAGAATGCGGTACGATCGATCCGAACGGTACGACGAACCTTGATTTAAAGTGATGTATCTATCCGGGGAAAACTACAGAAATGAGAAATCTATAATATTCGAATTTATACCCTTAAAATTGCATATTACACTTTAATACCCTTATACTTCATATATTTCATTATATATATCTCGAAAGCAAAAAAAACTAAAGTTTGTCATACTGCTACGATACCCGTACTATATTGTGCCAGGGCGTTTACGGGCCCTGTCATGGTCGATCCATTGGGTCATAATTTGTCGACCGATTTCTTCTGATCAGTCGATCGATTCAATCAGATGATTGATTTCTCTTGATCGGTCGATCGATTTTCTATCAAGGTGGCATCTAAATTTCTTGGTCTATTTGGTCTTCAAAGAGAGACGAAAATTGGCCAACTAACTTAGAATTTTTGGTTTATCGATCGATATGGTACAGATTGTATCATACCATACTGGCAAGAACTCGATACAATCTATCCACACGGTACGACCAATCTTGAAAAAAATTAACTAGGCTTCGAATCTAACATTCTACAACTCTCTCAAAAAAATAATTTTTAAAAGAATAATTACACACATACCTCTAGAATATCTCGTATTCGAGATTATACCTTTAAAATTTAAATATTATACTCTATAGCTCTATATTCCATATATTTCATCATGTATGCCCCTACAATTTATTCCATACATTTAACCAAACCACAATTGATTTAAAAGAGTAAAAGGACTAGCTTTTGTTTTAAAAGTTTTAAAATTTTATTTTTAATATATATATCTCTAAGATGAGCTCAATCTGATAGACTAGGCTCCCTCCACCATCAACAGTAGATAGGGAGATGCCCCTCTAACACCCTCACCTCTCTCTCAATGTGTATGTGTCATGGTTGGTTGTGCGCTCTGTGGATCACATTGACACGGCCGAGTCGGACCGTGTCAGGGACTTAACGAGTTGTTGACACGGTTGACACGATACAATGACACTAGTATTTTCTATTTTTTATCTAATTTATAATTATATATTTTTGCCATTTCTTATCATCTCAATTGAATGGTATGGTGTTTATATGGTTATTTAATGTGAATGAGACATCTATTGTGAGGCTTTGTGCCCTTATTGGAAGCTTAATAGGCCTTTTGCAACGTTTGGGGTGACGACAGGCTCCACTGCTGTTAACCTTTGTTGACGGTAGGTTAGACTGCTGTCTAGTTGGGGTTGATGGCAAGATAGTGTGCCTTCAACCTATGTGGCAGAAACCTATGTTGCCGTCAAATTTGAGAGGTTCTAGAGTTTTTTTGTGTAAACTTGACGGCAGTCTATTATATTGACGTCAAGTGATGGCGGTTAGGTTGACAGCGGTCTATGTTGACATCAACTTGCATGAACCTATTTTTATATATGCAACCCAAGAGCTCTTCTCTCTCTTCACCTCCTCTCTCCTGTTGGCCCTTTTGGTACGGCGACAAGATAACCTAGAGGGGGGGGTGAATAGGTTTTCTGAAATCTGAAATAGAAACTTGAACACAGAAAATTATCACTTGAAAGTTTGGTTAGTTGAGTGTGATAATGAGTAGCGGTGCGGAAGCAAATAAACAATCACACAAAAGACATAAGGAATTTATCCTGGTTCGGCCCTTCCCACATGGAAGTCCTACATCCAGTCCCCAAGCAACCTCTTGGGATTTTACTAACCAAGGGTACAGTCCCTCTCAAGGATAATACAACACCCAGGGTCTTCTTCTCTTTCCCGGGCAAGAAGGCAGCCCACTTCTCTTACAGGTCAAGAAGCTAACCTCCTGGTATAAACCCCAGTGCGGTTCTGCTAGACACAAACTCCTAGCTAGGTTCTACACTGTATACAGTCCTACAGCTGGACAGAAGTCTTTCTTAGAAAAGAAAGAACAAAGCTGAGAGTTGGAACAAATGAAAACCAACTAAAAGAACTCTCAGCGAAAAGACTCTCTCCCCCAGACTACAAAGATGCACACAAAGAGAGTGAAGATAGGAGAAGGAGCTTGAAGCTTGAAGCTTGAGGGCTTCAGATGCTTGAACACTTCTTCTTGGGCTCGGGTTCTTTCTCTCTTTTTCTTTGAGTGTATATGGAGTTGAGGTTCCTCACAGGATGTACACTCTTAAAAAATCATCAGGAAAGCTCTTACTTCTTCTTCAGCCATGCTTTATCTTTTATATGAGCAACTTTGAACAAATCCGTTAGAGTTCTAGCTGTTGCTCATCTTCTCTTTCTTCTGATATTTTGTGGTCTACGAGTTCTGCAAGCATAGAAGACGTGTTTAGATAAAAGAGTATTTCTGTCAAAAAGGTTCATACCTCTATGTTTCCTGTTGTAACCCAGAAGTAGTAAGTAACCCCCTTTTTGTTGGCAGGAAAGAAGAGATCTAGAAGGATAAGTAAAAAGATCTCCTGTCAGAAAGATAGAAGATTACGCAAATCAATAATATATGACTTTTTCACTAGATGCCAAAAGATACTTTGAAATATAAGAAAATCGATGTTTAAGTGAAATCCATGTTGAAATTCATATTTTACAAGCGAATCCATGTTTCACTTATCAAATCCTTATGAGAGCAAATCCATGTTAGAGCAAATCCATGCGAGAGCAAATCCATGTGAGAGCAAACCCATGTGAGAGCAAATCCATGTGAGAGTCACTTATCAAATCCTTATGAGACCAAATCGATCTAAGGGTCACTTATCGAATCCTTATGAGACCAAATCGATGTGAGAGTCACTTATCAAATCTTTATGAGACCAAATCGATGTGAGAGTCACTTATTGAATCCTTATGAGATCAAATCGATGTGAGAGTCACTTATCGAATCCTTATGAGACCAAATCGATGTGAGAGTCACTTATCGAATCCTTATGAGACCAAATCGATGTGAGGGTCACTTATTGAATTCTTATGAGACCAAATCGATGTGAGAGGCAAATCCATATTTTCAAGCAAATCGATGTGGCACTTTGTGAACTGAAATCGATGTCTATTGAATAGACATCGATTTAACTTTTTAGTGCAAATCATACGACAATAATGTCATAAATTTATATTTATTAGAAAAACATGATATTAATTTATTATTAGAAAAATGTGGTATTAAACATATTTAATATTTAATTAATCACAAGTTTTATTATCACCAAAATACCATAAAATTTATATTTATTAGGAAAATATGATATTAAATATTTTTAATAATATTTAATTAATCATAAATTTTGTTATCACCAAAATATAAGGGTAAAATGTAGGAGTGGTTCAACAATCTCCCCCTTTTTGGTGATGATAAAATTTATAAAAATTTTCTGACAAAAATACTTAAAGCATAGAAAATACAGAAAATTCATAGATAATTCTCTCCCCCTTTTTGTCACTAACCAAAAAGGAAGGATCTTACCATGCTTTCTCTCCCCTTTGTGAAAATTTCTTACCATTGAGAAGTTCAGCAATGATTGACATTAAAGAATAACTCCCCCTTAGTTTGTGCTCCCCCTGAATGAGAGACTCCACTTGAATGAGACATGTAAATAATTATTAGTAATGTTAAAATTTTAAAACAAATAAATGACTACTCCCTCTTCAAATATGAGTTGGATGAAGAGCTGGCAGTCACCAATGCCTTGAGCATCCTTGATCCTGATGTTCCAAGGCTATCCTGCAAATAAACTACTCAGAAGTAGGTACCCAAATCTTTTTGGGTCCTTGATGGTTAGATGCATAAAAATATCCTTTCGGGATCCATACTAGGTGCCTTGTTGTGCAGGTGTTTACTGTGTGTCCTAATTTATTGCAATGAGAACAACAATGAATATAATATATTTTGTAGTTCTTATTGTTTTTGTAATGTCTGTTTAGAACACAATTTTTAGAAACCTTTTTCGTTTGATAAAGCTTGTTCATTTCAGGGGCCTTTTTCTGAGGCATTTTGGTTTCTTTTACAAATTTTGACAAATGATATTTTCATGAAATTATGGCTTATTTTCCTTTTTCCGGAGGTATGTATCCAAGCCCTTGTTTATTATTTCCAGATTTTGACCCTTTTAAGCATAGGGCTAAAGATGTTTTCCCTCTAGTTAATTTTCTAACTAATTCTTTTAAATAGAGATTTTCTTCAGTTAGAGTTTTTAATTTTTCTTCTAACTCCAACTTCTCATTATTCTTGCTTTTCAAATCTTCATTTAAAAGATAATTATTATCTTTACTGTCCTTTAATTATTTTTCTAGTTGCTCCAATTCGGATTTAAGATCAGAATTGGTGTTTTCCAAGCAAGTAGTGTTGTTTTTCAGATTTTTTAATTCTTTTACAACACCTTTATGTTTTTCATATAGTTCATTAAAGACTTCTTCTAAGTCTTCAGACTCTGACCCTGAATCAGTGCATGAATCAAAAATGGGTCAGAATGTACCTCATCTAGTCCTACCATGAGGGCTAGACTTACCTGCTCTTTCTCCGACTCTGAGCTTGATGATTCTGAACTTGTGGCCTCTTCATTTTCCCAAGCAGCCGCAATGGCTTTTCTTTTGAATTTCTTGTGCTTCTTTTTGGACTTTTCTGGTTGACCAGTCTTCTTTAGTTTAGGACAATCTGGTCTTAGATGTCCAGGTTTTCTGCATTCATAGCAGACTGGTTCTTTTTCTTTTCTCTCTTTCTTTTGAATCCTTCTTGATCCATTTTTCTTCTTCTTGAGAATTTTTTGAAGCTTGGACAGTACTTCATCTACGTCACTGTCTTCAGAATCTGCATTTTTGGAACTAGAAGAAGAAGAAGTGGAAGGAGCAGCTGCAACTTTAAGAGCATTAGTACATTTTTTCTTTGATGAGCTTTCAGATAGTCGCTCCATATTAATTTCATGTACCATGAGGAACCTATTAAGTTATCAATAGAAAGTTTGGTTAAGTCATGGGCTTCTTCAATAGCAGTTACTTAGGTGTCCATGAAAGAGTTAAGGACCTAAGTATCTTTCTAACAGTTTTCTCATCAGAAAGATTTTTACCAAGAGAACTCAGATCAACTACTATGCTCGAAAATCTATTATACATTTGAGTAATGTTTTCGTTAGGAAGCATTTTAAATTGCTCATATTGTGAGACAAATATCTATCCTAGTTTGTTTTACTTTATCTGTTCCTTCATAGGTTACTTGCAGTTTATCCCATATTCTTTAGCAGATTTACAGGTAGATACTCTACTAAATTCCCTTTTAGATAAATCACAACATAAATAGTTCTTTACTTTAAAGTTTAAAGATAATTTACTTTTATCTGCTGCTGTATTGGCAGTAGTGCCTGGAACAGAAACAATAACATAATCTCCTACCTCGATTACCTGCCACAGATCAAAGTCTGTGACTCGAATGAAGCATTCCATTCTCATCTTCCATATTGGTAATCCTCTCCATCGAAGAATGGAGGTCTGGTGACTGATTGGCCTTCAGCAAATCCTTGAGCTGCCATGGATCTTCTCTAAGATCGTTGGATCTTCTTGAATGATCAGAGAACCTCTCTCTGATACCACTTGTTAGCACTTTTGGTACGTCAGCAAGCTAACCTAGAGGGGGGGGGGGGTGAATAGGTTTTCTGAAATCTGAAATAGAAACTTGAACACAGAAAATTATCACTTGAAAGTTTGGTTAGTTGAGTGTGATAAAGAATAGCGGTGCGGAAGCAAATAAACAATCACACATAGGACACAAGGAATTTATCCTGGTTCATCCCTTCCCACATGGAAGTCCTACGTCCAGTCCCCAAGCAACCTCTTGGGATTTTACTAACCAAGGGTATAGTCCCCCTCAAGGACAATACAACTGTAGCAACCTTGAATTTTAAATTCAATATAAAATAAAAATTTCAATTTAATAAATGAGATAAATAGATTTAATTAGAATAAATGAGAAATAAGTGAAATAAAAGGGCATTAAATCAAGCCCAATAAGTTAAAACCCTAATGGGTTGTGTAAATGGCTTAATTACAAAATAATGGGCCTAATTGTGAGGAGCCCATCATGGGATGGGAAATAATTATCCCAATTTTGGATAAAATTAATTAATAAATAGTAAAGGCTTAAGATAAATACTAAATAACTCTTAAATATCCAAAACAAGAGTCCTTACCCCAACCTAAACCCTTGGCCACGAAATTGGCTCTCTTCCTAATCCAAATTAGGAGATAATGGCAAAGGGAGAAGGAGATAAAGAAGGAAATTCGGATTTAATAGAGAAAGGAAGAGTTTTAGCAAGTTAGGACTCTATTAGCCATCAAAACACCCAAATTCGTCCCAACCAAAACCCTAGTTCGTGTCTAGAGCCTTGGGAGACGAAGAGGAGGCGATTTTGGACGTGGAGCTTGGAGGAGAAGGGCTGGAGCTTGGCTATTCTTCTTCCTTTTTCGTCATCAAACCCTAGTCTTCTTGTCAACGCAAAAAGGTAGGCAATCTCTCAAGCTTAAACCGTGTAAAAATTACCCTAGGTAGTCTTCATGATCCTCTTCAAAAGCCCTCTTGTTTTGCTCTTTTTCGTTCACTCATGAGAGCGAATTAAATGTTGCAAACTCTGTCATATCCATGCACCCGAACCCACTTGTTTGCTTTGAATCCTTGCATATACTTGATCTCGTGCCCTGAATTTATTCTCTTAAATACTACATGATACTACCTTTCAAATGCCCCTATTTGCCCTAATTTTCATTTTGTATCCATGACGAATTAAATCGTTGATCTTAGACTGTGCATGTTTAGGTTAACGAAAAGTCACCTAGTCAAAGCATGTTCTATACATGACTGTTTTCTAATTAATCGTGACCAGTGACAGATCTCCTTGTCTAGTTTTGTTTAAAGTTAATTTCGTGAATTTTGGAAGTTCCTGTGATTTGATTCGGATTTTTAAAGTAACCTGTAGCATGCATGGAATGGATGGAACCCTACCAAGAAGGGGAAAATTCTCCTTTTCTGGGCTCGGGCCACTCCCTGAGATCGCGACGGCCCGATCTGCCATGACCTCAGAGGGGGTCGCGACACCAGGACCCGTCGAGACCTGAACGCGACAGGTCGACTGGTCGCGACCTGCCCTCCGGTTCACCCCAGTGCCGGTTCACAGAACGCGCCAAGCCAGGGCGTCGCGATGACTTAACACGACCCACCTGTGCGTTGCGACCTGAAACCTGAACGCACCGGACCGCTTTGCCGCGACCTAATCACGACAACAACCTGCATCGCGATCTGACTATGGCAGCCAGAACCTTAATTTTACCATTTGCTATTGTGCTATATAAACCCTGTTTACCCTTAATTAAATGTTGTCATGCATAAATTCAATTTGTTAATTTAAAATGGGCAATATTATGTGAGATTAATTTATGTAAAAGATATGTGCACAATCATCATGTCCTCTTGATTTCTTACACATGCACACACTAACCATTCATGTTTGCCATGAGACCTTATTAATTCACTCAATAATATATCTGGTAATTTAGCGAAATAAATTACTAAATTTCCTATTTTTAAATAATTATAGTTGTCCTCGTTTTCTCGCGCGTTTTATACACCGTTACCGTTCTCCCTCGGCCTTCGAGCACTCGAGCATGACGGACCAGTTTTTACACACTTTTCTCTTGGCATGGACCACCTCTCCACCGGGAAGACTCCTGACAGGACCAGGGACTCCTTGTCAAGGCCTCCGTAAGTCTTTTTGGCTTGGCGCATGTCCTTAGCCGATGAGCTGGTTGTACCTTAAATCCCATTACCCCTTAGAGATTAGTACGATTCATGGCCTTAGTGTGTTCTCTCCTTATCTTGTGTTCACGCCAGACCATTTAGGCTCGTGTTCACAGCACGGCTAGTGGGCGGTTGTGATTTCTATGAAACTGCCGGTACCCGACATGGTGCCGCGCAACTGTTACTATCGGTGTTACGTTGTTTTACGATATTGTCCCTATCTCGTCTACTGTCTATACCCTCTCATCTGTTCACGTTCTCTCTACACTCTCATCTATTCGTCTATTACTCTCATATTTTCTTGGTACTCTCCTGGCCATTCGTGTGATTGTCTAAGATAAAGAAATGACTAATGCCAGTGCAATGGGGCCCGATCTAGTCCTGGGAGGAGCGCCCGAAAAGTGCCAGTGCCCATGGGAGTTAAAATGATCAAGGATGTGTACGGCATGCATCCAGTGCCATTATACTATCTAGATTAATCTGTGACAATCAAAGTGCTATCAATACAAGTGCAAGCTAGTCAAGTGCTATAC
Source organism: Colocasia esculenta (assembly GCA_014218235.1). NCBI lineage: Eukaryota > Viridiplantae > Streptophyta > Magnoliopsida > Alismatales > Araceae > Colocasia > Colocasia esculenta. Next base: position 137,669,689 of record CM024758.1, on the reverse strand, counting down.
GAGTGCTATCGTTATGTGCTATTATCGTTACATGGCCATTCTATTATCATCTCGTTATGCTATTTTCCTGTACTAGTGCCATCATTCTCTTGTTATCGTTACTTGCTATACATGACTATTCTCTCTAGATATCCTGCCATTCAAAAATATTAACTATTTAAAGCATGCTTGTTCTCATGAGATATTAAGTCCTACTGGGCGTTATTCGCTCATCCTACGTGTTATTTCATGTGTTCAGGTGAGTCGGATGATGACCACACTCACTTGGATGAGAACGAGGACGACATCCAGGAGTGACCCCTTTCAGCAACCATTGCTTTGTAGTTAGTCAGTACAATTTTTGAGTCAGTTAGCTCTTATGTATTAGTTAGTACAGTTTTGAGTCAGTTAGCTCTTATGTATTAGTTGATTTTCAATAAGTACTCTAGGCCCTAGTTTTGGCTCTGATACGTTGATGTAATAGTTAGTTCATGAAGTTTGATGAGTTATTAGTGATTGTAATGGAGATTGGTGGATTATTAATGAAATTAGAGTCTATTTGGTGTTATCCAATTGTGCAATGGTTTGTTATTTATTTTCTCGCTCTATACTATTTAATAACTGTAATTCCACTCTGATATTTCGCGTCAGGGCGTTACAGTTTTGTGGTATCAGAGCCTAGGTTATTCTTAAGTATAGGATGATCTAGGTTTGACCTGCCTCGACTTTAGAGTCTAAGTTCCATACCTATGTGAGAAGGGTAGAACCAAGGGTAATAAGATAAAATAAACTCACACACGCACAAACTTAGTGCAAAACCATTATCTTATATTTACATTCTCTTTTGAAGGAACTTAAAACCACAACAATGGCAGCGGAGCGTGCACATGTCACGCCCCGATATTAGCAGCGGAATAAATACCGGGGGACGTGAACGATACAAATAGACGTATCACAGTTGAATAACGCAGAGTCACAATTGAACAGAAGAACACATTCGAGACTATAATATGGTCACCAAAAGTATACTTTATTCCATTCCATTCATCTAGTTACAACCTTACATAAGAAGAACAAACTAAAGGGTTCGTTATTCAAATAAAAATGTTCCTCCATCACATAGACTACTCAAATATCTACTCCTAAACTATCAACTACATATATGGCGGGTGCTCATCACTCTTGCCCTGCCCCATCCGACTCCTCTGGTTCCTCATCACTACCTGAAAAAGGGCAGGATGAAAGGGTGAGCGAACTAGCTCAGTAGGATTTACATCTCAATATTATGCGGGCACTAATATACATGATTAACATTTTATATAGGCAGATATGCGCATGAATATGATGACAATGCATGCTTTTCTAACAAGTTGAACAGAGGAATAGGACGAATGACATATCAAATCAAATATCGAATTGCATATACAATGGACAGATTTTCAAGAGTAGAATCATATCAAAAGAGATTGGCCATATTCACAGATATCACGTATTCATGTGAACAGACGTATCATATCAAATCTTATCATATCAGATCAAATCAAACTTATCATATCAAATGAAGGCACATTTCCACTAATCTTGCTTATTCGTTGTGCTATGCCAAGCACCAGAAGTCCATACTCCTGCGGTTAATAAGTACGCTGGGGCGCTCCTCCCTAGGACCGGACCAGGCCCCTTTTGCACATGCATTGGTCAAATGGACCGAAGTCCCATATTGTGCCGAACAAACATATTCATATTATGGCCACAGAGTTTCAATGACAAGCTCATAGTAAAAGGAACATGATCATTCATAGAGTCAAAGTATGGCAATTAGCTCAAGAGAACAAAAGACAGTATAATGACGTATCTCATGTTTCATAATTCGTTAATGTCTTGACATGAGGATATTTCTAAAGATAGATCGTATGCAGGACATGTGCTTTCTATCTCCAGGGTACTTCATGGTACAACCAGCTCGGCCTCTATGTGGGAATCCATAGAGAGCAGAGACTTACGGAGGTCTTAAGGAAAAGATCGCTAGCCTACCAATTCAGAATAACTGGCAGAGAGCTCCCAATTCCCCAAGAAGGGTGTGCCTAGTCGTACAAATGTGTAAGTGACGAGTCACGGATCTTTCCTAGCATGTATGCATATGAACAAATAATTAATTGAACACCGGAAGCATGTAACTATTGAAACTCGTATGCAATCATGACATTAACTCCACTAACAAGTCCATACTAACATGTATTCATCCCCACATTCATATCATATTCTTATCATATCAGTTGACAATAGGAAAGATCACAAGATAATCTAATGAACATAAGGACAATCACAATTACACATTAGAATCATATTCGTATCATTACCATTTTTCTTCAATGGGTTGATTTCTTTTAGGTCCATGCATACTATATAACATCATGCACATGCTAGTAGACACCATGCAATGATCAGACCCAAAACATGCAATATTTTTGGCAAAGGTAGTGTCGACACAATGCTTCAAACACAAGGCAAAATAATGCAGAACTGGTCAAGTAGTGTCGACACTAGATCAAGTAGTGTCGACACTAGAGACAGCTCCCAGAAAACCCAGTCAACAGGTCTGTACAGGGTGTCGACACTAGTTCAAGTAGTGTTGACACTAGAGACCCTCCCAGAAAACCTTCTGGCCAATTTGGGACAGTGTGTCGACACTAGATCAAGTAGTGTCGACACTAGAGACCCTCCCAGAAAACCTTCTGGCCAATTTGGGACAGTGTGTCGACACTAGATCAACTAGTGTCGACACTAGAGACCTTCCCAGAACACCTTTTGGGCTGATTTGGGACAGTGTGTCGACACTAGATCAACTAGTGTCGACACAAGAGGCCCTCCCAGAAAAAAAACATAAAGGTCAAGTGTAACCCGAAAACACATCTCATGCAGTGATTTACTTGCCCTGCTTATAACTCTCTAAGGAATGACATTTAGACAAAATGTTCAACGAAATATGACGAGGACAACTAGTAGAAGAACTTGGATGTTGGGGGTTTGATCTAATTCGGTCTCAAATCCCGAGAAAACATATGAAGAACATAAAGCTAAGTGCAGCCCGAAATTACAGTATTAGGCAGTGACTCTCTTACCATGCTTATAACTCTCTAACTAAGACTTTTGGACAAAATGTCCAACATAAAATATGATTGTGACTACAAGTAGAAGAACTTTCATGAAGGAAGTTTAATTTAATTCGATCTCGAATCACGTGCATAATAAGAAGAATGGGAAAAGCCCTAACTGTGCGCGACTTAGGAAACTACGAATACACAATGTGTACTCCATGAAAATTAGTCAAACCAAGTGAAAATGAACCTAGACTCAAAGATCTACATGATGGTGTTGGTTCTCTTTAATCTTGGCCCGAGAACACCTACCTTTGAATGCTAAGAACTCTCTGCAGATTCTGGGTTGATGTAGAGCGAGGTTGGGGAAGACCACGTTTTCCCCAGCCGTTCTCCACTCCTCCAGCGCTCCAAACTTGCTGCTCACGAGCCCAACTTGTTGCTAAACCTTCCCCAAGAGTTTCAGAATGAGTTCTTATAGATTTAGGGTGTACCAACAAGTCCTAACGGGACTAGGAAAGGGGCTGCGAATTCTGTTTCCTACTTTTCATAAAATCTGGGATTCTCTCACCCAAAGGAGGTAGCAAAGGTTAGGAAACTACCTCTTAGGTTGGGTTCGGTTTTGGCTTATATTACATGACTAATCACCCATATTTTAACCCTAAATTGCCCTCCCTATATATTGCATAATTACATACACGAATTTTTGGTATTTCCTTGTCCCAATTTTTTATCCTTGGGCCAAATGTGCTACATTGGCCCAATCTTGTTAATGGTCATTAATACGTAATGTTGTAAATCTCTCCAACATGTTTATTTAATTTATGGTTGTGTTATTTTTCCCGGGTTAACCATTTTCTCGATGTGTTTCCTCTCGTACGATAATGGTACGTAAGTTTTTATCGTTCCAATAATTACGAAATTTATTTATTCTCCTTAAATTCTAAATCACTAAATTTCCGGGGTGTTACAGCACAACTCCGTGATATGCAACACACCATTCAGCAGCTCACGCGGGCACTACTTCAAGCTGTTGGAGTTAATAACATAATAACCAAGGAGCTGGAGAATACATAGGAATTTTCGCAACTTGAACCCGCCTCGATTCAACGGGACCACTGATCCTGATGAGGCAAAAAATGGCTCAAGGAGATTGAGTGTATCTTTCGCGTTATGCAATGCGCAGATGAGATAAACTACTGCTAGCCACTTTCCAGCTTGAGCGGACGCCCGTGCGTGGTGGGAATCAGTTGAAGCTACACGAGCCCGATGCACAATTCACTTAGGAAGAGTTCAAGGAACACTTCAACTCTAAGTACTTTTCAGAGAGAGTTCAAGAAAGAAAGGTCTCGGAATTTGCAGCATTGAAATAGAGGAACCTGACTGTTGCTGAGTATGAGGCTCAGTTCTCCTGATTGGCACGCTATGCCAATCATCTGGTAAGCACGAAGAGAATGAAGGCGAAGAGGTTTCTTAATGGGCTCAGGCCCACTTACATCACATAATTGGCACCCATGGATATTCAGACCTATCCAAAGATGGTCAAAAGGGCACATCTACTAGAGGATGCAACCGATCTCACTGATCGCATCAAGGGCAGAATGGTAAAGAAGGAACAAACTTTAGGAGCACCGAGCAAGCCTACTAACGGTAAGAAAAGGCCTTTAAGTATCACTGATGGGCCCAGCCAAAAGCGGAAGCCAAAAGTACCCACCCCTACTACTCCGAACAACAAACCGAGATGCAAGCACTGCGACAAGCTAGGTCACACGATAGAAGAGTGCTGGAGGAAGGCAGGTGCATGCCTTCGTTGTGGGAGCTGAGATCATCGGATTCCTGAATGCCCATTGTTGAAGGAAAATGAGAAGCGTCCTATGGGACAGAAAATGTGACGGAACGCCTCGGCCAAGCCCGTTAAACTGATAACGTACTTGATCCGAGTCCGCCTCCCGCGAACGGGCCGAAGCCTCGCAAGGGATACCAAACCACAGTCCGTGTAAACATAAAGGAACACACCACATTTTATATATATATCACAAGTTACATAGCCATACTTCCACAAAATTGAAAAGAAGTACAAGAGTCTGGGGCATACCCCGAGGTACAACTGAAGAAAATAAACAACTAACTACACTACACTGCTGGAGCTGCTACTACACAGCTGGAGGTACCGACCCTGCACCGCTACGGCGGGCTCTGAACTGGACGACGGTCGTGAAACATCCTCCTTGCTCTCACCTGTGGGGGTAGGGGTGAGCCTCGCTAGTCATTGGCTCAGTAGGGAACTCCCCCAAAACTGAGGAAGCTAAAAACCACAGGTACAAAAGCAATAAACAGTACCAACAATTTATAGAACAGCTAAGCAGGATATATAAGCTGTAAAAGTACTCACCGTCTGCCGACTATGAAAAACAACTGTAATAATTAATGGCAAACCAGTACAGGTGTACAAGCTAAAGTAGAGACAGCCAAACACAAGCCACGTGAACTGGTTCACGACACCAGAAACTGACTCGGACAAGCTAACACAGGTCTACCTCTCAGTCTCGCAGCCACGGACGAAAGGTCCAGCTGCCGCTCCACGTGAAAAGTCAAGCACTGTGAGACCACCAAACACCACCACCTGCGGACCACAACGGTCACAGGCCCATGCCTGACACCTCTAGAGATCCTGGCCCGGAACTCTCTAGAGTGAGGCACTGGAAAAGGACTAGCTGGGGTCCAGTACGTCTACTGGTGTCCGTACCCCCAACTACGAGCGCGCTACAAGTGACTAAAGACAACACAAGTGTCACAGTCCCACTATCGTCTTTCCCTCAGCCGGGCGTACAACTCAAACACAGGAGTGAGGGTGTCCAGTCAGACGACACATACCTCGACGGTATAACACAAGTACCGGGACAAATCCCCGAGCTAACAGCCTGGCTCACAAAGAACCTGGGGCACCCAACTGGAGAGTTAACCACAGTAGGCGTCGTACTACTCGCCACGTACACAAAACCACGTGCACGTCACCCACAAACCACGTGAAACCTCACGTAAACCTTAAGTAACAACGGTCCACCACACGTGAACCCAACTGAACTCGCGTGAACAACACGCAACCTCGAAAGTGAGTAACTAACTGCATATCCCGTATGCTAAACACAGAAACCATGTGCACTCAGTGCACCACAGGTGCCAACGCACCATTCATTATTGATAAATACCATAAACAATCATTTCTGCTTATACACAAGTTAGCGGCCACATCGACTGCCGCTTACAGGAAGTAGACGACAATGGATCTAGCCGTCAGTATCCCGGCTGATGAGCTTGGCGACAAACGATGTTGACGCCAAGTTCTTCGGCCTCTATTCCTGCAGAAACCCTAAACCGATTCTACAGGTTTTACAACCATTAAACAATGGAAAAACATACAGAATTAGTTCCTCTAACATCCATGCACTATAATTAAATTATAACAGCATGCTTTACTACTTAAATTCATCAAACCACCCATTATCCCCGCATGGTGCAACTTAATCCGAAAACTGCATTAACATGCTGATTCAGGTGGTTAAGTCGTGTTTTAATGATCCTATGGAGCTAACAGGGTTCGTTCCCTACCTCAGAACACGCTTAAACCTCCTGAATCCTCCCGGTTCACCGAACCCTCCGCGAGCTCCCACGGCAATTGCACCATGCCACGGCGTTTCCTCGCGCGATTCGGCAACGCCACACCGTCCCACGATCCTCCAACCACTGTCCTGTACCTGTTGGAAGCTTTAGGGACATGGGGGCATGAAGTTGGGGCAAGGGGAAGAGAGAACAGGGTGGAAAACCTACCCTCGGGTGACCCTATAACCTGCAGATTTCACAAGTTGGCGTCAACCCCTCTGCCGCCTAGGGCAACCGCCACCATCAACGTCTACATCTTATGCCGCCAAGTTCATGCAGTTAACGACACCTTACCTGGACGCCAACAAGTCAATGACCACCCCTGGCCGCCAACTCCAACTCAACTGCAGCAGGTCCTATTTCATTTCAGGACCAAACTTGCACCTCACCTGAACAAACCACACATCCAAACCACAATTCCACACAACCAACTCACACTGGCCTCACAACGGCCATCACAACCATTACACACATGATCCGCATGGATCCGAAAAGCACGCGACGTTACAGAAAAAGCCCAACAGACTTCAAGCCTTACAAGAAGTGGAGACCACTGAGGATGGTGGGGCTATAGAAGGTACTTTACCAGTTTTCTCTCAGTCAGCTTTTGTTTTGTTTGATACTGACGCAACACATTCTTTCATATCACAAGCATTCGCTGGACACATTAAAGGAAAAATCTGCATCTATGGAATTTGAACTACCTATCACTACCCCACTAGGAGCGAGAAGGCCCAATTGAATAAATATTTTCCATTAGCCGAAGTGAGGATTAGTGACTCAATCTTAGAGCTGATTTGATCTGTATGCCTATGGAAGGCTACGATGTCATTTTTGGAGCCGATTGGCTATCCACGTATGGGGCTTCGTGGATTGTAGAAGAGGGAATTACTTTTAGTGAATTCCCTAAGTTGACCTTCACGGGACAGACACAAGATAAAACACTTGTCTCTGTCTCTGCTATTAAGGCACAAAACATGATTAGAAAGGGTTGTGTGGCATTTCTTGCCGCAATTGTGGTAGAAAAGAAGGCAACTAAGATATCAGACATCCATATAGTGCAAGAATACCCCAATGTGTTTCCCGATGAGCTATCAAGTATTCCACCTGAAAGAGATGTAAATTTCTCAATTGATCTCATACCTGGAGCTGCACCGGTATCACGCCAGCCCTACAATATGTCCCCCATTGAATTGAAAGAATTGAAGGAGCAATTGATGGAGTTGCTGGAAAAGGGATTTATCCGGCCAAGTACTTCTCCTTGGGGAGCACCAGTGTTGTTCGTCAAGAGAAGGACGATCTATGAGGTTATGTATCGACTACATGCAGTTGAACAATCTCACTATCAAGAACAAATACCCTCTGCCTCGTGTCAATGAATTATTTGATCAATATCAGGAGCCAAGTATTTCTCTAAGATTGACCTTAGATCGGGATATCATCAAATGAGAAAAAGGATGCAGACATTTACAAGACAGCTTTCAGGAGCAGATACGTCATTACAACGAATTTGTAGTCATGCCTTTTGGACTAACCAATGCTCCTGTAGCTTTCATGCAACTGATGAGCAGCATATATCGGCCCTACCTCGACAAGTTTGTCGTGGTCTTTATTGATGATATTCTCATATACTCCAAGACCAAGGAAGAGCATGAGGAGCATCTGAGGATTGCTCTGCAGATCTTGCGGGACTTCCAACTCTACGCCAAATTGAGCATGTGTGAATTCTGGCTCGAGGAGGTGTCATTCCTAGGTCATGTTATTTCCAAGGATGGTATTGCTATCGATCCCTCCAAGGTAGAGCTGTACTCAACTGGGAAAGGCCGACTAATGTTACTAAAATGAGGAGCTTTTTTGGACTGGCTGGTTACTACACACGCGGTTCATCAAGACTTCTCCAGATAGCTGTACCCCTTACGCGTCTTACTTGGAAAAAGAATCCGTACGTCTGGAGCAAGGAGTGCGAGAAGAGTTTCCAGACCCTGAAGCAATTATTGACATCTGCACCTATCCTCGCATTACCAGTCAGGGCGAAATATTCTCGATCTACACTGATACATCTGGAATCGGTCTAGGCTACGTATTAATGCAGAACGAAAAGGTGATAGTTTATTCTTCAAGGCAATTGAAGCCACATGAAGTTAATTATTCTGTCTATGACTTAGAGCTAGCCGCGGTGGTATTTGCACTCAAAATCTGGAAGCATTACCTATATGGAGAACAGTTCATTGTCTACTCCGACCACAAGAGCCTGAAGTACCTATTTTCTCAGAAGGAACTTAATATGAGACAAAGAAGATGGATGGAGTATCTGAAGGACTTTGATTTCAACATTCAATATCATCCAGGCAAAGGTAATGCTGTAGCTGATGCACTCAGTAGGAAGCCAGTAGCTTCATTATCATGTTTAGTCATGGGCGAGATGCAATTACTTGAACAGTTCGCCAGTCTGGACCTGAACATTGAAAAGAGAAGTGATAAGATGATAGTTGCCAATCTTAGGGCACAACCTAACATTTATGTCGAGATCAGAGCAGCAGGCTAATGATCCATTCCTAGTCCGAGTCAGGGAGAAGATAGCTAACAGCCGGACTTCTCCATCACTGAAGATGGAAGAATACTATTCCAAGCCAGGACATGCGTGCATGACAATGAGGAGCTGAAGAGGAAGCTAATGGATGAAGCCCACAAAACTAAGTATACCATACACCTAGGCGCAACCAAGATGTACCAGTACATGAAAAGGTCATTTTGGTGGCCAAACATGAAGCGTGAGGTGGCTGAGCATGCCGCACACTGTCTCACATGTCATAGGTAAAAGTTGAACACGTCATCCTGCGGGTGTACTCAGACCCCTGGACATACCCAAGTGGCAATGGGAAAGCATCGGAATGGATTTCATCATGGGTTTACCCCGAACTCGTGGTGGACTCAATGCTATATGGGTTATTGTGGACCGTCTGACTAAGTCGGCACATTTCTTGGCAATTAAAAGTACATGGAGTGTGGATGTGTTAACAGCCTGGTATGTAAAAGAAATAGTAAAATTACATGGAGTCCCGTGCCCATTGTCTCAGACCGTGATCCCAGATTCACTTCTAGGTTCTGGAAGGGACTTCAAACTGCATTAGGCACGAAACTCAATTTCAGCACTGCCTTCCACCCCCAGACGGATGGACAGACAGAAAGGACCAACCAGATAGTGGAAAACATGCTTCGTGCCTGCACTACAGATTTTGAAGGATATTGGAATGAACACTATCCCTGATTGAATTCGCCTACAACAACAGTTATCAGGCCAGCATTAAGATGGCACCATTCGAAGCACTATACGGCAGAAGCTGTAGATCACCAGTGTGCTGGAATGAAGTAGGTGAACAACAATGGCTGGGACCAGACATGGTGCAGAGCACTAGCAGGGATATACAGATTATTTGAGATAGGATTAAAGTAGTTCAGTCCAGGCAGAAGAGCTATGCTGATAAAATAAGAAGGGACTTGGAATTTCAAATTGGAGACCATGTGATGCTGAAAGTATCCCTGACTCGAGGATTTCAACGGTTTGGGATGAAAGGCAAGCTAAGACTGCGATTCATAGGTCCATTTGAAGTATTGGATAGAGTTGGCAAGGTGGCGTACCGACTAGCACTACCTCCCCAGTTCTTACTGTACACAACGTATTTCATGTATCTATGCTGAGGAAGTACGTGTATGACCGAATCACATGTAATCAACTATGATGATATCATTTTGAACAAAGATATGACCTATGAAGAAAGTCCGGTGAAGATATTGGACAAGAAGATGCAACAGCTTCGAATCGAGCTATACCCGTGGTCAAGATATTGTGGAGAAATCACGAGTTGAAGAGGCCACGTGGGACCCGAAGTATTAATGCGACAGAATTACCCAGAGTTATTCAGTAAGTCACTCTTCCTCTCCGATCATATGAATTTGAGGACCAAATACTTTTTAAGAGGGGGAGGATGTAGCAACCATGAATTTTAAATTCAATATAAAATAAAAATGTCAATTTAATAAATAGATAAATAGATTTAATTAGAATAAATGAGAAATAAGTGAATAAAAGGGCATTAAATCAAGCCCAATAAGTTAAAACCCTAATGGGTTTTGTAAATGGCTCAATTAAAAACAATGGCCTAATTATGAGGAGCCCATCATGGGATGGGAAATAATTATCCCAATTTCGGATAAAATTAATTAATAAATAGTAAAGGATTAAGAGAAATATTAAATAACTCATAAATATCCAAACAAGAGTCTTTAACCCACCTAAACCCTTGGCCACGAAATTGGCTCTCTTCCCAATCCAAATTAGGAGATAATGGCAAAGGGAGAAGGAGATAAGAGAAATTTCGGATTTAATAGAGAAAGGAAGAGTTTTAGCAAGTTAGGACTCTATTAGCCATCAAAACACCCAAATTTGTCCCAACCAAAACCCTAGTTTGTGTCTAGAGCCTTGGGAGATGAAGAGGAGGCGATTTTGGACGTGGAGCTTGGAGGAGAAGGGCTGGAGCTTGGCTATTCTTCTTCCTTTTTCGTCATCAAACCTAGTCTTCTTGTCAATGCAAAAAGGTAGGCAATCTCTAAGCTAAAACCGTGTAAAAATTACCCTAGGTAGTCTTCATGATCCTCTTCAAAAGCCCTCTGGTTTTGCTCTTTTTTTCGTTCACTCATGAGAGCGAATTAATGTTGCAAGCTCTGTCATATCCATGCACCCGAACCCACTTGTTTGCTTTGAATCCTTGCATATACTTGATCTCGTGCCCTGAATTTATTCTCTTAAATACTACATGATACTACCTTTTAAACGCCCCTATTTGCCTCTAATTTTCATTTTGTATTCATGATGAATTAAATCGTTGATCTTCGACTGTGCATGTTAGGTTACGAAAATAACCTAGTTAAAGCATGTTCTAGACATGACTGTTTTCTAATTAATCGTGACCATGACAGATCTCCTTGTCTAGTTTTGTTTAAAGTTAATTTTGAGAATTTTGGACATTCCTGTGATTTGATTCGGATTTTTAAAGTAACCTGTAGCATGCATGGAAGGGATGGAACCCTACCAAGAAGGGGGAAATTCTCCTTTTCTGGGCTCGGGCCACTCCCTGAGATCACGACGGCCCGATCTGCTGCAACCTCAGAGGGGGTCGCGACACCAGGACCCGTCGCGACCTGAACGCGACAGGTCGACTGGTCGTGACCTGCCCTCCGTTCACCCCAGTGCCAGTTCACAGAACGCGCCAAGCCAGGTGTCGCGATGACCTTAATGCGACCCACCTGTGCGTCGCGACCTGAACCTGAACGCGCCGGACTACTTTGTCGCAACTTGATCGCGACAGCAGCCTGCGTCGCGATCTGACTATGGCGGCCAGAACCCTAATTTTACCATTTTAACCATGCCATTGTGCTATTAACCCTGTTTACCCTTAATTAGTGATGTCATGCATAAATCGATTTGTTAATTTAAAATGGGCAATATTATATGAGTTAATTTATGTAAAAGATATGTGCACATCTTCATGTCCTCTTGATTTCTTACACATGCACACACTAACCATTCATGTTTTCCATGAAACCTTCTTAATTCACTCAATATATATCTGGTAATTTAGCGAAATAAATTACTAAATTCCCTATTTTTAAATAATTACACTTGTCTAGTTTTCTCGTGCGTTTTATACACTGTTACCATTCTCCCTCGGCCTTCGAGCACTCGAGGCACGACGGACCAATTTTTACACACTTTTCTCTTGGCATGGACCATCTCTCCACCGGGAAGACTCCTGACTGGACCGGGACTCCTTGTTAAGGCCTCCGTAAGTCTTCTTGGCTTTGGTGCACGTCCTTAGCCGACGAGCTGGTTGTACCTTAAATCCCGTTACACCCTTAGGGATCAGTACGATCCATAGCCTTAGTGTGTTCTCTCCTTATCTCGTGTTCACGGCGGACCATTTAGGCTTGTGTTCACAACACTGCTAGTGGGCGGTTGTGATTTCTATCAGACTGCCGTACCCGACATGGTGCCGCGCAACTGTTACTATCGGTGTTACGTTGTTTTACGATATTGTCCCCATCTCATCTACTGTCTATATCATCTCATCTATTCACGTTCTCTCTACACTCTCATCTATTTCGTCTATTACTCTCATCTTTTCTTGGTACTCTCTTGGCCATTCGTGTGATTGTCTAAGATAAAGAAATGACTAATGCCAGTGCAATGGGGCCCGATCTGGTCCTGGGAGGAGTGCCTGAAAAGTGCCAGTGCCCATGGGAGTTAAAATGATCAAGGATGTGTACGGCATGCATCCAGAGCCATTATACTATCTAGATTAATCTGTGACAATCAAAGTGCTATCAATACAAGTGCAAGCTAGTCAAGTGCTATACAAGTGCTATCGTTATGTGCTATTATCGTTACATGCCATTCTATTATCGTTCTCGTTATGATTTTCCCTGTACTAGTGCCATCGTTCTCTTGTTATCGTTACTTGCTATACATGACTATTCTCTCTAGATATCCTGCCATTCAAAAATATTAACTATTTAAAGCATGCTTGTTCTCATGAGATATTAAGTCCTACTAGGCGTTATTCGTTCATCCTACGTGTTTATTTCATGTGTTCAGGTGAGTCGGATGATGACGACACTCACTTGGATGGGAACGAGGACGACGTCTAGGAGTGACCCCTTTCAGCAACCATTTGGTTTGTAGTTAGTTAGTATAGTTTTGAGTCAGTTAGCTCTTATGTATTAGTTGATTTTCAATAAAGTACTCTGGGCCCTAGTTTTGGCTCTGATACGTTGATGTAATAGTTAGTTCATGAAGTTTGATGAGTTATTAGTGATTGTAATGGAGATTGGTGGATTATTAATGAAATTAGAGTCTATTTTGTGTTATCCAATTGTGCAATGGTTTGTTATTTATTTTCTCGCTCTGTACTATTTAATAACTGTAATTTTGCTCCGATATTCCGCGTCGGGGCGTTACAACAACACCCAGCACCCCAGCTAGTCTTCTTCTCTTTCCCGGCAAGAAGGCAGCCCACTTCTCTTACAGGTCAAGAAGCCAACCTCCTGGTACAAACCCCAGTGCGGTTCTGCTAGACACAAACCCCTAGCTAGGTTCTACACTGTATACAGTCCTACAGCTGGACAAAAGTCTTTCTTAGAAAAGAAAGAACAAAGTTGAGAGTTGGAACAAATGAAAACCAACTAAAAGAACTCTCAGCGAAAAACTCTCTCCCCCAGATTACAAGATGCATACAGAGAGAGTGAAGAGAGGAGAAGAAGCTTGAAGCTTGAGGGCTTCAGATGCTTGAACACTTCTTCTTAGGCTCGGGCTCTTTCTCTCTTTTCCTTTGAGTGTATATAGAGCTGAGGTTCCTCACAGGATGTACACCCTTAAAAAATCTTTAGGAAAGCTCTTACTTCTTCTTCAGCCTTGCTTTATCTTTATATGAGCAGCTTTGAACAAATCCGTTGGAGTTCTAGTCGTTGCTCATATTCTCTTTCTTCTGATATTTTGTGGTCTACGAGGTCTGCAAGTATAGAAGAAAGTGTTTAGATAAAAGAGTGTTTCTGTCAAAAAGATTCATACCTCTATGTTTCCTGTTGTCACCCAGAAGTAGTAAGTAACCCCCTTTTTGTTGGCAGGAAAGAAGAGATCTAGAAAGATAAGCAAAAGATCTCCTGTCAGAAAGATAGAAGATTACGCAAATCAATAATACATGACTTTTTCACTAGATGCCAAAAGACACTTTGAATATAAGGAAATCGATGTTTAAGTGAAATCCATATTGAAATCTATGTTTTACGAGCGAATCCATATTTCACTTATCAAATCCTTATGAGAGCAAATCCATGTTAGAGCAAATCCATGTGAGAGCAAATCCATGTGAGAGCAAACCCACGTGAGAGCAAATCCATGTGAGAGTCACTTATCAAATCCTTATGTGACCAAATCGATGTGAGGGTCACTTATCGAATCCTTATGAGACTAAATCGATGTGAGAGTCACTTATCAAATCCTTATGAGACCAAATCGATGTGAGAGTCACTTATCGAATCCTTATGAGATCAAATCGATGTGAGAGTCACTTATCGAATCCTTATGAGACCAAATCGGTGTGAGAGTCACTTATCGAATCCTTATGAGACCAAATCGATGTGAGGGTCACTTATCGAATCCTTATGAGACCAAATTGATGTGAGAGGCAAATCTATGTTTTCAAGCAAATCGATGTGGCACTTTGTGAACTGAAATCGATGTATATTGAATGGACATCGATTTAACTTTTTAGTGTAAATCATACGGCAATAATGTCATAAATTTATATTTATTAGAAAAACATGATATTTAATTTATTATTAGAAAAACATGGTATTAAATATATTTAATATTTAATTAATCACAAGTTTTGTTATTACCAAAATACCATAAAATTTATATTTATTAGAAAAATATGATATTAAATATTTTTAATAATATTTAATTAATCATAAATTTTGTTATCACCAAAATATTATGGTAAAATATAGGAGTGGTTCAATATCTCCACCTCCCTTCTCCCCTCTAGCTTCTCCTGCTACCTTCGGCGGCCGACGGAGACTCGTAGGTGACGCTCTGGTGTCCGTGGAGGAGGTGTTGCGTGAAGGTTGGGGTCGAGAGAGGAGGTTTTGCCCGTGGTGGTGCAATTCATGGGACAAGTGTGTTTGTCGTGTTTTCTCACTGATTGAGGTAGGGAGGCTAACCTCTGTACCCCTATTATTGCTTTTGTGAAGTTGCCTACTTGTTTTATGCCTTGGGTTTGAGTTTTTGGGGGGTTATCCATGTCGGAGGATAATCATTGCACCACACGATCCGAGCATTGGATCATTGTTTTCTGGTTTCTTATCGGTGTTTCTCGACATGGGGAAGAGTTTCCCAACGTTGGATTTTCGTTGTAGGGTGTGGATTGCTCTTGGAAGTGGCCTGGGGCCATCCATGGTTCTAAGAGCGGATGAACTTGACAGCGAGATCCGCTGCCGTCAATATGACCTTGAAGGCATGATCAACTGTTGTCAAGTGTGAGTTGACGGCATGCGATGCTGTCGTCAACCACTGTTAATGGTAGTCGATTGATGATCAGTCCATCCCTATATAATTTCATTTATACCTATTTGGTGATTAACAAAACCATAATAAGTATTGTCTAACAAGTTTCCTTGAAGCTAAGTCATAGGAAATAAATCGGGCAAAATCAAGCAAAAATCTGTAAGTATTCTTATACTGTATCATTTAGAGTTCACAACATGTAATTCTTCTAAGTACACATCTATTTCCTAAGTGATATAACGATTTCATTAGAATCATAACGATTTGTTAAAGTACTCATCGATTTGCTTTACGACTTCCCTTATAGCGTAACGATTTCATAAGTCACTTTAACGATTGCATCGCATATCGATTTGATAAGTGAGAAACAACAATTTGGTTCTCACAACGATTTTTTAAGTGAGAAACAACAATTTGGTTCACACAACGATTTGTTAAGTGAGAAACAATGATTTGGTTCTCACAACGATTTGTTAAGTGAGAAACAACAATTTGGTTCTCACAATGATTTGTTAAGTGAGAAACAATGATTTGGTTCTCACAACGATTTGTTAACTGAGAAACAACAATTTGGTTCTCACAATGATTTGTTAAGTGAGAAACAACGATTCGGTCTCACAATGATTTGATATGTTACATAACGACTTGGTCGCCGTAACGATTCGATAAAGCAAACAATGATTTGATCATTGTATCGATTCGATAAGTTAAACAACGATTTGATTGCCGTAATGATTTCTTTCACTTAAAGAACGATTTGATCATTTTATCCATTCGATAAGTGAAACAACGATTTGCTTTTGTTTGAACAACATTTGATTCCCGTAACGATTTGCTTTCTCTTAAAGAGCGATTTGATCATTGTATCGATTCGATAAGTGAAACAACGATTTGCTTATGTTTGTATAATGATTTGCTTACTCGCATACAACGATTTGTATACACAATGATTTCATAAGTTGTACAACTATTTCTCTGTCATAACGACTTCATGGATTACATCGAAATTCACACATGATATTCAAATATATTTTTAAGTATTGTGAAAGTCAAAGTATTCCCGCGCACATCTCTAGTATCCTTGCATTTATTATGACTATTCACATCATCTACATGTTGCTTTCTATTCCCATGCTCCTATAAGAAGCGCTTTTCAAATAGCAGAATGTCATTTCTATTTTGATGTATATTCTTTCTAACGTTGACTGACAAGCATGGAGACAATCTAGCTGTCTATGCTTTAGCATTTAATGTGTGCAGGTCTCTACCAGTACCATGTCATGCAACGTTGGACAAAATAGAAGCTAAAGGATATCAAGATGTATCTTCTCCTTGCGTGCATGGGTCGTAAAGCATTAAATGACTGCAAGCACACCTGTCGTACTCGACGAACCATGCGGCTAACGAGCATCCAACCTAGAGACAACGGACACTTCAACGGATATATTTTTCAAAGAGAAGGATATATAGAAGACTGATGACTCCGTAAAGAACAACTTTTGAGCTTTTATCTTACAACCTGCGAGCATCAGAAAGAAGAGCCCTGAGCTTCACTCCCTAGTTTACTATAGCTCGTGCTCTCCATTTTTCATTATCTTTAGCCTTTGGAGAGCGGTGTGTTCTGAGAGATTTTCTTATTGTAGATCTTTCTCTCTCAGTCACTGCCTCAGATCAAGCACTTGTTGTAAGCTTGGTCTAGGGGCATTTTGCCTTCTTTCACTTTAGTGTGAAGTTCCTCTTCAGGTTGTGAAGAGAAGACCTGTTGTGAATAGGTGGTTTGTATTCCCTTCGATAAGGAAGGAAGACCTGTATATCAGGGTGTTTGTATTCCTCTTCAGGGTTAGAAGAGAAGGCCAACTGCGGCTGGATGTGCAAGGGTCCTTAAGGGGGATAGTACCCTTGGTAGTGAAAGCCCAAGTTGTTGCTTGGGGATTGGACATAGGACCTCCTAGTATAGGAGGGCCAAACCAGGATAAAAATCTCCTGTTGCATGTGTGATTGCTTTTGTGCATTTATTTGTCTTCATTCATCTAACACTAACTATTCTCTTTAGTGTTTTTCTGTTAAGTGTTTTTTGTGAACAAGTTTAACCTAAAATTTTAGAATCCCATTCACCCCCCCATCTGGGCTTGCTAGCTGGGCAACAAGTGGTATCAGAGTCAAGTCTCTTCAACAAAGAAGATCTCACGATCTGAAGAGCAAAGATAAATGGCAGCTCAAGGTATGCAGAAGGTCAGTCAGTCAAGAGACCACCTTTGTTCGATGGTGAATATTATAACTATTGGAAGACCAGAATGAAGTTCTTTCCTTCAAGGTCTCGATTTTCAAATCTGGTCAATCATAGAAGAGGATTTAGTAGTTCTCAACAACAGAGAAAATTGGACAGAAGATGACAAGAAGAAGATATCTTTAAATTGCAAAGCAAAGAGTATTTTGTGCTGTGCGCTGAATAAGAAAGAATTTAATAGGATCTTAGCATGCAAGTCTGCAATGGAAATGTGGGAGAAGCTCAGAATTACTTATGAAGGCACAAACAAAGTTAAAGAAACAAGGATAGATATTTTAGTAGCACAATACGAGAGATTTCAAATGCAAACTGGAGAATCAATTACTCAGATGTACAGTAGGTTCAGACATTACAAATGGTCTGGCTAGTCTTGGAAAGCATTATGAAATGGGAACATAGTGAGAAAAATCTTAAGATCCCTACCAGCCTCGTGGACACTAAAAGTGACAGCTATAGAAGAGGCAAATGATTTGAGAAGGATGTCATTAGAAAAGCTTGTTGGGTCACTAATGGCCCACGAAATAAATATGGAATGACTTGGAGAGTCCTCCAGTAGGAAGAAACATACCAACGCTCTCAAGGCAGTAGAAGATACATCTGGTGAAGAATCAGATGACAGTAAGAGCATGGAAAGCAGTGAAGAAGAAGAAGCTTTTCTCTCCAGAAGACTGCAAAGGATACTTGCTAAAAAGAAATACCAGTCTGGAAGGAGATATTTCAAGAAAGGAAAGGAGTTCAAGAAATTAGAAGTCAAAGATACAAAGAAAGCTGAACCCATATGCTACGAATGTAAAAAACCAGGACACATCAAGGCAGAATGTCCGAAGCTGAAGAAGACAGAGTTCAGAAAGAAGGACAACTCCAAGAAATTCAGAAAATATAAGAAGAAAGCCATGGCAGCAGCATGGAACAATGACAGCGACTCAGCCAGTGAGTCAAGCTCAAGCGAGGAGGAAGAAGAAAAGACCAACCTGGCCTTCATGGCAAACACCGACGACAAGGTAACATCTGATTCCTCGTTCACTTCCTGTAATGAGTCTGATTCTGATAGTTTAGAAGACACGTTTAATGAGTTATATAGTAAATATAAAGATGTGTGTAAATTATTAAAAATTACCAAGAAAAATCATGCATGTCTAGAAATTACTAACTCAGACTTAAAGTCAGAAACCGAGCAATTAGAAAAACAAATCTCTGAATTAAAAAGGAGAAATAATTATTATGTGAAGATCTAAAAGTTAAAAATGATCAGATAGCTAATCTGGAAAGTCAAAAACTGTAAGTAACTTAAATAGGAATTAACACATTAACAAAAGAAAATGAATATTTATCTAGTACAATTAGAAAATTTACAAATGGTAAATCATCTTTAATATAAAAGAAGCTAGAAGATCAGGGAAAAAGAAACATGGTTTAGGATATACTCCACCTGATAATGAAGAAACTATAGTTCATCCTAAAGTGTATCCAACTCCAAAATTTGTAGCTAAAAAAGATACTGAATATAAAACTAACTTCAAGTATATCCCAACTGGTAAGTAAAACATCCTGCTATAGTCATTGTAATAAACTAGGACTACCAAGATAACCTGTCCAACCAAGCACCTAAAATGGATACTTAAGAGAAAAAGTGTAGCAACCGGATTTTTATAATAATTAAAAATCGATTTATTTGAAAAAAATCAATAAAATAAAATTAAATAATGGAAGATTCACACAAAAAGGAATTAAACGAAACCCATTAAATGAAAACAATAATGGGGTTTATTAATGGACCCATTAGAAATTTGTGGGTCAAAATAAGAAATTATAAAAGGGGAATAAAGGAAAATACCCTAAATTCGTAACTAGAATATTACTTAAATAGAAAAGAGTTATTTAATACATTAAATAGCTAGTTTGAGTCATAATAGGATTCCTAAACCTACCCTATATGGTTTAGCACGAATTTAGATCTCATCCAAGTCTAAATAGGGGTTGGAAAGCAAGGAAGGAGGTTTGGAGTTAGGAAATCTCGGATTAAGATGAATTAGAGTAATAGTAGGAATAGAAATACATACTTGCATAAATACACCTCTTAAACTCTCTTGGGCAACCCTAGCTCGTTGCCAAGAGTTGCTGGACGTGGAAAAGAGGCTAAAGAGGAGAGGATTTTGTGGAGAGAAGAAGAGCTTGAAGCTTCTTCCCTTGTTCTTCAAGTTTTAGCCCTAGAAGACAAATCAAGTCAAAGGTAGGCATTCTCAAGCATAAACTATGAAATTTTTCTGTAGGTTCTTCCTACCCTCTTGAACGAAACCCCCAAGCTTCATATTTTTCCATCCATCCTATCTTTTGTTCTTAATTTTGAAGAACTGCAAACATGATAACCTCGATGTGTCATGTTTAATTCAAATCTCTATGTATACTTGATCCCATGCTACGAAAGTTTTACTGTAGATACTTCATGTTGTTAGGGATCATTTGCCCCCAAAAAGCCTAAATTTCATTGAGCATGTTGCTCGAATTAAATCAGTCTTGCTCTCTATGTCATGTTCTATGTTACTCGTTGTTGTTCATGCTCAAACCATGTTCAAACCATGCTCTCTCTCAGATTCCGATTTACTGGAAGTACCCTTACATGTCTAGTTTAATTTGCAATTGATTTCATGATTTTTCATCGTGTATATAATTAGTTATGGATTTCTGAACAACCCTCTATCAAAAATTGAAATCTCTGGTCCGCAATCCAATGTCTGGTCTGACTCCTGTCAGAGTCAGGCGCAGACAACCAGAAGGCGACGCCTCGACATGTCGCTTTCTGGGGCCTGATTGCGACAGCCTCCCTGTCGCGACCAAGAAGGCGACAGGTGAGCCGTCGCGTTCTTAGTACCCGATTTGCATGCCCTGTCGCGACCTGTGCAGGACCCTGTCGCGTTCTGCCTGGCCCATGTCGCCATCCTTACAGCCCTATGTCGCCTTCATAAGAATTTTGAGAAAAACCCATGAAAAACCGCCTTCTTACCATTATACCCCCAGTAAAAACCTACTTAAAAAGGATGCTATATTGAATGATTTAAAATACATGTTCACGACTTATTTCTATCTATGATTTCTCTTGCACTTGCACACACTTGAACCATCCATTTATGGCTGAAATATTGCAGAAAATATCTCATAATGTGCCTGGTAATTTTATTGAAATAAAGTACATTAATTGCCCTATTTTAAGGACTGTATTCGTTTTCTTGCATTGTTTATAATACGATATCGACGCTCCACTGTCCTAGAATTCCTCTAGAACGTCGAGCATCTGTTTTATATACACACTTTTTCTTGGCTTGTGGTGAACTCTCCGTCGGATATTCCTTTCGCCGGACTAGTGAACTCTTGCACAAGGCCTCCGTAAGTCTCCTCTGATCATGGATTCCCACATGGTCGACGAGCCGGTTGTACCCTAATACCTATGATACCCTTTAGGGATCTATATGATCCAAACGGCTATTAGAGATTCACTCTCGTCTTAAATCACGCCGGACCTCTGGACCTGTGCATAACGAGGCCAGTGGTAGGGTCGTGATGTAACGTCGCGTGTATTCGGATCCATGCGGATCGTGTGTATTGTGATTGTGGCGGCCGTTGTGAGGCCAGTGTGAGTCGGTTGTGTGGAATGTATGATATGGATGTGTGGTTTGAGCAGGTGAAGAGCAGGGTTGGTCCTGAAAAGGAACGAGACCTGCTGCTGTTCAGTTGAAGTTGGCGGCCATGGGTGGTCGTTAACTGTTGGTGTCCAGCTTAGTGGACGTTTACTGCATGAATTTGGCGGCAGTAGATGTGGACGCAGAGGGTGGCGGTTGCTGTTGGCGGCATGGGGGTTGACGCCAACCTGAGAATGGTGCAGGTTATAGGCTCACCCGAGGGCAGTTCTCTCAGCTCTCACTCATTCCCTCTTGCCCCAGCTTGCTGCCCCCGAGTCTTTGAAGCTTCCAACAGTACCGAGGAGTAGTTGGACGATCGTAGAACGCGTGGCGTCGCTAATTGCGCGAGGAAACGTCGCGGCGTGGTGCAATTCGCATGGGAGCTCGCGGAGGGCTCGGCGTGAACCGGGGGATTGCAGGAGGTTCTAACGCGTTCTGAGGTAGGGGACGAACCCGTTTAGCTCCGTAGGAACATTAAAACACATCATAACTACTTGAACCAGCATGATAATGCATGTTTGGATCATGTTGCACCATATGGGGATAATGGTGGTTTGAGTAGTTTAATGCATGAAGCATGTTCCAGTGGGTTATATTGGGTTCCTGCATGTTAAAAGAATAGTTTTTATATGATTTTCTGTAGTTAAAATGGCTGGAAAGCCCGCAGAGCCAGATTAGGGTTTCTGCAGGGTTATGGCCGAAGAACTTGGCGTCAAGATCGCTTGTCGCCAAGATCCTCAGCCAGGAGGTTGACGGCCAGGTCCCTTGCCGTTGACTCCCTGTAAGCGGCAGTCGATGTGGCCGCCTACCTCTATTTGAGCAGAAATGACTAAGTACAGTATTTATCGTTATTGCATGTTGTGACACATGAAGTGCACTGAGTGCACACGGTTTCTCGTGTTTAGCATACAAAGTATACAATTAGATATCTACTTTAGTGACTGCGTGTTGTTTACGTGAGTCAGTTGGGTTCACATGGAGTGGACCATGGTTACTTGTGGTTTACGTGAGGTTTCACGTGGTTTGTGTGTGACGTGCACGTGGTTCTGTGTACGTGCGACTAGTACGACGCCTACCATGGTTACCTCTCCAGTTGGGTGCCCCAGTTCTTTGTGACCAGGCTGTAGCTCGGGGCTTTGTCCCGGTACTTGTGCTGTACCGTCGAGGTCTGTGTCGTCTGACCTGGACACCCTCACTCTGTGTTGAGTTGTACGTCCGGCTGAGGGAAAGACGACAGTGACAGTGACACTTGTGTTGTTTTTAGTCACTTGTAGCGCGCTCGTAGTTGGGGGTACGGACACCAGTAGACGTACTGGACCCCAGCTAGTCCTTTTCCAGTGCCTCACTCTAGCGAGCCCAGGCCAGGGTCTCTGGAGTGTCAGGCATGGGCCTGTGACCGTGTGGTCTGCAGGTGGTGGTGTTAGTTGGTCTCCACAGTTGCTTGAACCTTTTTTCGTGGAGCGGCAGCTGGACCTTTCGTCCGTGGCTGCGAGACTGAGAGGTAGACCTGTGTTAGTTGTCCGAGTCAGTTTCTGGTGTCGCGAACCAGTTCACGTGGCTCGTGTTGGCTGTCTCTACTTTAGCTTGTATACCTGTACTGGTTTGCTGTTTAATTATTACTGTTGTTTCTCGTAGTCGGCAGACGGTGAGTACTTTTACAGCTTTACTTACCTGCTTAGCTGTTATATTATTGTTGGTGCTGTTTACTATTCGTACTCGTGGTGTTGTTCGTTTTCGCTTTGGGTGGAGTTCCCTATTGAGCCAGTGACTAGAGAGGCTCACCCCTACCCCCCAGGTGAGAGCGAGGAGGACGTCTCTCGTCCGACGTCCAGTTCTGGACCGCGTCGTAGCGGTGCAGGGTCAGCACCTCCAGCAGAGTAGCTCCAGCAGTGTAGTTTTGTAGTTTTATTTACTTTCTTCATTTGTACCTCGGGGTATGCCCCAGGCTCTTGTACTTCTTTTAGTTTCAATGGAAATTTGGCTATGTAAACTTGTGAATATATATGAAATGTGGTGTGTTCCATTATATTTACACGGACTGTGGTTTGGTATCCCTTGCAAGGCTTCGGCCCATTCGCGGGAGGCGGACTCGGATCAAGTACGTTATCGGTTTAACAGGCTTGACCGAGGCAATCCGTCACACGTGAGTTCCACCTGACTGCCAACACCAAGTGCGCGTGTTGTGCAACACTTTACTATCGCCTGATTACTCGACGTATTACGTGCAATGTCCACTAGCTCTCATCTATATTCTACTCGCTCACCTATTCACGTTCACTCTACTAGCTCATCTATTCATCTTGTGCTCTTATCTATTTCTTGGTACTCTATACTGGCCATTGACTGATTGTCTAAAGATAAACAATATAACCAATGCCTGGCAATATATAAAGGGCCTGATCTGGTCCTGGGATGTGCGCCCGAAAGTGCTAGTGCCCATGGGAGTTAAATGATCAGAGTGTTTGGCATTACACTCAGTGCTATCTATCTCGACTATCTATATGACAATCAAACACAAACGTGCTATACTCTCTCGATGTCTAGAATGACAAACAAGTGCTATACTCGTTGTGCTATTACCATACTTGTGCTAGTTGTGCTATGGCCATCCTGCTATTCGTGCTATATTCGATACTTGTGCTATTTTTGGAAACTATACTCGATCTCGTGCTATGGTGCTATCTTGTTACCTATTGTGCTATATTTGACTCTCTTGTACCTGCTATCTTTAGACACTCTGCCATTAAATGCGT